>CM040429.1:59128803-59846884 GCA_022702705.1 Papilionanthe hookeriana x Papilionanthe teres
CCGGTTCACCGAGAACCCGAAGAAAGGAGGCCAGCTCCTAGGATAACGAAAGGACCGGGGAAACCTCCGGAAGATCGAAGCAAGAAGGTTACCACGCCACCGAGATAGAACCACCAGTCGATGCATGACCTTGTTGCGAAGCAACCCCGGGGGATGTCCCGACAGTGCATCATCCCCGAGGAGCCGAGGTATGCGAGGAGAATGTGAAGGGATTGAACCGTATATCCCACAATATGTCACAAGGCCTCACCATCCGCAAATCATTCCGAATACGAGCCGGAGAGAATGCGGAATGTTGAAAAGAAAACCTTTGAATACTTCGAGAGAATTAAAGGTAGAAAAATCAATATACTTAGAGGGCCTCGAGCTACATACCGACGTATTCTCGGAGTATGAACAACAAGCAAATCGTGGATTGTATCCGGGATTTGAAAAGAATGGGCCGAGCGAGGCCGCCTAAGGGAAAATACCTACTCGTAACCCCGGAGATGGATGCCGTGGAAGGGAAGAATCACAATACAATGCGGATGCTTGCTACAACTTCGTTGAAGACAGGAAGGGAAACCCACCGGGAATACTCCGTCATGGGCAAGTGGATCCGATGCCATTAGTCGTCAAGAGAATGGTAAAGAGATTGATAACATGGAGGGTACGCGGCCAGATTGCATACACAATAGCTCGCATTATCAACATCTACAAACAGGGTGACCGCATACCCCCACACATAGATCACCACGACTTTGTCGGACCTTTCGCACGGTCTCTTTCCCGAACGAGTGTAACATCATGTTCGGATCCGACCTCCGGATAGCGAGGCCCGGGTGAGTTCCGAGGGCCGGTGAAGATACCTTTACCGGTAGGTTCCGTCATGATACCGAAGGGCAACGGAGCGGATATCGCTAAGCATTGCATACCGGAGTACCGAGTGAAGCGGATCTCAGCTACTTTCGGGAGAATGGACGACGAGAAGACACCTTACCATTTCCAGCCAGACCCAGAGCTGGAAAGCCTCCGGCCTTATGAGCTGTGAGTTACATGGGAAATATCACACCTCCAACGTACATCCAGCCGGCATCCTTGCCAAGGATGTCTTGGAAGGTGATGTTATTAACCATGTACCCCACTATTCATACATGGATTTTTGACAGATGCTTCTTTTGATGGATCGACAAAGATCATACACAGTCCGTTTTGAGTTTACATGGATTGTATGAAATATATTCCAGATCAAAATGTGTGATGTATCTTCTACATGATTGGAATGAAAGTGACCATGTCACGTTTTTGGCCTTCACCTCTTTTGTGCAAATTGATTGGGAAACGCCATTAAAGTTAAATGAACTTCGAACAAAGAACAGAAAAGAAATAAAAAGAAGAATAAACGAAAACTTTCTAAAAAAAATCTAAAATGACAAACACCAAATTCACATAAACATTAAATAAACGATAAAATAAAATTTGAATCATTAAAAGATAAACGAAATCAACATAAATGTTAAATCAAATTTCAAATCGAATTTCAATCAAATTCCAAATCCACTCTCGATCAAATTTTAAATTTGATCTTTCCAAATTTCAAATCGAATTTCAATCAAATTTCAAATCCAATCTCGATCAAATTTCAAATTTGATCTTCCAAATTTCAAATCAAATCTTAAATCAAATTTCAATCGAGTTCAAACTCATCCTTCCAAATCTCAAATTCAATCTTTCCAGATTTTAAATCTCAATCAAATTTCGAATTCGATCTTCCTGATCTCAAATCAAATATCAATCAAATTCAAACTATTTTGGGTCGAGGATTTTACATCCAAGACTGCACTGCTTTAGGATTCTTTCCCTACGGCACTGAAATACATCAAATTCAAATCTTTGGGTCGAGGATTTTACATCCAAGACTGCACTCCTTTAGGATTCTTTCCCTATTGCACTGAAATACATCAAATTCAAACTTTTGGGTCGAGGATTTTACATCCAAGACTGCACTGCTTTAGGATTCTTTCCCTATTGCACTGAAGTACATCAAATTCAAACTTTTGGGTCGAGGATTTTACATCCAAGACTGCACTGCTTTAAGATTCTTTCCCTATTGCACTGAAATACATCAAATTCAAACTTTTTGGGTCGAGGATTTTACATCCAAGACTGCACTGCTTTAGGATTCTTTCCCTATTGCACTGGAATACATCAAATTCAAACTTTTTGGGTCGAGGATTTTACATCCAAGACTGCACTGCTTTAGGATTCTTTCCCTAAGGCACTGAAATACATCAAATTCAAACTTTTTTGGGTCGAGGATTTTACATCCAAGATTGCACTGCTTTAGGATTCTTTCCCTACGGCACTGAAATACATCAAATTCAAATCTTTGGGTCGAGGATTTTACATCCAAGACTGCACTGCTTTAGGATTCTTTCCCTATTGCACTGAAATACATCAAATTCAAACTTTTGGGTCGAGGATTTTACATCCAAGACTGCACTGCTTTAGGATTCTTTCCCTATTGCACCGAAGTACATCAAATTAAAACTTTTGGGTCGAGGATTTTACATCCAAGACCGCACCGTTTTAGGATTCTTTCCCTACGGCACCGAAATACATCAAATTCAAACTTTTGGGTCGAGGATCTTTTACATCCAAGACTGCATCGCTTTAGGATTCTTCCCTACGGCAACCGAAATACATCAAATTCAAACTTTTTGGGTCGAGGATTTTACATCCAAGACCGCATCGCTTTAGGATTCTTTCCCTATCGCACTGAAATACATCAAATTCAAACTTTTGGGTCGAGGATCTTTTACATCCAAGACTGCACTGCTTTAGGATTCTTTCCCTACGGCACTGAAATACATCAAATTCAAACTTTTGGGTCGAGGATTTTACATCCAAGACTGCACTGCTTTAGGATTCTTTCCCTATTGCACTGAAATACATGAAAATCAAATTTTTGGAGTTGAGGATTTTACATTCGAAACCGCATCGCTTTAGGATTCTTTCCCTATCGCAATGAAATACATCAAAAATCAAACTCTCGAGGTTAAGGATTTTACATCCAATACCGCATTGCTCTGAGATCTCTCCTCATTGTAATGATTCAATCCAATCAATTCAATTTTCTTTCGAGGTTGAAGATGTTACACCTAAAACCTCAAAATTCCAATCAAATCCCTTCAAATTAATCTTGACAAACTTCAATCTAAATTGAAATTCCAAATTGAAATCTAAACTCACACATCGAAACTTAAACCGAAACAAAATAAAATCTAAATTGAAATTCCCCGCATCATGTGATTTGGAATTTACCTCCTTTTCCTTTCCCCAGCGAGAGTTCAGGAATCTCCAGTTTCAAAGATATACTTGCTACTCCCCAGCGGAAACTCTTCTACTTCGTCCTAAGTTCGTCACTTGGACATCTGTGTTGGTTTTGTTGATCGCTTCGGTCAACGCCAATACGCGCGGTGTGCTCCGTCGACTCACCACACCTATTGGGGGTCCATTTGTCGACCTCATTTTTGATGAGGTCTTCTCTTCTTCTCTTTAGTACTTATGATCTAGCCTTAAGCTTTTCCTTCGACTATCTTAGAGGACTAGAATCGGGACCCACCTTTTAGAAATTCAAACCACTTCTTAACTCCCCGCTAACTCCACAAACTCGACTATAGACCCCTAATCACCTAGAGGGTTGAAATCAAATGTGGAAGTTTAAAGGATGAGTTCCTATAGGACTCTCCGGCCTTAGGACCGCCCAGGTGGCCCGGTCCGGTGAGGGGCCGACTTACACACACACTACACTTATACACTACACTTTCACACACTTCCTAAAACTACACCCATACCTAACTCGACCTCCCGACTCATGTAGGTGATTCACATGGATGGTCCTTAACCCCTAAGCCCTCGGCTAGAGGGTTATGAACAACATAGTCAATGCCTCAAATGAGTCCATTCATGGCTCATATGGGCTTGATATGGCTTCATGGCTCAACCAAAATGACTTCTTTACACTTACATCCACCCAATCTTCAATTTCCCAAATTTTCAATTTTTGACCCCCGGGACCCTACACCCGCTCAGCCTACCTAAAACCCTTGAAATTACCCAAATTTCTCAAAAATTTCCAAATTACCCAAAATTCTCCAAAATCAATCCCGAACATTTCCACATCACTCAAATTGACCATCCATACCCAAAAATACCAAAAATTCCAAGAAAACCTCCCAATACCCTCCAAATACCCAAAATACCCCTCTTGGCCAAAAAAATCCAAAAATTCAGAAAATTCCCAGAAAATTCCAGAAAATCCCAAATATTCCCAATTTCATTTTGTCCAACTACACCATGGGCCAATTTTGTCAATTTACCCTACTTTTGTTAAAACCCCCAATTTGACCCATTTTATCCCAAAGTGAACCCAATGTCAAACCAAACCTACCCAATTGACCCAAATTCTGGTCCAATTCAATTCTAAACTTCAATTCAACATTCCCAACACCAATCTAGACCAAATCCAAGTTCAATTTGATTGACATTTGGATCCAATTTCACTTTTGGCCTTAAAGCCCAATTTGGACCCATGACCCAAATAAACCCAAATTCAAACCAATTCAACTCCAAATCACACCAAATTGACTCGAAGCCCTTCATAGAACATCCCTAAACCAATTATGACATTTATTTGTCAAAGTTCTTCACAAAATCTTTACCCAAACGCCCATCCTAAAATCAAAAAGCCCATTTCCCTTAAACTTTCCTAAGAGCCCACTTCCTTCAAATTCAAAATCCCAAAATCTACCCTAAAGCCCACATGACATCTCCATTTGCCATCCACTTAATTAAAGCCATTACCTAAGTCCTAAATTCACCATCAAATTATTCCAAATCAAGTTTCATACAAATTTCCATCAAATTACCAAAAATTCCTAAAATCCAATTTCGTGAAATTGACCAAACCTTTTCCCAAGCCGAAGGTGAGCCATGCAAGCCATGGACAAGACACATGAAGCCATGGAAGGCTTGACATGTGATCAAGCCATTAATGGCAAAAGGAAGGGCCCCTTTCCTAATCCTCCTTAAACCCTTTTTTACCTTAAGCATGTCACACACTAAACCATGCTTAGCCACCTCATCATGGATGGAGACCACACCATTCTCTCTTGGCTGACCCAAGTGATCTTTTTCAGCCCAAGAACAGGCCTTGGGTGGTGAACCTAGCCCAAAACCATGGGTTGACTCATTTGAACCCAAAATGGTCTTCCCCCCATTCCATTTCAATCCAAGCTCTTTACACATGGAAATTGCCAATTGCTTGCACCAAGTCCCGCCCACGACCCACCCGACCTCGAGGGTGACCCATGCTCGGCCGGCCGGCCACCAGAGCCGCCGGAAAACACCATGGCCGAGAGCTCACATGTGAGCCCAACTTGCAATTCTCACCCGCCGAGCCGCCCCATCCCCAGTGGCCATTGGAGCCGTTCTTCTCTTGCCAAGAGCAGCTCGATCCCAAGCCCTAACTCTCCCCAGGAGGCCCTCCACCCTCTCCTATTTAAACACCACCCCTCTCGGCCATGAGAGCTGCTCGAAAAAAAAACCTTAAGGAAACTCGCCAAAATTGTTCCGTACTCCTCCCCATACACGAGCACTTGATCCCCAAGTGAGATCCCCCGCCATTTCTTCTCTCGCGAGCTCAATTTCGAGTCGAAATTCCACCCAAAACCAGGACACTTCTCCACAGTGGACCAATCCTCAAATTGATTGGTCCTACACCTTCACTCGCACCAAGGGAAGGTGTCTACCAGCAAAAGCCCCATCTCCGAGGCCACCCGGCTGCTCCAGCCTCCAAGCTTTGTGATCGGGCTTGGTCGAAATCACATCTAGACAATTCACCGGACTCAGGAGACTTCATCTGGAGCTTGCTGGGATCCAATCGAAGGTGCAACAAACCTCAGATCGAAGCCACACTTCTCTGAGCAAAGGTATGAGCTAATTCTTCATCCCGAGCTTCTGGAGATTCCCCATTTCAAATGCTTTAATTTCAATGCATGATCACCGTATAGATGTGTTCGTCTCTTCAAGACGAATCCATAGAGCATAAGAACATGAAAATCCATTGAGTATCGAGTGAGATCTTAGGGATTTAGTGTGGACGGCTCTCGGGTGAGGACGCTCGGGGACGATGAACGGATGCCGTCCATTCAATACACGCGCGGACGGACGGCTCAGATGGCGTCGGACCAGGAGACGGTACAAGAACCGCGGGGCCCGAGCGCCGAGTCGATGGCGGCGTCGAATGGGAGCGCGACGCGTGTGCGTTCGGAGATGCCGAGGATGAGTTGGAGCCGCGTGGATAAATAGAAAATTAGGGGTATTTTCTATTTATTTAATTCCCTAAACTTCAAAAATTCATAACTTTGTGTAGAAAAATCGGAAAAATAAAATAAAAATACCCTCTCGCTTCACAGGAATCGGAGGAGAATAATGTGGAAAAGAAATCATTTAATTTCATCTAAGTATTTTATTTTTTATAATTTATTTACTCTCTCGCATACTTTTAATTCTCCATGCATGTATACAATTCACCATGGCATGAGACCATGGGGCTTTGAAGCCTCCGAATTTGGGAACATTCCCCGAATTTTCCAAAGTCGCAGGCCATCCCTATGAAGAGTTATTGATTTTTCAAGTTCATGTTACTGTTTTGAGTATTTTAATTCCAATAAATAGCATGTTGTGAAATAAATTCTAGGAAAATTTGATGATATTCCATATGACCAGAGAACCCTAGGAAAAATATGTTTTGAGTTAGTTCATTTAAAACAACCCTAATTGGCTTAAACACTCAAAATACGTCTCTAATTAATTAGAGTTAACCATACATCAAATTGACTTGAAATCAATTCTCCACTGACCTTTAGTTTCAGAGGAACCCACCATAAAAATTCGAGATCAATCGGACTTCAGTTAGCCCCACTAATTGGGTCGATTAAGCCACTTAGTCATTTTAAACTTTAAAAATTCATAACTTTCAAAATACCTTTCAAAAATTCACCAAATTGGTTTTAGAGCCTCTCTGATATTAGGGGAATCTAGGAAAATTAAAATTTCAATTTTCTAAAAAAGTTGATTTTTAATATTATTTTAATATTTTTAATAATTAAAAAATAATAAAAATCACAAAAATAATAAAATTCACCAAAATGTCAAATTTTGAATTTTAATCACTTAGGAACAAACCCCATATTTTTCTTAGGTCTATTTAGTGAGATATTAAATTTTAAAGCATTAAGGTAATTTTAAAATTTAAAAAATATATATTTTCTAGCTTTTTCATTAAAATAATTATAATAAATCATAGAAAAATCAGAAAATTACAAAATTTGCTTCTCTGATTTCCTTGATATTAGAGAGATTTTTGAAAAATATAAAATTCATTTTTCAACATTTATTTTATTTTTAAATTAATTAACACTCCAAAACTTAAAATAATTATAATAAAAATAATGTAATTCAAAAAATCACCAAAATTAGTCCAAGTGGTCCTCTGGTCATTAGGAATGTCCCATAATTTTCTTAAGGACAGAAACTTTCCCTTGGTCATGTTATTAAATTTTCCTTGGAAATCTCTATTTTCTACCAAAAATAATTATATAAATAAATTAAATACAGAAAAATCACATTTTCTCCTCTCATGTCTTTATTGACATATGAGTGAAGTCACATAAAAATTTCATGTTCATTTGAGTTCAATTTAGTGAGTTATGAAATTATTAAGCTTAAAGGGTAAAGTGGTAATTAAAATTTTAACCCTTAATTAAAACTTTAGGTTTAATAAAAAAATTAACAAGTAAAATATTTGATCCTAATCTGATTTGGATGATTGAAATTTAAATAATTAAAGGGTAGAAACCCATTAAGCAATTTAAAATGATTAAACTTTAATTAAATAATTGATTAAATTTGGAAGAATAATAAAATTGGAATTATTAAAATAGGGATATTATTAGGAGAAGATTTATTCTTTAATTTAAAAATCCCTAAATTAATTATCTCATTGATATTCAATTCTTAATTAAAATGATAACTCAAATTCAAAACATTAAAAGACTTAATCATTAAACTAAAATTAAATTATTAAACTCTTTTAAAAAAATTTCAATTAAATTAAAAATAAAATTAAACTAAAAATTAAATTAAATTAAGTAAATTAAATTAAATTAAATTAAATTAAATTAAATTGAAATTAAAAGTTGAATTAAATTAAAAATTAAATTAAAGATTAAATTAAATTAAATTAAATAAACAAATTAAATTAAATTAAATAACTTAAATTAAATTAAATTAAATTAAATTAAATTAAATCAAATTAAATTAAAACTAAATCAAATCAAATTAATTTAATGTAACATAAAATCAAACTAAACTGAATTAAATTAAATTAAAACTCAATTAAATTAAATTAAATTAAATTAAATTGAATTAAATAACATCACCTAAAATAGAAAGAAATTAAATATAAAGCAACTTGAACACTATTCCAAATTTAAACCCATTAACTTAAATCAAATCATTTGAATACCAATTTACCCTCGAAAGCTTCTGTTATTATAACTCTTAAACGTAACATTAAATGAAATGTTACTTCACTTATAGTGATATTCAAATGTCCTAGTTGATCGAGTAAGATAACAACAAAACTTCGAATTCTCGGACGATTAATTCATTTGTATAATTAAACCCATTTGGACTTAAAACAATCCTAGAAATATTGAAAAGATGTTTAAGATTATTCTTAAGCACTTTCTCAATATGATAGGACATTTATAAGAACAATTGGACTTAATTGTTCTTCGATGAAGAAAATCGTCCTTAAACCAAAACACAAAGAACCTAGACGTCATAGAGAGATGACTAGCTATAGGATTAGGAATTTGGTAGAAAACCATAACCCTTCCCTTAGCTTTATCTAGGAACTTGCTTAAATATTCTAATTGTGTTTTAAGTGCAGCATGGGATGACGGGAAGACCCTCCAGTGTACGCTTTTATTTTATTGCAATCTACTTTCTTGCAATTTACCTTCTCGCAATTTATTTAACCGCATCGCACTTACTTTTTCTTGCATGATAAATAACCGTTGCATGAAAACCCACACCTTTAGGATAGACCCTAAAACCGAAACCAAAATTAAGTTAAAAGTCATTGCAAGATAAAATTCACCGCCACAACATTTCAAAATATAAAACAACTCAAAATTTAATCACAAACGTAACACAAAACTACAATTACAATTAAATTAAAACGTCCCGTTGGATGATCGGGAATACCTCGGATGATGTAACCTACGTGTTGCTAACGGGATTTCCCACGGTCTAAATGAAAGTGTGGAACTCATTCAGATTGAGTTTAGCAAATTCATCTGGACTAAGTGAATCCGATAAAAATAATGATGCCGGAAGGATTGAACCGTGGGATCTTAACCGGTGTCGTTATAATCAACTTTAAGATTTGTTTTAATTAAAACACAAAAAACACTTGGAAATTAAGACTTCTCTAAACCAAAACACTTTTCTCATCCCCCGATTTATGATTTCTAAAACTAAACCTCTCGCAACAACAAGGAGCTCGGAGCATAGTGGGCAAGCACGGCCATCGTCATCAAGCAAAACCCGAGTCTACTTCGCAAAACTGTCCTAGAATTAAATAACAAAGCCATAGGACTTCGAGGTAGTTCGCTCTAGTGCAACATAAATCCTCAACTCTTCGTTAGGCACTTGCATTGCAAATTAAGCCCTAACCGGTCTTAGGATTCCGAGGTAGTAGTCCGGTACGACAATAAACCCTCACATCTTCGAGGCTATTTGTTTGATTTTATCATACAAATATAAGCCCTAATTAATTAAAATTGGCAAGATCAAAACATTTAAATAAATATTAGGACTTTCCTAAACTTAAGCCAAACAATAGGATAGTCGGAAATTACCGAAGTTCGCTTCGAATCCGTGATTTCTCCTAATTTTCTTCCTTTCGATTCCCAAAACAAAAATGTTCCAAATTTGATCCATTCCCTATTGAAATTCCAAACTTCAATCCTTTCGAGAACTTAAACCTCGAAATTCTCGAGAGCAGAATTATCGATTATTATCGAGAGTTTTCTTAGGTGATTCCCGTCACTTAAGAAGTAATTAACTATGTGGGCTTGCCCTTATATGGAATTTTAAAGAACCTGAGTAATATAAACCCCGTTTAATGCTTTCATATTAAGCTGGGGAATTTGTCTGCTTATAAAATTGGTTCGCGTACCAAACGGATGTCACAAATCTTCTAGTTTATTTAATCGAGCCCCACCGTCAAGCGTGTGTCTATCCTTAGGGATAGATACACAGCTTGTGGTGCGGTGCTCGTTTATATAAACTATTTCGGGATGTGAGATCGGTTTAATCTCATATCTTAAAACCTTCAAATTTAAAATTATTTTCAAAATCAAATATTATTTTTTCAAATTATTTATTTAAATTAAATTAAAATTCGCCGACAATTTCTGTAGGCGACCCCTCTTCAAAACACAACACACAACCTGAAAATAGTTGCCGACAAAATTTAAAAATTATTTTTTAAAATCAAATACTACTTTTCAAATTATTTATTTAAATTAAATTAAAAATTTGCCGACAATTTCTGTAGGCGACTCCTTTTCAAAAATACAACACTCAACCTAAAAATATGCCGACAATTTCTGGCGACGCCGCTGGGGAAAACTCCTCTCTCTATTTTTAATCAGATAGTTGTGCTTTCAAAAATCGGTAGTGTATCCATGTTCATAGTGGATCAAACTACCCTTCTTTCCGTTGGAATACTATGTTCATTTCTACCTTGAATAAGTACAGCCAACATTTTCTCGGATTTAGGAGCCACTGTTTAGACACCCCTAAACAGAGAGGTTCCGAGATCCTTTTACCTCATTTCCGAGGTGGGGCGGGCCCCCAATAGTATTAGTTTAGGAGCGATCTTGCGGGTCGAGAAGTTTCTACAAAACTTTCTCTTCCTTTTCCAGTTCCTAATCAATTCCTTTTATCCTTCCTACAACTTTCCTTCTTTTAATAACTCTCTGTCTTAACGAACAAATCTTTTCGAAAAACAATTTTCTTTTAATATCACAAATACGCTAAGGTAAACAAAAATGTGTTCGGACTCTTTCTTTTTCGTCATAAGTTTTACGACAAGAAGAAGCACGATTCGGGGACTAACACTTGGAATCTGCCCTGCAGAAATGGAAGCCCCAAAACTGATCTTCTCCTTCGTCAACGGACTGGACCTAGCTGTGTTCAAGGACGAACTGCCTAATAATGGAATCATTCAATTCAGACAACAATTCGGGGACACCGACATCAAAATCCCCGACGTCACTCTCTTTTCACTCACAAGCAAAGTACCAGAAACTGAGAAACCGTTGATCGAGTTTAATCTCAAGTCAACTCATGAATTCCCTCCTCCGCAAATGATTCCAACCGAAAGGAGTACCGTTGTTCGTGTAGGACCGTTGTTACTACCCCCACCGGTCTAGTTGTTTTTGCACCTACCCCGGCTTCTGCCAAATTAAAGGGAAAGGAAATTCAGAACTGTGATGAACCTGTTACCGTGGTGGGTACAGATCTTCCTGTGAAACCTTCTGTTTTTGAAATCGGGTCCAACTCAAGAATTCCATCACTGACACGGACTCAGAGAAGGAACAGAAGTAGTGAAGGATTGCTGTAGAAGCCGTAGCCGCCGAAGTCGCTTTCCTAGAGGAAATCCCGTAATCGCCCGAATATACACCGCTGCCTGAATACATACCACTCTTGGGAGGAAGTAGGTTCCATCCCCTCTCCGCCGCAGAGGATGAGGAAAATGTCCGCAAGATTGTTGCTGCATTGCCCCAGCCAGCATATTACAATGACGGCCGTAAGAAAAGAGCTAGAATTACGCCATTTGCTCGACTGTAAACCATGATAGAAAAGTTAGCAAAGAAAGAAAAATGCCCTGTGTCAGAGATTTTAAGAAGGATAGGGCGGGTACCAGCCAAGTCCCGTCTCGGGCCTCGAGTGGAACTCGCTATCGCCGCGAAAAGCCAAATAAGAGAATGAAAGCTAGTCCACCCGTCGTTGTTTCAGGACTACAAATTAGGGAGGATACCACCTTCCAAAGATTTGGCCGACTGCACCATCCGGTCCCGTAACCTCTCGCCGCTAGGAGGATGGTATGGCGTCCCACTACAGGACAATTAAGATTAGAACAACAAACTGAGAAGGAAAGTCTCGTCAGGAGACTTGAATCCGAAGAAAGCGCTACCGCAGTGAAGGGGACTCATGAGAAGGAAACCCGATAGCTATCATATGACAACTGCAAAGATGTACAGAAAAGACCATTAGAAGATGATATGGAAAAGCTAAGAACCAATATTTGGTGATTAGCAAGAGAAAGAGAAGAGAAATTAAGAGATGAAGTTGACGCGTCACAGTTCATGGATGATGAATATGCAGAAATTAACATGGTTGAGACGCGAGCTTCGTCAGCTTCACAAGGTGCTCCTGCAGCTGCAGAAAGAGAGGAGCTGGAAGTAATGAGGATGCAGCTTCAAGAGAAAGATGATACAATCGCCCAAATGGCAAAAAGGATGGAAGAGATGGCTGTAGCCCTAGCCACTCTCCAGAGTCAGGTTCAACCCCAAAGAGAAACACCCCGTAAGTTATTCACATTGTAGACGGAGGAAAGGAGATTACATCCATCAACGGGGATGATCAATTAAAAAAGGACACAACACAAAACCTGATTCCGGAAAGGGATATCAAGAGCATGGTGGAACAGCAGGTGCGAGAAGCCTTGGCACAGTCAAAGAGCGGGACATCCATTCGGACGGGTAGACCTTACCCCGAAGAATTCGACGCCGTCCAATACCCGAAAGGCTTCGTACCACCTCTCGTTCAAGACCTTCGATGGAACCGGAACCCCCGACAAGCATGTTGCACATTTTCGTGATAGCTTGTTGCAATGTCGGCGGAAGTGATGCTTTACTCTTCCGACAATTTGTCGCCGACTCGTCGAGAATCGCCTTCGATTGGTATGCGGAATTACCAAACGGTTCGGTGAAGACATTTTCGAATTAGAGAACCACTTCATCAAGCGATTTGTCGGAGCTCAGCACCACATCACTATATGTGATTTAGTGGTAGAGAAGCGAAGCCGAACGAAACTTTGGTGGACTACATACTTCGATGGAGGAATCTAAGTATGAAGTGTGAGCCACAACTGCAAGAACAACATGCGATCGACATTTTACTTAAGAGCATTCATGGCTCGATAAGCACTTCTCCTCAAGGGATTTACTATTAAGACTTTCGAGAAGTTGTTAAGCAAGGCCGGAAGCTTGCAAGAGGAGGCGAAGCAATTAAGTTTCACCGACAAAACAGATAAACAGAAGCCCGTGAAAACTTTTGAAAAGAAGTCCGGGATCGTCGCAGCTGTCGATAAAGGCAAGCAGCCAATACAAATACCGCCAGAATGGTCACAACAAACTCAACAGAATTACCAACAACCCCGACCCAGGTATCAGTCATCTCAACAGTATGAACAACCGCCTCGTCCACAACGTACGCTAAAGAAGCTTCTGAGCAGGGAATATCCGTTCAAGAATGAGGCAGTGTCGAAAATATTCCGCAGTCTGATGAAGTCTCCAGATTTCCAACTGTCAGAACCTAAGAAACCAGAAGAACTCGACAAGAAAGGTGATCCCAACTTTTGCCCTTACCACCGGATGCTTGGACACAAGATAGAAGATTGTATTACCTTCAAAAGTTGGCTCAATGACAATCTTCGAAAAGGGAATATAACGATCCTGAAGGAGTACATGAAGGAACTCCAGAAAGGAGGTTCCGTCAATGTTATCTCAACGGATCTCATTGTTCCGATAGATCCCTATGCGACTGATGATGGATGGACTACCGCTTGGACAAAGTCTTCGAAGAAGATTTTGGATCACATCCAAACCGCTTCGGTGCGAGCCTTAATTCGTAGTTCGAAACCCGTCAAGTCGGCACTATCACTTGCGATGCGAAGAACCACCTCAACAAGAGACGATCGAAGAAAAGAAGAAAATTGATGAAGAAGAGAAGACCGCGGCTCTTAAGGCTAGACTAGGGGCTGCTTATCCTAGGATAGTTGTTTCTGATTCGGGGGAGAAATCCCTCAAACCTCTGACTTTGTATGATTATTTACTCACTCCGGCGGGATCTTATAATGATAAGGGTTATGGAATTGGCTACGTTTTGACTGTTTCTAACGATTACGTAACTAGCGACAACCAACCTAATCCGGACATCGATTCCGATACAAGTGACAATTCTCAAATCATACATAATCTCGACGATCACAATGACAAAGAAGACATCCACCAGGGAGGCTACGAGAGTTCAACAAGCAATGAATCTATTTGCGAGTTTCGAGGAGCTCCAGTCTCAATAGAGCTAGAGCCTTTAGATTCTGAAGCTAATCCAGAAGAACCTGTCATTCCGATTCAGAAGGAAACACCAGCAAACTCAAGAATGGATTCAGGAGAAATTACGAAGTCAACTTAAGAAGTGGAAGAGTTCTACCTCCAAGAATGGGTCCAAAGGACAAAGGAAAGCGTGTGGTTGTTCAGGAAGAACCAACCCCGACAGAAGAAATACCCATTCGGGAAGAAATCGAGACACATGGAAATAAAGTTGACTACAACGTGCTAGCCCATCTTAGGAAACTACCGGCCAAACTAAGCATCTATGACGCTCTCATCTTATCAAAGGAGATGAGAGAAGCTCGATCAAGGCCTTACTTCGATCCGTAAATTTTCTTAGCTCAAATGACTGGAGATTCCTTAGATGAGGTTTGCTCGTTAAAGGAACTACGAGGTGTTACCTTCACGGACAATGACCTACTACTTGGGACGGCAGACCACAATCGACCATTGTACATTTCAGTTACAATCGGGAAGTTTACGCTCTCCAGAGTATTGGTGGATCCAGGAGCATTAATCAATATAATGAATCTTCGAACGCTAGCATATTTGGAAATTGATGCTCGCGAGCTCGAAGCAGACAAAATACTATTAAGAGGATTCAACCAGAAAGGAGAAAGAGCCCTCGGATCAATAACACTGCTAATGAAGACCGGTGACTTGGCAAAGACAACCGCAAAATTTCGCATAATCGATTCGAAACGTCATTCAACGCTCTACTCGGGCCGACCATGGATACATGAAAACAGGATGGTACCATCATCCCTACACCAGTGCATCAAATACTACGATGGAGGAGAACAGTGCATCAAAGGTGACTTACAACCGTTCTCCGTACATGAAATTGGAATCCATGAATATGCAACTTATTACGCACCCCCGAAGAAAACAATCTTCTCCAGAGATACCATAACAAATGAAGCAAAGGAAGTTCGAGACGACGAAGAACCTGAAGTCCTAGTCCAATAGTCACTCACCACTCCCTTACGGCGAGTTGGTGAAGGTTTCTCCACAACTCGCATCCGAGGTCGAGGCCGGGGACGAGGTCGTGGCAGAGATGTTAGGACAGTTGGACAGAGGAAACCAACCATCAATGTTGATTGGGAAGACAATTCTGAAGAAGAAAAAGAGATCAAACAAGAAGCAGCGACAATAAGTCGGAAGAAGCCGCAATTCAGGATCCCTCTCGAAGATGAAAAGAACGAAGATTATAAATCGATGTACGAGAAGATTAACCACTATGTACATACTATGACCCTGACCCCGATCCATTCTAATAAGATCAAGGGTATGGTGGTCAAAGAGGTACGTAGCGGCGGTACAAAGCCCATCAAATTCTACCGTGGTGCTCCTTCCTCTAAAACTGAAAATAATGTACAATTTGAAGATGTCACTTCATCAGAATTAATGGAATTACCTTTTGAGTGGTACTCTCCCTGTGTTCAAAATTTAATTCAGCGTGGTTTCTTACCTCGACAATGGACAAAATGTCAATCACAACATTTTGAAAAATTATGGAATAACTCCGGTCGTCCACCAAATTCAAAACATGGTCTCGGATTCGGCACGCAGGATCAGTCGACGATACCGAATTTCGCTTGGTTGTCACTCGCGAGTCTAATGAAAACTCGCATGGAAACTACGTAAGAATTCGAAGATTTACAAATTGGAAACTCTCCACCAGAGTTCGAAGAAGAGATCAAATCTACAATAGATGAGTTAATGGAAGTTAACTTAGGTACTAGCGAAGAGCCTAGACCTACCTTTGTTAGCTCCTTACTCAATAAAGAAGACTCCGAAGAAATAATCAAGTTATTAATGGAATTTAAAGACCGTTTTGCTTGGAACTACGATGAGATGCCGGGATTAGCTCCGGAGGTCGCACCATAAGCTAGGAGTGGATCCTACTTCGTCCCGTCCGACAAGGTCCCAGAAGAATGCGTCTAGAAATCGAACAACAAGTCATAGCTGAAGTTAAAAAGCTAATAGACGCTAAATTTGTCCTTGAAGAACAATACCCGACTTGGCTAGTCAATGTGGTACCAGTCAGGAAGAAGAATGATCAAATCAGAATTTGTGTGGATTTTAGAGATTTAAACAAGGCATGTCCAAAAGATGAATTCCCTCTAATGATCCCAGAATTAAAGATTGACATTGCTTCAACACATGAAATATTCTCATTCATGGATGGATCTTCAGGATACAACCAGATAAAAATGGCTCCAGAAGATGAAAAACTTACAACATTCAGAATGCCGATCGGAGTATATTGCTACGCAGTGATGCCATTCGGACTGAAGAAAGCAGGAGCAACCTACCAGAGAGCAATGACAAGAATATTTGATGATCTCATCCACAATCAAGTCGAATGCTACGTGGACGATGTGGTCATCAAAAGCAAAGTAAAGGAAAACCACCTGTATGACTTGAGAATTGTTTTCAAACAATTAAGACAATTTAACCTTATGATGAATCCCTTAAAATGCGCCTTCGGCGTCACCTCCAGGAAATTCTTAGGATTCGTTGTCTGACATCGTGGAATTGAAATCGACCCGAAAAGATTAAAGCTATCTTAGAAATGCCGCCTCCCAAAACCTTAAAACAACTACGATCTTTTCAAGGGAAGCCGACATATCTTCGACGCTTTATCTCAAACTTGTCGTGTAGGTGTCAGCCTTTCTCGGCATTAGTTAAAAAGGACGCCAAATTTATTTGGGAAGAGAAATGCCGAAGGCCTTTGAGGACATTAAGCAATATTTAATGACACCTCCTTTCTTAGCGGCCCCGGCCTCGTGTAGACCGTCGATACTTTATACCGCGGCTTTAGACGACTCACTCTGAGCCCCGTTAGACTTCGTGTCAATGATGAGAGTAAAGAAAATGCTCTTTACTACCTAAGCCGTCGTTTTCTTCCGACGAAAGTAAGGTATCCCACAATCGAAAAGCACCGTTTCGGCCCCGATCTTCGCCGCTCAAAAGCTCGGGCACTACATGCTTTCTCATAAGGTCAACTTGATCTCGAAATTTAATCCATCGCAATACTTGATGACCCGTCCAATGCTTTCCGGCGTACTCTGCTGGTGGTCAATGATATTATCGTAGTTCGATATAACTTTCGTGCCTCTTCGTGCTAAAAGGGACAAGTCTTAGCAGACTTCCTCACAGCACACTCTTTGCCGGCAGAATCCCCTCTCAATGACGACTTGCCAGATGAACAAATAATGAGTTTAGAAGACCCTGATGATCGACGTTGGGAATTATATTTTGACGGAGCATCTTCAACACACAAAGATGAAGAATCACAAGTGATAGTGCTCGGTAAGGCAGGAATCAGACAAATCTTTATAACACCGGAGCGGGGGATGTTAAGATACTCCTACCACTTAACAGAGCCATGTACAAACAACGAAGCGTAATACGAAGCCCTCATAACGGGATCGGAATTAACTATTCAAATGGGGATAACAAACATCAACATCTACGGGGATTCGCAGTTAATCATTCAACGGATCGTCGGACAGTACAAAATTTTAAAGCCAAGACTAGAGCAATACTTCCAGTATGCCATACAGTTGTTAGAACAGATTCCGAATGTGACGATCTACAAAATTCCCAGAAAAGAAATTGCTTTAGCAGATGCGTTAGCCCGCCTCGTAAAAGAATTTGCCTGTTTGCAAGATGAATCAGTAGATGTGTCAGTTCACGGACGTCGTGTCCTATCACAGACTCGACATAGACACAATACATAAATCAAAAAAAGAAAAAGAATCAGTTGCAGCAAGTGACGAAAAACACGAAGATCGGTGACAGCCATTAATGTGACTACTTGCAAACAGGAAAACTACCAGATGATAGGTCGTTAGCCCATCAGATCAAGAAAAGAACTCTGTCCTATGCATTAATAAACAACATGTTATACAGAAGGTCTTTCGATCAAATGTGTCTAAGATGCTTAAGCAGGTCCGAGGCCCATGAAATTGTTAAAGAGGTGCATTCAAGACTCTGTGGTGCTCACCAGTCGGGTCTGAAGATGAAAAATGAAAATTAAAAGACTAGGGTACTACTGGCCCTCGATGATGACCGACTGCATGAAAATCGCCAAGAGCTGTCTCCAATGCCAAGTGCACGGAGTGGTTCTACACCAACCTCCAAATGTGCTACATCCGACAATTGCGTCGTGGCCATTTGAATGTTGGGGCACAGATATAGTGGGTCCAATAGAACTGTCATCTTCAAAAGGACATCGTTTCATTCTTGCGGCTACAGATTACTTTTCCAAGTGGGCAAAGGCAGTTCCACTCAGAGAAGTGAAAGCACACCACGTGCTACAGTTTTTCAAGAACCAAGTTGTCTACCGTTTCGGAGTGCCGCGCAAGATCATCTCGGATAACGGGTCCGCATTCGAAGCACGCAAATCAATAATTTTGTCGTGAGACATGGAATCGACTGGCGGTATTCAATAATTTACTATCCAAGAGCAAACGGCCTGGCTGAGGCTTTTAATAAAACTCTCGTTCAAATTTTAAAGAAAACTTTGGACGATAATAAGAGAAATTGGCACGAGAAGTTATTAGAAGCCTTATGAGCCTACCGGACAACCTTCAGAACTCCTACTCAAGCTACACCTTACGCTCTAGTGTATGGGTCCGAAGCAGTGTTACCCTTAGAGGTCCAGCCTTCCTTCACTCGAATTGCAGACTTGCAAACAAAATCACGACAGAAGAGAATGCCAAATTATGACTAGAGGAATTAGAAAGCCTGGAAGGGAAAAGACTTGCAGCATAACAGAATTTAGAACTATACCAAGCTAAGATGGTTCAAGCCCATGACAAACTGGTCCGCCCAAGAACCTTTAAAGTTGGTGACTTAGTTCTCGTTCTCAAAAGACCTATTCTTGCACACCGCAAGATAGGAGGAAAATTCGAACCCACTTGGGAAGGACCGTTTGTGGCCGAGGCAAGTCCACTCGGGAGGCTCCTACCAAGCTTCGTGAATCGCCAAGAAGAAAGACATATGCTTCCGATCAACTGGACGATACTTGAAGAAGTATTACGCTACTCGATGTTTCGAAGGAATGAATTCTTCATCCCTAGAAGCACGGGCGAAGTAATTACTCATGACTGGGTCTGAACCCAAATAATAATAAAAAAATGTGTTAAAATAAATAAAATCATGATAATAAAGTCTTCCTTGTTCTCTCTTCCAAATTAAAATCTTTTTTTTCGATATTTTCCCACTTCATTCCTGTTGAATTTAAAAATATAAAAGGAATAATGAACAAAAAAAAAGAAGAAAAGCTCTATCTTTAATAAACATTTTCTTAATGTTCTTGTTCTTAAGTACGGCCTCCCGATCCTTTTCCTTGTCTTTTCGTCGGGAAATGTCAAACGGGCGGTTGGTCCCGAACTTTAGAAATGACGTAAGCCTTGCACTCGACGAAAAGAGGGTAAAAGATGGAGCGATAATGAGATCGACTCGTACTTTACACCGCAGAGCTCGCAATACGAGGAAAGTGACCGGGTCCCGCCGATCGAGAGGAATTGCCCGAGCCGGACAATAATGAAAGTGGGTGGTCCAAGCCACCAACCCAAGCAAGCAAGAAAAGGAAAACAAACACTGAGGAGGACAAGAGAATCAAGTCTGTAGTCGCTACAGCTGAGGGCAAGCTTGTCAGCGTTGCGCCCACAGAAATTCAGGAAGTACGAAGAGCTACTCTCACAGCAACTCAACGGAGAAATAAAAATCGCCGTATCCACAAGATGTTAACCAAACTAGCAGCGGACCAGCGCGACGAGGCAGTCGCTACTACCAATGCATATACTTCAAGGATACCGGTTCACCAGAAACCTGAAGGAAGGAGGCCGGCTCCGAGGATAACAGAAGAGACCTGGGAAATCTCAAGAAGATCAGAAGAAGGGAGGCTACCACGCGTCCAGATAAAGCCACCAGTAATGCATAACCTTATTCCAGAAGCAACCCCGGAGGATGTCCCGACGGAGACCATCCCTGAGGAGCCTAGGTATGCAGGAGAACGCAAAGGGATTGAGCCATATATCCCACAAGACGTCACCGTGCCTCGCCATTTGCGATTATTCCGTAATACGATCTATAAAGAATGCAGAATGTCGAGAAGCAAACTTTTGAATACTTCGAGAGAATTAGAGGTAGGAGGATCAATATACTAGAAGGCCTCGAGCTACATACAAACATGTTCTCAGAATACGAACAACAACAAATCGTGGACTACATCCGGGATTTAAAAAGAATGGGTCGTGCAGGCCGCCTAAGAGAAAACACCTACTCGAAACCCCGGAGATGGATGCCAGGGAAAGGGAGAATTACAATACAATGTGGATGCTGCTACAACTTCACAGAAGACAGGAAGGGAAATCCACCAGGGATACTCCGTCATGGTAAGGTAGATCCAATGCCATTGGTCATCAAAAGGATGGTAAATAAAATGATAACATGGAGGGTACTGCCAGCAGATTGCATACCCAACAGTTGCATCATTAACATTTACAAGCGAGGTGATCGCATACCCCCGCACATCGATCACCACGACTTTGTCGAACCTTTCGCACAGCTTCTTTTCCGAACGAGTGTAATATCATGTTCGGATCCGACCTCCGGATAAGTAGGCCCAGGTGAGTTCCGAGGGCCAGTAAAGATACCATTACCGGTAGGTTCCGTCATAATACTAAAGGGCAACGGAGAAGATGTCGCTAAACATTGCATACCGGGAGTACCAATGAAGCGGATCTCAGTTACTTTCAGAAGGATGGATGACAAGAAAGCACCTTATCACTTCCAGCCAGACCCAGAGCTAGAGAGCCTCCGGCCTTACGAGCTGTGAGTTACATGGAAAATATCACACCTCCAACGTGCATCCATACGACACCCTTGCCAAGGATGGCTTGGAAGGTGATGTTATTGACCAAGTACCTCACTATTCAGACATGGATTTTTGACAGATGACTTTTTAGATGGATCGACAAAGATCATACATAGTCCGTTTTGAGTCTACATGGATTGTATGAAATGTATTCCAGATCAAGTTGTATGATGTATCTTCCCCATGATTTGAATGAAAGTGACCATGTCACATTTTTGGCCTTCACCTCTTTTGTGCAAGTTGTCTGGGAAACGCCATTAAATTTAAATGAACTTCGAACAAAGAACAGAAAAGAAACAAATAAAATAAAAGAAAACTTTCCTTAAAAATCTAAATAAAAAAAAAATGATGAACTCCAAATTCGCACGAACATTAAATGAATGATAAAGCAAATTTGAATCTTTAAAAGACAAACAAAATGAACACAAATTTTAAATCAAATCTCAATCAAATTCAAATTCAAATTCAAATTTCCAAATCTCATATAAAATCTCAATCAAATTCAAACACAACCTTCCAAATCTGAAATCCAATCCGTTCTACTCTCTCCCTTGTTTGGGATGGAAGCCGTCGATTCCATTAACACGGAGCAACGAGGTTTTCGATTCGGATCTAGTGGCGAGGAATTGTATCCAATCCAAACCAGCAACTTTCGATCAACTCTTTTGAATGGGATATGTAGCATCTACATATTCCCTCCTAATCTGTTTATTTCCACAAAATCTTTTACAATTTCCATGAAATTCTCGAAACACCAAAATTCTACACTTTTCAAATCAACACTACAAATCTTTGCAAAATCAATTACCATCAAAAAAATCAAATTCTTGGGGTTGAGGATTTTACATCCGAGACTGCATTGCTTTAGGATTCTTTCACTATAGCAATGAAATACATCAAAATCAAATTCTTGGGTTTGAGGATTTTACATCCGAGACTACATTGCTTTAGGATTCTTTCCCTATAGCAATGAAATACATCAAAATCAAATTCTTGGGGTTGAGGATTTTACATTCGAGACTCGCATTGCTTTAGGTTCTTTCCCTATAAGCAATGAAATACATCAAAATCAAATTCTTGGGGTTGAGGATTTTACATCCGAGACTGCATTGCTTTAGGATTCTTTCCTTATAGCAATGAAATACATCAAAATCAAATTCTAGGGGTTGAGGATTTTACATCCGAGACTGCATTGCTTTAGGATTCTTTCCCTATAGCAATGAAATACATCAAAATCAAATTCTTGGGGTTGAGGATTTTACATTCGAGACCGCATCGCTTTAGGATTCTTTCCCTATATCAATGAAATACATCAAAATCAAATTCTTGGGGTCGAGGATTTTACATCCGAGACCGCATTGCTTTAGGTTCTTTCCCTATAGCAATGAAATACATCAAAATCAAATTCTTGGGGTTGAGGATTTTACATCCGAGACCGCATCGCTTTAGGTTCTTTCCCTATAGCAATGAAATACATCAAAATCAAATTCTTGGGGTCGAGGATTTTACATCCGAGACCGCATTGCTTTAGGATTCTTTCCCTATAGCAATGAAATACATCAAAATCAAATTCTTGGGGTTGAGGATTTTACATCCGAGACTGCATTGCTTTAGAATTCTTTCCCTATCGCAATGAAATACATCAAAATCAAACTCTTGAAGTTAAGGATTTTACATCCAATACCGCATTGCTCTGAGATCTCTCCTCATTGTAATGATTCAATCCAATCAATTCAATTTTCTTTTGAGGTTGAAGATGTTACATCTAAAACCACAAAATTCCAATTTTCATTTCAAGTGCAAATCCCTTCAAATTAATTTTAACAAAACCTCAATCTAAATTGAAACTCAAACTAAAATCTGAGCTCACACATCAAACTTAAACTGAAACAAAATGAAATCTAAATCAAAATTCCCCCAGATCATGTGATTTTGGATTCACCTCCTTTCGCTTTCCTCAGCGAGAGTTCAGGAATCTCCAGTCTCAGGGATATACTTGACACTCCCCAGCAGAATTTCTTTAATTTCGTCCTAAGTTTGTCACTTTTACATCAGTGTGGGTTTCTTTGATCTTTTCGGTCAACGCCAATACGCGCGGTGTGCTCTGTCAGCTCACCACACCTATTGGGGGTCCATTTGTTGACCTCATTTCTGATGAGGTCTTCTCCTCTTCTTTTTTAGTACTTAGGATCTAGCCATAGGCTTTTCCTTTGATTGTCTTAGAGGATTAGAATTGGGACCCACCACCTAGAATTTCAAACCACTTCTTAACTCCCTGCAAACTCCACAAACTTGACTGTAGACCCCTAATCACCTAGAGGGTTGAAATCAAATGTAGAAGTTTAAAGTATGGGTTCCTATAGGACTCTTTGGCCTTAGGACTGCCCTGGGTGGCCTGGTCTGGTGAGGGCTGACTTACACACACCTTACACTTGTACACTACACTTTCACACACCTCCTAAAACCACACGCATACCCAGCTTGACCTCCTCGACTCATGAAGGTGATTCACATGGATGGTCCTTAACCCCTAAGCCCTCGCGCAAGAGGGTTAGGAACAACATAGTGAATGCCTCAAATGAGTCCCTTCATGGCTCATGTGGGCTTGATATGGCTTCATGGCTCAACCAAAATGATTTCATTCCACTTACATTCACCCAATCTTCAATTTTCCAAATTTTCAATTTTTGACCCCCGAGACCCCGGACCTGCCTAGCCTACCCAAAACCCTTGAAATTACCCAAATTTTTCAAAATTTCCAAATCACCCAAAATTCCCAAAAGTTAACCTTGAACATTTCCTCACCAGTCAAATTGATCATCCATAGCCAAAAATACCAAAAATTCCGAAAATACCTCCCAATACCCTCCAAAAACCAAAAATGCCCCTCTTGACCCAAAAATCCAAAAATTCAAAAAATTCCCATAAAATTCCAGAAAATCTTAAACATTCCCAATTACATTTTGTTCAACTACACCATGGGCCAATTTTGTCAATTTACCCCACATTTGTCAAAATCCCCAATTTGACCCATTTTAACCCAAAGTGAACCCAATGTCAAACCAGACCTACACAATTGACCCAAATTCTGGTCCAATTTAATTCTAAACTTCAATTCAACATTCCTAACACCAATCTAGACCAAATCCAAGTCCAATTTGATTGACATTTGAATCCAATTTCACTTTTGGCATTAAAGCCCAATTTAGACCCATGACCCAAACCTAGCCCAAATCCGAAAATCAAAATCCAACCAAGTTGGAACCTCTTTCAAACACTCCCATAAACATTTCCCAACATCAATTTTACATCAATTTCAACCCTAGCCCAATATTGGCCCAAGTTAGCCCAATTTGACCTACATAGGCCCATTTATTAAATCAACCCAAATTCAAACCCAAATCAAACCCAAATCACTCCAAACTTGTTTCAAATAAATCATGACACATCCTTAAGCCAAACCCAACAATTATTTGGCCCAAGCCTTTACCAAACTCTCATCCTAAAATCCATTTTAAAATTCAAAAGCCCACTTCCCTAAACCATTTTAAAAGCCCATCTTCATTAAATTTTAAAAGCTCAAACTCATCCTAAAGCCCACATTACAATCTCATCCCATCACCACTCCATTAATATCATCCCTTAAGTCCTAAATCAATCATCAAATGGTTCCAAATCAAGCCATATGCCAAATCACCCCTAAATGCCAAAAATCCCTAAAATCCATTTCCATGTAAATAAGCCAAGCCATCCCTAAGCCAAATGGAGTCCTCGAAGCCATGCACAAGCCACATGAAGCCATGGGATCCACTTTACACATCATCATACTATTAATTGCAAAAGGAGGAGCCTCTTTTAAGCCCCCTTAAAAAGGTTTTAACCCTTTTAATGCTTTACCTTAATCCATGATTAATCAAAATATTCATGGATGGTGACTTCTCTACCCTTTCCTAGCCGATTCATCCGATCCTCCCTCACCCAAATCAGCCATGGGGAGGTGAACCAAGCCCATTTCCATGGGTTGACCAAACCAAGTGCAAAAAAAACCACCTCCCCATGCCATTTCGATCCAACCACTTTACACATGTAAGGCATCAATCGAATTCACCAACTTCAACCCCCGACCTCCCCGACCTTGAGGGTGACCCTTGCCTGCCGGCCAGCCACCTGGGCCGCCGGAAAATGCCATGGCCGAGACATGGGGAGGAGCCAAACTTTGGAATTCCACCTTGCTGAGTTGCCCCATGCCTAATGGCCACCATGGCTATTCTCGCCTTGACCTAAGCAGCTGATCCCAAGTCCTAACTCCCCCTGGGAGGCCCTCCAGCCTCTCCTATTTAAACCCATCCTCTCTCGGCCATGGAAGAGGTGCTGAATCAACCTTAAGGAAACTCTGCCAAAATCACTCCAGACTCTCCCCACACCTAGAGCACTTGATCCCTGTCGGCAAATTTTTAATTTAATTTAAATAAATAATTTGAAAAGTAGTATTTGATTTTGAAAATAATTTTAAATTTGAAGATTTTAAGATATGAAATCAAACTGATTTCACATCCCAAATAGTTTATATAAACGAGCACCGCATCACAAATCGTGTATCAACCCCGAAGAATAGACACACTGCTTGATGATAGGGCTCGATTAAATAAACTAAAAGATTTGAGACATCCGTTTGGTCTGCGAACCAATTTTATGTGCCGACAAGTTCCCCTGCTTAATATGAAAACTTTAAACAAGGTTTATATTACCTGGGTTCTTTAAAATTCCCTATAAGGGCAAGCCCCTATAGTTAATTACATCTTAAGTGACGGGAATCACCTAAGAAAACTCTCGATAGTAATCAGTAATTCTGCTCTCAAGAATTTCAAAGTTTAGGGTTTTCAAGGGATTTAATTTTGAAAATTTCAATAGGGAATGGATCAAATTTGGAAGATTTTATTTTGGGATTTCAAAGGAAGAAAGATAAGAGAAATTACAGATTCGAAGCGAACTTCGATAATTTCCCAACTATCCTATTGTTTGGCTCGGATTTAGGAGAGTCCTAATGTTTATTAAGTATTTCAATCTTGCCAATTTTAATTAATTAGGACTTATATTTATATGATAGAATCACACAAATAGCCTTGAAGATGTGAGGGTTTATGTCGTATCAAACGACTACCTCGGAGTCCTAAGACCGGTTAGGGCTTAATTTACATGATATGATCATGCAAATGCCTAACGAAGAGTTGAAGATTTATGTTGCACTAGGCAAACTACCTCGAAATCCTGTGGCTTAGTTATTTAATTCTAGGAAGGTTTTGCTGAAGTAGATCCGAGTTTTGCTAATGACGATGGTCGTGCTGCCCACCGTGCTCCGAGCTCCTTATTGTTGCGTAGGGTTTAGTTTTAGAAGTCATAAATCAAGAGATGAGAGAAGTGTTTTGGTTTAGAGAAAATCTTAATTCCCAAGTGTTTTTTTTTGTGTTTTGATTAAAACAAATCTTAAAGTTGATTATAACGACACCGGTTAAGATCCCACGGTTCCATCCTTCCGGCATCGTTATTTTTATCGGATTCACTTAGTCCAGATGAATTTGCTAAACTCAACTAAATGAGTTCCACACTTTCATTTAGACCGTGGGAAATCTCGTTAGCAACACGTAGGTTACATCATCCAAGGTATTCCCGATCATCCAACAAGACGTTTTAATTTAGTTGTAATTGTAGTTTTGTGTTCTGTTTGTGATTAAATTTTGAGTTGTTTTATATTTTGAAATGTTGTGGCGGTGAATTTTATCTTGCAATGACTTCTAACTTAGTTTTGGTTTCGAGCTTCGGGACTATCCTAAAGGTGTGGGTTTTCATGCAACGATTGTTTATCATGCAAGAAAAGTAAGTGCAATGCGATTAAATAAATTGCAATAAGGTAAATTACAATAAAATAAAAGTGTACCTGGAGGGTCTTCCCGTCATCCCAAGCTGCACTTAAAACGCAATTAGAATATTTAAGCAAGTTCCTAGGTAAAGCTAAGGGAAGGGTTATGGTTTTCCACCAAATTCCTAATCCTATAGCTAGTCATTTCCTATGACGTCTAGGTTCTTGTGTTTTGGTTTGAGGACGATTTTCTTCATCAAAGAATAATTAATTTCAATTGTTCTTAAAAACATCCTATCATATTGAGGAAGTGCTTAAGAAGAATCTTAAACATCTTTTCAATATTGCTAGAATTGTTTTAAGTCCAAATGAATTTAATTATCTTGCTCAGTGAACTAGGACATTTGAATATCCTATAAGTGAAGTAGCATTTCATTTAACGTTCTGTTTAGGAGTTATGATAACCAAAGCTCTCGAGAGCAAATTGGTGTTCAAATGGTTTATGATTTAGCTTAACTTCAGATTAAAGGGTTTAAATTTGGAATAGTGTTCAAGTTGCTTTATATTTAATTTCTTTATGTCTTAGTGTAATGTTATTTAATTCAATTTAATTTAACTTTAATTTAATTTAATTTGGTTTAGTTTTAATTTGATTTAATTTAATTTAATTCAATTTAGATTGATTTGATGTTAAATTAATTTAGATTAATTTGATTTAATTTCCTTTAATTTAATTTAATTTGGTTTAGTTTTAATTTAATTTAATTTAATATAATTTAATTTAATTTAATTTTAATTTAATTTAATTTAATTTAATTTATTTAACTTATTTAATTTATTTAATTTATTTAATTTATTTAATTTATTTAATTTATTTAATTTATTTAATTTATTTAATTTAATTTAATTTAATCTTTAATTTAATTTAATTTTTTTAATTTTAATTTAATTGAAAATTTAAAAAGAGTTTAATAATTTAACTTTTTAATTTAATTTTAATGATTAAGTCCTTTAACATTTTAAAACTTAAATTTGAATTATCATTTTAATTAGGAATTAAATATTATTGAGATGATTAATTTAGGCATTTTTAAATTAAAGAATAAATCTCTTCCTAATAATATCCCTATTTAATAATTCCAACTTTATTATTCTTCCAAATTTAATCAATTATTTAATTAAGGTTTATTTCAATTATTTTAATTTGTTTAGTAGGTTTCTACCCTTTAATTATTTAAATTTCAATCATCCAAATCAGATTAAGATCAAATATTTTACTTGTTAATTTTATTAAACCTAAAGTTTTAATTAAGGGTTAAAATTTTAATTACCATTTTGCCCTTTAAGCTTAATAATTTCATAACTCACTAAATTGAGCTTAAATGAACTTGAAATTTTTATGTGACTTCACTCATATGCCAATAAAGACATGAGAGGAGAAAATGTGATTTTTCTGTATTTAATTTATTTATGTAATTATTTTTGGTGGAAAATAGGAATTTCCAATGAAAATTTAATAATATGACCAAGGGAAAGTTTCTGTCCTTAAGAAAATTATGGGACATTTCTAATGACTAGAGAACCACTTGAACCAACTTTGGTGATTTTTTGAATTATATTATTTTTATTATAATTATTTTAAGTTTTGGAGTATTAATTAATTTAAAAATAAAATAAAGGTTGAAAAATGAAATTTATATTTTTCAAAAATCTCTCTGATATCAAGGAAATCAGAGAATCAATTTTTGTAATTTTCTGATTTTTCTTTGATTTATTATAATTATTTTAATGGAAGTACTAGAAAATACATTTTTTTTAATTTTGAAATTACCCTAGGGCATTAAAATTTAATATCTCATCATAGGGACCTAAGAAAAATATGGGGTTTATTCCTAAGTGATTAAAATTCAAAATGTGACATTTTGGTGAATTTTATTATTTTTGTGATTTTTATTATTTTTAAATTGTTAAAAATATTAAAATAATGCAAAAAATCAAGTTTTTTAGAAAATTGAAATTTTAATTTTCTTAAATTCCCCTGATATCAGAGAGGCTCCAAAACCAATTTTGTGAATTTTTGAAAAGTATTTTGAAAGTTATGAATTTTTAAATTTCAAAATGGCTAAATGGCTCAATCAACCCATTTAGTAGGGCTAACCAAGTCCAATTGACTTCAAATTTTTATGGTAAGTTCCTCTAATCCTAAAGGTCAGTGGAGAATTGATTTCAAGTCAATTTGATGTATGGTTAACTCTAATTAATTAGGGATCTATTTTGGGTGTTTAAGCCAATTAGGGTTATTTTAAATGAACTAATCCAAAATCTATTTTTCCTAGGGTCCTCTGGTCATAAGAGACATCACCAAATTTTCCTAGAATTTATTTCACAACATACTAATTATTGGATTTAAAATACTCAAAACAGTAACATGAATTTGAAAAATCAATAACTTCTCATAGGGATGGCCTCTGACTTTGGAAAATTCAGGGAATGTTCCTAAATTCAGAGGCTTCAAAAGCCCTATGGTCTCATGCTATGGTGAATCTCCTCCCAAGGTCTCGGCCATGGTGTTTTCCGGCGACCTGTGCGGCTGGCCGTGTAGCATGGGTCACCCTCGAGGTCCAGGTGGGTCGTGGCTGGAGGTTTGTCATGATCAATTGGCCATGGACATGTGTAAAGGGTTCGAATCAAAAGGGTATGGGGATAGGCTCATTTTGGGTCCAAATGGGTCAACCCACCATTTTGGGTTTGGTGCACCCTTCCATGGCCGATTTGGGCCGAGGGAGGATCAGGTGAATCAGCTAGAAAAGGGTAGAGAAGTCACCATCCATGAATATTTTGATTAATCATGGATTAAGGTGAAGCATTAAAAGGGTTAAAACCTTTTTAAGGGGGCTTAAAAGAGGCTCCTCCTTTTGCCATTAATGGCTTGATCACATGTCAAACCTTCCATGGCTTCATGTGGCTTGTCCATGGCTTGCATGGCTTGTCTTTGGCTTGGGGAAAAGCTTGGTCAATTTCATGAAAAAAGGATTTTAGAAATTTTGGTAATTTGATGGGAATTTGTATGAAGCTTGATTTGGAATGGTTTGATGATGATTTTGAAACTTAGGGGTGATATCAATTAGAGGTATGATGAAAAGAAATCGCTATGTGGGCTTTAGGGCCAATTTTGGGCTTTTGTATTTGGTGGAAATGGGCTTTTAGAATGGTTTAGGAAAGTGGGCCTTTAGGTTTGAAAACAAATTGGTGGATGTAAATTTTGTAAAGGATTGAATCCCATGAGTGTTGAATTTAGTTTAAGAATGTTTCATGAATGATTTGGAATAAACTTGAAGTGTTTGGGCTAGGGTTTGGGTTGGATTTGGGCCAACTTGGGCCAATGTTGGGCTAGGGTTGAAATTGATGTAAAATAAGTGTTGGGAAATGTTTATGGGAGTGTTTCAAAGAGGTTTTGGCCTTGGTTGGGTTTTGATTTTGGGGTGTGGGCTTATTTGGGTTAGGTTTGGGTTTAGGTCAAAATTGGGCCTTTTAGCTTTGGGTTGGATTTGAGTGGGGTTTGGGTCTAAATTTTGGGCAAATCATGTTACTGTTTTGTTTGTGAGGATGTTAAGGAAGATTTAGAAAATATTTGGGGTTAATTGGAGTTGAATTGGGTGAGTTTGGGTTAGGTTTGGGTCATGGGTCCAAATTGGGCTTTTAAGGCCAAAAGTGAAATTAGATCCAAATGTCAATAAAATTGGACTTGGATTTGGTCTAAATTGGTGTTGGGAATGTTGAATTGAAGTTTAGAATTGAATTGGACCAGAATTTGGGTCAATTGGGTAGGTTTGGTTTGACATTGGGTTCACTTTGGGTTAAAATGGGTCAAATTGGGGGTTTTGATAAAAGTGGGGTAAATTGACAAAATTGGCCCATGTTGTAGTTGAACAAAATGAAATTTGGAATATTTGGGATTTTCTGGAATTTTCTGGGAATTTTTTGAATTTTTGAATTTTTGGGTCAAGAGGGGTATTTTGGGTATTTGGAGGGTATTGGGAGGTATTTTTGGAATTTTTGGTATTTTTGGCTATGGATGATCAATTTAAGTGATGTGGAAATGTTTGGGATTGGTTTTAAGGAATTTTGGGTGATTTGGGATTTTTGAAAAATTTGGGTGATTTCAAGGGTTTTGGGTAAGCTAGGCGGGTGTAGGGTCCCGGGGGTCAAAAATTGAAAATTTGGAAAATTGAAGATTGGGTGAATGTAAGTGGAGTGAAATCATTTTGGTTGAGCCTTGAAGCCATATCAAGCCCACATGAGCCATGAAGGGACTCATTTGAGGCATCCATTATGTTGTTCCTAACCCTCTTAGCCAAGGGCTTAGGGGTTAAGGACCATCCATGTGATTCACCTACATGAGTCAGGAGGTCAAGTGGAGTATGGGTGTGTGTAAGTCAGCCCCTTCACTAGACCAGGTCACCTAGGGCAGTCCTAAGGCCAAAGATTCCTATAGGAACTCATCCTTTAAACTTCCACATTTGATTTCAACCCTCTAGGTGATTAGGGGTCTATAGTCAAGTTTGTAGAGTTTGCAGGGAGTTTAGAAGTGGTTTGAATTTCTAAGTGGTGGGTCCCAATTCTAATCCTCTAGGATAGTCAAAGGAAAAGCCTAAGGCTAGATCCTAAGTACTAAAGGGAAGAAGAGAAGACCTCATCAAAAATGAGGTCAACAATCCCCACTGTCCTCCTGCCCTAATCCCCACTAATTGAGCTCAATTTTGGAGCTCAATTCTCAGGCCAGAACAGGACATTCCCAAATCCTTCACCAAAGTCAAATTAAACTCACCTACACCTGCGCAAGGTCAAGAGGAGAAGTTCCCCAGTGAAAGCCCCCTCTCTAGGCCACCCATTTGTTCCAGACTCCAAAGGTTGAAATCGGGCTTGGTCAAAATCATACCTGGACAATTCACCAGGCCAGAAGACTTCATCTGGAGCATGCTTGAACCCAATCGAAGGTGACACAACCCTCAGATCGAAGCCACACTTCTCTGAGCAAAGGTATGGTCTCACTCTTCTTCCCGAGCTTCTGAACATTCTCTATTTTTATTGAATCAATTTCATGCTACATAAACCATATGGATGTGTTCGTCTCTTCGAGACGAATCCATAGAGCACAAGAACACAAAAATCCGTTGAGAAATGAGTGAGTTCTTAGGGTTTTAGTGTGGACGGTTCTTGGGCTAGGAGGCTTGGGGACGATGAACGGATGTCGTTCATTCAATACACGCGCGGATGGACGGCTCAGATCAGGTCGGATCAGCGGATGATACGCGAAAGGAGGGACCCGGGCTGCTGACTCAAGTGGCGGCGTCGAATGGCAGCGCGCCGCGTGGTCGTTCGGAGATGCCGAGGATGACAGGGCGCCGCGCTGGATAAGTAGGAAAATAGGCATTTACTTATTTATTTAATTCCCTAAACATCAAAAATACATAACTTTGTGTAGAAAAATCAGAAAAATAAAATAAAAATACCCTCTTGCTCAGTGAACAGAGGAAAATAATATGGAAAAGAAATCATTTAATTTCATTGAGTATTTGATTTTTAATAATTTATTTACTCTCTGCACTATTTCAATTCTCCATGCATGTATACAATTCACCATGGCATGAGACCATAGGGCTTTTGAAGCCTCTGAATTTGGGAACATTCCCTGAATTTTCCAAAGTCAGAGGCCACCCCTATGAAGAGTTATTGATTTTTCAATTCTAGGTCACTATTCTGAATATCTTAATTCCAATAATTAGCATGTTGTGAAATAAATTCTATTAAAATTTGAGGATGTTTCTTATGACCAGAGGACTCTAGGAAAAATAGGCTTTGAATTAATCCACTTGGAATAACCCTAATTGGCTCAAACACCCAAAATAGGTCCTTAATTAATTAGAGCTAATCATACATCAAATTGACATGAAATCAATTCTCCACTGACCTTTAGGATCAGAGGAACTCACCATAAAAATTTGAAGTCAATTGGACTTGGTTAGCCCTACCAAATGGGTTGATTAAGCCATTTAGCCAACTTAAACTTTAAAAATTCATAACTTTCAAAATACTTTTAAAAAATTCATCAAATTGGTTTTGGAGCCTCTCTGATATCAGGGGAATTTAAGAAAATTAAAATTGCAATTTTCTAAAAAAGTTGATTTCCCTTGGTCATGTTGTTGAATTTTCCTTGAAAGTCCTTATTTTCCACAAAAAATAATTATATAAATAATTTAAATATAGAAAAATCACATTTTCTCCTCTAATGTCTTGATTGACATATGAGTGAAGACACATAAAAATTTCAAATTTATTTAAGCTCAATTTAGTGAGTTATGAAATTAGTAAGTTTAAAGGGCAAAATAGTAATTAAAATTTTAACCTATAATTAAAAATTTTTAGGTTCAATTAAAAGGGTGGGTAAAATATTTGATATTAAGTTGATTTTGGATGTTTGAAACTTAGGTATTTAAAGGGTAGAACCCTACCAAATAATTTGAATGTAATTAAAATAAACCTTAATTAAATAATTAATTAAATTTGGAAGAATAAAAAAAAAATAGAATTATTAAAATAGGGATATTATAAGGAAGAAATTTATTCTTTAATCTAAGAATCCCTAAATTAATCACCTCAATAATATTCAATTCCTAATTAAAATGATAATCCAAATTCAAAACCTAAAATGCTTAATCATTAAATTAAATTAAAATTAAAACATTTAAATTAAATCCTTTTAAAATTTCAATTAAATTAATACTTTAACAATTAAAATTAAATCATCCCTAAAGCATAAAAAAAATAAAATATCAAATTAAAATTAAAAAATAATAATAAAATTAAATTAAAATTAAAAATAAAACCAAATTAAAATTTAAATTAAATTAAATTAAATTAAATTAAATTAAATCACATTAAATTAAATTAAATTAAAAAATATTAAGTTAAATTAAATTAAATAAAATAAAAAAAATAATAATAAAATTAAGTTAAAATAAAATTAAAATTAAATTAAATTAATAAAATTAAATTAAAATTAAAATTAAATTAAATTAAATTAAATTAAATTAAATTAAATTGAATTAAATATAACATCACTTAAGACATAAAAAATTCAAAAATAAATCTAAAACAACTTGAACACTATTCCAAACTTAAAACCATTAATTGAAATTAAGTTAAATCACAAATCATTTGAAAGTTAATTTGCCCTCAAAAGCTCATGATGTCATAACTCTAAAACGGAGTGCTAAGTGAAGTGTTATTTCACTCATAGGATATTCAAAAGTCCTAGTTCACTGGGTAAGATAACAAAACTTGAACTCCTGGATAATTGATTCATTATATTATTAAATTCTCTTGGACTTAAAACAATCCTAAAAGTATCGAAAAGATGTTTAAGATTCGTCTTAAGCACTTCCTCGATACGATAGGATGTTTATAAGAACAATCGAACTTAATTGTTCTTCGATGAAGAAAATCGTCCTCAAACCAAAACACAAGAACCTAGATGTCATAGAAAATGACTAGCTATAGGATTAGGAACTTGGTAGAAAACCATAACCCTTCCCTTAGCTTTTACCGAGGAACTTGCTTTAAATGCTTAAATATTCTAAATTGTGTTTAAGTGCAACTGGATGACGGGAAGACCCTCCAGTGTACGCTTTTATTTTATTGCCATTTACTTTCTTGCAATTTACTTTATTGCAAATGCACTTTACTTTTCTTGCATGATAAATAACTGTTGCATGAAAACCCACACCTTTAGGGTAGCCCCTAAAACTGAAACCAAAACTAAATTAAAAGTCATTACAAGATAAAATTCACCGCCACAATATTTTAAAATATAAAACAACTCAAAATTTAATCACAAATAAAACAACAAAACCACAACTACAACTAAATTAAAACGTCTTGTTGGATGATCGGGAATACCTCGGATGATGTAACCTACGTGTTGCTAACGGGATTTCCCACGGTCTAAATGAAAGTGTGGAACTCATTTAGTTGAGTTTAGCAAATTCATCTGGACTAAGTGAATCCGATAAAAATAACGATGCCGGAAGGATGGAACCGTGGGATCTTAACATGTGTTGTTATAATCAACTTTAAGATTTGTTTTAATTAAAACATAAAAAACACTTAGATTTTAAGAGTTCTAAAACCAAACTCCTCTCTTTTCTTTTGATTACAATCTTCTAAAACTAAACCCTCTGCAACAACAAGAAGCTCGGAGCATGGTGGGCAGCACGGCCATCGTCATCAGCAAAACCTAAGTCTACTTCAGTAAAACTTTCTTAGAATTTAATAACCAAGCCATAGGATTTCGAGGTAGTTTGCCTAGTGCAACATAAATCCTCAACCTTTTGTTAGGCATTTGCATTACAAATTAAGCCCTAATCGGTCTTAGGACTCCGAGGTAGTTGTTTGAACATCTTCGAGGTTACTTGTATGATCATGTCATACGAACATAAGTCCTAATTAATTAAAATTGGCAAGATCAAAACATTTAAAAAAATATTAAGACTTTCCTAAATTCAAGCCAAACAATAAGATAGTCGGGAAATTACTGAAGTTCACTTCAAATCTGTAATTTCTCCTACCTTTCTTCCTTTGAATTCCCAAAACAAAATGTTCCAAACTTGATCCATTCCTTATTGAAATTCCAAAATTCAATCCTCGAAAACTTAAACTTTCGAGATTCTTGAGAGCGAATTACCGATTATTATCGAGAGTTTTCTTAAGTGATTCCCGTCACTTAAGATGTAATTAACTATAGGGGCTTGCCCTTATAGGGAATTTTAAGAACCCAAGTAATATAAACCCTGCTTAATTCATTTATATTAAGTAGGGGAATTTGTCGGCTTATAAAATTGGTTCGTAGACCAAACGGATGTCACAAATCTTCTAGTTTATTTAACCGAGCCCCATCATCAAGCAGTGTGTCTACTCTCCGGGATAGTATATACGACTCGTGGTGCGGTGCTCGTTTATATAAACTATTTGGGATGTGAGATCAGCTTGATTTCATATCTTAAAATCTTCAAATTTAAAAATTATTTTTCAAAATCAAATACTACTTTTCAAATTATTTATTTAAATTAAATTAAAAATTCGCCGACAATTTCTGTAGGCGACTCCTTTTCAAAAATACAACACTCAACCTAAAAACATGCCGACATTTGTGAAAGTGTTTTTCATTAAGAATTTTGAAACACTTTTAGCATCACATCGAGGTAAAGCTTGTGCTTCAATTCACTTTGATACATAATCAACTGCAATCAATATATATAAGTTCCCAAATGAAGGAATAAATGGTCCCATGAAATCTAATCCCTAAACATCAAAAATCTCAACTTCTAATATGATATTTAGAGGCATATCGTTTCTTCTAGATATATTACCTACTCGTTGACATCTATCACATGTTTTGATATATTTGTAAACATCTTTAAAAAGAGTAGGCAAACAAAATCTAGCTTGTAAAATTTTATATGCAGTTTTGTCAATCCCAAAATGTCCTCCAAAATTTGAATCATGACATTTCTTAATGATCTGTTCAATTTCTTCATAAGGCACACATCTCCTAATAATAAGATCATTACAATGTTTATATAAATATGGTTCATCCCAAAAATATGATTTTGAATCATGAACAAATTTTTTCTGTTGCTGAAATGTTAGCATTGGTGGCAAAATATTGCTTACTAAATAATTTACTAGATCAGCATAACAAGGTGTTTTTCAGTCATTTATATTATAAACTTGTTCATCAGGGAAACTGTCTATTATTTCTTTGTCGGTGTTAGATAATTCAGTATATTCTAGTCTCGACAAATGATCAGCAATTTGATTTTCAGTTCCCTTTCTATCAATCACCACAAAATCAAATTCTTGCGTTTAAAGTACCCATATTATTAATTTTGGTTTAATATCCTTATTTTGCATCAGATATTTAATAGCAGAATGATCAGTATGCACAATACATTTAGTTCCAATTAAATATGATCTAAATTTATCAAAAGCATACACAATAGCAAGTAACACTTTTCCAGTAACCATATAGTTAATTTGAGCATCATTAAGACTTCTACAAGCGTAGTATATAACCTTAAAAATTTTGTCGTATCTTTCACCAAGAACAGCTCCAATAGCATAATCACTAGCATCACACATTAGTTCGAATGGTTTCTCTTAGTCAGGTGAAACTATTACAGGTGCTGTGATTAGTTTTTTCTTTAATAACTCAAAGGCATTTGAGCAGTCTTCAGTAAATTCAAATTTCTTATCTTTTTCTAGAAGTTGGCATATAGGTTTTGTAATTTTTGAAAAATCTTTAATATAGCACCTTTAGAAAGTAGCATGTCCAAGAAAACTTCTTATCCCTCTCACTATAGTAGGAGGTGGTAATTTAGCTATTACTTGAATTTTTGCAGGGTCTACTTCCATGTCATTTTCTGAAATTTTATGCCCTAATACAATTCCTTCTGCAACCATAAATTGACATTTCTCCTAATTTAGACTTAAATTAGATTTTTCGAATAACTACAAAACTTGTTCAAGATGATTTAAGCATGCGTCAAATGATGTTCCAAACACAGAGAAATCATCCATAAATACTTCTATTCCATTGTCTATTAATTTACTGAAAGTAGACATTATACATCTCTGGAATGTTGCAGGTGCATTACATAGTTCGAAAGGCATCCTTCTAAAAGAAAAATTTTCGTAAGGACTAGTAAAAGTTGTTTTCTCTTGATCCTCAGGAGCAATATGTATTTGATAGTAACCAGTATATCCATCCAGAAAATAGTAGTACTTGTGTCCAGCAAGTTTATCCAACATTTGGTCTAAGAAAGGAAGAGGAAAGAGATTTTTCCGGGTGGCAGCGTTTAATTTTCTATAATCAATACAAATACGCCATCCAGAAACTTATCTGATAGGTATTAATTCATTATTTTCATTTTATTTAATAGTTATTCCTTCTTTCTTGGGAACACAATGAATTTGACTTACCCAAGTACTATCCGAAATAAGATATATAATTCCAGCATCTAACCATTTTAAAATCTCTTTTTTAACTACTTCTTTCATTATAGGGTTTAGTCTCATTTGAGGGTCAATTTTTGGTTTATGTTCTTCATTTAATAAAATTCTGTGCATACAAATAGAATGACTAATTCCTTTAATGTCAGCTAAAGTCCAATCAAAAGATTTTTTGTATTTTTTAATGTATCCATTAATTTTTGTTCTTGAATTTCATTTAAGTCTGAGGATACAATTACTTGTAATGTCAAAAAATCTCCTAAAAATTTATAGTTCAAATGAATTGGAAGATTCTTTAATTTAATTTTAGGGGGTTTCACAACAGATGGAATTAATATTTCATTTTCTAGTGCTGTTGAATTGAGCGTTTCAAATGCTTCCTGAATATAATCAGTTTCTTCACTTTCTAGTTCATCATAATTATCTTTTTCTAAATCTCCTTTTTCTTTATAATTTTCTTTGGAATATTCTTTTCTTAGATAATCACATATATCCATTCTAAAACATTCATCTTCTTTTTTTATTGATGGATATTTCATTGACTTTGAGATGTTAAAGGTTACTTCTTGATCATTTACTCTCATAGTCAATTGTACTTTATGAACGTTTATCATGGCTCTTCCTGTAGCTAGGAATGGTCTTCCTAAAATGATTGAAATTTATTTATCTTCTTCTATATCTAGAATAATAAAATCCACAGGAAAAATATCCTTATTAACCTTGACCAAAACATCTTCTACAACTCCTTTAGGATGTGTAATAAATTGATTAGCTAACTGTAGAGTTACAAAAGTTGTGCAATCTCTCCAATTTCTAACCTTTTAAAAGTTGATAGAGGCATCAAATTTATGCTAGCTTCTAAATCACATAATGCTCGTCCATAAAATTTTTCACCAATAGCACACGGGATAGTGAAAATACCAGGATCTTTCAAATTTTCAGGAAGTTTTCTCTGAATTAAAGCACTACACTTTTCACTGAGTGCAACAGTCTCATGATCTAGTAACTTTCATTTTTTGTTGAGTATATCATTCATAAATTTAACATAATCAGGCATTTTTTCTAAAGCTTCAACAAAAGGAATATTTATTGACAATTTTTTTAAAATGTCTAAGAATTTAGCAAATCTTTTTCCTTTATCTTGTTGCTTTAATCTTTAAGGAAATGGTGGAGGTGGTTTTTCAACAGTAATTTTTATAGGTTTCAGAGGAAAATTAGGATATAAACTTTCGTTTTCTCCCTTAGTTTCTTCTTTTTCCTTTTCAACTACAGTTTCTTTTTGAACTCTTGTTTCCAACTCTTTTCCACTTCTTAATTGAATAGCATTGATCTGTTCTTTTCCTTGATCTTTAGGATTTACTTCAACATTGCTAGGTAAAGTTCCAACAGGTCTGTTGTTTAATGCAGAAGCAATTTGCTCTAAATGGTTTTCTATGTTTTTAATAGTATTTCCTTGATTTTGTAATTGATTACCCATGTTCAAAGCTAACTCTTCCATAAACAACTTCTTCTCCATGAATTTTGAATTGTTTAAAAAACTATGTGGATTAGAAGGTCTATAATTGGAATTACTTTGATTATTTATATTTCCTAATGAGTTTATTGGATTGTTCCTCCATTGAGGATTAACATTATTATTTTGGTTATTCCAGTTAAAGTTTGGATGATATTTCCAACTTGGATTATAATAGTTTGAATAAGGATTATTTTGTCTATTATTTATTACATTTATAGTTTCATATGAAGATTGAGCATCTATAATTTGTCCTAATGAATTTTCTTCTAACACTAGAGGTGTTTGAGAATAATTCATTCCATATTGATCTATTTTCTTTGAAAGAGCAGCAATTTGAGAAACTATCATAGATTAAGCATCAGAATCATGAATACTGGCTACTTTCTTAAGATTTACCCTTTCAGCAGGCCATTAAAAATTATTGGTAGCCATTTATTCTATTAACGCATAGGCTTCTTCAAAAGGTTTAGACAATAGTGATCCACCAGCAGCAGTGTCAATTATAGATCTAAGAGATCCTACTAATCCATTATAGAATGTTTGAATAATTAACCAATCTGGTAAAACATGAAGCAGACATTTCCTAAGAAGTTCTTTAAATCTTTCCCAAGATTATATATCGATTCTCTCTCATATTGGCTGAAAGATGTGATATCGTTTCTAAACTTAAAAGTCTTAGATGGTGGAAAATATTTAGATAAGAATTTTTGTTAAAGTTCTCCCCAACTTCTAATAGATCCAGGTGCTAATGAATTTAACCAAGCCTTAGCCTTATCCCTTAGTGAAAAAGGAAAGAGTTTAAGTCTGACAGCATTTGCAGACACTCTGTCGCACTTAAAAGTAGCACAAAGTTCTAAGAAACTTGTAAGATGTAAATTAGGATCTTCATTTGAAGTTCCACAAAATTGATTGTTTTGTACTATTTGGATAATTGCAGGTTTAAGATCAAATGAATTAGCGGCTATAACAGGATTTTGGACAGTTAAGTGAATTTGATCTAATGTAGGGTTAGCATAATCTCTTAATGGTCTAGATTGATGTTCATTTTCTATTCTTTGGTTGTTTACGTTGTTTTCCATTATTTCAGAATTTATAGGTTCATTTCAGAATTTATAGGTTCTTTTCTTAATATTCTAATTCTCCTAACAGTGTGTTCTAATTCCGAATCGTAGGGTATAAGATTTTGAGAAGCAAATTTACGCTTACAATAGAAATCAGTACAAAGTTAAACAATTAACTAAATAAGTTGCAATTCTATTAAAAAGGTTTTCTAACAGTCCTAAATTGTCTGTTACTTTAATTATGTTATACTCGTACAACAACTATTTCTCTGGCAATGGTGCCAAAAACTTGATCCATGATTTTAAATATACTTATAAATATAAGAATTCGATACCACTACTAGAAGATATAAATCCCCGACAATGTCCACTTAAAAAATAATCATTTTTATGCCTTATTTATGATTCAATTCTTAAGGATATTATGCTTTAATGAAAGATATTTTTATGTTTTTGGATGTAGGTGATAAAAAAAGAGTTTGAGAAGGAAAAATAAGCAAAAGGATCAAAACTGTAGCTTAAAAAGCAAAGTTTTCAAATTTGTAGGCCTGGCTCCTAGGCGCCAGAATCCTGCTCCTAAGCGCCAGTTCGATACAGACGCAGACAAGATTTTTGAAGACTTTGGGCAATTATTTTTACGGTGTTAAGCAGTTATTAGAGTTTCTAGAAGACTGGAAGTTACTCCTAATATATAGGACATGTGATACAATGCATCTGGACACAGAAAAACGGTTTTAAGCTCCAGTCACAGATCCAAAGTGAAGAGGTGTGAAAACCTGGTCACGTAGTCCGACACCTAGGCGCCAGTTCTTGGCGCCTAGACGCGACAGTTACCTTCTAGAAGATACATTATATTTGGACGAATTTTGAAGAGGTGCCTTAAGAAACCCTTGGTCAAATTAAGAGCTCTATAAATAGGAGCCCATTCTACAGAGAAAATTGCCCCTCTTAGAACCATATAGTCACCAAGCACTATTTAGCCATTATACCCCCACCCCTCTAGCATCCAATTATTTTAGGGAGCCACCTTCTTTAATATTTAGTGAGTTTATTTTTAGTGTTAAGTGTGAGATTATTTGTGTTGTTGCTATTGAAGTCTTTCATCATTGCATTGGAGTTAGTAGGAGTCAGCAGATCACTTGAAGGAACATTCCAGATAAGTATTTGTAACTTGGTTCAAAGTTTTTTAAATATGTTCGTTGTGTGAATTCAATGTGTTCGAGTAGTTAGTTTTCTTTCTCCTTTCAACTATGAAAAGATAATAAGATAATTAAATTTTGCTGGAGAATTTAACTTAAAATATTTATAAAAATTGTGATGATATTAATACCTGATCTTTGTTTACTTTTAAACTGGCCATTTAAATTGTTAAAACCTGTTGAAGAATTTTGAGACCTATCAGGAGATGAGTTCTTAACTAGTAGATATCACATGAATTCTTGGGTAATCGAAGACTTTATGCGGGTTAATCAAGGTGAAGTGCAAATAAATTGGAAGATATAATTTATTGGGCGCAGAATTAATTAGTTTTTAGAGTGACAGACTAAACTCTAATAATTTGGTTTATAGAAAGGGAATGAGTCACTGATAGGGCCGACCATAGCCACCCTTGGACATCTAGTAGTGTGAGCCTAGATTAACCCATTCTACTAATAAAACATCATCAATCGATCTATAGATTAGTTAATGTTATTTATGCCTGGACCAAAGGGTAAAGAATAGGAATGCTTCTATTTGGCACAATACCATAATCTAAATTCTCCACAAATGATAATTATTCTAAAAATCTTGGATTAGTTGAAAAGGAGAAAGTTGTTTTATTTATACCTTCATTAATCATTATTTTATTATTACTTACTTACATTTAGTATAAATTTTATTAAATATCAATTCTAAAGTTTGAAAAGAAATAAAAAGAATAATTACTTTTAATTTGAAAAATTATAAAAATATTCCTTAATATTCTCAAAATCTTCCATGTGGGAACGATAACCAGGACTCCACTAGAGCCCTGTATTACTTGATATGATACGTATACTTGCATTTGAAATTGTGACATTTATAATAATTATTATAAAAATCTAAATATAAATTCATAAATTCTTTCATAACTTAAAAGTCGAGTCACATCAAGTTTTTGACACCATTGTCCGGGATTAAATCTTCTAGCACTGGTATCAAATTCTTGCATTTGAAAGTATATATAAAGCACCGTTAGGCTGAGTCACATCAGGCAACGAAGCTAAAAACTTAATCTGCGATTTTAAATATACTTATAATTATAAGAATTCGATACCACTACTAGAAGATATAAATCCTCAGCAACAGTGCCAAAAATTTGATCCGGAGCGTAATTCTAATTTAAGTAACAATTAATTATTATAATCTTTTTATCGAAGAGTTACCTTTAAACGCAAGTATACAAATCACTCAAGTAATACAGGGCTCTAGTGGAGTCCTGATTATCAATCCCACAGGGAATTATAATAAAGCCTACGGACTAAGATTATATAAACCAATTCAGAATCAAAGCTAAATCGAAATTGCCTATCTGTCACTAATACGCAATTGATAATAATATGAAATTTATATCTAAACTAGTTTTACTAACATTTTACAAATACTACTAATGTTAAGTTCAAATATATATAATATCAAGAATCTTTCTCCTTTGTTAAGATATTTAAGTGAAGCGATAATTAGAATTAGTTTTATATGTGTTGTGCCAAATAGGAGCATACCTACTCTTTACCCTTTGGTCCAGACATAAAGAACATTGACTAATCTTATGCTTAGTTACTAAATCTGCGGTTAGGCTGGTAGGATACTGGCTCTCACTTCGGAGCTCCCACGTTCCCCTCACTTGAGGGCTAACAATCTACACTTCAGCACTCAAACGATATGACCGAATTGAGGATTTTAGCATGTCACCATAAAATCTCTAATTCTATGCCCAATTAATATTATTTCCCTATTTATTTGCACTTCTCCTTTCAAGGATTTACCCATCTACCTTTCAAAGAAAAATGTGATACATAGTAGTTAAGAATTCTTAGCCCACGTTCAGATCTTAAGAATTCTTCACAAATTTTAACAATACAAATGGTCAATTCGTATAGTAAAGTAAGTTTTGGTATAGTATCATCACAACTTCTTTATAATAGGTTTGATAGACTAATTCATATAATCATTTCACAAAAACATCAAAACAAGGAGAAAAACAGAACAACTACTCAGAATTCATAAAGAGGATGCAATAAAACTTGGATTTCATATCATAAATTAATGTTCTACATACTAAAGTAAATAAACACAACTTATCTTAAATTTCTCCCCAAGCAAAGTCCTTGATGTTCCTCTGAATCTCTTCCTTTCTTTACAGTATGAGGAATTCTCCTTCGATATGGCAATGCAAAAGAGATCTCTCACTTCCCTTTCACTCTTACAATTTTTTGAAGAATTCCTCACAAAATCTCTATTTGAACTCACCACTCACTAAATAACAAAACTAAAATAACTATCTACTCACTAAAAGACACACTAGTGGACTCTTTTTGACACTTTGGACTTTCTAGTAAACACGTAGGAGACCACTTTTTCAGCCTAAAGTGGTTCTTTTTAAAGTTTTAGAAGAGTTTCTAAGGGTTTTTCAGGCACCCCTTAGAAAATCGTCCACATTCGACGTATTTCTGGAAAGAACCGTCGATCCCGCCATCAACGACCTCGAGCTCGCCGTCAGTAGCCTTCTATAAATAGTACTTTAAACAGGCCCCGCTGTCGGCGGCCTCGAGCTGCGTCGTCGGCGGCCTTCCTTGAAATTTATTTTGAACTCTCAGGTAAATCACGCCGTCGGCGCCATCGACCTCACTGTCGGCGCCCTAGGTCAAATTTGCATAATTTGGTTCTTTTTGCTTTAAATTCACTCCTTTTTGCACATTTTCGCTCATTTGTCCTTAAAACTTCATACGTGCAGAAAATCACAAAAAATACCTTTCTTTAATGTGTAATATCATCATAATCAGTATAAAATAGGCATGAAAATCTTAATCTTTTTTCCTTGGGTCAGATTTCAACTTCTCAAGGTTAGATCTACATTTTAAGCGAATTTTTACCAAGGATTTTTCTACTTTTGCAAAGTGCCAAAATTTTGGAGAGAAAAATTTTGATTTTTAGAAGAAAAATCCATGGATTTATGTTTGATTTAATGAGGTGAGCAGTTTTGTAGTGTGATTTTATATTTTGGAGATTTATTTAGAATTATTTACAAATTTTAGAAATGAAACCTAAATCAAAGAGGGGGAAGGAGCAAGGTGAATTTGATTAAACTAGGTTTACAAGTGCGAGTACGCAAGTTCGTTACAACGAATTTGCTACTGTTCGCAAATTCATAGTTGAAAGATGTTTTCATCATCTCGGTGGTTGACCGAGCATGTTATTGTTGCCAGATAATGGGAGCAATTCTGCTACTTTTCTGCTTGGCAATTATTTCTTTAGTTCGGGAGTTCTATGCTAATTTTCCTGAAACAACTGATTTTGAAGTTTATGTGAGGGGGACAACAGTTGAGTTCACTTCAGAAGTGATCAACATGTTTTATGGCCTGCCTCCAGTGGCAGACTGCTTCTATGATACTTTTACTCCTTCTAAGAGAGAGCTCGATGAGATTCTGACTTATTTCACTGATGGAAGAGAAGCATGGAAAATAAGAAATAATAAACAGGTAATTTTCTCCTCTTCAGTGTTTAATGCTACTTCTAAAGCCTGACATTATTTTATTTTTTCTTGTCTCCTTCCGTCAAACCACTTGAGTGAGTTGACAAAAGAGAGAGTTATTCTGAACTATTGCATTCAAGAAATGAAGCCTATATATGTGGGAGCAATTATTTATGATGCTATTAGCACTTCTTCTAGAGGAAGTGTTATTTCTGGTTTAGGCTTTCTGGCTCTCATTTTCTCGATTTGCAAGAATGCTGGTGTTTCTTATTCCATTTCTAAAGAGCAGCTTAAGCCACTTAAGCCAATACAAAAATCTCATGTTGATATTTATGGAAAAACTAAGAGTCAGAGTACTGGTGCCTATCCTTTTTTGTGCCTTCAAATTCTGCTTCTATGCCATCTACTTCTACATTTGAGCCTCCACCTAATGTGTGGAACACTGTTTGTTAGAGATATTTGGAGCATCAAAGTGATCTATTCTTGATAAATTGCAGAATAGATGAGATGGATAGCAAAATTGATCATATATAAGACTATTTACAGAGGAAGATTGACTATGATTGGGAGTATAACGAAGCATTGGTAAAATTTCTGAAGGGTGATAGGAATATTGAATTTCTTACATGTCCTAAATTCACCCCTTAGATTAACCCCAGAAGTCTTATTCTAGATGATTCTTCTGACGATGAGTATGCGACAGAGGATGATTAGAATTTATATTTGCTTTGCTTGGCTGTTGTTCTTTCTATGTGTGTTTATTACTTTTCATGTTTTATTGTACTGATTGAGAATTTGTAGTAACTTAGTTTATTTCTGTTATCTGATTGCTTAGACTTAGTTCTTTTTCCTGCTCTCGTTGTTTTTAATTTATCACATTTGTTTTTCATGTGTTACTTATCTAGCAACTCTTTTATATATCTATTCCTTCTTATATTAGGACTATTTTAAATACCTTTTTATTATACTTTTTCATCCTGCTTAGTTTAAATTTTCAAAAATATTAAAACCTTATTAAAAGAACTAAGTTTGGATGAGGGAAATGAACTTAAATTTAAATTTTACTTGTCCTTAGTAAACAATATTTTCAAAATTAATAACATAACCTATGGAATAAAAAATTAATTTAAGATAGTTATAATATTGTTTTCATGAATGTTATAATAAACTTATAAAAATATTTTTAAATAATAAAGGATAATTCTAAAATTGTAATTATTTAAAAAAAAGTGTTAGAATTTTGATTCAAATATATAAATTAAAAAATGTTGTATTTTTGAAAGTGTTAAAAAATCTAGATGTTTACTTTAAAAGATGGAATTGAAACTCTATGAAAATACTTTTTATAAACACATATTCATTAAGTGAAAAAATGTGTTAAGTCTTTAAATATAAGTTAAGGATAGTGAAGTTCAAAATCATTAACAGGCTATCCAGATATAGTAACCTCAAAAAGAAAAAAAAAATAAAAGAAAAAGATTTGAAAACAATCCCTGAAAAAGAAAAGAAAAATATATAGGATTGGAAAGCAATCCAAAATATGAAAAGAAAAAGAATATATATATATATATATATATATATATATATATATATATATATATATATATATATATATATATATATATATATATAAGTGAGGAGAAGCTTAAGGAAAAGCCTAAATAAAAAATTGGCTTCACTTGAATTATCTTATAGGAAGAGACATAATGCAAATTTTTACTTAAAGTCTTATGTATAACTAACCTTACTAGTAGAGTTTTCATAAAAATCTTTTTCCTGTAAATTATCTACATGTTCTTAATATGACAAATTGCAATTATTTTTTTAATAGATAGGAGAATAAAATTCTTAACACTTGAATATTAAATATTTTACATATTTTGGTTTTAGCTTAAGCTATTTAAAAAGCTTTATAAGTTTTATTATATTATTTATAAAACAAAAGTATAGAAGTCTTAAAGAAATTTTTCTTCATAAATTATATTTTTAGTAGTAAAAGGTTACTTGAGGATAACTAACGTTTAAGATTGAGGGAATTGATCCACCTTAAAATTACATAGAATTTTATATCATATTTTTATTAATATTTTAAGGATATTACACTTTAATGAAATATATTTCTTATGTTTTGGTTACAGGAACAACAAAATGTGTTTATGAAGAAAAAAAGTTAAAAGAAGCAAAAATGAGCCAAAAAGAGCAAGAAGCTGATTATGGCGCCTAGGCGCCAAATCTGGCTCATAGGCGCTAGATACAACAATTTTATTCTAGAGATTTCTTGACGGTTATTGGATGATTATTGACTCTTTCAAACCAATCTAGAAGCCTCTGGACATTTTCCACATGTTATAAACCAAATGCAATGAAAATAGACGCAAGAAAGCAGTTATTAAACGAAGAGGTGTGACCTAAATGTGAAGGGGTGCGTCCATTCGAGCAGTGATCCTGGCGCCTAGGCGCCACTGTTAAATTCTTGAACATTCAATGAATGTGGAGGAATTTTGAAGAGGTGCCTTAAGCAAACCTTGGTCATTTCTGGAGATCTATAAATAGATGAGCATTTCTACACCAAGAGGTGTTGTGTGTGTTGTGTGTGTGTTAAGTGTGTGTGGAATATACAAAGTGTGTAAGAGTGAGTGAGTAATAAGTGTGTTAAGTGTCTTCTTCTTTATTTTAGTGAGTGTTTAGTGTGAATTGAAGAGTCAAAGTCCTGTCAGAGTTTGTGGAGTCAGAGAAACTTCAAAGGACTGCTTGGATTACATTCCATATAAGTATTTATATTCTATTTTTTAAGTTTAGTGCTTTGGATTTAAGTTTTATGAATATGATTTGTGGTGTAATATCTATGCTTTCTGAGTAGTTTTCTTTTCTTTCTCCCTACGAATATGAAATGAATTAATAACAGATTTAAATCAGATTTGAGAACTTAATTTCTTTTCTAAAAAAATTGTGATGATACTATACCTAAATTTAATTTACTTTACAAATTGTCCTATTATATTGTTAAAAACTGTGGAGAGTTCTTAAGACCTGATCGTGGGCTAAGCAATTCTTAACTTGTATGTATCACATTTCTCTTAAAGGGGAAGTGCAAATAAATAGGGAGATAACCTTTAAATGGGCTTAGAATTGATTAGTGTGACAGGGTAAATTCAATGAATTTGGTTTTAGAAAAGAGGTGACAGATCACTAGTAAGTCAGACCATAAGCAACCAATCGGGGGGGGGGGGGGGACCTAGTAGTGAGTGTTTAGAAATTCATCCATTTCTACTAAGAATACATCCTAATCCAATCTTTAAAAACTAGCTAATATTGTTTATGATCTGGACCAAAGGTAAAGGATATATATCCTCCTATTTGTCACAATACCACCATTTTAAGTTCTCAACTAAGTTTATTTGCTTATTCATCATGGAATATTTCGTATGGGGAAAGAATCTTTGTTTATTGTTTTATCACTTGCCAATTTTCATATTCTGCATATTTTAATTAGTTTTAAATAAAAAAGATTCTAAATATTAGTTTTCTTTCTTTTAATTAAATTAATCTTTGTGGGATCGATTTCTGGGGTTTTAAAAAGAAAACTATATATTACTTGAAACGATACGTATAATTGCGTATTACCCCTAGTGTACGATTTATATTTATCAAAACTTTAATCTTTAATTATAATACATTAGCCTCTTAATCTGATTTGGGGTCAAATTTGGCCATAATTTAATAAGCTAATTTACATAAGTAATTGTGATCGGGTTACTATGCAAGTATACATATTCTTTCAAGTAATTCAGAATTTTCCTTAAAAACCCCAGCTTCGATACCATGAGAGAACGGTAACTCTTAAAATCAACTTATAGAATTTCTATTTAAATAGAAAATTAAATAAAGAAAAGATATATAATGTTATGCTTACAAGAAGTTGAAGCTAAAACTAGAACAACAACTAAATGTAACAACTTAATAAAATATAACAACATGTTTGGAATTTATGAAACACCATTCTCCTTGGAAAGAGATTTTAACCTATGTAGGATTCAAATTATTTAAGTCCAAATTAATGTATTGTGAAAAGTAGAAGAATACCTGATTCTTTACCCCCTCCCGGTGCTAGCAAAGAATATTAGCTAACTTAAGGTTGATTCCTTAACATCTAGATTCTACATTGTAGCAATCTAGCCTCTCACCTCTAGTTGCCCTATCCTGAGTCAATATATCTTGACCAAATCCCAGCATCAGGATACTAACCTTAAGCTAAATTGGAAAGAATCTTGCCTATCCCCTAGAACTAACCAATTCTATGCCCATCAAAACCTGTCTCCCTATTTATTAGCACTTTCCCTTGGTGATTGCAACAGCTCTGCCAAGATTTAAATGTGGTATCCACAAGTTGGGTGAAATCTTAGCACTCGAGGTCATTATATTTCTCAATAAATTTTAACCTCACAAGTGGCCAGTTTGTAAAGTAAATGAAGATTTAGTGAAAATACCATCACAAATCTAAAAGTAAAAAAGAAGTCATTAAATCATTCTCATCCCACAAGATTAAATATCATATGCAAGGAGAAAGAAAGGAACTACTCAGATTGCATGGAGATTAATTAGAAAAAAAACATTTGCATTGAAATCCAAGTCTTGCAACAAAAACTTAACAAAAATACAAAGTACCTTATTTCTTCTCGACAAGTAAACCTCTGGAGTTTCCTTTAAGAAATCTCCAAACATTTACACATTAAAATACTCTCAAACTTACACTTAAATAGAAAATAAGAAAACTTTAATTTAATATTGTCGCCCGATTGTAGTTTTGAGGCTCTAAGAAGTCTCTAAAATTGGTCAAGTTCTTCTCATTTAATAGAAAAAGAAAATAACCAAGATTTGCTTCAAACACCCCTCCAAAATTCGGCCAAATTCAATAGATCTTCTAGAAATGTAGTTTTTGATGCTATAACTATGAGGGAGCCCCTTCATAAGGATACAAGGCCCTAGAACTAAAAAGAACCTTATCCCATATATGTAATGTAAGGAAAAAAATCATGGTTTCGCATATCCATAAATCCCAAAGATTTTTTATATCTGAATGTTTAGATCCATATGAGGTAATTTTTCTATCATTTGAGATAGTATATTATTTTTTGGATGTCATATTAGATCATTTAGATAGAAGTCATTCGAGATCTATGGTGGAACCCATCAACTAAAAAAAATCCCACCAAAATATTGCTACAAATTCATACCTAAAAAACCTTAACCTAATGAGAAAATTATGATTTACTTTCTTGAATTGCTCAAGGATTAAAAAGGTGAGGAAAATATCTTAACGCATAAATGTTCTCTTACATTAGCTTAAGCATCGATTTATATAAGAAAACCGGAGGCATTTAAAAGAGATGTAAAGAGACAAAATGGTTTATAGTCTCACCATCACATGTTTCATGTTTCTCTACATATTTCTAAGGATTTTCATTCACAAACAAGAAACCTCGATGGTTAGTAACTCCATTTCTTCAAGAATCTCCCTAAGATCCAACAAAGATCTCACTCACATATGAAGGTGAGGGAAAAGAGCTCTTAAAGAGATCTCTTTTTCAAATTTTAAAAAAAGGAAGGAGAAGCACTCCATTCAACTAAAAATGAAAGAAGAAGAAGCAATGGGGAATTATAGTTGGGCTAGATGATGAAAGTGATATAGTTGGGCAAGGTACACATGGCCAACCATCTTTAAGATTAAATGAGGTGAATGATATATTACTAGTGAGGTAAACTATTAAGAAATGGAAAAAAATATTTTCATCATATAGATCTGAGTTATACTCCACAAAGGATATTGTAATCAATATTTAAGAGACTTCAATAAGGGAAAGTTTTGGATGGTCATTAGACTGGTTTCTACAATGCATATCAAGTTTGAACATTCTCTAGGTTAATTTATTTTTTGTTTATTTTTGAGTTGTGTCGATAATCTTACCCATGTAAATATGCTCATATGAAAACAAACATAATTTTAGAATGGTTTAGCTTATACTAAACAAAAGCATACTGTATGGTATCAATATTTATGTTAAGGAATTATTGAGTAGGTTTTATTGATCCAGATGTGGCATTATGACTCAAACAAACTGGAGTTCTCCATAATCATTAAGATAAAAAATTTAATCAAGGTGTCAGTATATTCTTTACTAAAATAAACTGTACACTTGAAGGATTTTTACATTTCAATGCGGTGTTGATGGGCCTTGGTGATCAAAACCTAACAAGTTCCTAAATAAAAGAGAGGTTATAAAATAATGCAAATGATCAAATTCTAGTATTATTCATAGTAAAATCTTTATCTTGCAATGAAATTATTCAATGGGGAATTTTAATTTTCAATAAAATTTCAATTTTTTGATAATGGGATAAAGATTCTTAAGAGTTCCTCACTATGATACTGGTTGTTTGTCATATAGGCCCCACGTAGAGTTCAACTGGATAAATGATATGTTATAAGTAAAATAAGAGTTCCTTAAATATTTGAATCAACATTACAGATAAAACATTTGCCATAACATTATTTCATCTTATCTTCACTTAGTTTTATTACATAATAAAAAGAAGAAACTGTTTAAAAAGATTGATACTATATAACATGATCCTAATGTTTTCCATCTTACACGCAAATCTAAGAGCATTGTGACCCAAGGAAAAAATGTTAAGATTTTCATGCTTATTTTATACTGATATTGATGATATTGCACTTTAAAGAAGGGTATTTTTGGTTTTTTCTGCAGGTATGAAGATCTAAGGACAATGAAGCGAAAATATGCAAAAAGGAGCAAATTTGGAGTAAAAATGGCTAAATTATGAAAATTTGACTTAGGGCACCGATGGCGAAGTCGATGGCGCTGACGGTGTGATTTTCCCGAGAGTTAAAAATATAATTCAAGGGAGGCCACCGACGGTAGAGGTCGAGCTTGCCGACAGAGGGTCCAGTTCAAAGCATTGTTTCTAGAAGGCTGCCGACGGCGAGATCGGTGGTTCTTTCACAAAATACATTGAATGTGGACAGTTCTTGAAGGCATGTTTGGAAAACCTTTGAGACTCTTCAACAAAATATTAAAAAGAACCATTTTAGAACGAAAAAAGGTCCTTTTGGAGTCCTCTAAAGTTAGTAATAGTATGTAAAAAGTTCTATTAGACTCTTCTAATAGATACTTAGTGTTCAATTACAGAGTCCACTAGTGTCCATTGTTCTTAGTAAGTGTTAAATAGTGAGTTCAATGAGAGATATCGAGAAGAATTCTTCAAAGGATTGTAAGAGTGGAAGGGAAGTGAGAGATCTCTTCTGCATTGTTGTTTCGAAGGTAATTCCGCGTACTGTTAAGAAAGGAGGAGATTTAGAGGAACTTCAAGAAGTTTGCTTGGGGAGGATTTTAAGATAAGTTTTGTTTATTTACTTTAGTTTGTAGAACTTTGCTTTTATATCTAAAATCCATGTTTTATTGCATTCTCTCCATGAATTCTAAGTAGTTGTTCTGTCTTTCTCCTAGTTTTGATATTTTTGTGAGATGATAATTTAAATTAGTGTGCCATAAAAGTTTAAAAGAAGTTGTGATAATCTCTTACTTAATTCCTCATTTACTTTCAATCCGGCCAATTGAAAAATTAAAATCTGTTGAGTTTGACAACTATAGTTAAGATTACATCCGAGATTCAAGGAGATCAAAATCCTTAAAAGCAGGGTGCAAATAAATAGGTAAATAATATTCATTGGGCGTAGAATTGAAATTTTTAGAGTGAAGGGATAAAATTCTCAATTCAGTCCTATTGTTTGGGTGCTGAAGTGTAGATGTTAGCCCTCAGGCGAGGGGAACGTGGGTGCTCCGAAGTAAGAGCCGATATCCTCCCAGCCTAGCCGCAGATTCAGTAACCAAGCATAGGATTAGTCAATGTTCTTTATGCCTGGACCAAAGGGTAAAGAATATGTATGCTCCTATTTGGCACAACACAATTTTAAAAAAATTTCAGTTATCTATTCACTTAAATATCTTAACAAAGGAGAAATATTCTTGCTTATATATATTTGAACTTCACTTTAGTAAAATTAGTTATCTGTTAGTAGAACTAGTTTAATTTAAAATTCATAGTATTATCGATTGCATATTAGTGACATATAAACAATTTCGATTTAGTTGTAATTCTGAATTGATTTCTATAATCCTAAGTCTGTAGCTTCTAAAATATTCCTTGTGGGACCTATATTCAGGACTCCACTAGGGCCCTGTATTACTTGAACGATATGTATACTTACGTTGATTAGTAACTCTGTAATTAAAAGAATATATTATATACTAGTTACAAAAATTAAAATTACGCACTGTACGCTGAGTTGGGTCACAATGTAAAAGAATTTATTCATGGTTCAGGTAACAATTAACCACCCAAATTAACTTAATCATATATTCCATTTTGCCAAAATAGGCACTACATGATAGTGTTTTTGTTCATCCAAAATTGCCCAAATGAACAACCAATCATGTAATTAACATTGTAAATAACCATAATGAGTTGTACATAACGAATTTGGAAGTCTCAGCAAGGAATTTAGATTACTTTTAAAACAAATTATTGCATTGTGCTAAAATTTTCAATGGTGCTCGATAATGATTATTGGCTTTGGTAATCCATACTTAGCATAAATGCCTAATAAACACATTCTAATGAAAATATGAACCTTCTCTTCCTATTTATTTAATACAAGTTTGAGCATACATGATAAAGAGAATATTTATGATAACATGTGATCAAATTATCTACTATTATTTATTATTTAGTACTCAAGTTAGTATTAACATCAATAAATGACACCTTGTTGTCGTGATTACATCAATATGGACTCCCTATCATGACTAAAAACTTTGTTGAGAATTCTCTCATATTGAGGAGAACATATATCTCTCTTTTTGTTAACTCACATGAGCCATAACATAATTGATTTTGATGATAACTAACTAATGTGTGGATGAAACTAATGTGGTATATCAAGATAACTAAAAAACATAGCTCAATTAATCATCTCAATGGGTTTAATTAGTTCAATAAAATAGAGGAAAATTTGAGATGAGTAAATTGATGTATTATTCTTTTTAAAATGATAAATAAGTAAATTCTCCTAACAAGAATTCATCACATAGTATTTTACGTATTTTACTACATTTATTTGAAGTATAAAATAAGTTTTAGATAATTAAGTTTATAATTGTATAAACTCAAAAATTATGCAATTAGAAATAAAATTTAACTTTTATAAAATATAAAATTATGAAATTAGAAATAAATTTAACTTCATTTTAAAATACTTAGTGATATCATATATGTCAAGAGAATTAGTTCATTATTTAAATATAAATTTATGAAAGTATGAAAAGTTTTCTTTTGAATTATTCTTATTATTCATATTCTCTCATATCCATACAAAGAAGAATTCTAGCAAGTTATTCATCATATATTCTAATTTTAGTTGATAATAGTTACTCAATTTGATGACATGACTAGTTTTTAATTAAATAAGTAACTCAAAATTATTTTCTCAAGAATTATCCTTGAAAATATCAAAATTGATACATTCTTTCTCCTTAATAATGAAAATTATAATTCTAATATATTTCTTTCATGAAAAAATATTCAAGAATATTTAAAATATAAATTTTTTGAATAGATTAATTAATTTATTTCTTGAGTAATTCTTAAATTTATAAATTCAATGTTTAAGTCATTCTTCATAAACAACAATAAAAATTTTCAAGCTTTCATTTTGGGAAGTTTCCAAAAGTAATTTTGAATCTCAAATTTCGAATCTCAAAACCAGTTAGATTGAAACAGTAAATGTTTTCCAAATGATTTAAACTAGTTTATTATAATCAATAAAATAGATTAAGTCCTATTTTGGAAATTAATGGCGATCCACCTCTCATGCTTATTATTTAATTGATATTATTTTGTTATTCTATTATTCTAAAATTAATTATCTAATTTATTGATGCACCAAAAATATGTTAGATTTTTAATATATATATTGAAATCATTTTCAGTGATATTACACTTTAAAGAAAGGTATTTTTCATGTTTTGTTGCAGATATAATGATTTTTGGTGTTTGGAGCAAAATGAAGTAAAAATGAACGAGTTTGAAGCAAAAAGAGACAAAAAGGCAAATTTAGCCTACTAGCGCCAACGACTCCCAATTCCAGAGAGTTCAAAATAATTGAAGCACACTAGCGCCGACGGAGACCAAATTCAATGCATTTGAATGATTTTTGAAGGGTTGCTTGGGGAAACTCTTGAGAAATTTGTTTCTAAACCATTTTAAATAGATTTGAACACCAAAAAAGGTGAGAGAAGAGAAGGAGAGGTGTCTTTTAGTGAAAGTGGAGTGTGTTAGGGTTTTTGGAGAGTAAGTGTTTGTGTGTGAAAAGTGTTTAGAAGTCTAGGGTTAGTGCGTGTGAGAGTCTTGTTTTGTGAGGGACTCTTCTCTAAAGAGTATAGGAGAAGAAGAAAAGTAAGAGATTGCTTTTTCCTTACTATTTTAAGAGGGAATTGAGTGCTGTTGTGAAGAGATGGAAGAAATCAAAGGAACTTCAAGGGATTTGTTTGAGGAAGAAATTAAGATAAGTTGTATTTACTTCTTATTTTTGTATGACATTGTTTTTATATATAAAATCCATGTTTTGTCATATATTCCTCATGAATTATGAGTAGATTTCTTTGTCTTTCTTCTTATAATGAGATATTGTGAAGTGATGATGTAGATTTGACGTGCCATTTAAATATTAAGAAATTGTGAAGATTTTTTACTGTGTACTTAATTTACTTTTTGATCTGGCCAATCGAATTGTTAAAACTTGTTGTGAAACATACAATCTTATAGGACTAAGTATTCTACATCAAAGTGGAGAATTCATTCAATGTCCATGAGCGAGTTATTTAGTTCATGTGGGTTGAGTGTAAATAAACATGAAAATGTGTTTTGATGGGCATAGAATTAGAGATTTTAGGGTGACAGACTGAAATCCCCAATTTGGCCCTAGTGTTTAGAAACTAAACTAAGGTTAGCCTTCAAGTGAAGGGAAGTGGGAGCTCTGAAGTAACAGCCGGTATCATCCCAGCCTAACAATGGATTTAGGGACTAAGCCTAGGATTAGCCAATGTTCTTTACAGAACTCGGAAAAGGGAATACTTTAAAGAGGGTAAAGAATATGAATGATCCTAGCACAATACAAGTTTTTATCAATCATTATCATTCCCCATCATAGTATCATTGTAAAGGGGAAGATGGTTTTCCATATTTGAACCTTTCAATGCAAAACTTAGTCTGTGTTAGTTAATTCTGTCTAGAAATTTAAAACGCAACTTTAGTAAACTTAGCTTTTAGTCATCTTTACACTAGCAACATTAATATTTCCTGAACGTGCATTGTGAATTGAGTATTAGATTTCTATAATACACTTTGAAAGGTTACAACCTTCCTCGTGGGATCGATAACCAGCACTTCACTATAGCCTTGTATTATTTGAAAGATATGTATACTTGCGTATACGAGAGACTGCCTAATTGTTAAACCAACTTTACTTTGAAACTGAAATAAAACTACATTTTAAATATTTATCTGAGTGGCAGCACATCGGTCAAGGTTTTTCCACAGTTGCCGGGAAGGTATAAATACAGTAACAATCAATTTAGTAGTGTCTGAAAACCTTTATTTTATAATTTGCAATTATGTCTGCTTTCTTACTTTTAAGTGTGTTAGTGTAATTTTATATGCGTAGAATTGGATCCATAGATTTAGTGCCTTATGATTCAAAATTAGAACATACTATTAGGAAAATTTGAAAACAAAAAAAATAATCTAAAAATATGAAAAAAATGGAAAACAATTTAGATAATCAATGAAATGAAAATGAACATCAACCAAGACCTTTAACAGATTATGCTAACCCTAAAACAAATGAAATTCACTTAACTATTCAAAATGCTAATGTTGCTGCTAATTCATTTGAACTTAAACCTACTAATATCCAAATGGTACAAAATAATTAATTTGGTGAAACACCGTATGAAGATCCTAATTTACATCTTGCTAGTTTCTAGAGTTGTGTGCTACATTTAAATATGAAAGAGTGTCGAATGATGCTGCCAGACATAGACTTCTTCCTTTTTCATTATGGGACAAAGTTAAGGCATGGTTAAATTCGTTAGCACCTGGATCTATCAAAACATGTGGAGAACTTTCCCAAAAAATTTTGTCAAAATATTTTCCTTCATAAAAAAACTACTAAGCTTAGAAATGATATTGTATCTTTTGGTCAGTTTGAAGGGGAATCAATATATAAAGCTTGTAAAAGATTTAAAGATCTCCTTAGAAATGTCCACATCATGTTTTACCCGATTGGTTAATAATTCAAACATTTTATAATGGATTAGTAGGATGTCTTAGATTAATTATAAATGCTGCTGCTGCTGATGGATCATTAATATCAAAACCTTTTGATTAGGCATATTCTTTAATACAAGAGATGGCTACTAACAATATTTGATGGCCCTCTAAATGGGTAAATCCAAAGAGTGTAGCTAGTATTCATTATTCTGATGCTATAACTATTTTTATATCTCAAATTGCTGCCCTTTCAAAGAAAATAGATCAATAGAAAATGAACTATTCTCAAACACCGCCAGTGTTAGAGAGAAATTTATTAGGACAGATAATAGAATCTCAAACATCTTATGAGACCTTGAATGTTATAAATAATAGACCTAACAATTCTTATTCAAATTATTATAATCCCGGTTGGAAAAATCATCCGAACTTAATAATAATAACACTGTTACTGTAAACTCACAATGGGGGAACAATTCAGTGAACCCATTAGGAAATTTGAACTACCGGGAAAACACAAACTATAGACCTTCTTATCCTCTATGTTTTAATACTAACCCACAAGTTAAGGAAAAGAAAATTGTGAAGAAATAATTAATTCTAAATATGGGTAATCAATTACAAACTCAGGGAGTTGCAATTAAAAACATTGAAATCAAATATGACGTATTTTTACTGCGCTTAATAATAGACCTTCAGGAACTCTTCCCAGTAATTTTGAGATCAATCCAAAATACAGTTATGAAGTGGAAAAGAATTAAAAACGGGAGTGCAAAAATAATTTGAAACTGAGAAAGAGAAGGTGGAAATTGAAAAAGGTAATAATAATATTTATCCAGAATTAGAATATCTGCTTAAACCAATGAAAATTACTGTAAAAAACCATCATCTCTATTTCTTCAAGGATTAAAAAAACAAAATAGAGATAACCGATTTATAAAATTTTAAGAAAATTTTAAAAAATTAACAGTAAATATTCCCTTTGTTGAAGTCTTAGAACAAGTATTTGATTATGTGAAGTTTACAAAGGGTATACTTAATAAGAAAAGGAAGTTTATAGATCACAAGCCTGCTGCACTTATTGAAAAGTGTAGTTATATTACTAAAAAAAAGCTTCCCGAAAAACTTAAAGATCCTGGTTGTTTCACTATTCCTTATGCTATAGGTGAAAATGTTTTCTAAAGAGCCTTTACCAATATCTGATGGATAAAAGTGATAAATGGGAGATAAAAGATAGCATGTAGGTAAGTTTCTCAACCATAATGTTAAATCCTACGCTGAAACACTTACATTACTTCATTTGTGTAAAATTGCTCCTGACAATGAAAATAGTAAGGTAACCAAGTAGTGTGTTATTCTGAATTATTGTATTCAAATGGGAATGTCTATTGATGTTGGTTCAATAATTTTTAAGTATGTTTTGGGATTAATCATTCATGGATCAAAGTATGTGCTTGGAAATCCTTCCACCATATTTGTCCTCTGCAGTCAGTCACAAGTGCCATATGAGAACTGAGAAAGATTACTTCTACCTTGGAAGCCTATAGACCCAGCAGATGCATATAGTAACCAGGCAATTGGTGATATGAATGATATGAGCATTATTGAAGATCAACCATCTCAAAGGTCAGCACCTATTCCTCCTTGTTTTCCTGAAAGTTCACAGATCATCCTGAAGAAAATCAAGAAATTGGAGAAGGAAGTACAACATTTGATGAATGCAATCAACATTCTTTATGATTTCTTTAATCATTTGAATTGGAGAATGAAGGAGCACTTTGATCATTCAGGATATCTTGAAGGAAGTTTGACGCGATTAAGGAGAAGAAAAGGTTGGATTGAAAAGGATTCTACTGAAGAATTTCAGTTTCGTCCATTCTAGAATTTTTTTGTCCATTCTCAATCGATGGGATATCTTAGAATTGATGATAGTTTAGAGGAATAATGAAACTTGATTATTTTTTTTTGTATTTGTGTATCAGATTGCTTTGCTTTGCTTTACTTTATTTGGTTTGAATGTTATATTTGGACATGATTTTTTGTTTAGTTCTCAGCATTTTTGTGTTATAGTTTTGTGCGACACTGAATTTAAGATTATATGACTTGAAAATATGTAATGTTTAGTGTTGTGTGTATGTGTATGACTCATGGACTTTATATATGAAAGTAATGTTATATGTTATTTGTGTTAAAAAAATATCATTTGTCAAGGCTTTAGGATGTTATTCAATGCTTAATTAGACTAATTAGACATCAGAGCGGGGTTGAAAAGATCAGAATTGCAAACGAAAGTCGGAAACCCAGTTTTTGAACTGGTACCAAACACATGCTGCCACCAGCGCCGGACAGCGCCAAAAGTCAAAGATTTTGGCTATTTTAGTAGAGTAATGCGCTGAACGGCGCTGTTTCCAACGCCAGACAGTGCTCAAAAGTGAAAAATGCCCGAAACTCTAAATTTTCTTGATTTAACACCTAGAATCTGCCATTTTTGCCAAAATCTGTCTTCAACCTCCAGCCAAGGATGATTTTCGCGCCTAGGGCTCACTAGCATTTAGATTTGAAATGATTTCGTGGCCGAAAAAGTTTAGATTTCATCTTTTCTTGGTAAGAGCTACACTTTAACCTAAAAATTTTCAATTTTGACCGTAGAAATCCCCTACATTATAAAAATTTGGAATTTTGAAGTTTTTGGAGAAACTTTGGAGATTTTTCATGGATTTTGAGTTCTTATCTCTTTAAATTTGCCTTGGAGTCGATTGGATTGTAATTTTAAAATTGATTTGGAAAAAAATAATATTTTTAGATAAATGGCTCTAAGAATGGCTAAGGGGAAGAGGAAATTTGATTATGATGAAAGTAAATTTATGAATTTCAAAGCCTATTCACATTTTAGTACTTTTCTTAGCAATAAGAAATGTATTCATGAAAGAGCATTTGAAAATTTTGGAGGAAAGCTTGAAGAACTGATTGCTAATCGTCAATGGGAGATTTTCTATTATTTCACTGCTGATGCGATGCTGAGTATTGTTCGAGAATTTTATGCTAATTGTATTATTTTGAGAGTGAATTTATTATGTTTAGAGGCAAAATGGTTGAATTTACCCTTTCCAACATAAATGCATTTTATCAGTTTAGAGCACCCTACGATTATGAATATGAAAATTTTTCTATCACGAATCAAGCATTGGATGAGATTATAAACTTTTTGATTGATGGAAAAGGGGAATTGAAAATTAAGCAGAGAATGAAAGTTAATTTCCCTTTTCTACTTTGAATTCTTTATCAAAAGCTTGACATTATTTCATTTCTGCAAGACTGTTACCTTCCAACCATCACAGTGATGTTACTGTTGATAGTGCTGTTCTGAATTACTATATTCAGAACATGAAGAATATAAATATTCGGGCTATTATTCAGAAAAGTATTTTGACAAGCTCAAAAGGAGAGGCTATAGAAGGACTAGGACACCCCAGTCTGATTCATGCTTTATGTATTCAGGAAGGTGTAGTGATTGAAGATTATGATGAGGTAGTCCACCCCCTGAAGCCTATTGCTAAACTAAATCTGAAGACTTATGAAGCCCATGTAAGATATAAATGGAGTAAGAGAGCTGAAGAACTTTCTTCTCTTCTAGATAGATCATCTACATCAAGGGAGCCTACTCTGCATGATGTTATGGATCAATTGAAAGGTTAAACACAAGAGTAGATGGATTGGAAGTGAGGAACAAAATTAATGACGTTTATCAAGTGCGGTGGAGAGAATATGAGATGGCTTATCATGATGCACATATGAGATTTTTCCGGGGAGACACTGATGCTGTATTTCCTACTTACCCTGAGTATACTCCATACCAGCCTGAAGAACCTGATGATGGTGGAGCTCTTGCAGAAGATGAAGATTGGTTGTTAGTGTATTGTTACTTTTATTTTTCATTAAACTTTGTGATGTATTTGTGTTTTGTATTTGTGCTATACCTGAGACTCCTTATGATTTGTGTCTAAGATGTTATATGTGTGTTGGATGTGCTTGTAGTAGACTTTATTGTTGATGTATGTGATGTGATAGTGAAGTTTTTATGTGTTTGGATTGTTAGTTTAATTTGTACTAGTAACAGTTGGATGTTAATGTTATGTGCACTGTTTAATGTGTTTAAAACTTCTTCTTTATAAACTTCTAACCCATATTTGTGTATAGAAATGCTTCTTAATTATTTCAGGTCTACTGTTCTACATTATGGAGAAAAACCTGCCGAAACTCAAAGGTATGAAAAACTAGCATATTGAGGTATGAGCTATATTTAGATTTTTTTCTTTCTTCCATGTAAAATATATTCAAAAATCTAAGTTTGGGGGAAGGAAAAAAAAGAATTAATTGTTAATTATTTTCATTTAAAATTATTTGAAAAATTAGTAACATGATTTCCTGTAATAGAGCTCAATTTCAGATAACTGTATTTTGATTTTATTTAAGTATTTTATGAAATTGAATGAAACTGTTTAATAATGAAAAGTAATTTTGTAATATAAGATATTTGGTATAAAATTATAGGACTATAGTAAACTATTCAATGTAAGAAAAACTGTATGTTTGAAATATTAAGAATCTTAAAATTTATGTGATAGGAAAGCATTGAGACTCTGTTGACCTCATTTTTGGTGAGGTCTTTTATTTCCTTTTAGTGCTTAGGATCTAGCCATAAGACTTCTCCTTGACTATCTTAGAAGGCTAGAGATGGAACCCACCTTTTAGAAATTTAAACCAAATCTTGATTCTCTTTGGAATCCTACATAGATCGTCATTAACCTCCAAATCACTTGGAAGGTTGGGACAAATGTGTGAGAAGACAAAGATGAACTCCTATAAGATGTCCAAGCCTTAGGACTACCCTGGGTTGCCTGGTCTTGGAGAGGGCTGCCTGGCACACACACTGCACTCTCACACACATCCTAAACCCTGAACCATCCCTACCCAAGCTTGACCACTGGTTCATTAAAGCACTCATGTGGCTAAGTCCAAACCCCTAGCTCTTGGCTAAGAGGGTTAGAAACAACATATGAGATGTTCAAAATGGTCATTTCTTGGTCCATGGCTCACCTTAAACTTCTTCACTCCCTCTACCATAACTAAATTCCAATTTTTGCCAAAATTCCTGGTTTTGACATTGTGTCCTCAAGCGTACTAAAAATTACCTAAAATTCCTCTACAACCACAAAACCCTCCAAAAATTCCTAAAAATTACCCAAAATTCCAAAAAATCTTAAAAATCATTTTGAAACAATTTCCACCTCTTAAATCCACCAAAGTACCCCAATACCCTCCAAATAACCTCTCAATACCCTCAATACCCTAAATACCCTCCTTGGCCTAAAAATCCAAAAATTCCCAAAAATTTCCCAAAAATTTGAAATATTCCCAATTTCATTTTATTCAACTACTCCATAGGCCAATTTTGCCAATTTAACCCAATTTTATCAAAATCCCTAATTTGGCCCAATTTTAACCTAAATGGACCCAATGTCAAACCAAACCAACCCATCTGACTTCAATTTTGCTCAATTTCAATTCTAAACTTTGATTCAACATCCCCAGTATCAATCTAAATCAAATACAAGTCCAAATTGATTCACATTTGAGTTTAATTCCATTTGAAATCCAAAACCCCCAAATTTGCCTAATTAATCCAAAACCCCCAATTAACCCAACACCAACCTATTCCCACCAAAATTTTAATCCTAAACCTTCCATGAAATTCTCACAAAACCCAAGAAACCTTCAATTATCCCAATTTTAGCCTAAGCTTAACCTAAATCCATTTGAAATTCAAGACGTCCTATTTTACCCTAACTATGACACATGCCCTAAATACCAAATTGATTGGCTTAACCCTAAAATTTCCTCCCAATTGATGTTGTGAACTCTTCAATACATCCCCCTAGACCATTTGAAACTTTCAATTGGGTGTAGACCACAACTTAACCTATCTTGGGCCCAACTTAATCCAACCTTGCTCAAATTAACTAAAATCCCAAAATCCATCAAATTGACCTTTCAATTGAACTCAAAACCTTTCCATGTCTTCATGAAAGTTATTCATAGCAATCATTTACACAATGTTACTCAAGAAAATTTGACCTAAATCAAACCCAAGCCCAAGTTAGCCCAACCTAAACCAAAATGAGCCAAATTAAACCATGACCTAAACTAGCCAAATTGAACCAAAGGTGGCTAATCCAATCTTCCCACAGCCACCAAGTGGACCCTAGGAGCCACCCTAGATCCACCTAGCCCAAGATAAGTGAGCCATGGACCAAGGTTCCCCCATTTTAAGGAATCTCTTCCCTTAAATGGTTAAATCTCCTTTTGCCTCACCCCTAATCCTCCCATACATGGTTAAATATCATTAAACCCTGCCACCTGACTCACCTGACCTGGGGCCAGCTCCCCTGTCCTTACCAGCTGGTGTGGTCGTTGGAGGGGATCAAAACCGAGAGCCACCACCTACCTAAACTCACCCAAACTTTCCCAATTAGCCACCTTAGCCAAATCAAACCTTGGACCCTCTCTGCTCTCCACCTAAGCAACTGAATTCACCCACCAATTGAGCCCTGGCTCAGCCCAATGGCCCTGGCCATTTAAACTCCACCTCTCAGCCATGAGAGAGTTCTTAATATTTTTCTCAACATAATCCCCTCCCCCAAATCATCCCCAGAGCTTCTCCCAGTCTAGAGAAGAAGAACCCCACCGCTTTCCTGCCTCAATCTCCACTAGCTGAGCTCAATTTCAGAGCTCAATCTCAGGCCACGAAATAGGACACTCACCAAATCTCCACAAAAACAAAATTACACTCACCTACACCTTCATCAGAAGTATAGAAGAAGTTCTCCAATGAAAGCCCCCTCACCGGACCAGCCAGTTCTTCTATCGGCCAAGGTTTGAAATCGGGCTTGGACGAAGTTGTACCTAGGCATCTCACCAGAGCAAGAGTTTCAATCCGTAGCCTCCTGGGACTCCAATGAACGTGTTGAGCATCTCTGATTGAAGCATCAATTCTCAAAGAAAAGGTATTGAACTCTTCCTCTTCCCGAGCTTTCAGGGATACCCCCATTTTATTTTGCTAAATTTCGATGCATGTTAGCAGTATGGATAGACTCCTCTAGGCTAGACGAACATGTAAGAAGAAACCGCACTCAATTTGGTTGAGTATTGAGTGAGATATTAGGTCTAGATGGTGGACGGTTCTCAGCTCACACCAGTTGGGACGATGAACGGATGTCGTCAGATCGCACGTGTATCATATGGATGGCCAAGATCAAGCCGGATGGAGCAACGGAACATGGAATGCGGGCCGCATGGATGTCTATTCAGATGGGGACACAGAATTAGGAAGCGACGCGTGGAGCTTCGACCCGTCGTAGGTTGAGTTGGGGCCGACGTGGTTAAGTAGGAAATTAAGGATTTTCTGAATTATTTAAATCCCTGAACCTTTGAAAATTCATATCTTTGTGTAGAAAAATCACAAAATTAAAAGAAACATACCTTCTTGCTTAGTGAATAGAGGAGAATATTGTGGAATAAGAATTGATCTATTTGTTAAGTACTTAATTTTTAATTAATTAAACACTAATTTTAATATTTTGATTCTCCACTCACACAAACAATTCACCATGGCATGAGACTATATGACTTTTGTAACCCATGTTCTTGGAAACATTCCCTGAATTTTCCAAGGCTAGAGGCCACCTCTATGGCAAGTTATCTATTTTCCAAATTTTTATACCTGTTTTGGTATTTTAATTCCAATAATTAGCATACTATTTGGAAAATTCCATGAAAATTAGGATAGGTTCCCTATGACCAGAGGGACTTGGGATAATTACTTCATGGCTTAAAACATTGTAAATAATCCCAATGGTTCACTTAACCTAAAATCAACTTTGAAATAATTAAGGTAATTAAAAAATCAAAATAACTTGAGATCTTTTCTCCACTGATCTTTAGGGTAAGAGGAAATCCCATAAAAATTTTGAGGTCAATAAAAAAAATTTTAACCCACTAAATGAATTATTTAAGTAACATGACCATTTTTAAAATTTAAAATTTCATAAAACTTAAAAAATATTTTAAAAATTCACTAAACTGATTTTGTGGACTCTCTGGTGTCAGAGGAGTCTAAGAAAATTAAAATTGGATTTTTCTAAAAATTTCATTTTTAAGCCTACTTTTAATATTTTAATAATTAAAAAATTATAAAAATCATAAAAAATATTAAAATTCATAAAAATGTCATATTTGATCCCCTAATCACTTAGGAACCAATCAAAAATTTTTTCCAAGTCTCTAAGTAAAAATTTTGAATTTTAAGGGCTTAAGACATTTTTAATATTAAAAAAATGAATTTTCCAACCTTTTCACCAGAATAATTCTAAAAATTTAAACAAAAATAAGAAAAATATAAAATTTGTTTCTCTGAGTCCTTTGGGATCAGGGGGATTTAAGAAAAATAGAAAACATAATTTTCAACTTTAATTTTATTTTATAATTAATAATACTCCAAAACTAGAAGTAATTATAATAAATAAAATATAATTCAAAAAATCACCAAAATTGGTCCAGGTGGTCCTCTAGTTAATAGGAACCTCCCATAATTTTCCCAAGGACAGAAACTTTATCGTGGTCATGTTGTTAAATTTTCATTGAAAAATCCCTATTTTCATTAAAATTACTATATAAATTAAATTAAAATTGAAAAAAATCACATTTCATCCTTTAATGTCTTAATTAACATGTGAGTAAGGTGACATAAAATTCTCAAATTCATTTGAGCTTGATTTGATGTATTATGATATGAATATGCTTAAGAGGGCATTAAAGTAATTACAGGATTTTACCCTTAATTAATCTTTAGGTTTAATCAAAAGGAGAGTAAATCTTTGATCCTATCCTTTATTTTGAATGATTGAAATATAGAGACTTTAAGTGGTAGGAACCAATTAAATCACCTTAATCATTAAAAGAAAGAAACATTAATTAAATTACATAAAATTTAGAAGATTAATCAAAGCTTGGATGATTAAAGATTAAGAAGAAATGTAATAAAAAAATTCTAATTCTCTAAATAAAATTTTTTAATCATTAATTTAATTAAACTTTGTTTAAATATCAATTAATGGAACTTTAAAATAATGATTGAAATTAATATTTTAAAAGAGGATTAATTTTTGAAAACTCTTATGATTAAATTAAATTAAATAAAAAAGTGAAAATAAAAGAAGTCACTAAAGGAAATTAATTTGAAATTTACCAAAACTTAAATTAAGAATAAATTTAAAACATTTAAAAATCAATATGAAAAGTTAAAATCAATTAAACTAATAAAACTTAATTAAAACAACTTGAACACTATTCCAAGCTTAAAATATAATATAAAGGAAAAAGATGATTAATCATAACTAAATCATTTTGAACCATCAACTCAAACTTCAATTAAGGGTGGTTAGAATCTTCTAATTACTTAGTTTGCCCCTAAAGGCTTTCATTATTATATTCTTCAATGGAGCATTAAATGAAATGTCACTTTACTCACAGGATAATCAAACATCCTAGTTCACTGAGCAAGAGTAACCTGGATGAGTGATTCATCACTACAATGAAACTAACTGAACTTAAAGTAATCCCTAAAATGTTTAAGAAGATGTTCAGAAATTAATTCCAAGCACTTCTCTAACTTGAGGGGATGTTTTAAAAGAACAGTGAGACTTCATTGTTCTTTGGTGAAGAAAATCATCCTCAACAAAACACCAAAACCTAGACGTCATAGGAATTGACTAGCAATAGGATTAGGATTTTGGTAGACAACCAGAACCTTCCCTTAGCTTTACCTAGGTGTTTTCTTGTGATTACATAAATTCCTTGACAAGTGTTTTAAGTGCAGGTGAAAATGACAGGAATGCCCACGAGGTACACATTTAAGTTTATTGCAATTTGCATTATGCAATTTATTAAATGTCTTACTTTCCCGTACTTATAAATGCATAAAAAATGATCGAACCCAGCATGCTTAAACAACTCAAAATTTAATCACCAACAAAAACAAAATTGCAATTATAACCAAAATTAAAATATCTCATTGGATGATCGAGAATCCCTCGGATGATGTAACCTACGTGTTGCTAATGAGATTTCACACGGTCTAAATGAAAGTGTGGAACTCATTCAGTTGAGTTTAGTAAATTCATTTGGAATAAGTGAATCCGATGAAAATAGCGGTGCGGGATGATGGAACCGTGGGATCTTAATCGGTTATGCTTAATTAACTCTAAGATTTGTTTTAATTAAAATACTAAGCCATCTCAATTTTCAACCTTTCTAAACCAAAACACTTCTCTCATCTCTTGATTACCACTTTCTAAAACTAAACCTCTGCAACAACAAGGAGCTTGGAGCATAGTGGGCAGCACAACCATCTTCATCAGCAAAACTTGTGTCTACTTCAACAAAACCTTTCCTAGATTTATATAACAAAACCATAGGATTTCGAGGTAGTTTGCTTAGTGCAACATAAATCCTCAACTTTTCGTTAGGCATTTGTATAATCATGTTATGCAAATTAAGCCCTAACCAGTCTTAGGACTCCGAGGTAGTTGTTTGGTATGACATAAACTCTCACATCTTCGAGGCTATTTGTGTGATTATGTTATATAAGTATAAGTTCTAATTAATTAAAATTGGTAGGATTGAAACATTAAATAATTCTCCTAAATTGAAGCCAAACAATAGGATAGTCGGGAAGTCACCGAAGTTCCCTTTGGGTCTGTGACATCCTCTAATTCTCATCCTTTGGACTCCTGAAATAGACTGTTCTAAATTTAAGCTAATCCCTTTTTAAAATTCCAAAATTCAATCCTTTAAGACCTTAAACTTTGAAATTCTTGAGAGCAAAACCACTAATTATCGAGAGTTTTCTTAAATGATTCCCGTTATTTAGGATGTAATTAACTATAGGGGCTTCCCCTTATAGGGAACTTTAAGAACCCAGGTAATATAAACCCTGTTTAATTCCTTTATATTAAGCAGGGGAACTTGTCGGTTTAAAAAATTGGTTTGCAGACCAAACAGATGTCACAAATCTTTTGGTTTATTTAATCGAGCCCCATCATCAAGCAGCGTGTCTATTCTTTGGGAAGGATACACGCTTTGTGGTGTGGTGCTCGTTTATATAAACTATTTTGGATGTGAGATCATTTTGATTTCATATCTTAAAATTTTTAAACTTTAATTTATTTTCAAAATAAAATGCTACTTTCAAAATTATATATATTTAATTTAAATATAAAATCTAAAAATATGCCGACATGTTTCTGGTGACTCCGCTGGGGACTAGTTCCTCTCTCCATTTTGATCAGATGGTTTTGCTTTCATAAATTGATAGTGAATCCATGTCCCTAGTGGATCAAACTATCATTCTTTCCATTGGCATACCACGTTCATTTCTATCTCGAACGTGTATAGTAAACTCTCTTGGATTTTAGAGACACTGTTTAGACACCCCTAAATAGAGAGGTTCCGGAATCCCTTTTTCCTCTTAGAGGTGTGGTGAACCCCCAATAGGTGTTAGCATAGGAGAGGTTCCTCGGGTTGAGAAGTCTTGTGAGACTCTCTTCCTTTCCAGTTCTTGGATTGGATCGCTTAACTTTCCTATAATCTTTCTCCTTTTAATTGTTTCATTCCTAACAAGCAAACCTTCTAATAAACAAACCTTTTTAAAATCGCAAATACACGAATAAAACGAGAATCTGAAATACTTTATAAAGAAAACTAAGAAAAGATAAATGGAAATGTGTTCAGACTCTTTTTTCGGAGAAATTCTTTTTCCTCCTGGAAAGTTTTGTGACGAAAGGGAGCATAGTTTGGAACTGATGCTCAGAATCTACCCTGCAGAGGATGTCTGCACCGAAGTTGATTTTCTCCTTCACCAACGGGATAGACTTAGCTATCTACAAGGATGAGCTACCTAACAATGTGGTCATTTGCTTTGGACAAGAATTTGACAATGCAGACATTAAGTTTGCTGATGTTTCTCTCTTCGCGCAAATGGCCAAAGTACCAAAAATTGAGGAACCCATAATTGAGTTCAACCTCAAGTCGGCTCAAGAGTTTCCTTCCCTACAAAGGGTCCCAGTCGAAAGAAATACCGCTATTCATCGGAGGTTAGCTGCTACCCCCAGGACAGTCATCTCTACCCCCACCGGTCTGATCATCACTGCACCTACCCCGGCTCCCGCCAAACTGAAAGGGATGAAAGTCCAAGTCAGTGATGAGCCTGTTACTGTGGAGGGTTTGAACTTTGCTGCAATACCGTTTGTCTTCAAGATAGGGTCTAGTTTGAGATTTGCACCCTTAACCTGAACACAAAGAAGGAACAAGAACAGAAAGATCACCAAGATCAATAAGACTAAGGTTGCTGAAGCTGCATTTCTTGAAGAGATTCCTGAAGAAGAAGAAGAACTGTCTGAGATCTCACCACCGTTAGAGGGGAGTAGGTTTCATCCTCTCTCTGCTGTATCTGATGAGGAAGACACCCAAAGGATCGTCGCTGCATTACTCTTACCTGCATACTAGAGTAGTTGTAAGATGAAGAAGATTAAGACTACGCCGCTTACCTAATTGCTAGCGGTAGTGGAAAAGTTAGCCAAGAAAGAGGGATGCTCTGTGTCAGAGATTCTGAGAAGAATGGGACGATTACCCGTTAGATCCCACCTCGGACCACTAGTAGACCCCGTCACTGCCATAGAAAGGCCAAGGAAGAACGTACGAGCTAATGAGAGAAGTTTGCATGTTGTTATATCAGGTCACCATATTAGGGAACACACCACCTACCGACATACAGTCGATGGACCATCCAGTCCTAGGCCTCCTACTACAAGAAGGATGGTGTGGCAACCTATTATTTCTAAACCGATACCGACATAACACTCTAGGAAGAGAAGTCTCATCAGAGAGCCTGAATCTGAGAAGAGTGCTGTTGCTTTGAATTAAACTCCTGAGGATGAGGTTCAATAGTCGTCGCCTGACAACCACGAGACCGTTTGGAAGAGACCACTGGAGGATGCTATAGGAAAGATAAGAACTGATATCCAGCGGTTGGCAAGAGAAAGAAGAGAAGAATTGAGAAATGTAGTGGATTTGTCAGAGTTCATGGATGAAGAGTTTGCCGAGATCAACATGGTTGAGACCCGAGCGTTGTCAGCTCTACAGGGAGCTCCGTCAGCTTCAGAGGGAGACAATCTGGAAGCACTAAAACTATGTATGCAGGAAAGTGATGATATGATCTATTGAATGGAGAAGAAGATAGAGGAGATGGCGGCCACATTAGCCACACTCCAGAGTCAGCCTCAACCTCAGAAGGAAACATCTCCCGAGATCATCCACATTACAGATGGAGGAAAAGAAATTACGTCCGTCAATGGAGATGAATAGCCAAAGAAAAATTCAGCTCAGAGTATGCTACCTGAAAAGGATATTAAGAACATGGTGGAACAGCAGGTGCGAGAAGCCTTAGCCCAGTCTAAGAGTGGAGCATATATTCAGACGGATAGAACTTACCCTGAGGAATTTGATGTCGTCCAATACCCGAAGGGCTTTGTACCACCTCTGTTTAAGACTTTTGAGGGTATGGGAAACCCCTGACAACATGTCGCAAATTTTCGTGCTAGTTGCTGCAATGCCGGTAGGAGTGACACTTCACTATTTCGTCAGTTCGTTAGCAGCTTGTCAGGAATTGCTTTTGATTGATATGCAGAGATGCAGAACAGTTCGGTCAAGACCTTTTCAGAATTGGAGAACTTTTTTGTTAAGTGGTTTCCAGGACCTCGACACCATATCACTATCGGTGATCTAGTGATGGAGCAACAGAAACCGAATGAAACTTTGGTGGATTACATACTTTGATGGAGGAACTTAAGTATGAAGTGTGAACCACAACTTCAAGAACAACATGAGGTCAGTATCCTGCTTAGGAGTATTCATGGTCCGATAGCACTTCTCTTTAAAGGATTCAAAATTAAGACTTTCGAGAAGTTGCTCATCAAGGCCAGGAGCTTGCTGGAGGAGGAAAAATAGCTAAGTTTCGTCAACAGGACTAATAAGCAAAAGCCCGTGAAAGCATTCGAGAAGAAATCTGGAATTATCACGGCAGTGGATAAAGGTAAACAGCCATTGCAGATACAGCCAGAGCGACCACAACCAAGTTATCAACCACCGCAACAAACTTATCAGCAACCTCAACAAAGTTATCAGCAACCTCGACCGAGCTATCAGTCACGACAGCATGATTAACCGCCGTCTCGCCCATTACACAACATGAAGGAGCTCTTGAATAAGGAATACCCCTTCAAAACTGAAGCAGTGGCCAAGTTGTTTCGCAGTTTGATGAAGACGCCTGACTTTCAGCTACCAGAGCCCAGATGGCTAAAGGAAGTTGACAAGAAGGATCATCCGAACTACTGTCCCTATCATAGGATGCTGGGACACAAGATAGAAGACTGCTTCACCTTTAAGAATTTGCTCGAGGATAACCTCCGGAAAGGGAACATAACGATCCCAAAGGAATGCATGAAGGAGCCCCAAAAAGGAGGTTCCGTCAATGTTATTTCAACAGATCCTATTGTTCCGATAGACCCATACACGACCGATGATGGATGGAGTACTGTCTGGAAAAATTCTACGAAGAAAATTTTGGATCACATCCAGACCTCTTTGGTGCGCGCTTCAACTCAAAGTTTTAAACCTGCCAAGCCGGGACTATCGCTTGCGATCGAAGAACCACCCCAGAAGGAGGAGAAGATCGTGGAAGAAGAGAAGACCAAGGCTTCGAAGGGTAGAGTAGGGGTTACTTTTCCTAGGATGGTTGTTTCCGATTCGGGGGAGAAATCCCTCGGACCTCTGACTCTGTATGATTATCTGCTTGCCCGTGCAGGATCTTATAATGATAAGAGTTTTGGTGTTGGCTACATTTTGACTGTTTCTAACGATTATGTAACTAACGACAACTAACCTAATATGGATCTCAATTTTGATACGAATAATGATTCTCAAATCATACAAAACCTCGACGACCGCGACGAAGGAGAAGACGTTCACAACAATGGCTACGAGAGCTCAAGAAGTGACGAGTCTATTTATGAATTCTGAGGAGTTCTGATCACGATAGAATTAGAGCTATCAGATTCTGAAGTAACTCCAGAAGAGCCAGTCGTTCCGATTCAAGAGGAGACACCGGCAGATCCAGTACCAGATTCAGAAGAAATAACAGAAGTTAATCTAAGAAGCGGAAAGGTTCTACCCCTGAGAGTGGGACCGAAGGATAAAGGAAAGCAGGTGGTTGCTCAAGAAGAGCCAACCCCAGCAGAAGAATTACCCATTTGGGAAGAGATTGAAGAACATAGTAACAAAGTAGACTATAACGTGCTGGCCCATCTTAGGAAGTTACCAGCTAAACTGAGCATCTACAACGCTCTGATCTGTCAAAGGAGATGAGGGAAACTCTGATCAAGGCCTTACTTGATCTAGAAATTTGCTTAGCTCAAATGGCCGGTAATTCCTTAGATGAGGTTTGCTCGTTGAAAGAATAGCACTGTGTTACCTTCACAGACAATGATCTACTACTTGGAACAGCTTATCACAACCGACGATTGTACATCTTAGTCACTATCGGAAAGTTTATGCTCTCCAAGGTGTTAATTGATCCGAAAGCATCAATCAACATAATGAACCTTCGGACATTAGCATATTTGGAAATTGATGCCCACGACCTCGAAGCGAACAAAATGTTACTAAGAGGTTTCAATCAAAAAGGAGAAAGAGCCCTTGGATCTATAACACTATCAATGAGGATCGGTGATTTGTCAAGGACAACTGTAAAATTCCATATAATTGATTCTGAAACATCGTTCAATGCTCTACTGGGTCGGTAGTGGATCGATGTAAACCAGATGGTACCGTCGTCTCTGCACTAGTGCATAAAGTATTATGAAGGAGGACAAGAACAGTGTATCAAAGGAGACTTGTAATCGCTCTATGTACACGAAATTAGAATCCACGAAGATGCTGCCTACTATGTGCCTCCAAAGAAAATAGTCTTTTCTAGATATGTCATACTAAATGAAGCAAAAGAAACTTAAGGCAACGAAGAACCTGGATTTCTAGTTCAACAGTTACTCACCACTCCCTTACGACGAGATGGTGAAGGTTTCTCCAGAACTCGCACTCGAGGTCGAGGCCAGGGACGAGGTCGAGGTAGAAACTGTAGAATAGTTGAACAAAAGAATCCAATTATTAAAGTTTATTGGGAAGACAATTCTAATGAAGAAGAAGAAGTCAAGAAAGAAGCAATGAAGATAAATCAAAAGAAACCCCAGTTCAAGATCTCTCTCAAAGATGAAAAGAATGAAAAATACAAATCAATGTATGAGAAGATTAACCACTATGTGCATACTATGACCCTAACCCCGATCCACCCTAGTAAGGTTGAGGGTATGGTGGTCAAGGAAGTACGTGGTGGCGGTGCTAAGACAATCAAGTTCCACCGTGGTGCTTCTTCTTCCAAAATTGAAAATGATGTAAAATTTGAAGATGTTGCTTCATCTGAATTAATGAAATTGCCTTTTGAGTGGTATTATCCCTGTGTTCAGAATTTAATATAGCGTGGTATCTTCCCTAAACAATGGATGAAAGGTCAATCACAACGCTTTGAAAAATTATGGAATAACGTCAGTCGACTACCAAATTCAAAGCATGGTCACGGATTTGGTACAGTAGCACCAGTTGATGATGCAGGATTTTGCTTGGTTGTCACTTATGAGTCTAATGAAGACTGCTTGTAAGCTTCAGATAATCTTGAAGATCTACCAATCGATGATGCTCCGCCATAATTTGAAGAAGAAATTAAATCTACAATAGACGAGTTAATGGAAGTTAACTTAGGTACTAGCAAAGAGCCTAGGCCGACCTTTGTTAGTTCCTTTCTCAATAAAGAAGACTCTGAAGAAATGATTAAGCTAATAATGGAATTCAAGGACTTTTTTGCTTGGAGTTACGATGAAATGCCAGAATTAGTTCCAGAGGTTGTTGTTCACAAGCTAGGAGTGGATCACACTGTCATTTCAGTCAGACAAGCTCCGAGAAGAATGCGTCTAGAGATCGAACAACAAGTAATAGTTGAAGTTAAGAAGTTAATAGAGGCTAAATTTATCCATGAAGAGCTTACAGCCTTCAGAACGCCAATCAGAGTGTACTGCTACACAGTGATGCCCTTCGGATTGAAGAACGCAGGAGAAACTTACCAAAGAGCAATGATGAGGATATTTGATGATCTCATTCACAACCAAGTTGAGTGCTACGTGGATGATGTGGTCATCAAGGTAAAATGAAGGAAGATCACCTGTATGATTTGAGAATTGTTTTTGAGCGATTAAGACAATTTAACCTTAAGTTGAATCCTTTTAAATGTGCCTTTGGTGTCACCTCTGGGAAATTCTTAGGATTTGTCGTCCGACATCACGGAATTGAAATCGATCCGGAGAAGATTAACACTATCTTAGAAATGTCATCCCTCAAGACCTTGAAAAAATTACGATACTTTCAAGGGAAGTTGGCATATCTTCGATGCTTTATTTCGAATTTGTCAGGTAGGTGTCAACCCTTTTCAGCATTAATTAAAAATGACACCAAATTCGATTGGGAAGAGAAATGCCAGCAGGCCTTCGAGGACATTAAGCAGAATTTAAAGACACCTCCTGTCTTAGCAGCCCCATTCTCGGGTCGACCGTTGATACTTTATACCGCGGGTTTAGAAAACTCTCTTGGAGCCCTGCTAGTCCAGGTCAATGATGAAGGAAAAAAAATGTTCTCTACTACATATGTCGTCGTCTGATTCCTACAGAGGTAAAGTATCTTTCGATTGAGAAGCATTGTTTGACCCTGATCTTCGCCGCTCAAAAGCTCAGGCGTTACATGCTTTCTCATAAGGTCAACCTTAACTCAAAGTTTAATCCGTTGCAATACTTAAAGACCCGACCGACGCTTTCTGGCAGACTCTCCAGGTGGTCATGGATACTATTACAATTTGATATAACTTTCGTTCCTCTTCGTGGCGTAAAGTGACAAGTCCTAGCAGACTTTCTCGCAGCACACCCTTTACCAACAAAATCTCCTCTCAATGACGACTTGCCAGATGAACAGATAATGAGCTTAGAAGACCCTGATGATCAACATTGGGAACTGTACTTCGACGGACCGTCCTCAGCACAAAAAGACAAAGAATTGCAGACGATAGTGCTTGGTAAGGCAGGAATCAGACTAATCTTTATAACACCGGAGTGGGGGATGTTAAGGTATTCCTACCATTTAACAGAACTGTGCACGAATAATGAAGCAGAGTATGAAGCCCTTATAACCTGATTGGAGCTAGCTATTCAGATGGGGATAATAGACATTAACATCTACGGAGATTCTTAGTTGATCATTCAACAGGTTGCCGGACAATACAAAATTTTGAAACCAAGACTCAAGCAATACTTTCAGTATGCAATGATGTTGTTAAAGCAGATTCCGAATGTTTTGATCTACAAGATTCCCAGAAGAGAAAATGCTCTCGCAGACGCACTAGACCGCCTTGCAAAAGAATTTGCCTGCTTACAAGATGAATCAGTTGAAATGTCAGTTCAAGGATGAAAACTCTTATCACAGCTCGACATGGATACAATACGCAAATCAGAAGGAAAAGCAGAAGAACCAGTTGCAGCAGTAACAGAAAATGAAGAAGATTGGCGGCAGCCATTAATAGACTACCTGCAAACAGGAAACCTACCGGACGATAAGTCAGTAGCCCATCAGATTAAGAAAATAACTCTATCATACGTATTAATAAATAATACCTTGTACAGAAGGTCTTTCGATCAGATGTGGCTAAGGTGCCTGAGCGGGTCCGAGGCTCGTGAAATTGTTAAAGAAGTACACTTGGGACTTTGTGGTGTTGATCAGTCTGGTTCGAAAATGAAGATGAAAATTAACAGACTAGGGTACTACTGGCCCTCAATGATGAACACCAACATGAAGGTTTCCAAGAGTTGTCACCAGTGCCAAGTGCATGGAGTGGTTCTACATCAACCTCCAAGTGTGCTACATCCGATAATCACATCGTGGCCATTTAAGTGTTGGGCACAGATATCATGGGTCCGATAGAACCGCCTTCTTCAAGTAGACATCGTTTCATTCTTGCGGCTACAGACTACTTTTTCAAATGGGCAGAAGCTATACTGCTCAGAGAAGTGAAAGCACATCACGTGCTACAGTTCTTCAAAAATTATGTCATCTACCGTTTCAGGGTACCGCGCATAATTATCTCAGATAATGGGTCCGCATTCTGAAGTATGAAGATCAATAATTTTTTCAGAAGGCACGGGATTGATTAGCGCTATTCGACAATCTACTACCCAAAAACAAACGGCTTAGCAGAGGATTTTAGTAAAACTCTCATCCAGATCTTAAAGAAAACTTTGGATGAAAACAAAAGAAATTGGCACGAGAAGTTGTTATAAGCCATATGGGCCTACAGAATGGCTTTCAGAACTCCTACTCAGTCTATTCCTTACGCTCTAGTGTACGGGTCCGAGGCCGTCTTGCCCTTGGAAGTTCAGCTTCCATCTCTCAGAATTGCAGTTGCGAATAAGATTACTACAGAAGAGAACGCCAAACTACGACTAGAAGAACTGGAAAGCTTGGAAGGAAAATGACTTTCAGCACAACATAATCTGGAACTGTATCAAGCCAAGACGATCTAAGGCCACGATAAACTTATCCGCTTGAGGACGTTCAAAGTTGATGACTTGGTTCTAGTTCTCAAGAGACGTATTCTTGCACACCGCAAGATAAGAGGTAAATTTGAACCGACTTGGGAGGGGCCATTCATGGTCGAGACAGTCTACTCTGAAGGTTCCTACCAACTCGTGAATTTCCATGGAGAACGATCTATGCTTCCAATCAATAGACGATATTTGAAGAAGTATTACGTAAACTGATGTTTCGAAGGATGAACTTTAAAAAAATGAAGTCTCATTCCTAGAAGCACGGGTGGAGTAATCATTTGTAACTGGGTCCGAACCCACAATATAAAAATGGATGATAAAAAACCAAAAAAAAAGTGTTAAAAAGAAAATATGTGAAATCATAATAATAAGATTTTGATCCTTCCTTTTAAATTAGGTCACTTCTGATCTTTCCCCTTCTCTTTTCCTACTCTTATTAAAATTTGAAAGAAATGAATAAGAATTTTCCATTAATAAGTGTTTTTCTTATTGTTCTCGTTCTTAGTACAACCCCTGATACTTTCCTTGTTTTTCGCAGGAAAATGTCGAACGGGTGGTTGGTTCTGAACTATAAGAATGGCGTGAGTATAGCACTCAATGTCGATGAATTATATTACTGTGTAGCAATACACCCCGATCAGTGTTCTGAATGCCGTGAGCATTTCATCTTCTGGTGCCATCTTTATCTGTTTGTATCCTGATGATCCATCCATGAAAGAGAAGATTTCATGTCTTGAAGCAATGTCGATCATCAGTTCTGGGATTGGTAGTGGAAATTCATCATTTGGACATGCTTTATTTAAATCTCTGAAGTCTACGCAGATTCTGATCTGACCATTCTTCTTTCTGATTGGTACCACGTTGGCTAACCAAGTAGGGTATTGTTCTTCATGGACAAATTTAGCGTCTATTAGCTTCTTAACTTCGGCTATTACTTGTTGCTCAATTTATAGACACATTCTTCTGGGAGCTTGTATGACTGGACAAATTTAGAGTCCTTGAATTACTGTAGTAGCTTGATTATTTCCTCGGAGTCTTCTTTATTGAGTAAGGAGCTAACAATGGTAGGCCTAGGCTCTTCGCTAGTACCTAAGTTAACTTCCATTAACTCGTCTATTGTAGATTTGATTTCTTCTTTGAATTCTGGTGGAGCGTCTCCAATTTGCAGATCTTCAAGATCTTCTGAGGCTTCCAAGCAGTCTTCATTAGGCTCGCAAGCGACAACCAAGCAAAATCCTGTATCATCAACTGATCCTATTGTGCCGAATCCGAGATCATGTTTTGAATTAGGAGGCCGACCAACATTATTCCATAATTTTTCAAAATGTTGTGATCGGCCTTTTGTCCTTTGTCGAGGTAAGACACCACGTTGAATTAAATTTTGAACACAGGGAGAGTACCACTCAAAAGGTAATTCCATTAATTCAGATGAAGTAACATCTTCAAATTGTACATCTTTTTCAGTATTGGAAGAAGAAGCACAACGGTGCAACTTGATTGGTTTAATACCACCACCATGTACTTCCTTGGCCACCATACCCTCGATCTTATTAGAATGGATCGGGGTCAGGGTCATAGTATGTACATAATGGTTAATCTTCTCGTACATTGATTTGTATTCTTCATTCCTTTCATCTTCGAGAGATCTTGAACTGTGGTTTCTTCTGATTTATTGTTGCTGCGTCTTTCTTGATTTCTTCTTCTTCTTCGGAGCTATTCTCCCAAACAATATCGATGACCGGTTTCTTCTGTCCAACTGTTCCAACATTTCTTCCATGTCCTCGTCCCCGGCCTCGACCTCGGGTTCGAGTTCTAGAGAAATCTTCACCATCTCGTCGTAAGGGAGTAGTGAGTAACTGTTGGACTAGTACTTCATGTTCTTCATTATCTTGAATCTCTTTTGCTTCATTTGGTATGGTATTTCTGGAAAATATTGTTTTCTTCGGAGGCGTGTAGTAGGTCACATCTTCATGAATTCCAATTTCGTGTACGGAGAATGGTTGCAAGTCACCTTTGATACACTATTCTCCTCCTTCGTAATACTTTATGCACAGGTGCAGAGACGACGGTACCATCCGGTTTTCATGGATCCATGGCCGACCCAGTAGAGCGTTGAATGATGTTTCAGAATCAATTATGTGAAATTTGGGGTTGTCTTTGCTAAATCACCTGTCTTCATTAGTAATGTTATCGATCCAAGAGCTCTTTCTCCTTTTTGATTGAAGCCTCTTAATAGCATCTTGTCTGCTTCAAGCTCGCGAGCATCAATTTCCAAATATGCTAGTTTTCGAAGATTCATTATGTTGATTGATGCTCCTGGAACAACCAACACTCTGAAGAGTGTAAACTTTCCAATAGTGACTGAAATGTATAACGGTCGGTTGTGATCTGCTGTTCCCAGTAATAGATCATTGTCCGTGAAGGTAACACCTCGCTGTTCTTTTAATGAGTAAACCTCATCGAAGGAATTACCGGCCATATGAGTTAAACAAATCTCTGAATCAAGTAAAGCCTTGATCAGAGCCTCCCTCATCTCCTTTGACAGGATCAGAGCGTCATATATACTTAGTTTGGCTGGTAGCTTCCTAAGATGGGCTAGCATGTTGTAGTCTACTTTATTATCATGTTCCTCAGTCTCTTCCCGAATGGGCAGTTCCTCTACTGGGGTTGGCTCTTCCTGAGCAATCACCTGCTTTCCTTTATCCTTTGGACCCATTCTCGGGGGTAGAACTTTTCCACTTCTTAAATGTACTTCAGTTATTTCTTCTGAATTTGGTGTTGAATCTGCCGGTGTATCCTCTTGAATTGGAACAACTGGCTCTTCTAAAGTTGCTTCGGTGTCTGATGGTTCTAATTCTATCGTGATCGGAACCCCTCGAAATTCACAAATGGACTCGTTGCTTGTCGAGCTTTCGTAGCCTCCTTTGTGAACATCTTCTTCGTCGTGGTCATCGATGTCGTGTATGATTTAAGAATCGTTATTTGTATTGGAATCGAGATCCGGATTAAGCCGATTGTCGCTAGTTACATAATCATTAGAAACAGTCAAAACGTAGCCAACGCCATAACCCTTATCATTATAAGCTCCCGCCGGAGCGAGCCGATAATCATACAGAGTCAGGAGTTCGAGGGATTTCTCCCCCGAATTACAAACCACCATCCTAGGATAAGCAGCCCCTAGTCTACCCTTCGGAGCCTCGGTCTTCTTTTCTTCCACGATCTTCTCCTCCTTCTGGGGCGATTCTTCAATCGCAAGTGATAGTGCCGGCTCGACAGGTTTCAAACTCTGAGTTGAAGCGCGTACCGAAGTGGTCTGGATGAGATCCAAAATTTTCCTTGATGATCTTGTCCAGACAGTACTCCATCCATCATCGATCGTGTATGGGTTTATCGGAACAATGGGATCCGTTGAAATAACGTTGACGGAACCTCCTTTCTGGGGTTCCTTCATGTATTCCTTTGGGATCGTTATGTTCCCTTTTCAGAGATTGTCATCAAGCCAACTCTTGAAAGTGATACAATCCTCTATCTTGTGTCCGAGCATCTGGTGGTAAGGGCAATAGTTTGGATGATCTTTCTTATTGACTTCCTCCGGCTTTTTGGGCTTTGGCAGCTGAAAATTCGGTGTCTTCATTAAGCTGCAAAACATCTTCGCTACTGCTTTAGTTTTGAATGGATATTCTTTATTTAGATGTTCTCTTAAGGTACGGGATGAACGAGGCAGTTGTTCGTAATGCTGAGGTGACTGATAGCTCGGACGAGGTTGCTGATAGCCTTGCTGAGGTTTCTGATAAGTCCGTTGTGGTTGTTGATAACTAGGCTGTGGTCACTCTGACTGTATCTAAACCGGCTGCTTGCCCTTATCTACTGTCGCGACGATTCCGGATTTCTTTTCGAATGTTTTCACAGTTTTCTGCTTATCGTTCTTGTCCACGAAACTTAGTTGTTTTGCCTCTTCTTGCAAGCTCCCGGCCTTGCTAAGCAACTTCTCAAAAGTCTTGATTGTAAATCCTTTAAGGAGAAGTGCTATCGGGCCATTAACACTTTTAAGTAGGATGTCGACTGCATGTTGTTCTTGAAGCTGTGGATCACACTTCATGCTTAAGTTTCTCCATCGAAGTATGTAATCCACTAAAGTCTCGTTCGGCTTTTGTTGCTCTACCACTAGATCACCGATGGTGATGTGGTGCTGAGTTCAAGAAAATTGTTTAGCGAAGAGATTCTTTAGTTCTGAAAGGTCGTTACTGAACCGTTCGGCAATTCTGCGTACCAGTTGAAGGCAATCCCTGATAAACTGCTGACAAACTGTCGGAAGAGTAAAGCGTCACTCCCACCGGCATTGCAGCAACTAGCACAAAAATGTGCGACATGCTGTCGAGGGTTTCCCGTCCCATCAAAAGTCTTAAACAGAGGTGGTACGAAGCCTTTCGGGTATTGGACTGCATCGAACTCTTCAGGGTATGGTCTACCTGTCTAAATAGATGCTCCACTGTTAGATTGTACTAGGGCTTCTCGCACCTGCTGTTTTACCATGCTCTTAATGTCCTTTTCTGGAATCATGCTTTGTGCAGGATCTTTCTTTAGTTGTTCGTCTCCATTGACGGATGTGATCTCTTTTCCTCAATCTGCAATATGGATAATTTCTGGGGGTGTCTCTTTCTGAGGTTGTACCTGACTCTGGAGAGTGGCTAAGGCAGCAGCCATCTCTTCCATTCACTTTGCCATCTGGGAAATTATGTCATCTCTCTCCAGAATTTGTGCTCTCATCACTTCCGGTTCATCTCTTTTCGCAGCTGCCGGAGAACCTTGCGAAGCTGACGATGCTCGTGTCTCAACCATGTTGATCTCGGCATACTCCTCATCCATGAACTCTGATGAGTCAACTTCTTCTCCTTGTTCTTCTTCTCTTTCTTTTGCTAACCGACGGATGTTGGTCCTTAACTTGTCCATGGCATCCTCTAATGGCCTTTTCCGCGCGGTCTCGCAGTCGTCTTGTAATGGTTGTTGAACTTCCTTCCTGGGAGTTCCCTTTATTGTAGTAGCACTTTCTTCTGATTCAAGTCTCCTGATGAGACTTTTCTTCTCAGAACATTGTTTTGGTCTTAACTCGCCAGTAGTAGGTCGCCATACCATCCTTCTTGCAGCCGGAAGCCTAGGACCGGATGATCTGTCGGCTATATGTTGGAAGGTGGTATCCTCCCTAATTTGTAGACCCGATACAACAACGGGTGAACTGGATTTTATCTTCTTCTTTGGTTTCTCTGTGGCAGCAACAGGCTCTATTCGCGGTCTGAGCCGGGATTTAGCTGGCATCCGTCCTATCCTTCTTAAAATTTCTGACTCAGGAAATCTTTCTTTCTTTGCCAATCTTTCTATCAGAGCTTGCAGCCGAGTCAATGGCGTAGTCTTATCCCTTTTCCTCTTGTAATTACTGTAGTACCCAGGTCGGGGTAATGCAGTGGCGATCCTACGGACATTCTCTTCATCTAATGCGGCAGAGAGAGGGTGAAACTTGCTCCCTTCCAACAAAGGTATATACTCAGGCAGTTCTTATCTTTCCTCAGGAATTTCTTCTAGAAAAGCAACTTCAGCAGCTTTGGCTTTCTCAATTCTGGCAATCTTTCTGCTTCTATTTCTCCTTTGAGTCCGAGTTAGGGGTGCAACTCTTGAACTGGACCCAATCTAAAAAACAGCTGGTATTGTAGCAAAATCTGTACCCTCCACGGTGACAGGCTCATCACAGACTTGGATTTCCTTCCCCTTTAGTCTGGCAGAAGTTGGGGTAGGTGCAGAGATGACTAGACTGGTGGGGGTAGAGACAACAGTCCCCCTACGAATAGTAGTACTCCTTTAAGCTGGAATCCTTTCCAGGGGAGGGAATTCTTGAGTCGATTTCAGATTGAACTCAATCACGGGCTTTTCAGTTTCTGACACTTTGTCCATTAGTGTGAAGAGAGTGACGTCAGTGAACTTGACATCTGTGTTACTGAATCCTTCTCTGAAATGGATGATTCCATTGTCGGGTAGCTCATCCTTGTAAACGACAGAGTCCATTCCATTGGTGAAGGAGAAGATCAACTTTGGGGCAGTCATTTTCGCGTGGGCAGATTCCAAATGTCAGTCCCGAATTATGCTTCTTTTCGTCGTAAAGTTTAGGACTAAAAACAAAGAGTCCAAACACATTTTTGTTTATCTTAGTGTATCTGTGATTTTAAAAGAGATTGTTTATTAGGAGGTTCGTTTGTTAGAAGTAAAACGATTAAAGGAAAAAGGGTTGCAGAAAAGGTAAAGGGCCCGATTTAGAATTGGAAAGGAAGAGAAAGTCTTATGCAAGACTTCTCGACTCGAAGGACTGCTCCTAAACTAACACATATTGGGGGTCCACCCCACCTCAGAAAAGAGGTAAAAGGATCTCGGAACCTCTCCGTTTAGGGGTGTCTAAACAGTGGCTCCTAAATCCGAGAGGAGTTGGCTATACTCGTTCAAGACAGAAATGAACAGGGTATTCCAACGGAAGAATGGTAGTTTTGGTCCACTAGGGATATGGACTCACTACCAATTTATGAATGCAAAACCATCTGATTAAAATGGAGAGAGGAACTAGTCCCCAGTGGAGTCGCCAGAAGTTGTCGGCATATTTTTAGGTTGAGTGTGTTTTATTTTGAAAAGGGGGTCGCCTAACAGAAATTGTCGGCGAATTTTAGATTTTAAATTTGATTTAAATATATATATATATATATATATATATATATATAATTTAGAATGTAGCATTTGATTTTGAAAATAATTTTAAGTTTGAAAACTTTAAGATATGAAATCAAACTGATCTCACATCCCAAATAGTTTATATAAACGAGCACCGCATCACATACCGTGTATCTATCCCGAAGAATAGACACACTGCTTGATGATGGGGCTCGATTAAATAAACTAGAAGATTTTTGACATCCGTTTGGTCTGCGAACCAATTTTATAAGCCAACAAGTTCCCCTACTTAATATAAAGGAATTAAGCAGGGTTTATATTACCTGGGTTCTTAAAGTTCCCTATAAGGGCAAGCCCCTATAATTAATTACATCTTAAATGACGCGAATCATTTAAGAAAATTCTCGATAATGATCAGTGGTTTTGCTCTCAAGAATTTTAAAGTTTAAGGTTTTCAAATGATTGAATTTTAGAATTTCAATAGGGAATGGGTCAAATTTGGAACAGTTCATTTCAGGAGTTTAAAAGAAGAAAAGTAGGAGAAGCTGAGGATCCAAGAAGAAATCTTGGCAACTTCCCAAACTATCCTATTGTTTGGCTTCAATTTGGGAGTTTATTTAATGTTGCAATCCTGCTAATTTTAATTAATTAGGACTTATATTTGTATGACATAATCATAAAAATAGCCTTGAAGATGTGAGGGTTTATGTCGTACCGATCGACTACCTCGGAATCCTAAGACCGGTTAGGCTTAATTTGCATAACATGATTATACAGATGCCTAACAAAAGGGTTGAGGATTTATGTTGCACTAAGAAAACTACCTCAAAATCCTATGGTTTGGTTGTTTAACTCTAAGAAAGTTTTGCTGAAGTAGATCTGAGTTTTGCTGATGACGATGGCCATGCTGCCCACCATGCTCCAAGCTCCTTGTTGTTGTAGAGTTTTAGTTTTAGAAGTCATAAATCAGGAGATGAGAGAAGTGTTTTGGTTTAGAGAAAATCTTAAAATCCAAGTATTTTAATATTTTAATTAAAACAAATCTTAAAGTTATTTAAACAGAACCGATTAAGATCCCACGGTTCCGTTATCCCGACACAGTTATTTTCATCGAATTCACTTAGTCTAGATGAATTTTCTAAACTCAACTGAATGAGTTCCACACTTTCATTTAGACCGTGGGAAATCCCGTTAGCAACACGTGGGTTACATCATCCGAGGTATTCCCGATCATTCAATGAGACTTTTTAATTTAGTTGTGATTGTAGTTTTCTTGTTCTGTTTGTGATTAAATTTTGAGTTGTTTTATATTTTGGAATGTTGTGGCGGTGAATTTTATCTTGCAATGACTTTTAATTTAGTTTTAGTTTCAGTTCAGGGACTATCCTAAAGGTTTTGGTTTTCATGCAACAGTTTTATTTATCATGCAAGAAGAGTGAACTACAGTGCATGTAAGTAAATTGCAATAAACTAAATTGCAATAAAATGAAAGCATACCCAGAGGATCTTCCTGTCATCCCAAGCTAGACTTAAAACATATGTTAAGGTATTTAAATGTTTCAACATATACCTAGGTAAAGCTAAGTGAAGGGTTTTGGTTGTCTACCAAATTCCTAATCCTATAACTAGTCATCTCCTATGACGTCAAGGTTCTTGGTTTGATTTAAGGATGGTTTTCTTCGTCAAAGAACAATTTAATTCAGTTGTTCTTCTAAAACATCCCGTCATATTGAGGAAGTGCTTAGGACGAGTCCTAAACAACATTTCAATATTTCTGGGATTGTTTTGAGTCTAAGTAAATTTAATTGCACATGTGAATTAATCATCCACGAGTTTAGTAAACTTTGTTTCTTGCTCAGTGAACTTAGGTATTTGTCTACCTAATGAATGAGGTGACATCTCACCTAATACTCTATTTAAGAATTATAATAATTAAAGCCTTTAAGGGCAAATTGGTTTATTGAGGATCTTAATCATAATTAAAAGTTTGAGTTACTTGTTTAAATTTTTTTAATTTAGTTATGAGGTTTTAATTAATAATTTTAAATTTGGAATAGTGTTCAAATTATTTTAGACTTAATTCTTAATGATTTCATTTAGGTTTGTTGTTAAATGATTTTTTAATTTAATTTAATTCAATTTAATTTTAATTTTAAATTTAATTTAATTTAATTTTAATTTAATTTTAATTTAATTTTAATTTAATTTAATTTTATTTTATTTAATTTAATTTTATTTAAATTTAATTTTAATTTAATTTTAGTTTAATTTTGATTTTATTTTTAATTTTAATTTAACTTTAATTTTTAATTTAATTTTAATTTTTAATTTAATTTTAATTTAATTTTAATTTAATTTTTATTTAATTTAATTTTATTTTATTTTATTTTAATTTTAGTTTAATTTTAATTGTTAATTTGATTATTATTTTAATTCTTAATTAGGAACTAACTATTATTAAAGTGATTTATTTAGGGATTTTTAAATAAAAGAATAAATATCCTCTTAATAATATTCCTATTTTAATAATCCAAATTTAAATATATTCTTTCAAAAATCTAAATCATTTAATTAATTAAAGTTTCAATTTTTGATATTTTCAAAGTGTTTAATGGGTTTATACCGCCTTAATTTCCCTAAATTTCAATCATCCAAGAGAAAATTAAAATCAAATATTCCCCCCCCCCATTTTGATTAAACCTAATGTTTTAATTAAGGGTTAAAATTTTTAATTACCTTTATGTCCTTTTAAGCTTATTTATTTCATAACTCACTAAATTGAGCTCAAATGAATTTGAAATTTTTATATCACCTCACTCACATATCAATTAAGACATTAGAGGAGAAAATGTGTTTTTTCTGAATTTAATTTATTTATATAATTATTTTTAGTAGAAAATAAGGGTTTTCAAAGAAAATTCAACAACATGACCAAGGAATGGTTTCTATCCTTAAAAAAATTATGAGATGTTCCTAATGACTAGAGGACCACTTGGACCAATTTTGGTGATTTTTTGAATTATATTTTATTTATTATAATTATTTTGAGTTTTAGATTATTAATTAATTATAAAATAAAATTAAAGTTGAAAAATGGATTTTATATTTTTCTTAAATCTATCTAGCCTCAAGGAGTTCAGTTGAACAAATTTTATAATTTTCTTATTTTTCCTTGATTTATTAGAATTATTGTAGTGAAAAAGGGATAAAACTTATTTTTTAATATTAAAAATTACATTAAGCTTTTAAAATTCAATATCTTACCCTAGGGACTAAGAAAAAATATTTGGTTTGATCCTAAGTGATTAGGAGTCAAAATCTGACATTTTTATGATTTTTATTATTTTTATGATTTTTATTATTTTTTAATCATTAAAATATTAAAATATTATGAAAAATCAACTTTTTTAGAAAATTCCAATTTTACTTTTTTTGAACTCCCTTGATATCAGAAAAGCTCCAAAATCATTTTTGTGAATTTTTTGAAAGTATTTTTGGAGTTATGAATTTTTAAAGTTCCATTTTGCTTAGGAGGTTTAATCAACCCATTTGGTGGGGCTAATCAAGTCTAATCGGTTTCAAAATTTTATGTAAGGTTCCTCTGACCCTAAAGAGTAACGGAGAATTATTTTCAAGTCAATTTGATGTGTGGTTAACCCTAATTAATCAAATTCAATTTTAGGGGTTTAGGCCAATTAAGGTTATTATGTATGAATTAACTCAAAATATATATTTTCATGGTGTCCTCTGGTCCTAAGAAATATCACCAAATTTTTCTAGAATTTATTTTACAACATGCTAATTATTGGAATTAAAAAACCTAAAACAGTGACATGAACTTGAAAATTCAATAACTTTTCACAGAGATGGCCTCTGACCTTGAAAAATTCAGGGAATTTTCCTAAGATCAGAGGCTTCAAAAGCCCTATGGTCTCATACCATGGTGAATTGTCTATGCAAATGAAGAATCAAAATACTGAAAATAGTAAATAAATTATTAAAAATAAAATACTCATCCAATTAAATTGATTTCTTTTCCACATTATTCTCCTCTGTTCACTGAGCAAGAGGGTATTTTTATTTTATTTTTGCTATTTTTCTATGCAAAGATATGAATTTTTAAAGTTCTGGTATTTAAATAATTCAAAAAATACCCTAATTTCCTACTTATCCACGCGGCGCCGGGTCAACCTACAGTGGATCGAAAGCCCACGCATCGCGCTGTGATTCGGCGCTGCCATCTGACTCAGCTCTCCCGGGGCCCGCGGTTCATGTACCATTGTGCTGTCCGGCTTGATCTCGATCGTCCGCTCGATACACGCGCGATCCAACGGCTCCTGGTCATCGTCTACGACTGGTGTGCACTCGTGACCGTCCACACTAAAACCCTAAGATCTCACTCGATTCTCAATGGATTTTCGTGTTCTTATGCTCTATGGATTCGTCTTGAAGAGACACACATCCATACAGTTTATAGACTATGAAATTAACCTAAATAAAATGGAGAATAGCTGGAAGCTCGGGAGGAAGAGTGAGTTCGTACATTTGCTCAGAGAATTGAAGCTTCGATCTGAGAGTTGTGTCACCTTTGATTGAGTCCAGGCAAGCTCCAGATGAAGTCTCTGGCTCTGGAGAATTGTCCAAGTATGAAAGTGACCAAGGCTGATCACAAAGCTTGGAGGCTGGAAGCAATGGCTGGCCTGGTGAGGGGGCTTTTATTGTGGAACTTCTCCTCTTGGTCTGGTGAATGTGTAGGACCAATCAATTTGGAGATTGGCTCACTGTGGTGAAGTGTCCTGTTTTTTGGGTGGATTTTCAACTCAGAAATTGAGCTCACAGAGAGGGTTTTAGGGCTGGATTTCAGTGGGGATCAAGTTCTCTATGTCTGGAGAGGGGTCTGGAATGATTTTGGCAGAGTTTTGGTTCAACTCTTCTATTTGGACGAGAGGGTGGTGGGTTTAAATAGACATGGCTAGAGGGCTTCTCAGGGGTTTGAAGGTTGGGATCAACTGCTTAGGGGAGGAGAAGAACAACCATGGTGTCCATTTGGGTTGGGACAGCTCAGCCAGGGAGAATTGGAAAAATTGGCTCACATGGAGCTCTCGGCCATGGTGTTTTTCGGTGACCTGGGCGGCTGGCCGGCCAGGCATTGGTCACCATCTTGACCAGTGAGGTCAGGGCTGGGGTTTGGTGCAAGAAATTGGCTATTGCCATGTGTAAGGAGGTTTGATTAAAATGGCATGGGGTAAGAGTCATTTTGTCTTAATTTGGTCCAATGCATGGATTAAGCTAGGTGCACCTCCCCAAGGATGGTTTGGGCTGAAGAGAAAGTCATTTGGATCAGCTTGATTAGTGGGGTCAAGTCACAATCCAAGTACAATTAAGCTTAAGCATGAGTTAGGGGAGACATGTGAATGGTTAATGACTCTTAAGGAGTGCTTAAAGGATCTCCTCCTTTTTCCATTTAGGGGGTGATGACAATCCTAAGATTCTCATGGCTCTCATGTGGCTTGTGCATGGCTTAGGAATGGCTTGGCTCACTTGCATGAGAAAGGGATTTTGCGATTTTTGAAATTTAGGGGTATTTTGGCATGATGCATGATTTAGATTTATTTGATGATGGAATTGAAACTTAAGGTTGATTTTAATTGAATGCATGATGAAGAAGAGTGTCATATGATCTTTGGATGAATTTTTGGGCTTTTGGATTTGGTGGAAGTGGGCTCTTAGAATGGTTTAAGAAAGTGGGCCTTTAGGTTTGAAAATAAATTAGTGGATGGAAATTTTGTGAAGGATCTTGCCAAATAAATGTTACAATTGGTTTAGGCATGTGTCATCAATGGTTTGGAACAAGTTTAAAGTGATTTTGAATTGAATTGAGTTTAATGTGGGGTCTTTTGGTAAAGGGGCCAAGGTGGGCCAAATTGGACTAACTTGGGTTAAGGTTGGGCTAAAGTTGGATTTGATGTAAAATTAATGTTGAGAAATGTTCATGGGAGTGTCACAAAGAGTTTCCAACTTTGTTTGGGCTCTAATTTTCGGATTTGGGCCCATTTGGGTTAGGTTTGGGCTTAGGTCAATTTAAGGGATTTTGGTTTTGGGTTAGGTTTGGGTGGAGTTTAGGTTCAAATTTTGGGAAAATAAAGTTAGTGTTTTGTTTATGGGGATGTTAGGAAGGCTTTAGAAAATATTTGGGGCCAATTGGAGTTGAATTGGATGGGTTTAAGCTAGGTTTAGGTCATGGGCCAAAGTTGGGCCTTAGGCTTCAAACTGAAATTGGGCTTAAATGTCAATCAAATTGGACTTGGATTTAGTCTAAATTGATATTGGGGATGTTGATTTATTGTTTAAAATTTAATTGGACCAAAATTGAGGTCAATTGGGGTGGTTTGTTATGACATTGGGTTCACTTGGGTTTGAAATGAGTCAAATTGGTGGTTTTATTAAAATTGAAGTAAATTGGCTAAATTGGCCCATTGTGTAGTTGAACAAAATGAAATTGAGAATATTTAGGATTTTTTCGAATTTTCTGGGAATTTTTGGAATTTTTAGATTTTTAGGTTAAGAAGGGCATTTTGGGTATTTGGAGTTTATTGGGGGTACTTTTGGAATTTTTTGGTATTTTTGGCTATGGATGATCAATTTGAGTGGGGGGAAATGTTTAGGATTGATTTTGAGGAATTTTGGGTAATTTAGGTAATTTTGTAAATTTTGGGTAGTTTCAAGGGCTTTTGGTAGGTTTAGTAGGTGTAGGGCCCCGGGGTCAAAAATTGAAATTTTGGAAAAATGAAGATTGATCAAATTTGAATAGAATGGAATCACTTTTGTTGTGCCATGAAGCCATATTAAGCTCATATGAGCCATGAGAGGACTCATTTGAGGCATTCACTATGTTGTTCCTAACCCTCTTAGTCAGGGGCTTAGGGGTTAAGGATCATTCATATGAATTACCTACATGAGTCGGGAAGTCAAGTTGGGTGAGAGTGTGGTTTTAGGAATTGGAATGTGTGTGAGAGTGTAGTGCATGTGCAAGTCAACCCTCACCAGACCAGGCCACCCAGGGTATTTCTAAGGCCAAAAAGTCCTATAGAGAACTCATCCTTCAAACCTCCACATTTGACTTCAACCCTCTAGGTGATTATGGGTCTACTATCAAGCTTGTGGGGTTTGCAGGGAGTCAAGAGGTGTTTGAACTTCTAAAGGGTGGGTTCCACTTCTAGTCCTCTAAGATTAGTAAAAGGAAAAGCCTATGGCTAGATCCTAAGTACTAAAGAGAGAAGCAAAAGACCTCATAAAAAATGAGGTCAACAGCAGCACGACCATCTTCATCAGCAAAACTTGTGTCTACTTCAGCAAAACCTTTCCTAGAATTAAATAACAAAATCATAGAATTTCGAGGTAGTTTTCTTAGTGCAACATAAATCCTCAACTTTTCGTTAGACATTTGTATAATCATGTTATGTAAATTAAGCCCTAACCGGTCTTAGATCTCCGAGGAAGTCGTTTGGTATGACATAAACCCTCACATCTTCGAGGCTATTTTTGTGATTATGTCATAAAAGTATAATTTCTAATTAATTAAAATTGGCAGGATTGAAACATTAAATAATTCTCGTAAATTGAAGCAAAACAATAGGATAGTCGGGAAGTCACCGATGTTCACTTCGGGTCTGTGACATCCCTTACTTCTCTTCCTTTGGACTCCTGAAATAGGCTGTTCCAAATTTGAGCTAATCCCTTTTTGAAATTCCAAAATTCAATCCTTTGAGACCTTAAACTTTGAAATTCTTGAATGCAAATCCACTGATCATTATCGATAGTTTTCTTAAATGATTTCCATCATTTAGGATGTAATTAACTATAGGGTATTGCCCTTATAGGGAACTTTAAGAACCCCGGTAATATAAACCCTGTTTAATTCCTTTATATTAAGTAGGGGAACTTATCGGCTTATAAAATTGGTTCACAGACCAAACGGATGTCACAAATCTTTTGGTTTATTTAATCGAGCCCCATCATCAAGTAGTGTGTCTATTCTTCGAGATAGATACACGGTTTGTGGTGTTGTGCTCGTTTATATAAACTATTTAGAATGTGAGATCGATTTGATTTCATATCTAAAAATTTTTAAACTTAAAATTATTTTCAAAATAAATTGCTACTTTCCAAATAGTGTATATTTAAATTAAGTTTAAAATCTAAAAATATGCCGACAAACTGTATGATGAATCATTAATAAGCTAAAGAAGTGCTTATAAGGTAAGGAATGTGGAAAGTTTCAAATTTAGGGTGAGAAGGGTGAAGTTCAAAATCATTAAAGGCTATCCAGATACAGTAATCCTCATTGAAAAAAGAATGAAGAAAAGCAAAAGGAAAAGAAAAGCAAAGCAAAAAAGAAAAGAAAAGAGAAGCAAAAACTAAAGAAAAAGAAAAGAAAAGAGAAGTGAGGAGAAGCTTGAGGAGATGCCTAATCAAAAATTGGCTTCACTTGGACCTACATAAAGGGAAAAAACTTAATTACTATCCTGAACTTATAAGTATGGATTAGAATCTATACTAGTAGTGTTTTCATAAACTTTTTTTTCATGTAATCCTTTTAAGTGCCTTAATAGAACAAACTACAGTCATTTTTGAAATGAATAGAAAGCTAGAAATCTTAGACTTGATTACTAGATATTCTTACACTTACAGAATTTACTTGAATTATTCAAATATTTTTCTAAAAATTTTACTATTGTACTTGTATAAATAGAAATTATGGTATTCTAGAAAGAAAGTTCGTTGCAGTGGATCATAATTTTATGTATTAACTAGAATACTTGAGGAGAAGTAATAGTTAAGTTTGGGGTATCTGGACCCACTGAAAATTTGATAGCTTTTTACTATTAATTTCATACCTGTTTTTATGATATTGCACTTTAAAGAAAGGTATTTTTGATGATTTCATGCAGGTATAATAATTTTAGGCCTTTGGAGTAAAAGGAAGCGAAAAGGAGTAAATTTGGAGCGAGAAAGGACAAAAGTACATTTTATTGAACTAGCGCAGAATGACGCTGTGACCAGCATCGGACAGTGCCAGTTTCTAGAGATTTATGACATTTTGGCAGAATAATGCGCTGAACGATGCTCCTATCAGTGCCGGATAGTGCCTTATCACAATTTTGAAATAGATTAACTGTATTTGGCTAAATTTTGAAAGGTTACATGAGGAAACACTTGGGAATTCTGTTTTAGCTAAATTTAAACACTTTTGGAGCCACATTTTAAGAGGGGAAAGAAAAGAAGAGAAGAGTTTAGAGTTTCGAGAGTGAGTTATTTCCATTTTGTGTAGGAAGTTAGGTTTATGTTTTTCTCTTCTAAGGAGAGGAAAAGTGATAGATTTCTTCTTCCTTACTATTCTAAAGATAGAATTATGTGTTGTTGTGAAGAAAGAAGAGTAGTCAAAGGAATTCCATGAGATTCGCTTGGGAAAGAGTTTGAGATAAGTAGTCTTTACTTTACTCTGTTTGTATGAAATTGTTTTTATATATGAAATACATGTTTTGTCATCTTTTCCTCATGAGTCTTGATTAGATTTCTTTGTCTTTCTCCTTTTCATGCGATGTGTTGAAATTGTGAAATGGAAATAATGTACAAATTTATTATGAATAATTTGTGATGACCTTTTCACTTAGAACTTCATTTACTTTTTGATCTGGCCAATTGAATTGTTGAAACTTGTTGGGAAAAATATGTTCCGAAAGAATTATGAGTTCCAAAATAAAATTGAAGGTCACATTAAAATTCCATGAATGGTGAAGTTCATGGGGGTTCAATACAAATAAATAGGGAAATATACTGAAAATGAGTTTTTAGACCCTGAATATTTAAGTGAAGAAAATAATTCTGAAAATGATATAAAAGATATTGATTATATTAATAAAAATTAAAAATATTCGATAAAAGTAAAAGTAATGAATTCAAACCATTAAATGAAAAGACTTCAAATTGGAATTGAAGGAATTACACTCTCATTTAAAGTATGCCTTTTTAGGGAATTCATTAGCTTTATCTGTTATTATATCTTTTGAATAGACTATTGAACAAGAGATGAATTTGATTGAAGTGTTAAAACTATATAAAAAGGCTTTTGGATAAACAATAGCAGATATTAAAGGAATTAGCCCATCAATATGTATGTACAGAATATTATGGGAAGATGACAGTAAACCCAGTATTGAACCTCTAAGGAGATTAAACTCAGTTATGAAAGATGTTGTTAAGAAAAAAAATGTTGAAATGGTTGGATGATGGACTTATTTATCAAATATTTGATAGTCCTTGAGTTAGTTCTATTCATTGCATTCCAAAGAAAGGAGTGACTGTTGTTGAAAATGAAATTAATGAATTAATTCCAACAAGACAAGTTACTGGTTGGCAAATCTGTACTGATTACAGAAAAATAAATGTTGCCATAAGAAAAGATCATTTTCCTCTTCCATTGTTAGATCGAATGTTGGATAGATTAGCAAGACATTCATATTTTTGCTTTTTGGATGGATATTCTGGTTATCATCAAATACCTATAACTCCTGAGGATCAAGAAAAGATTATGTTTACAAGTCTTTATAGAACATTTACTTTTCGTAGAATGCCATTTGGGTTATGTAATGCACCTGCTACTTTTCCAATGTGTATGTGGCTATCTTTTCTGATTTAATTGAAAAAGGAACATAATTGTTTATGGACGATTTTTCTGTATTTGGAACTTCTTTTGATTCTTGCTTACATAATTTGACTAAAGTATTAAAGCGCTGTCAAGAAATTAATTTAGTTCTGAATTGGGAGAAGTGTCAATTTATGGTCACAAAAGCAATTGTACTGGGACATAAAATTTCTAAATATGGAATGAAAGTTGATCAAGCAAAAGTCCAAGTTATTGTTGTATTGCAAACCCCAAATAATATAATGTGTATAAGAAGTTTTCTTCGACATGTTGGATTTTATAGAAGATATATTAAATATTTTTCCAAGATTATTAAACCTTTAAGCCATCTTTTAGAAAAAAGTTATAAAATTTGAATTTGATGAAAATGGCCTAAATTCCTTTAACATATTAAAAGAAAAGTTAATCACTGCACCAATCATAGTTGCACCAAAATGGGAAAATTCATTTGAATTAATGTTTGATGCTAGTGATTACGCAAGGGATGATCGAGTACGAGTGAGCAAGGGGTATGAAGTGAGAGAGAATGGGAGATTATAGAGTGAGGGAAGGAGCACGAAAGAGAGGGATAAAGTTAGGGAGAGGGAGGGCGGTAGAGAAGTGAGAAAATGAGAGAGTGAGGGATGGAGGCAAAAGCGAGAGGAGAAAGAGTGAAGATAGAGTAAGACAGAAGTAAAAGAAAGGAGAGAAGAGTAAGCAAAAAAGTAGAGTGTAAAAGAGAGTATAAGATAGAAATAGAGAATAGAAAGTGAGAGAGCATAATAGAGTTGGCATAGAGAGCGAAGACAGAAAGATGGAGTAATGGAGGGAGTGGAGAGAGCGAGAGAGATAAAGCAAAATGGTAACATAGAGTGAGATAGAGAGCAAGAAATGGTGCTAAAGAGGGTGAGAGGAATAGACATTAAGAGAGAGTGTATAAGTGTATGAGATGAAGAGAGAAGAGTGAGCTACACAAGGGATACCTAGAGAGGGCCTCAAACTTTTCACAGAGATGGCCTCTGACCTTGAAAAATTCAGGGAATTTTCCCAAGATCAGAGGCTTCAAAAGCCCTATGGTCTCATGCCATGGTGAATTGTCTATGCAAATGAAGAATCAAAATACTAAAAATAGTAAATAAAGTATTAAAAATAAAATACTCATCCAATTAACTTGATTTCTTTTCCACATTATTCTCCTCTGTTCACTGAGCAAGAGCGTATTTTTATTTTATTTTTGCAATTTTTCTATGCAAAGATATGAATTTTTAAAGTTTTGGTATTTAAATAATTCAAAAAATACCCTAATTTCCTACTTATCCACGCGGCGCCGCGTCAACCTACGGCGGATCGAAAGCCCACGCGTCGCGCTATGATTCGGCGCCGCCATCTGACTCAGCTCTCCAGGGGCCCGCGGTTCATGTACCATTGCGCTATCCGGCTTGATCTCGACCGTCCGATCGATACAGGCGCGATCCAACGGCTCCTGGTCATCGTCTACGACTGGTGTGCACCTGTGACCATCCACACTAAAACCCTAAGATCTCACTCGATTCTCAGTGGATTTTCGTGTTCTTATGCTCTATGGATTCTTCTTGAAGAGAGGAACACATCCATATGGTTTATAGACTATGAAATTAACATAAACAAAATCGAGAATAGCTGGAAGCTTGGGAGGAAGAGTGAGTTCATACCTTTGCTCAGAGAAGTGAAGCTTCGATCTGAGAGTTGTGTCACCTTTGATTGAGTCCAGGCAAGCTCCAGATGAAGTCTCTGGCTCTGGAGAATTGTCCAAGTATGAATGTGACCAAGGCCAATCACAAAGCTTGGAGGCTGGAAGCAATGGCTGGCCTGGTGAGGGGGCTTTTGTTGGGGAACTTCTCCTCTTGGTCTGGTGAAGGTGTAGGACCAATCAATTTGGAGATTGGCTCACTGTGGTGAAGTGTCCTGTTTTTTGGGTGGATTTTCAACTCAGAAATTAAGCTCACAGAGAGGGTTTTAGGGCTGGATTTCAGTGGGGTTCAAGTTCTCTATGTCTGGAGAGGGGTCTGGAATGATTTTGGCAGAGTTTTGGTAAGGTTTTGTTCAACTCTTCTATTTCGCCAAGAGGGTGGTGGGTTTAAATAGACATGGCTATAGAACTTCTCAAGGGGGTTTGAAGGTTGGGATCAGCTTCTTAGGGGAGGAGAAGAACAGCCATAGTGTCCATTTGGGTTGAGACAGCTCAGCCAGGGAGAATTGGAAAAATTGGCTCACATGGAGCTCTCGGCCATGCCGTTTTCAGGCGACCCAGGCGGCTGGCTGGCCAAGCATTGGTTACCATTTTGACCAATGATGTCAGGGCTGGGGTTTGGTGCAAGCAATTGGCTATTGCCATGTGTAAGGAGGTTTGATTAAAATGGCATGGGGTAAGAGTCATTTTGGCTTAATTTGGTCCAATGCATGGTTTAATCTAGGTGTACCTCCCCAAGGCTGGTTTGGGTTGATGAGAAAGTCATTTGGATCAGCTTGATTAGTGGGGTCAAGTCACAATCCAAGTACAATTAAGCTTAAGCATGAGTTAGGGGAGACATGAGAATGGTTAATGACTCTTAAGGAGTGCTTAAAGGATCTCCTCCTTTTTCCATTTATGTGGAGTTGACATTCCTAAGATTCTCATGGCTCTCATGTGGCTTGTGCATGGCTTCAAGGCTTGCTCATGGCTTAGGAATGGCTTGGCTCACTTGCATGAGAAAGGGATTTTGGGATTTTTGAAATTTAGGGGTATTTTGGCATGATGCTTGATTTAGATTTAATTGGTGATGGAATTGAAACTTAGGGGTGATTTTAATTGAATGCATGATGAAGAAGAGTGTCATATCGACTTTGGATGAATTTTTGGGCTTTTGGATTTTGTGGAAGTGGGCTCTTAGAATGGTTTAAGAAAGTGGGCATTTAGGTTTGAAAATAAATTGGTGGATGGAAATTTTGTGAAGGATCATGCAAAATAAATGTTGCAATTGGTTTAGGCATGTGTCATGAATGGTTTGGAACAAGTTTAAAGTGATTTTGAATTGAATTGGGTTTAATGTGGGGTCTTTTGGTAAAGGGGCCAAGGTGGGCCAAATTGGACTAACTTGGGTTAAGGTTGGGCTAAAGTTGGATTTGATTTAAAATTAATGTTGAGAAATTTTCATGGGAGTTTCACAAAGAGTTTCCAACTTTGGTTGGGCTCTAATTTTGGGATTTGGGCCCATTTGGGTTAGGTTTGGGCTTAGGTGAATTTAAGGGATTTTAGTTTTGGGTTAGGTTTGGGTGGAGTTTACGTTCAAATTTTAGGAAAGTCAAGTTACTGTTTTGTTTATGGGGATGTTAGGAAGGCTTTAGAAAAGATTTGGGGCCAATTGTAGTTGAATTGGATGGGTTTAAGCTAGGTTTAGGTCATGGGCCAAAATTGGGCCTTAGGCTTCAAACTAAAATTGGGCTTAAATGTCAATCAAATTGGACTTGAATTTGGTCTAAATTGATATTGGGGATGTTTATTTGAAGTTTAAAATTGAATTGGACCAAAATTGAGGTCAATTGGGGTGGTTTGGTTTGACATTGGGTTCACTTGGGTTTAAAATGAGTCAAATTGGGGGTTTTTGTTAAAAGTGGAGTAAATTGGCCAAATTGGCCCATGGTTTAGTTGAACAAAATGAAATTGGGAATATTTGGGATTTTTTAGAATTTCCTAGGAATTTTTGGAATTTTTAGATTTTTGGGCTAAGAAGAGCATTTTGGGTATTTAGAGGGTATTGGGGGGTACTTTTGGAATTTTTTGGTATTTTTGGCTATGGATGATCAATTTGAGTGGGGGGAAATGTTTAAGATTGATTTTGAGGAATTTTGGGTAATTTAGGTGATTTTGTAAATTTTGGGTAGTTTCAAGGGCTTTTGGTAGGTTTAGTAGGTGTAGGGCCCCGGGGTCAAAAATTGAAATTTTGGAAAAATGAAGATTGATCAAATTTGAATTGAATGGAATCACTTTGGTTGAGCCATGAAGCCATATTAAGTTCATATGAGCCATGAGAGGACTCATTTGAGGCATTCTCTATGTTGTTTCTAACCCTCTTAGTCAAGGGCTTAGGGGTTAAGGATCATCCATATGAATTACCTACATGAGTCAGGAAGTCAAGTTGGGTGAGAGTTTGGTTTTAGGACTTGGAATGTGTGTGAGAGTGTAGTGTATGTGAAGTTAACCCTCACCAGACCAGGCTACCCAGGGTATTCCTAAGGCCAAAAAGTCCTATAGGGAACTCATCCTTCAAACCTCCACATTTGACTTCAACCCTCTAGGTGATTAGGGGTCTACAATCAAGCTTGTGGGGTTTGCAGGGAGACAAGAGGTGTTTGAACTTCTAAAGGGTGGGTTCCACTTCTAGTCCTCTAAGATTAGTCAACGGAAAAGCCTATGGCTAGATCCTAAGTACTAAAGAGAGAAGCAAAAGACCTCATAAAAAATGAGGTCAACAGCAACACGACCATCTTCATCAGCAAAACTTGTGTATACTTTAGCAAAACCTTTCCTAGAATTAAATAACAAAATCATAGAATTTCAAAGTAGTTTTTTTAGTGCAACATAAATCCTCAACTTTTCATTAGACATTTGTATAATCAAGTTATGTAAATTAAGCCCTAACCGGTCTTAGAACTCCGAGGAAGTCATTTGGTATGACATAAACCCTCACATCTTCGAGGCTATTTTTGTGATTATGTCATAAAAGTATAATTTCTAATTAATTAAAATTGGCAGGATTGAAACATTAAATAATTCTCCTAAATTGAAGCGAAACAATAGGATAGTCGGGAAGTCACTGATGTTCACTTCGGGTCTTTGACATCCCTTACCTCTCTTCCTTTGGACTCCTGAAATAGGTTGTTCCAAATTTGAGCTAATCCCTTTTTGAAATTCAAAAATTCAATCATTTGAGACCTTAAACTTTAAAATTCGTGAGAGCAAAGCCACTGATCATTTTCGATAGTTTTCTTAAATGATTTCCCTCATTTAGGATGTAATTAACTATATGGGCTTGCCCTTATAGGGAACTTTAAGAACCCAGGTAATTTAAACCCTGTTTAATTCCTTTATATTAAGTAGGGGAACTTGTCGGCTTATAAAATTGGTTCACAGACCAAACGGATGTCACAAATCTTTTGGTTTATTTAATCGAGCCCCATCATCAAGTAGTGTGTCTATTCTTCAGGATAGATACACGGTTTGTGGTGTTGTGCTCGTTTATATAAAATATTTAGGATGTGAGATCGATTTGATTTCATACCTTAAAATTTTTAAACTTAAAATTATTTTCAAAATAAAATGCTACTTTCCAAATAGTATATATTTAAATTAAGTTTAAAATCTAAAAATATGCCGACAAACTGTATGATGAATCATTAATAAGCTAAAGAAGTGCTTATAAGGTAAGGAATGTGCAAAGTTTCAAATTTAGGGTGAGAAGGGAGAATTTCAAAATCATTAAAGGCTATCCAGATACAGTAATCCTCATTGAAAAAAAAAGAAGAAAAGCAAAAGGAAAAGAAAAGGAAGGCAAAAAATAAAAGAAAAGAGAAGCAAAAACTAAAGAAAAAGAAAAGAAAAGAGAAGTGAAGAGAAGCTTGAGGAGATGCCAAATAAAAAATTGGCTTCACTTGGACCTACATAAAGGGAAAAAACTTAATTACTATCCTTAACTTATAAGTATGGATTAGAATCTATACTAGTAGTGTTTTCATAAACTTTTTTTCATGTAATCCTTTTAAGTGCCTTAATAGAACAATCTACAGTCATTTTTGAAATGAATAGAAAGCTAGAAATCTTAGACTTGATTACTAGATATTCTAACACTTGCAGAATTTACTTGAATTATTCAAATATTTTTCTAAAAATTTTACAATTGTACTTGTCTAAATAGAAATTATGGTATTCTAGAAAGAAAGTTTGTTGCAGTGGATCATAATTTTATGTATTAACTAGAATACTTGAGGAGAAGTAATAGTTAAGTTTGGGGGATCTGGACCCACTGAAAATTTGATAGCTTTTTACTATTCATTTCATACCTGTTTTTATGATATTCAACTTTATAGGAAGGTATTTTTGATGATTTCATGCAGGTATAATAATTTTAGGCCTTTGGAGTAAAAGGAAGCGAAAAGGAGCAAATTTGGAGTGAAAAAGGACAAAAGTACATTTTATTGAACTAGCGCAGAACAACGCTGTGATCAGCGTCGGACAGCGCCAGTTTACAGAGAGTTATGACATTTTGGCAGAATAATGCACCGAACGACGCTCCTATCAGCGCCGGATAGTGCCTTATCCCAATTTTGAACTAGATTCATTGTATTTGGCTGAATTTTGAAAGGTTACTTGAGGAAACACTTGGGAATTCTATTTTAGCCAAATTTAAACACTTTTGGAGCCACATTTTAAGAGGGGAAAGAAAAGAAGAGAAGAGTTTAGAGTTTGGAGAGTGAGTTATTTCCATTTTTTGTAGGAAGTTAGTTTTTTGTTTTTATCTTCTAAGGAGTGCAAGAGGAGAGGAAAAGTGATAGATTTCTTCTTCCTTACTATTCTAAAGATAAAATTATGTGTTGTTGTGAAGAAAGAAGAGGAGTCAAAGGAATTCCTTGAGATTCGCTTGGGAAAGAGTTTGAGATAAGTAGTCTTTACTTTACTCTGTTTGTATGAAATTGTTTTTATATATGAAATACATGTTTTGTCATCATTTCCTCATGAGTCTTGAGTAGATTTCTTTGTCTTTCTCCTTTTCATGCGATGTGTTGAAATTGTGAAATGGAAATAATGTACAAATTTATTATGAAGATTTTGTGATGACCTTTTCACTTAGAACTTCATTTACTTTTTGATCTGGCCAATTGAATTGTTGAAACTTGTTAGGAAAAATATGCTCCGAAAGGATTATGAGTTCCATAATAAAATTGAAGGTCACATTAAAATTCCATGAATGGTGAAGTTCATGGGGGTTCAATGCAAATAAATAGGGAAATATACTGAAAATGAGTTTTTAGACCCAAAAGATTTAAGTGATGAAAATAATTCTGAAAATGATATAAAAGATATTGATTATGTTAATGAAAATTAAAAATATTAGATAAAACTGAAAGTAATGAATTCAAACCATCAATTGAAAAGACTCCAAAATTGGAATTGAAGGAATTACACTCTCATTTAAAGTATGCCTTTTTAGGGAATTCATTAGCTTTACCTGTTATTATATCTTTTGAATAGACTATTGAACAAGAGAAGAATTTGATTGAAGTGTTAAAAGTATATAAAAAAGCTTTTGGATAAACAATAACAGATATTAAAGGAATTAGCCCATCAATATGTATGGATAGAATATTATGGGAAGATGACAGTAAACCCAGTATTGAACCTCTAAGGAGATTAAACCCAGTTATGAAAGATGTTTTTAAGAAAAAAAATGTTGAAATGGTTGGATGCTGGAATTATTTATCCAATATCTGATAGTCCTTGGGTCAGTTCTATTCATTGCATTCCAAAGAAAGAAGTGACTGTTGTTGAAAATAAAGTTAATGAATTAATTCCAACAAGACAAGTTAATGGTTGGCAAATCTTTACTGATTACAGAAAAGTAAATGTTGCCATAAGAAAAGATCATTTTCCTCTTCCATTGTTAGATCGAATGTTGGATATATTAGCAAGACATTCATATTTTTGCTTTTTGGATGGATATTCTGGTTATCATCAAATACCTAGAACTCCTGAGGATCAAGGAAAGACTACGTTTATAAGTCCTTATAGAACATTTACTTTTCGTGGAATGCTATTTGGGTTATGTAATGCACCTGCTACTTTTCAAATGTGTGTGATGGCTATCTTTTCTGATTTAATTGAAAAAGGAACAGAAATTTTTATGGACGATTTTTCTGTATTTGGAACTTCTTTTGATTTTTGCTTACATAATTTGACTAAAGTATTAAAGCGCTGTCAAGAAATTAATTTAGTTCTAAATTGGGAGAAGTGTCAATTTATGGTCACAGAAGCAATTGTACTGGGACATAAAATTTCTAAATATGGAATGAAAGTTGATCAAGCAAAAGTCCAAGTTATTGCTGTATTGCAAACCCCAACTAATATAACGGGTATAAGAAGTTTTCTTCGACATGTTGGATTTTATAGAAGATATATTAAATATTTTTCTAAGATTATTAAACCATTAAGCCATCTTTTATAAAAAAATTTATAAAATTTGAATTTGATGAAAATGGCCTAAATTCCTTTAACTTATTAAAAGAAAAGTTAATCATTGCACCAATCATAGTTGCACCAAATTGGGAAAATTCATTTGAATTAATGTTCGATGCTAGTGATTACGCTATAGGGGCAGCTTTAAGACAAATATATGATAAGATGTTTAAAGTTATATATTATGCCATTAAAAATCCTAAAGAAGCTCAAATTAATTATACTACTACTAAAAAAGAGTTATTGGTTATATTATATGCCTTTGACAAATTTCAATCATAATTACTTTGGAATAAATGTATTGTGCATACAGATCATTTTGCTATTAAATATTTGATGACAAAAAAGGATGCTAAATAAAGATTGATTAGATGGATCCTTCTTTTGCAAGAATTTCACTTTCATGTAGTTGATAGAAAAGGCTCTGATAATCAACTCGCCGATCATCTATTAAGAATTGAAAGTGATAAGGAAGAAATAAATGATTGTTTTCCTGATTAACAACTTTATACTGTTTCTGATGGATTAATCCCATGGTATTCTGATATAGTTAATTATTTAGCTAGTAACATTATACCATATGGATTAGATCATCAACAGAAAAATAAATTCTTACATGATGTGAAATTTTATTTTTGGGATAATTTTTTTCTGTTTAAACACTGTAAGGATTCTATTATACGAAGATGTGTTCCTTATGAAGAAACTTTCGAGATTTTTCAAAAATGCCACAACTCTAAATTCGGCGGGCATTTCAGAATTGATAATACTGCTTTTAAAATTTTATAATCTGGATTTTATTGGCCTACATTATTTAAGGATGTTAACAGTATTGTTAAATCCTCTGATCGATGTTAACATATAGGCAATATTTCTAGGAGAGATAAAATGCCTCTAAATTTTAATTTGGAAGTGCAAATTTTTGATGTCTGTGGTTTAGATTTCATGGGACCATTTGTATCTTCTTCAAAAAAAATTTATATACTATTAGCTGTTGATTATGCTTCAAAAAGAATTGAAGAAAAAGCTTTACCTCATAGTGATGCCAAAAGTGTTGAAAAATTTTTAACTGAAAATATTTTTACTAGATTTGGAATGCCACGAATAATTATCACAGATGGGGGAAGTCATTTCAAGAATTTTATGATTCAGAGATTATTGAGTAAATTTGGAATTAGAAATAGAATTTAAACAACTTATTGACCGGGGGACTTTATATATGCAAGAATGTATGAACTCAAATTTATATATGTTTATAATGATTTTGTAAAGTCTGAACACTCAACACAAGTATACGTATTTTATCAAGTAATACAGGGCTCTAATGGAGTCCTGGTTATCGATCCCACAGGAAAGTACAAAGTATAGGAAAGTGTTTAACAATATATATAATATAACACTGAAATTTGATACTCAAATTGCACTGAAAGTTTACTACTTACTTCTACTACCACTATGTAGAAAATAATAATATTAAATTAAACTAAAATTACTTCTAACAATTATAAAATTAGAATTAACTAGCAGGCACACTAAACTATGTATTTGAAAAGTTTTTGATATATGAGAAAAGTATCTTTCCTCTTGCAACGAGAATATGATGTGTGGATAGTTATGGAACAATTATCTATGTTATTATGCGAAATAGGAGTATAGATGTTTCTTTACCCTTAAAAGAGTACCCCCTCTTCTAAGCATGAAAAGAACATTGACATATCCTAAGTTTAGTCACTAAATTTAAGGCTAGACCGGGAGGATACCGGCTCTCACTTCGGAGCTCCCACTCACCCTTCACTTGAAGGCTAACCTTTGATATTTAGTTACTAATCTTAGAACCAATTGGGGTATTTCAGTCTCTTGATGCACGTAATTTATATTTTGCAAGAATTTTTGAACTTGAATTTATATATTTATAATGATTTTGTTAAGTCCAAGCATTCAACACAAGTATACGTATCGTATCAAGTAATATAGGGCTCTAATGGAGTCCTGGTTATCGAACCCACAGAGAAGTTCAAAGTATAAGAAAGCATTCACAATACAAATAATAAAGCACTAAAATTTGATATTTAAATAGCACTTAAGGTTTAACACATACTCCTACTAACACTATGCAGAAAACAATAACGATTAACTAAACGACAATTACTTGTAACAACTTTAAAAACAAAATTAACTAACAGACGCACTAAACTAAGTATTTGAAAGGTTTTTGATATATGAGAAAAATATCTTTCCTCTTGCGATGAGAATATGATGTGTGGATTGATGTGGAACAATTATCTATATTATTGTGCTAAATAGGAGCATAGATGATTCTTTACCCTTAAAAGAGTACCCCCTCTTCTAAGCAAGAAAAGAACATTGACATATCATAAGTTTAGTTACTAAATCTAAGGCTAGGCTGGGAGGATACCAGCTCTTACTTCGGAGCTCCCACTCACCCTTCACCCGAAGGTTAACCTTTGATATTAGTTACTAATCTTAGAACCAATTTTGAGATTTCAGCCTGTCACCCTGAAATCTTCACATTAAAGTCCATCAAAACATATTTCCCTATTCATTTGCACTCAATTCCCATGAACTACACAATTCATCCATAAAAATTGAATGGATCTTTCATTATTGTTGTAGGACATTAAATCCTTTCAAACTTAATTTTCAACAACATCTTTTAATTTTTCAATTGGCCAAATCAAAAGTAAATTAAGTTCGAAATGAAAAACCATCACAATCTCTTCATTACATTAAAAACACATCAAATCCACATCAATCCATCATCACATCTCTATGCAAAAAGAAAGACAAGGGAGACTACTCAGAATTCATGGAGAAGATACAATAAAGCATGGATTTTATATATAAAAGAAAAGTCATACAAACCATAAAAGAAAATACAACTTATCTGTTTCTCTTCCCGAATGCAATTCCCTTGAAGTTCCTTTGAATCCTTTTCTCTCTTTTCTTTACAAAACTTTATTCTCTCTTTAGAATGGAAAGGAAGAAGCAATGTCTCACCTTACTCCTTCTCCTTCACTCCTTAGAGATGAATTCCTCTCAAATTCTCACTCTACACTCACTTCTCCTAAACCCTAACACTTAACACTCACTAAAACTACATTAGAAGACACAAGAGACGCACCATTTTTGGTCCAAAAACAGTTACTTATAAGATAGGGACGAAATCCCAAGAGTTTCCATAGGCATCCCTTCAAAAAGTCGCCAAAACTCTTCAAATTTGAACTCCACCAACTTCGGGCGCCGGCGGCGCTCTATCGTGCTAATATATTCTAAAGTCTCTGGATTTGGGCGCCGGCGGCGCCATAACACCTTTTTCACCATTTTGCTCCATTTTGCTCCTTTTTTCTCGGAATTCATTTCTTTTTACTTCTTTTCACTCCAAATCACACCTGCAACAAATAATAAAAAATACCTTTCTTTAAAGTGCAATATCACAAAAAATGGGTAAAATTATATAGCAAAAACTGTATATATTTTTGGTGCATCAGAATCCCCCAAACTTTAACTATTACTTTTCCTCAAGTAATCATTTTACTACATAAAATTATAACTCTAGGCAATATAATTTTCAACTAGAGGACACTAAAATTTTTCATTCAAAAGAATATATTGGTTAGATTTTCAGAAAAAAATTTAGTAACTCAGGTTAACACTACAAGTGTAAGAATATTCAGCAATCAAGTCTAAGAGTTCTAGTCTTCTATTTATTTCAAGATGAACCATAATTTGTCACATTAAGAGTGACTCAAAAGACTATGTGAAAAAGGAGTTCATGTAATCTTCATTAGAATGTAGGCCAGTACTTAAAACATAAATTCAGAAATGAAATCAAGTTCTCCCTTTAGGATGACTCAAGTGATGCCAATTTTTTATTAGGCATCTCCTCAAGCTTCTCCTCATAAATATTTTTCTTTCTTTTTATTTTCTTTTCAATTTCTTTTTTCTTTTAGGGATTGTTATTCAATCCTATTTTTTTCTCTATTTTTTTAATGAGTATTACTATATCTGGATAGCCTTTAATGATTTTGAATTTCATTCTCCTTTTTCTAAAGTACAAACCTAAAACATCTCCTTTACTTTATAGTTAAGTACAAGCTTTATTATTCCTTGTAAAGTCACAATCTCTTCTTAACAAACAATACTTTAAGTCCCTTAACATTTCAGAAATACGTAATTCTTTACTTTAAATAGTTGACTATAATCAAATCCTTTCATACCAAATATCTTATTTCTATAAAATCAACCTTTATCAATAAAAATTTTCATCCTATCCTTCCATAATATTCAATTGAAATAAAAAGTTTTAGTTATCTTACAATGAGCTTCAACTGCCAGAAGTTATGCTAATAATTTTTTAAAATATAATAATTTAGAACAAATAAAAGTTAGTATTTTTCTACCCTCCCCTAAACTTAAATTTTTCAGTAAATTTGAAACAGTAGAGAGTAAAAGAAAACTAACCTTTCTGTGCTGGGATCTTAAAATCTTCAACAACTATCTGTTATTAATCAAAATTTACAACTAGCAGGCATGAAGCAATTAGTAGCAGTGATATAATAATTTTAAATATTTGCATGGGTAAAGAGAAATTAACTTTAAATATCTAAACATCCAACTGAACACTAAAACATGAAACAAACTATCACAGTACTACACAGTCCAGCTAACAATTATAATGTTTAAGTACAACATAATAATACACCAATAAAGTTACAAATAACATGAAAAATAAATACTTCATCACACAAGTACAACAACAGGGTTACACATCACTTGAAAATAAATAACTACTACATCATAAGAGTACAACACAACATAACAAGAACAACAGAAATAAAAATAAACAATCTACCAGTCTCCAACACCAGGATCAGCAACAGGGTCATCAGCAGGGTCAGGTCTATATGGTGTATAGCTGGGGCAAGTAGGAAATATCAGATCGGACTCCCCCTCATAAATCTGTCCTTAGCATCATAATAGGCAATATCAAACTTAACTCTCCTCTACAGATAATCTTCATTCACATCACTCCTCGCCTCAAATACATCCATCTGACCATGGCGTCTATCCACACTAGCACTCTGTAATCTCAGCTCCTCTATAATATCAGATAAGGTAGGCGGCTCAGAAGTACATTGAACATCATAACTAGTAGTAGGAATATAAGTTCTCCTATGCTCAACTCTGGCTCCCACCTGAGACTCATAAGTACAGATAATATTCTTTGTAATTGGTCTCAATGGTATAGCCACTTTTTCAGAACTATTAAACTTCACTCCAGACTGAAGACATAGAGCATGAACTAAAGCAGGATGTCCTAAACCACTAGTGGTCTCGCCTCTAGCAATAGTCTGAATGTTCTTGTAGATAATAGCCCCAATATCAATCTTTTTCATCTTCTGTATACAAAATTTCAGAATCGCTCTATCCCTTATAACTTCGTTGTGGTGATAAGATGGTAATAGTCTTGCAGTAATGAAATAATGCCAAACTTTTGAAGCAAAATTCAATGTGGAGGCGGGGAAAGTAATCAACTATTTTTTACATACTTTCCATTCTTCTCACCCTTCAGTCAAAAAAGCAATCATTTCTCTAATATTCTTCCCTTGAGTGTCAAAGTTTTCGTATTCACACAGGAATGGTTTTTGAGTCTGATAGAAGTCATTGATACGCTGAGGAGTAAACTCAACCATTTTCCTCTAACAAGAACATACTCTGTCTCAGTCCAGGGAACATTTGAATAGATCTCTCTAACAACTCCCATAATAGCATTCACAGTGAAATAACAAAATCGCTCCCAGTTCTGCTCTGCAATCAAATGTTCTATTAATCCTCCAAGACTATCAAAAGCTCGATCCTGAATACACTTCTTGTTGTAGAGGTAAGAGTTAAAGTGAAATTGAGCTTTGATATTAACAAATTTCTCCTCATCAAAATCCAATTTCCTCTTCCCTTTACTCAACCTTGAAGCCATGTGAATTTCTAAAATTTGCATGAAAATTCCAATAAATCCCTAATTCACAATGTAAGAAACTCCAAATACTATTCTAAACAAGCAAGAATAAATTTCATCATGGAAATCTCAAAATCTCATTAAAACTACAAAAAATCCACCATAATCAAAGTTAGTGATTTTTATGGTGAAAATAAAAAAATTTTTAACTTAAAGTGAAGCTCTTACCAAGAGAAGTGTGAATCAGTGTCGAAAAGCCTTTAAATCTCCTAAATCTAAGATCTAGCAAGCTCTAGATCTTCAAAATCGTGAAAATGGAGGAGGAAGAAAAAGTAAATGGAAGAATTTGCAGGTCTCAGGGTAAAAATAGTGAAATCGAGTGTCGGTGGCACTCTATTAAAATAATTAGCTAAACTCTCTGTATTTGGGCGCCGGTGGCGCTAGTTCAAAATATTTTCTGGGTCTGAAATTTTTTTTGTAATTTCAATCGTTTCGACATCCACAATGATGTTTAACACTTCAATAGGCATCTACATCATCCCATAAGTAATAATTAATACAATTCTTCACACAAACAATACACAATAATCTTATATATATAAAATCCAAGTTACATCATAGACTCCAAATATGTTCATTCAAACCAACTACTCTTAGATAATTAGTGCAGCAAGCACTTTACGATAGGAAAACACTAAGATCTAAGCACACAATGAAAGCAAGCACATCCAAATCCAAGTTCAAATTTCAAAGAAAATACTACACAAACCAAACATAACTAAGCAAAGTAAACTAAACACACAATAAACATAAGTAGAATTCATCAATTACTCCACATCAGTTTCAAAACTATCCGCTCCTCTAATGTCTCCAATTGATTGTTGATGCACAAACAAGTTATAGAATGGATGAATTGGAAATTCGTCAGATGATTCCTCAGCAATCACCGTGTTCTTCTTCATCATATTGATCAAGCCCATCTCAATTTGACCAGTGTGATCGAATTGCTCTTTCATTCTCCAATATATATGATCGAATAAATCATAAATGTTATTGATTGCATTCATAACATTTCATACCTCTTTCTCCAACTATTTGATCCTCTTCAATATCATTCTGGAACCTTCAGGAAAATAGGGTTGTATCGGCTGTGAAGTCTGTGTTGGTTGATCAGCAAGAAAATTCATGTCATCTTCATCTCCAACTATCTAGTAGTCATAGGGACTAATTGGATCAATATGGCTCCATGGAAGAAGAAACTTTTCCCAACTTTTATAAGGAAACTGTGACTGACTACATAACAAAAATATGGTGGACAGGTGTCCAAGCCCATATTTAGATCCATGCATAATTAATCCCAAAAGTGATTTCACAATGATATTACCAATGTCAACCGGCCTCCCAGTTTGAATACAAAAATTCAAAATGGCACTTTCCTTGGTTACTTTGCTAATCTTAAATGTCGGAAATAACTTTACAGAAATAAAGTAATGTCACTGCTTCGATACTGGATTGAGAGATGCAGATGGAAAACTAATGTATCCATTCTCTCTAACTTCCCATTCCACAATCTCATCTGTCAGATATCGATACACATCATTCATATTATCCCTCATGGCATTGAAATTAGAATAATGGAAAATAGTTATGTTCTCGATAATAAAGAGATCGTTAATTCGTGCAGGAGTGAATTGCACAAATCTACCACGCACAAATATGAACACCGGGTTGATCCCGTGGAGATTTGCATAAAACTATTTCACAATAGGAACAACAACGGTAGGAGTGAATTGCACAAATCTACCACGCACAAATACGAACCCCTGGTTGATCCCGTGAAGATTTGCATAAAACTGTTTCACGACAGGAACAACAACAACAGCGGTAGTGTAGCATAGCACTTCCCAACGTCTCACCTAAATAATTTCTTCAATTCTAGTAGTAGGATTATCTATACCTCGATTTACGAAGCCTCTTTCCTTGATAATCCTTCTTTTCATCATCACTTTGTTGAATAAACACTGCACCTCCAAACTTATGAACTTCCTTCGGTTGAAAACATGAAATTGAGGGGTTTCAATGGGGTAGAAATCCATAGGATACGAATTGGGATTGGTGGTTTTCATTTTTCTAGAGTTAAGAAGTCAAAAATGGAGTTTAGGGAGTTATAAGGACAAAGATCCCGCCAAAAACTGCCAATACTAGCATTTTAAAACTTAAAAATCGTCAAGCAGATTTTGGGCGTCGGCGGAGCTCGATAGGGCCCCGACGGAGCTCAAAGAGATAAGTTCAGTGTATTAACAGTGATAGGGAGTCGGCGGCGCCCATTATTGTGCTGGCGGTGTCAGTGGTAAAAAATTCTCACCGAACTTCGTTTGGCCTAAAATATTCCAATATCTCGATTTGATCCATCATTTATCAATTTTTAAAGTATTTAGAAGTAATTAGGATTCAAAAACAACTATCTAAAAAAACACAACTACATCAAATAAGCAAACACACTACAAAGGTACATATAGGTTGCCTCCATAAAGCGCTTGGTTTAACGTCGTCAGCCTGACAAACTATTCAGTTAATCGAGATGACTCAGCATTAAAACCTCTTTGATGTCAGGTTGAAACCCGCTAAAGTATAGCTTTAATTGATGCCCATTAACCTTGAAAATCTTTCCAGTATCAGGATCTTTAATATCAACAGCTCCAAAAGAATGAACTTTTACAACTGTAAAAGGTCCTAACCATCTAGACTTGAGCTTTCCAGGAAATAACTTCAATCTTGTGTTGTATAATAAAACTTTTTGTCCAAATTCCAAGTTCTTTTCAATATCTTCCAATCATGCCATAGTTCCCTTTTCTTTTTATAGATTCTATCATTGTGATAAGATGCATTTCTAATCTCTTCCAATTCATTCAAGTGTATAAATCTTTTCTCTCGAGCATTTTTCAAATTAAAATTTAACTCTTTTATCGCCCAATATAATTTATGCTCCAATTCAACTGGTAAATGACAAGTCTTACCAAACACTAGTCTATAAGGAGACATTCCAATAAGGGTTTTAAAAGCAGTCTTATAAGCCCATAAAGCAGTATCTAATCTTGTAGACCAATCTAATTTATGATCATCCACAGTTTTCTCTAAAATTCTTTTAATTTCATGCTTAGACACTTCTGCTAAACCACTACTTTGGGGATGATAAGCAGTAGAGATTCTATGAATAGTATTATATTTCTCAATTAATCTCTTAATTCGATTATTCCTGAAATGGGATTTACCATCACTTATGACCACTCTCGACATTCCATATCTTGTAAATATATTTTTCTTTAAAAATTTTGAAACACTCCGAGAATCACATCTAGGTAAAGCAATTGCTTTAATCCATTTCGAGAGATAATCAACGTTAACCAATATATATAAATTTTCAAATGAAGGAGTAAATGGTCCCATAAAATCTAATATCCATACATCAAAAATTTCAACTTCTAAATTATAATTTAGAGGCATTTCATTTCTTCTAGAGATTACCTACTCTCTGGCATCGTTCACATGGTTTAATATATCTATAAACATCTCTAAAAAGAGCAGGCCAATAAAATCCAGATTGTAGAATCTTAAAAGCAGTTTTATCAACACCAAAATGATCTCCAAATTCAGAATCATGACATCGTTGAATAATCAAATTTGTTTCTTCTTGTGGCACACATTTCCTAATAATCAGATCCTTACACTGTTTTTATAGATAGGGCTCATCCCAAAAATAAAATTTTGCATCATATTTGAACTTCTTTTGTTGTTGCCTTATTAAATCAGGTGGTACAACATCACTTACAATATAATTCACGATATTGGCATGCCAAGGCAAATTGCTTCCCATAATAGTATAGAGTTGCTCAACAGGGAAAATTTCAGAAATTTCCTTTTCAAATTCAGATAATTTATCATATTCTATTCTTGATCATCTGATGATTAGCTCTTTCATTATCAGCTCCCTTCCTTTTAACTTTCATAAAATCAAATTCTTGCAGAAGAAGTATCCATCTAATAAGTCCAGGTTTCACATCCTCCTTTTGCATTAAATATTTGATAGTTGAATGGTCTGTATGCACAATACTTTTAGCTCTAATTAAATAAGGTCTAAATTTCATAAAAGCAAATACTATAGCTAATAAGTCTCTTTCAGTTGTGGTATAATTAATTTGAGCCTCATTAATAGTTTTACAAGCATAGTAAATGACATTGAAAATTTTATCATGCCTTTACCCCAATGCTACTCCGATTGCATAATCACTAGCAACACACATAAGTTCAAACGGTTTCTCCCAATCTGGTGAAACAATTATAGGTGCAGTGATTAATTTTTCTTTTAATAAATCAAAAGCTCTTAAGTATTCATCATTAAAATCAAACTTTCTATCATTTTCTAACAGTCGTCATAAAGGTTTAGTAATTTTAGAAAAATATTTTTAATATATCGCCTGTAAAATCCAGCGTGTCCTAAGAAACTCCTCACCTCTCTCACAGTAGTGGGTGGCAGCAATCTCTCAATCACTCTAGTTTTAGCAAGGTTAGCCTCCATACCATGTTCATAAATTTTATGCCCAAGCACAATTCCTCCTGCAACCATAAATTGACATTTCTCCTAATTCAGAACTAGATTTATTTTCTCACAAAGCTCCAAAACTTTTGCTATGTTTTCCAGAAAAATTTCAAATGAAAACCTGAATACAGAGAAATCATCCATAGAAACTTCTATTTCATTATGTATCATACTACTGAAGATAGACATCATACATCTCTGAAATGTTGCAGGTGCCTTACACTGTCCAAAAGGCATTCTTCGAAAAGCAATGGTTCCATAAGGGCTAGTAAATGTTGCCTTTTCTTCATCCTGAGGAGCAATAGGTATTTAATGGTAACCAGTATATCCATTCAGAAAACAGTAGTACTTGTTTCCAGCAAGGCTATTTAACATTTGGTCTAGAAAAGCAAGAGGAAAGTGATCTTTTCTGGTGGCAGCATTTAATTTCTTATAATCAATAAAAATTCATCATCCATTAATTTGTCTTGTGGTTATAATTTCATTACATTCATTCACTTTAACAATCCCTCCCTTTTTCAGTACACCATGTATTGGACTCATCCAAGCACTATCCAAAATAGAATAAATAATTCTAACATCCAACCATTTTAAAATCTCTTTCTTAACTACTTCTTTCATTATAGGATTCAATCTCCTTTGCGGATCAACTCTCGGTTTATGTTCTTCATCTAATAAAATTCTGTGCATACAAATCGAAAGACTAACTTGTTTAATATCTGCCAAAGTTCATCTAAAAGCTTTCTTATATCATTTTAAAGATTCTAACAACTTCTGTTCTTGATAATCATTTGACTCCAAAGATACAATAACTAGTAAGGTAGATGATTCTCCTAAAAACATATACTTTAAATTGTTAAGGAGAATTTTCATCTAAAGTTCAAGAGGTTTTATGATAGATTGAATTAAGCTTTTATTTCCACCTCTATCACTTCGAATCCCTCCTGAACATACTCAAAATCTTCATTCTTCTTATTATCTGAATTTTCTTCATCTTCAATTTCTTCTTCAAACATATTTTTATATTCTTCTTCTTTTTCAAATATATTTTCAAAATGATCGTTTCTCAAGTAATCACAGACCTTCATCCTAAAACATTCATTATCTTTTTCCATTGAGGGATACTTCATAGATTTTAAAATATTAAATGTCACCACTTGATCATTAACTCGCATAGATAATTCTCCTTTTTAAACATCAATTACCGCTCTTCTTGAAGCAAGGAATGGTCTTCCTAAAAAGATTGGAATTTCTTTATCTTCCTCCATATCAAGTACAATAAAATCTACAGGAAAGATAAATTTATCCACTTTCACTAACACATCTTCCATCACTCCTTTAGGGTAAGTAATGGAACGATCGACCAACTGAAGAGTCACAGATGTAGGAGAAATTTCTCATATTCCTAACCTTTTGAAAGTTGATAAAGGCATAAGATTAATACTAGCTCCCATATCACGTAAAGCTTTTCTGAAAAAATTTTTCACCAATAGCACACAGAATAGAGAAACTACCAGGATTTTTATGTTTTTCAGGAAGCTTCTTCTGAATAATTGTTCTACACTCTCCGCGAAGTGCAACAGGTTCATGATCTGTAAACTTTCTTTTCTTTCTTAGGATATCCTTCATAAACTTAGCATAGTCAGGCATCTGTTCTAATGCTTCAACAAAAGGAATATTTATCGTCACCTAAAATAAGTATTTGAAAGGTTTTCGATATATGAGAAAAGTATCTTTCCTCTTGCAATGAGAATATGATGTGTGGATTGATATGGAACAATTATCTATATTATTGTGCCAAAAAAGAGCATAGATGATTCTTTACCCTTAAAAGAGTATCCCCTCTTCTAAGCAAGAAAAGAACATTGACATATCCTAAGTTTAGTTACTAAATCTAAGGCTAGGCTGGGAGGATACTAGCTCTCACTTCAGAGCTCCCACTCACACTTCACCCGAAGGCTAACCTTTGATATTAGTTACTAATATTAGAACCAATTTGGGGATTTGAGCCTGTCACCCTGAAATCTCCACATTGAAGTCCATCAAAACAAATTTCTCAATTCATTTGCACTAAATTCCCATGAACTACGCAATTCAAACATAGAAATTGAATGGATCTTTAATTATTGTTGTAGGACATTAAATCCTTTCAAACTTAATGTTCAACAACATATCTAACATTTCAATTTTCCAAATCGAAAGTAAATTAAGTTCAAAATGAAAACCATCACAATCTCTTCATTACATTAAAAGCACATCAAATCCACATAATTCCATCATCACATCTCTATCCAAGAAGAAAGACAAGGGAGACTAATTAGAATTCATGGAGAAGATACAATAAAACATGAAAATTTTAATATAAAAGAAAAGTCATACAAACCACAAAAGAAAATACAACTTATCTCTTTCTCTTCCCCAATGCAATTCCCTTGATGTTCCTTTGAATCCTCTCTCTCTTTTCTTTACAACACTGGATTCTCTCTTTAGAATGGAAAGGAAGAAGCAATCCCTCACTTTACTCCTTATCCTTCACTCCTTAGAGAAGAATTCCTCTCAAAACCTCACTCTACACTCACTTATCCTAAACACTCACTAAAACTACATTAGAAGACACAAGACACGCACCATTATTCAACCAAAAATAGTTACTTATAAGATAGGGACAAAATCCCAAGAGTTTCCATAGGCATCCCTTCAAAAAGTCACGATAACTCTTCAAATTTGAACTGCACCGACTTCGGGCACCGGCGGCGCCAGATAGGGCGCTGGAGGCGCTCTATAGTGCCAATATATTCTGAAGTCACTGGATTTAGGTGCTAGCAGCGCCCATTCTGGCGTCGGCGGCGCCGGAACACCTTTTTCACCATTTTGCTCCTTTTTGCTCCGAATTTGTTCCTTTTTGCTTCTTTTCACTCAAATCACCTAAAATCATCATACCTGCAACAAATCATGAAAAATACCTTTCTTTAAAGTGCAATATCACCAAAAATGGAAAAAATTATATAGCAAAAACTGTATATATTTTTGGTTCATCACCTGTCACCCTGAAATCTCCACATTGAAGTCCATCAAAATACATTTTCCTATTTATTTACACTTAATTCCCATGAACTACATAATTTATCCAAAGAAATTAAATGGATTCTTCATTATTTTTGTAGGACATTAAATCCTTTCAGAATTAATATTCAATAACATATTTTAGCATTTCAATTGGCCAAATCAAAAAGTAAATTAAGTTCTGAATGAAAAACCATCACAATTTCTTCAATACATTAAAAACACATCAAATCCACACCAATTCATCATCACATCTCTATGCAAGAAGAAAGACAAAAGAGACTACTCATAATTTCTGAAGAAGATACAATAAAACATGGATTTTATATATAAAAGAAAATTCATACAAACCATAAAAAAAATACCACTTATCTCTTTCTCTTCCCCAATGCAATTCCCTTGAAGTTCCTTTAAATCCTTTTCTCTCATCTTTACAACACTTGATTCACTCTTTAGAATGGAAAGGAAGAAGCAATCTCTCACTTTACTCTTTCTCCCTCACTCCTTAGAGAAAAATTCCTTTCAAACTCTCACTTCTACTTACTTTTCTCCTAAACCCTAATACTTGACACACGCTAAAACTACACTAGAACCACTGAAGAAGCACACCATTTTCATCCAAAAATAGTTACTTATAGATTAGAAACAAAATCCCAAGAGTTCCCATAGGCATCTCTTAAAAAAGTTGCCAAAACTCTTTAAATTTAAATTCAACTGACTTTGGGTGCCGCCGATGCTCTATCGTCCCAATATTTTCTAGAATCTTTGGAAAATGTCACCGACGGTGCCCATTCTGGCACCGGCGGCGCCAGAACCTATTTTCCACCTTTTTTTCTCCTTTTTGCTCCTAATTCATTCATTTTTGCTTATTTTCGCTCCAATCAGCTAAAATTATCATACCTGCAACAATACATGAAAAATACCTTTCTTTAAAGTGCAGTATCACCAAAAATGGGTAAAATTATATAGAAAAAACTGTATATATTTTTGGTGCATCAAAATCTCCAAAACTTTAACTATTACTTGTCCTCAAGTAATCCTTTTACTACATAAAATTATAACACTAAGCAATGCACTTTTCAACTGTAGGACACAAAAAATTTTTACTCAAAAAAATATATTGGTTAGATTTTGAAAAAGAAATTTAGTAACTCAAGTCAGCACTACATGTATAAGAATATTCAGCAATCAAGTCTAAGGGTTCTAGTCTTCTATTTATTTAAGGAAGAACCATAATTTGTCACATTAAGAGTGCCTTGAAAGACTATGTGGAAAGGGAGTTCATGCAAATTTCATTAGAATGTAGGCCAATACATTAAACATAAATTTAGAAATGAAATCAAGTTTTCCCTTTAGGGTGACTCAAGTGAAGCCAATTTTTTATTAGGCGTCTCCTCAAGCTTCTCCTCATAAATATTTTTCTTTCTTTTTCTTTTTTGAATTGTTTTTCAATCCTTCTTTTCTTTTATTTTCTTTTAATGAGGATTACTGTATCTGGATAACCTTTAATGATTTTAAACTTCACTATCCTTTTTCTAAAGTTCAAACTTGAGACATGTCTTTACTTTATAGTTAAGTACAAGCTTTATTATTCATCATAAAGTTATAATCTCTTCTTAACACAATACCTTAAGTCCATTAACATTTCAAAATTACAATTTTCTTTACGTTAAATAGTTAACTATAATCAAATCCTTTCATACCAAATATCTTACTTCTATAAAATTAACCTTTATTATTAAAAAATTTCATCCTATCCTTCCATAATATTCAACTGAAATAAAAAGTTTTAGTTACTTACAGTGAGGTTCAACTGCCAGAAGTTATGCTAATAATATTTGAAAATATAATAGTTGAGAACAAAATAAAAGTTAATATTTCTCCACCCTCCCCTAAACTGAAATTTTTCAGTAAATTTGAAACAGTAGAGAGTAGAAGAAAACTAACCATTCTGTGTTGGGATCCTGAATTCTTCAACAACTATCTGGTATTAGTCAAAATTTACAACTAGCCGGCATGAAAAAATTAGTAGCAGTGATATAACAATTTTAAATATTTTCATGAGTAAAGAGAAATTAACTTTAAACATCTAAACATCCAACAAAATACTATAATACTAAACAAATGATCACAATACTACACAGTCCAGCTAACAATTTCAATGTTAGTACAACATAATAGTACACCAACAGGGTTACACATCACATAAAAAAATAACTACTACATCTCAACAGTACAACACAACACAACAAGAAGAACAAAAATAGAAATAAATAATCTACCAATCTCTAACACCAGGATCAACAGGGTCATCAGTAGGGTCATTAGAAGGGTCAGGTCAATATTGTGTATAAATGGGGCAAGTAGGAAAAATCACACCAGACTCCCCCCTCATAAATCTGACTTGAGCATCATAATAAGAAATATTGAACTTAACTCTCCTCTGCAGATAATCTTTATTCACATCACTCCTCACCTCAAACACATCCATCCTACCATGGAGTCTATTGATCTACCTAAAAAATACCCATTTTTATGCCTTATTTATGATTCAATTCTTAAGGATATTATGCTTTAATGAAAAGTATTTTCAAATTTTTAGATGTCGATGATTAAAAAAGTGTACAGGAAAGAAAAAGAAGGAAAAAGAGCAAAAAGGAGGAAAAAAATAGCTTATGGAACAAAATTTTAGAATTATTGGCTTGGTGCCTAGGCGCCAGAGTCTGGTGCTTAAGCGACAGTTTGATACAGATGCTGTTAAATTTTTTTGATGACTTTCAGCAGTTATTTTTACGGTGTTAAGCGGTTATTAGAGCTTCTAGAAGACTAGAAGTTACTCCTAATATATAGGACATGTGATACAATGTATTTGGACACAAGGAAATGATTTGGATCGCGAAGAGGTGCGACCCAAAGTGAAGAGGTGCGAAAGACCTGGTTACGGAGTTCGATGCCTAGGCGCCAGATCCCGGTGCCTAGGCGCGACGATTACCTTCTAGAAGATACATTAAATTTGGATGATTTTGAAGAGGTTCCTTAAGCAACCTCTGGTCAAATTCAGAGCTCTATAAATAGAAGCCCATTCTACAAAGAAAATGGCACCAAACCCCCCCCCCCTCTTATTACACATACCCATTTTAGCATCTTCTCTCTCATCTCTAGTTTTATTTAGTCTCTTCCATACTTAGGGTGCCACTTTATTTCGTGTCTAGTGAGTTTATTTTGAGTTTTTATTGTGTGTTATTGCAGTTGGAGTCTTTCATCATTGCTTTGGAATCAATAGAAGTCAGCGGATCTCTTGAAGGAACACCTCAGATAAGTATGTGTACTTTGGTGCAAAGTTTTATAAATATGTTTTGTTGTGTTATTTTAATGAGTTCTGAATAGTTAGTTATCTTTCTCCTTTCAACTATGAAAAGATTATAAATTAAATAAATTTTGTAGGAGAATTAAATATAAAATGATTAAAAACATTGTGATGATATTAATACATGATCTTAGTTTATTTTTTAAATTGGCCATTTAATTTGTTAAAACCCGTTGAAGAATTTTGAGGACTATCTCGAGATAAATTCTTAACTAGTAGATATCACATGAATCCTTAGGTAATCGCAGGCTATACGAGGATTGTTTAAGGTGAACTGCAAATAAATCGGAAGATATTATTTATGGGGCGTAAAATTAATTAGTTTTTAGAGTGACAGACTAAATTCTAACAATTCGGTTTATATAAAGGTAATGGGTCACTAGTAGGGCCGACCATAGCCACCCTTGGACATCTAGTAGTGTGCCCAAGATTAAACCATTCTACTAATTAAACATCCTGAGACTAACTATAGATTATTCAATGTTCTTTGCACCTAGAACAAAGGGTAAAGAATATGAATGCTTCTATTTGACACAATACCATAATCTTAATTCCCTACAAAAGATAATTAATCTATAATTCTTGGATTAGTTAAAAAAAGGAGAAAGCCATTTTTATAATTGCATTGAATTTTAATTACTACTTACTTTACTTTCCTGCTTATTGCTTACTTTATTTTAGTAAAAATTATTTGTTAATTAAATTTGAATATATATATATAAAATAAGTATATATAAATTGCTTTCAAAAATTTCAAAATATTACTTATATCTCTTACTTTTTATTTCACTATTCCTGTGGGATCGATAACCAGGACTCTACTAGAGCCCTGTATTACTTGAACGATACGTATACTTGCATTTAAAATTGTGACTTTTACAATAATAAAATCTAAATATAAAAAAAAAGTAAACCTCACACATCAAGTTTTTGAAGCCATTTGCTGGAAATTAAATATTCTAAAAAGTGGTATCAAATTCTTGTATTTTAAAGCATATTTAAAGTCACATCACATCATCTATCCACACTAGCACTCTGTAATCTTAGCTGCTCCATAATATCAGATAAGGTAGGCGGCTTAGATGTCATAACTCTTAGTAGGAATATCAGTACTCCTACTCAACTAGGGTTCCCACATGAGACTCGTAATTACGGATAATAGTTTTTGTGATTGATCTCAATGGTATGGCCACTTATTCAAAAGTACTAAACTCCACTCCAGACTGATCACACATGGCATGAACTAAGGCAGGATGTCCTAATCCTCCAGTGGTCTCGCCTCTACTAATAGTCTAATGTTCTTGTAAATAATAGCTCCAATATCAATCTTTTTCATCTTCTGAATACAATAGTTCAGAATCGCTCTATCCCTTGTAACTTCACTGTGGTGATAAGATGGTAATAGTCTCGCAGAGATGAAATAATGCCAAACTTTTGATGCAACATTCAATGTGGAAGTGGGGAAATTAATCAACTATTTTTTACTTACTTTCCATTCCCCTCTTCCGTCAGTCAGTAAAGCAATCACTTCTCTTATATACTCCCCTCAAGTGTTAAAGTTTTCATATTCACAAACAAATGGTTCCCGAGTCTGATAGAAAGCATTGATTTGCTGAGGAGTAAACTCAACCATTTTTTCTCTAACTAGCACATACTCAGTCTCAGTCTAGGGTACATTTGAATAGAACTCTCTAACAACTCCCATGACAACCTTCGCAGTAAAATAACAGAATCGCTCCCAGTTCTGCTCTGCAATTAACTGTTCTATAGATCCACCAGGACTATCAAAAGCTCGATCCTGGATACACTACTTGTTGTAAAGGTAAGAGTTAAAGCGAAATTGGGCTTTGATATTAACAAATTTCTCTTCATCATCCCAAATTCACAATGTAACAAACTCCAAATACTATTCTAAACAAGTAAGAGCAAATTTCATCATGGAAATCTCAAAATCTCTTTAAAACTCCAAAAGTACAACCTAAGTAATGTGAGATATTTCCATGGTGAAAATAAAAAATTTTTAACTTAAAGTGAAGCTCTTACCAAGAGAAGTGTGGATCCAACCTTAAAAAGCTTTGAAATCACCTTGAATCCAAGATTTAGCAAGCCCTAGATCTTTAAAATCACGAGAATCGAGGAGGAAGATGAAAGAAATGGAAAAATTTGTGGGTCCCATTGTAAAAATCACGAAAATGAGGTTTTTTGACATTTTGCTGGGTTTGGGCACCGCCGGCGCTCTATTTAAAAAAATAGCCAAACTCTCTGGATTTGGGAGCTGACTGCGCCTATTCTGGCGCTGGTGGAACCAGTCCAAACTTTTTTCTGGGTCCGAATATTTTTTTCGTAATTTCGATTGTTTCGACATCCACAATGATGTTTAACACTTCAATGGGCATTTACATCATCTCACAAGAAATAATTAACACAATTCTTTACACAAACAATACACAACAAACTTACATATATATATATAATCCAAGTTACAACATAAACACCAAATATGTTCATTCAATGTAAACCAACAACTCTTAGATGTTTAGTGCTGCAAGTACTCTACGATAGGTAAACACTAAAATCTAATCACACAATGAAAGTAAGCATATCCAAATCCAAATGCAAATTACTAAGCAAAGAAAATACTACACAAACCAAGCATATTCAAGCAAAGTAAACTAAACACACAACAAACATAAGTAGAATCCATTAATTACTCCACATCGGTTTCAGCACTATCCTCTCCTCTAATGTCTCTAATCGATTGCTGATGCACGAACAAATTATAAAATGGATGAATTGGAAATTCGTCAGATGATTCCTCAGTAATCACTGCGTTCTTCTTCATCAAGTTAATCAAGCCCATCCCAATTCGACCAGTGTGATCGAATTGTTTGTTCATTCATTCTCCAATCTATATGATTGAATAAATTAGAAATGTTATTGATTGCACTCATAACGTTCTATACATGTTTCTCCAACTGTTTTATCCTCTTCAATATCATTTTGAAACATTCAGGAAAATAAGGTTTAATCGGTTGTGAAGTCTGTGTTGGTTGATTGATGCGAAGCGATTTTATATATGCTTTAAAATACAAGATTTGGATACCACTTTTTAGAATATTTAATTTTCAGCAAATGGCTTCAAAAACTTGATGTTTGAGGTTTACTTTTATAATTTTATATTTAGATTTAATTATTGTAAAAGTCACAATTTTAAACGCAAGTATACGTATCGTTCAAGTAATACAGAGCTCTAGTGGAGTCCAGATTATCGATCCCACAGGGATAGTGAAACAAAAAGTAAGGGATTTTAGTAATATTTTAAATTTTTCTTATGCAAATTATATATACGCTTTTTTTTATATTTATATATTCAAATAACAATTTTTACTAAAGTAAAAGAAGCAGTAAATTAAAATAAGCAGTAATTAAAATTCTATGCAAATATAAAAATGACTTTCTACTTTTTCAACTAATCTAAGAATTATAGATTAATTATCTTTTGTAGGGAATTAAGATTGTGGTATTGTGCCAAATAGAAGCATTCCTATGCTTTAACGTTTGGTCCAGGTGTAAAGAACATTGACTAATCTATAGTTAGGCTTAGGAAGTTTTATTAGTAGAATAGGTTAATTTAGGCTCACACTACTAGATGTCCAAGGGTGGCTATGGTTGGCCCAACCAGTGACCTGTTACCTTTCAATAAACCAAATTATTAGAATTTAGTCTGTCACTCTAAAAACTAATTAATTTTACGCCCAATAAATAATATCTTTCTATTTATTTGCACTTAACCTTAAACAATCCGCGTATAGCCTGGGATTACATAAGGATTCATGTGATATCTACTAGTTAAGATTTTATCTCCGGATAGATCTCAAAATTCTTCAACAGGTTTTAACAAATTAAATGGCTAATTTAAAAAGTAAACTAAGATCAGGTATTAATATCATCACAATATTTTAAAATATTTTATATTTAATTCTCCTACGAAATTTAATTAATTTATAATCTTTTCATAGTTGAAAGGAGAAAGATAACTAACTACTCAGAACTCATTAAAATAACACAACTAAACATATTTATAAAACTTTGAACCAAAGTACAAATACTTATCTGAAGTGTTTCTTCAAGAGATCCGCTGACTTCTACTGACTCCAAAGCAATGATGAAAGACTCCAATAGTAATAACACACAATAAACACTCAAAATAAACTCACTAGATACAAAATAAAGTGGCACCCTAAGTAAGGAAGAGACTAAATTAAACTAGAGATGAGAGAGAATTTGCTAAAATGGGTATGAGTACTAAGAAGGGGTGTTTTGGTGTGATTTTCTCTGTAGAATGGGATCCTCTTTATAGAGCTCTGAATTTGACCAGAGGTTGCTTAAGGCACCTCTTCAAAATTCGTCCAAATTCAATGTATCTTATAGAAGGTAACCGTCACGCCTAGGCGCCGGGATCTGGCGCCTAGGCGTCGGGATCTAGCGCCTAGGCGCCAGACTCCGTAACCAGGTTTTCGCACCTCTTCACTTTAGGTCGCACCTCTTCGCGATCCAGACCGTCTCCTTGTGTCCAAATACATTGTATCACATGTCCTATATATCAGGAGTAACTTCCAGTCTTCTAGAAGCTCCAATAACCGCTTTTAACCGTCAAAATAACTACCCGAAGTCATCAAAAAAGTTAACAGTGTCTGTGTCGAACTGGCGCTTAGGCACCGGACTCTGGCGCCTAGGCGCCAGGCCAATAATTCCAAAATTTGCTCCATAAGCTCCATTTTTGCTCCTTTTTTTTCCATTTTCCTTCTTTTTCTTTCTTGGACTCTTTTTAATCATCTACATCCAAAAATATGAAAATATCTTTCATTAAACCATAATATCCTTAAGAATTGAATCATAAATAAGGCATAAAAATGAGTTTTTTTTAGGTAGATCAAATTCCTCCAAACTTAAACGTTACTTGTCCTCAAGTGACTCTTTTAATTACATAAAATAGATAACATTTGGAATGAAGTTAAAATATTTAAGATTCCTTTTAATTTTTAGTTTTATAAATGTTTTAGCAAATCATTAACCAAATTCACTAATTAAGTTTAATTTTAAGAATTTAAAAATATTTAACTACCAAATCATAAGACTTTCAATTTTTCATTTATTTTAAGAATAATTATAGGTTATCATATCAAGGTCACATAGAATATTTACAAGAAGAAGATTGTCGTGAAATATTTTTTTTAGTAAAAATATTTGTAAATAAAGAAATTAAGTTAAAAATGTAATCAGTTTTCTTCTTATAAGATAATTCAAGTGAAGCCAATTTTTAATTAGGCATTTCCTCATGCTTCTCCTCACTTTCTTTTTTTCTTCTTTTTTTTCTTTTTTTTGTGGATTGTCTTTCAATCCTTTTTTTTTAAGTGAGGATTACTATTTTTGGATAGTCTGTTAATGATTTTGAACTTCACTATCCCTAACTTATTTTCAAAAACTTGTACATTCTTACTTATTAAATATGACATTAATAATTTAATATTTTTCAAAACTTATTTCAATATTTTCTTTTTCAAGTAATAATCTTGATTCCTTAGTATTTCAAAAATACAATTCTCTTTACTATAAATAGAAAAATTTTCATCTTATTATTCTTTAAGCTAAATAATTCTATTCTTAAAATCAACCAAAATTTTTGAAATTTTAGTTAAATTTACTAAATTATTTATAAATTCAAAAATTTAGATAATCATAAATAAATTTTTCATTCCTTATGTTATGTTAATATATTTTTAAAGAAAATATTAGCTATTTAAGGACAAATATTATTTAAATTTGATAAATATTTTTCCTTCCCCCAAACTTCAGCTTTAGTATAAATATGAATTATGAAATTTTCTAAAGCATGAAAGAAAGAAATAAACAGGAATTAATCTAAGTACAATAATGATGTAGTAAGGAAAAACTAACTTCTAATTCTTCACATGCTACAATATGAATATAGCAGAAATGATTAAACATATATATAAATTTTTTTGCAGAGCAGGAGTTAATTTCTAAAAATAAATCCTTCTTCTTTTTTTTCTTAAAATTTTGATTTTTATTATTATATTTTTTAAAATTTTTCTCTTTTTGCATATGCACCTTTACTAACTATTCATGAACACTAAATAATAGGCTGAAACAGAAATAAACTTTTATAGAAATTCATTCACATCTCAGTCTTAAACACACATCAGACAAGCTAAAAAAATAGTTTTAACATAAAAAGTTATAACAAATAAGATCACAATAAACAGTGCAAGAAATAATAAAACACTCTAAAAACATAATTAATAATATCTAGAGATAAGTCAAGCTACTAATCACTGTCTGTAGCTTCATCATCATCATCACCAAAAGAGAACTTCATTTCCTTAGGATCAACATACGGTGAAAATCTGGAACAAGTAGGGAACTGAATATCATGCTCTCCCTTCAGAAATCTCATTAAAGACTCTGAATACTCAGCATCATAATAACTCTTTCTTTGTGTATACTCAGAAAGGTGATCAATCTTCTTGTCTATCGCATCTACTCTACAGTGAGTTAAGAATAACTCATGTTGCTGCTCTATGAACTGATCATGCATGGTTTCCTAAAATGTAGATGATGGCATAGCAGAAGTAGATGGTCTCGAAGTAGAAGCTCTACCTAAAGTAGGTAATGAACCAGCAGATGTAGTAGAACTCTCACCTCGCAGTCGATCATAAATGCTGATGCTTTCTCTTCCTATAGGCTTCTTCGACTTGAGCTTTTCCTCAAAAAGCTCAGCAACTATACCAGCACTTTGACATAGAGAATAGATCAGCGATGGAAAACCAAGTCCAATACATGTGCTAGAACGAGCAGTAGCCTCTATAGAATCATAAATAATGCTCCCTACATCGATAGACTTCTTCTCTTGAATGCAGTAGTTTAGAATAGCTCTATCTCTGGTAACATCACTCAAATGATTGGATGGAAGGAGACGAGCAAAAATAAAGTAGTGTCATGCCTTGGAAACACCATTAAGCTTAAAAGATGAAAAATTTACCCTTTTTCCATCCTGAATCTTCCAGGCTCCAATACTATCAGTCAGGTAGGTAATGATCATGTCCAAATCTTCTTCAGATGGAGATAAACCTGAGTAATAGCACTCTATGTTTGGTGGCAGGCCATAGAAAATGTTGATGCGTTCAGGAGTGAATCCTACTCCAACTCCTCGAAAATCTCGTATTCCTCCGCATCCACAAAATTAGCATAAAATTCTCTAACCACCGGGATAAAGGCAACAATAGTGAAATAGCAGAATCGTTGTCAGTTGAGTGCAACGATTGCCTCCTCAATTCTTCCTCCAGGATTATAAAAACTTCGCTCCGAGATAAACTTCCGAGTCATAACAAAATCACTGTATCGAAAGTGTGCAGCAGCTGTGACGAACTTGCTACGATCAAAATTTTCTCGTTCCTTTCCTCGCTTAGATTTGGGTGCCATCTAAATGTGAAAATAAAAATGCGAAATAAATTCAACGGAACTAAAAAAACAAATTTAAGCTTTTCAAACTTGAAATAGCTTGAACACCCATGGATTTAACCATAAAGAAATCAAAAATTTTCTCAAAATTTTGGTTTTTCTAGATGGGAGCAAAATCCAATGTGAAATTAAAAAATAATGAGTTTAGAATGTAGATCTGACCTCGAGATGAAGAAATCGGGTGATTAAAAGCCCAAAAACTTGAAAATCCAGCTCTAAAATGGGATCTCTAGGTGGTATTTTCACGAAATACTGTGGTGAAGGAAGCTTAAGCGTCAAAAATGGCGTGGGGGGGGTGGTTTAAGATGATGAGTTTTCGGGTTCAGGCCGAATCGGCGCCTAGGCGCCAGACTCGCCTTTCCAAAAATTCGATTTAAATTAAATATTTTCCACAAAATCTTATCAAATTTGACTCCTAATTACTCTTATGAGAGTATTTATCCATTTTATAACCTTTAAATATTTTCACAATCAATTTAAAATGAAAGCATAGATCAACATAAATGTATCCAAAATTTTCAATTCAAAATCCTAATATCAATTCCAAATTCAACAACTTTCAGTACAAGACTGTATCAAGGATCATCATTTTATAAATAACAAAAACAACAATAAAGCAAACATTTAAATCTAACAACACACATTGAACAAATTAAGCAAATTCACACATTAGATATTCAACACGCTAACACAAGACTCGATCACACCTAAAACACATATAGAATCTATTTAACACTGATCTTCAACTTCCATCTCTTTTGCAATGAATTTCGCTAGGACCGAAGGGATATAACACCAACACCCTTGGAAATTCCAAAGCCGTCTTTTCATCAATCCACTTGTTCTTCGTATACATTTCTACTTGAGCATAATGATAGGCAGCCATGTGATCAAATTGAAGTTTGGTTTAGCATTTCAAGTGTTCGTATTGGTGGTACATCTCATGGAGATGATTACCAATACTTTGAGGTCCCGCTTCAATCTTATCCATTCGACTAAACATCTTCTCCAAACTAACAGCAATAAGACCATTAAAATAAGGCTGAGGATTTTTAGGATATTTGTCTCTTACCTCATTTCCATGATTTCCTCTATCCATGGCCTCCATATCCTTCCTAACTCCAAAATGAATTTCTCTGGTCAAAATTAGTGTTTCTATGGGATTGGGGATGAAAAATAGGCTATAAATAAAGAGATTTCATGTGAAAAACTGAAGAAATTTAGTTTTTCCACGATCTATAACTGCAGTGCTTAGGCGCCGGAATCTGGCGCATAGGCACTGGAATCTGGCGCCTAGGCGCCGGATCATCGATACACATGTTATTCTGGCACTTAGGTGTTGGAACCTCGATCAACTCCAATTCGCCTATCATCAAATTTTGTAAAGTTTTGGTCCTAAAATAGGTCTAACAAATGAGTATGATCAACACACAAACACAATTACGAAAAATTCAAATCACAAACAATCACAAATGAAGGTTAACTTGATCTCCTTTTTACTCACATTTGACATGGAGTGGTCCAATACAATCACAAATGTTTAGCTTACACCAATACAGACTTGTTAGCTTTCTATTTCAGTCAAGACCAAGGCATAACCTTATAGCAATAATTAAACTCAAACTAATAAATATGGGTTGCCTCCCACAAAGCGCTTGGTTTAACGTCGTCAGCTCGACATAATTAATTGAATTAATCGGGTAGATTCAGCTCATAAGCCTCTTTGTAATTTAATTTCATTTCTCCCATATAAGGCTTCAGTCTTAATTTGTTAACTTTAAATACTTTTCCAGTTTTGGGATCTTTAATATCCACAACTCCATAAGGGTATACTTTCTCAATTATAAATGGTCCCATCCATTTAGATTTTAATTTTCCAAGGAAAAGTTTTAAACGAGCATTAAATAATAATACTTCTTGTCCAAGCTCAAATATTTTCCTAGAAATCATTTTTTCATGCAATTTCTTCATTCTTTCCTTATAAATTCGGGCATTTTCATAGGATTCATTTCTAATCTCTTCCATTTCATTCAGTTGTAATAATCATTTATCTCCAGCAGTATTCAAATTATAATTGAACTCCTTTATTTCCCAATAATCTTTATGCTCCAGTTCAACAGGTAAGTGACAATGTTTACCATAAATTAATTAATAAGGTGACATTCAGATAAGTGTCTTATAAGCTGTTCTATAAGCCCAAAATGCAGAATCAAGTCTATCAACCCAGTCAGTTCTTTTAGGATTAATAGTATTTTCTAATATTATTTTAATTTCTCTATTTGATACTTTAGCCATTCCACTTGTTTGAGGATGATAAGCAGTTGCAATTCTATGCTTAATTCTGAATTTTTCCAGCAATGATTGAATTCTTAAATTTCTGAAATGACTTCCCCCATCTATGATAATTATCCTAGGCATTCCAAATCTTGTAAAAATCATTTTCGTTAAAAGTTTCAAAACACTTTTGGAATCACAGTTCGGTAAAGCGACAGCTTCAATCCACTTTGAAACCTAATCAACTGCTAATTCCAGATGATGGTACGAAAGGTCCCATAAAGTCTAAACCCAATACATCAAAAATTTTGATTTCTAATATAAAGTTTAGAGGCATTTCATCTTTCTGGATATATTTCCCATTCTTTGACATCGATCACAAGTTTTCACATAATGTCCAACATCTTTAAATAAAGTATGCCAATAAAATCTAGAATTTAAAATTTTAAATGCAGTTTTATCCACTCCAAAGTGTCCTCCAAATTCAGAATCGTGACATTTTTGAATAATTACAAAAGTTTCTTCATAAGGTACACATCTTCAAATCACAGAATCTCTTCCTAATTTGAATAAATGAGGATCTTCCCAAATATATGATTTTCATTCATTCTTGAATTTCTTAATATATTTACTATTCATACCATATGGTAAAATATTGCTAACCAAATAGTTAATTATATTTGCATACCACGGCATTTGTAATCCTTGAATGACATATAATTGCTCATCCAGGAATTTCTCATTTATATTTTCTTCATAAATATTCTCAATATTGTTTTTGATTCTTGATAAATGATCAGCAATTTGGTTGTCAGTCCCTCTTATGTTCACAATTTCAAAATCAAATTCTTGCAAAAGTAAAACACATCTGATCAATCTAGGTTTAACATCCTTTTTTGATATCAAATACTTAATAGCAGAATGATCAGTATGCACAATACATTTTGTTCCAAGAAGATATGGTCTAAATTTATCAAAGACATAAACTATTGCTAACATCTCTTTTTCAGTAGTTGTGTAATTTACTTGACTTTCATTAAGAGTTTTGCTAGCATAATATATAACTTTGAAAATCTTCTCATATTTTTGTCCTAATACAGCTTTGATTGCATAATCACTTGCATCACACATTAATTCAAAAGGTTTATTCCAATCAGGCGCAACAATGACAGGTGCAGTGATTAACTTTTCTTTCAGAATATTGAACGCATTTAGACAATCTTCATTAAATTCAAATGTAGCTTCTTTTTCTAATAAATGGCAAAGAGGTTTAGCAATTTTAGAAAAATCCTTTATATATCTCCTATAAAATCCAGCATGACCCAGAAAACTTCTTACATCAGTAACAGTAGTAGGTGGCTGCAGTTCAACAATAATTTTCACTTTTGCTTGATCAACATCTATCCCTATTTGTAAAACTTTATGTCCAAGTACAATGCCTTCTGTGACCATAACTTCACATTTTTCCCAGTTTAGAACTAAATTTGTTTCTTCAAATCTCTTCAAAAATTTTATTATATTTTCCAAGAAAGATTTAAAAGAAGTTTCAAAAACTGAAAAATCATCCATAAATACTTATATTCCTTTATCAATCAAATCACAGAATATTGACATAATACATCTTTGAAATGTTGCAGGTGCATTGCATAAACCAAAAGACATTCTTCTAAAGGCAAATGTTCCATAGGAACTAGTAAATGTTGTCTTTTCTTGATCCTCAAGAGCAACAGGTAATTAATTATAACCAGAATATCCATTCAGAAAATAGAAATATGAGTGTCCAGCTAGTTTATGCAGCATTTGATCTAAGAAAGGTAAAGGAAAATGATCCTTTCTAGTGGCATTGTTTAATTTTTGATAGTCAATGAAAATTCGTCATCCAGTAACTTGTCTTGTTAGGTTTAATTCATTTTTATCATTAATAATGATAGATACTCCTCCTTTCTTTGGAACACAATGAATAGGACTTACCCATTGGCTATTCGAAATAGGATAAATAATTCCAACATCTAACCATTTCAAAATCTCTCTCTTGATAACCTCTTTCATAGTTGAAATTAATCTTCTTTTAGGTTCAATAATAGGTTTACAATTTATCCTATGCATACAGATTGAAGGGTTTATTCCTTTTATATCTGCAATAGTCCAACCAAAAGCTTTCTTATAATTCTTTAGAACTCCTATTAAATTTTCTTCTTAATCTTTACTTGACTCTGAAGATATAATTACATGTAAAGTTAATGAATCTCCAAGAAATGCATATTTTAAATTTGTAGATAACATCTTTAATTCCAGTTCAGTGGATTTTTCAATTGAGGGTAATAGTATATCATTTTTAGTTGTGTCTAAAATTTCCCAATTTTCATGAATATAATGAGTTTCTTCAGATGAATTTTCTTCATTTAATGACTCATTGTATAACATAGATTCTTTATCTTTATCATCAAATATGACCTTACATCTTTCTTGGTAATGCTTTTCAATCATATAATCAAAAATATCCATTCGATAGCATTTTTCTTTTTCAGGATACCTCATTGATTTCAAAACATTGAATGTTATCTCTTGATCATTAATTCTCATCGTTAATTCTCATTTCTGCACATCAATCATAGCTCGGCCGGTAGATAGAAAAGGTATCCCTAAAATGATAGGTGTTTCTTTATCTTCTTCCATACCTAGAACAATGAAATCTACATGGAAGATAAATTTATCTACCTTAACAAGAACATCCTCTATAACTCCTTTAGGATAAGTGATTGATCGATCAGCTAACTGAAGAGTTACAGTGGTAGGAGAAATCTCTCCTAAATCTAAACTTCAAAAGATTGAAAATGGCATGGGATTAATACTATCTCCTAAATCACATAAGGCTTTTCCACAGAATGTTTCTCCAATAGCACATGGTATAGTGAAACTTCCAGGATCTTTAAGTTTCTGAGGTAATTCCTTCTAAATTATTGCACTACATTCTTCACTTAATGCAACAGTTTCATAAGCTTCAAATTTTCTTTTCTTTCTTAAAATATCCTTCAAAAATTTTGCATAGCTTAGCATTTGCTCCAAAGCTTCAGCAAAAGGAATGTTGATCGTAAGTTTCTTAAAAATTTCAAAGAACTTAGAAAATTGATGGTTAAGCTTCTGCTACTTAAGTCTTTGAGGAAAAGGTCGTGGTGGTCTTTTAACTCCCACTTAAATAGGTACAACAGTATGTTCTTTACTTAGAGAAAGAGTATCTTTAGGTTTTTCAATCTCTTCAACTTCTTTCTCATTTTCAATCTCACTCCGTGTTTTCTTTTTTAATTCCTTTTCACATCTAAGTTGTACAGCTTTTGCTTGTTCATATTCTTTTCCAGATCCTTTAAGATTAATTTCGACATTATTAGGCAGTGTTCATTGAGTTTTGTAATTAATGAAATTAACAATTTGACCCATCTAATTCTCAATATTACGAATAGTAGTGTTTTGACTTTGTAGCTGATTGCTTAGTTGCAACATCAATTCTTCTACAGATAACTTTTTCTGCTGATTGTTATAACTAGGAGGATAAGTTGGTCTATAGTTTGAATTTCCTTGATTGTTACAATTTGGATTAACTTGATGTGCATTACTCCAATAAAAATTAGGATGACTTTTCCAACTAGGATTATAATAATTAGAATATGGATTATTAGTTTTACTAGCAATAACTTGCAAAGTTTTCATTGTTTGAGAATCATCAGAATTTGCAGCATTATCATTACTTACATGCAATATATTAATAGCAAAATTATCTAATTTCTTAGATATCTGTCGGCATATTTTTAGCTTATGTGTTGTATTTTTGAAAAGGGGTCGCCTACCGAAATTGTCGGCGAATTTTAAGTTTTAAATTTAATTTAAATATATATAATTTAGAAATTAGCATTTGATTTTAAAAATGATTTTAAGTTTGAAAATTTTAAGATATGAAAATTCAAACAGATCTCACATCCCAAATAGTTTATATAAACGAGCACCGCATCACAAACCGTGTATCTATCCCGAAGAATAGACACACTGCTTGACGATGGGGCTCGATTAAATAAAATAGAAGATTTGTGACATTCGTTTAGCATGCGAACAAATTTTATAAGCCGACAAGTTCCCCTGCTTAATATAAGGAAATTAGGCAGGGTTTATATTACATGGGTTCTTAAAGTTCCTTATAAGGGCAAGCCCCTATAGTTAATTACATCTTAAATGACGGGAATCATTTAAGAAAAATCTCAATAATGATCAGTGGTTTTGCTCTCAAGAATTTCAAAGTTTAAGGTTTTTAAAGGGTTGAATTTTGGAATTTCAATATGGAATGGATCACAGGGGTTCAAAGGAAGAAAAGTAGAAGAAGCTGAGGATCCAAGAAGAATCTTGGCAACTTCCCAAACTATCCTATTATTTGGCTTCAATTTGGGAAATTATTTAATGTTTCAATCCTGCCAATTTTAATTAATTAGAACTTATATTAGTATGACATAATCATACAAATAGCTTCGAAGATGTGAGGGTTTATGTCGTACCAAACGACTACCTCGGAGTCCTAAGACTGGTTAGGACTTAATTTACATGACATGATCATGCAAATGCCTAACAAAGAGTTGAGGATTTATGTTGCTCTAAGCAAACTACCTAAAAATCCTATGGCTTGGTTATTTAATTCTAAGAAAGTTTTGCTAATGTAGATCCGAGTTTTGCTGATGACGATGGCCGAGCTGCCCACCATGCTCCGAGCTCCTTGTTGTTGTAGAGGTTTAGTTTTAGAAGTCATAAATCAGAAGATGAGAGAAGTGTTTTGGTTTGGAGAAAATCTTAAAATCTAAGTGTTTATTATATTTTAATTAAAGCAAATCTTAAAGTTGTTTAAACAGAACCGATTAAGATCCCACGGTTCCGTCATCCCGGCACCATTATTTTCATCGAATTCATTTAGTCCAGATAAATTTGCTAAACTCAACTGAATGAGTTCCACACTTTCATTTAGACCGTGGGAAATCCCATTAGCAACACGTAGGTTACATCATCCGAGGTATTCTTGATCATTCAATGAGACGTTTTAATTTAGTTTTGATTGTAGTTTTGTTGTTCTGTTTGTGATTAAATTTTGAGTTGTTTTATGTTTTGGAATGTTGTGGCGGTAAGTTTTATCTTGCAATGACTTTTAATTTAGTTTTGGTTTCAGTTCAGGGACTATCCTAAAGGTTTTGGTTTTGATGCAACAGTTTTATTTATCATGCAAGAATGCAAGAAAAAGTAAAGCGCAATGCATGTATGTAAATTTCAAAAAATAAATTACAATAAAATAAAAGCGTACCTAGAGGGTCTTCCCGTCATCCCAAGCTGCACTTAAAACTCATGTTAAGGCATTTAAACATATTTTGCAAGAAATACCTAGGTAAAGCTAAGGGAAAGGGTTTTGGTTGTCTACCAAATTCATAATCATATAACTAGTCATTTCCTATGACATCTTGGTTGTTGGTTTTGTTTAAGGATGATTTTCTTCATCAAAGAACAATTAAATTCAATTGTTCTTCTAAAACATCCCGTCATATTGAGGAAGTGCTTAGGACGAGTCCTAAACATCTTTTCAAGATTTCTGGGATTGTTTTGAGTCCAGGTAAATTCAGTTGCACAGGTGAATTAATCATCCAGGAGTTTAGTTAAACTTTGTCTCTTACTCAGTGAACTTAGCTATTTGATTACCTGATGAATGAAGTGACATCTCACTTAATACTCTATTTAAGAGTTATAATAATTAAAGCCTTTAAGGGCAAGTTAATTTATCAAGAATTTTTTTAACTATTCTTAATTAAAAGTTTGAGTTAATGATTCAAAATGTTTTAATTTAATTGTGAGGTTTTAATTAATAATTTTAAGTTTGGAATAGTGTTCAAATTATTTTAGATTTGATTTAAATTTTTTCACTTTCAATTATCTTGATATTTCAAATTGATATTCATGTTTTAAATTTACTTAGATAGAAAGAGGTGTTGAAATTATTGATATATTTTGATTTAATTCTTAATGATTTCATTCGGGTTTATTGTTAAATGATTTTAATTTGATTTTAATTTAATTTAATTTTATTTAATTTTAATTTAATTTTAAATTAATTTTAATTTAATTTTGATTTAATTTTAATTTTAATTTAATTTTAATTTAATTTAATTTTAATTTAATTTAATTTAATTTAATTTAATTTAATTTTGGTTTTAATTTTAGTTTAAAATGTTAATTTGGATTATTATTTTAATTTTTTTAATTAAGAACTAAATATTGTTAAAGTGACTTATTTAGGGATTTTTAAATAAAAGAATAAATATCTTCTTAATAATATCCCTATTTTAATAATCCAAATTTTAAATATATTTTTTCCAAAATTTAAATTATTTAATTAATTAAAGTTTCATTTTGATATTTCCAAGGTGTTTAGTGGGTTTCTACACCTTAATTTCCCTAAGTTTCAATCATCCAAGAGAAAGTTAAAATCAAATATTTTACCCCCCATTTTGATTAAACCTAAAGTTTTAATTAAGGGTTAAAATTCTTAATTACCTTTATGCCCTTTTAGGCTTATTTATTTCATAACTCACTAAATTGAGCTCAAATGAATTTGAAATCTTTATGTCACCTCAGTTAAGACATTAGAGGAGAAATTGTGATTTTTCTGAATTTAATTTATTTATATAATTATTTTTAGTAGAAAATTGGGGTTTTTAAAGAAAATTCAACAATATGCCCAAGGTAAAGTTTTTGTCCTTAAGAAAATTATGGGATGTTCCTAATAACCACAGGACCACTTAGACCAATTTTGGTGATTTTTTGAATTATATTTTATTTATTATAATTATTTTAAATTTTACAGTATTAATTAATTATAAAATAAAATTAAATTTGAAAAATGGATTTTATATTTTTCTTAAATATCTCTAACCTCAAGGAGTTCAGAGAAATAAATTTTAAAATTTTCTGATTTTTCTTTGAATTATTAGAATTATTTTAGTGAAAAAGGTTAAAAACTTATTTTTTTAATATTAAAAAAGTTACATTAAGCCTTTAAAATTCAATATCTTATCCTAGGGACTTAGGAAAAATATTTGGTTTGTTCCTAAGTGATTAGGAGTCAAAATGTGACATTTTTATGATTTTTAATATTTTGTGATTTTTATTATTTTTTAATTATTAAAATATTAAAATATTGTGAAAAAATCAACTTTTTTAGAAAATTCCAATTTCAATTTTCCTGAACTCCCCTGATATCAGAGAAGCATCAAAATCATTTTGTGAATTTTTGAAAAGTATTTTTGGAGTTATGAATTTTTAAAGTTCCATTATGCTTGTGAGGCTTAATCAATCCATTTGGTGGGGTTAATCAAGTCCAATTGATTTCAAAATTTTATATAAGGTTCCTCTGACCCTAAAGAGTAATAGAGAATTATTTTCAAGTCAATTTGATGTGTGGTTAACCTTAATTAAATCAAATTCAATTTTAGGGGTTAGGCCAATAAAGGTTATTATGCATGAATTAACTCAAAAAATATTTTTCATAGGGTCCTCTGATCCTAAGAAACATCACAAAATTTTCCTAGCATTTATTTTACAACATGCTAATTATTGGAATTAAAATACCTAAAACAGTGATATGAACTTAAAAATTCAATAACTTTTCACAGAGATGCCCTCTGACCTCGAAAAATTCAAGGAATGTTCCCAAGATCAGTGGCTTCAAAAGCCCTATGGTCTCATGCCATGGTGAATTATCTATGCAAATGGAGAATCAAAATATTGAAAATAGTAAATAAATTATTAAAAATAATATACTCATCCAATTAACTTGATTTCTTTTCCACATTATTCTCCTCTATTCACTGAGTAAGAGAATATTTTTATTTTATTTTTGCTATTTTTCTATGCAAAGATATCAATTTTTGAAGTTCAGGGCATTTAAATAATTCAAAAAATACCCTGATTTCCTACTTATCCACGCGGCGCCGCGTCAACCTCGGCAACTCTGAAAGCCCACGCGTTGCGCTGTGATTCAGCGCCACCATCTGACTCAGCTCTCCAGGGGCTCGCGGTTCATGTACCATTGCGCCGTCCGACTTGATCTTGAGCGTCCGCTTGATACACACGCGATCCAACAGCTCCTGGTCATCGTCTACGACTGGTGTGAACCTGTGGCCGTCCACACTAAAACCCTAAGATCTCACTCGATTCTTAATGGATTTTTGTGTTCTTATGCTCTATGGATTCATCTTGAAGAGACAAACACATCCATATGGTTTATAGGCTATGAAATTAACCCAAACAAAATGGAGAATTGTTGGAAGCTCGGGGGAAGAATGAGTTCATACCTTTTCTCAGAGAAGTGAAGCTTCGATCTGAGAGTTGTGTCACCTTCGATTAAGTCCGAGCAAGCTCCAGATGAAGTCTTTGGCTCTGGGGAATTGTCTAAGTATGAAAGTGACCAAGGTCGATCACAAAGTGTGGAGGCTGGAAGCAATGGCTGGCCTGGTGAGGGGGCTTTTGCTGGGGAACTTCTCCTCTTAGTTTGGTGAAGGTGTAGGGTCAATCAATTTGGAGATTGGCTCACTGTGGTGAAGTGTCCTGTTTTTGGGCTAATTTTAAACTCAGAAATTGAGCTCACAAAAAGGGTTTTAGGGCTGGATTTCAGTGGAGATCAAGTTCTCTATGTCTGGAGAGGGATCTGGAGTGATTTTGATAGAGTTTTGGTAAGGTTTGGTTCAACACCTTATTTGGCCGAGAGGTGGTGGTGTTTACATAGAGGTGGCTGGAGGGCTTCCCAGGGGCAATTAGAGGTTGGGATCAGCTAGTCAGGAGAGGAGAAGAACATGATGTCCATTTGGGTTGGGACAGCTCAGCCAGGGAGAATTGAAAAATTTGGCTCACATGGAGCTCTCGGCCATGGTGTTTTTCGACGACCCAGGCGGCTGGCCAGCAGGGTTAGGTCACCATCTCACTCAGAAGGGTCAGGGGTTGGCAATGGTGCAGTCAATTGAGGCTTGATATGTGTAAAGGAGTTGAATCAAAGTGGAAGGGGGAAGTGCTCATTTTGGGCTTGGTTTGGTCAAATGCATGCTTTAGGCTTGGTGCACCTCCGCAAGGCCTGATTTTGGCTGAGGGAAATCAGTGGGTTCAGCCAAGAGAAGGTAGTGAAGTCCCCATCCATGAATATTTAGATTAATCATGGATTAGGGTGTATCATTAAAAGGGTTAAAACTTTTTTAAGGGGGTTTAAAAGTGGCTCCTCCTTTTGTAATTAATGGCATGGTGATGTGTAAAGGGGCTCCCAAGGCTTGCATGTGGCTTGTGCATGGTTCAATGGCTCCATTTGACTTAGGGGTGGCTTGACTTAGTTTCATGGAAGTTGGTTTTAGAAATTTTGGCATTTTGGTGGAAAATTTTCATGAAGCTTGATTTCGAATCGTTTAATGATGGTTTTGAAACTTAGGGGTGATTTTGATTAAATGGATGATAGAAAGATATGTCATGTGGGCTTTGGATTGAAAACTTGGGCTTTTGAAATGGTTTTGGATGGGCTTTTAAAGTGGTTTAAGGAAGTGGGATTTTGGATTTTAAAATGGGCTTTTGGATGAAAGTCTTGTGAAGGACCATGCCAAATAAATGTTGGGTTTAGTTTAGGGATGTGTCATGAATGATTTGGAACAAATTTGAATTGATTTTGAATTGTTTTGGGTTTAATGTGGGTCTTTTAAGTAAAGGGGCCAAAGTGGGCCAAATTGGGCTAACTTGGGCTAAGGTTGGGCTAAAGTTGGATTTGATGTAAAATTAATGTTGAGAAATGTTCATGGGAGTGTCACAAAGAGTTTTCAACTTTGGTTGGGCTTTGATCTTGGGATTTGGGCCCATTTGGGTTCGGTTTGGGCTTAGGTCAATTTAAGGGATTTGGGTTAGGTTTGGGTGGAGTTCAAGTTCAAATTTTGGGAAACTCAAGTTAGTTTTTTGTTTATGGGGATGTTAGGAAGGCTTTAGAAAAGATTTGGGGCCAGTTGGAGTTGAATTGGATGGGTTTGAGCTAGGTTTAGGTCATGGGCCAAAATTGGGCCTTAGGCTTCAAATTGAAATTGGGCTCAAAGGTCAATCAAATTAGACTTGTATTTGGTCTAAATATATGTTGGGGATATTGATTTGTGGTTTAGAATTGAATTGGACCAGAATTGAGGTCAATTGGGGTTGCTTGGTTTGACATTGGGTTCACTTGGGTTAAAAATAGGTCAAATTGGGGGTTTTAGTAAAAGTGGGGTAAATTGGCAAAATTGGCCCATAGTGTAGTTGAACAAAATGAAATTGGTAATATTTGGGATTTTTTGGAATTTTTTGGGAATTTTTTGAATTTTTGTAGATTTTTAGGCTAAGAAGGGCATTTTGGGTATTTTTTGGAAATTTGGGGGTATTTTTGAAAACTTTGGTATAGTTCGCTATGGATGATCAATTTGAGTGGGGGAAAATTTTTAGGATTGATTTTGAGGAATTTTGGGTAATTTAGGAGATTTTGCAAATTTTGGGTCATTTCAAGGGTATTTGGTAGGTTTGGTGAGTCCGGGGCCCCGGGGGTCAAAAATTGAAATTTAAAAAAAAAAGAAGATTGATCAAGTGTGAGTGAAATGGAATCACTTTGGTTGAGCAATGAAGCCATATTAAGCCCATATGAGACATGAGAGGACTCATTTGATGCATTCACTGTGTTGTTCCTAACCCTCTTAGTCAGGGGCTTAGGGGTTAAGGATAATCCATATGAATTACCTACATGAGTCAGGAAGTTAAGTTGGGTGAGAGTGTGGTTTTAGGACTTGGAATGTGTGTGATAGTGTAGTGTATGTGCAAGTCAACCCTCACCAGACCAGGCCACCTAGGGTAGTCCTAAGGCCAAAGAGTCCTATAGAGAACTTATCCTTCAAACCTTCACATTTGATTTCAACCCTCTAGGTGATTAGGGGTCTACAATCAAGCTTGTGGGGTTTGCAGGGAGTCAAGAGGTCTTTGAAATTCTAAATGGTGGGTTCCACTTCTAGTCCTCTAATATTAGTCAAAGGAAAAGCCTAAGGCTAGATCCTAAGTACTCAAGAGGGAAGCAAAAGACCTCATAAGAAATGAGGTCAACAATATCGCAGCCACTTATGAAGCTAAAATAAAAAAGGCTTCATTATCATGAATACTGGCCACTCTTTTAGGATTAACCATTTTAGAAGGCCATTGAAAATTATTATTAGCCATTTCATCAATTAAGGTGTAGGCTTCTTCAAATGTTTTAGCCAATAAAAAATCACCAGCAGCAACATCAATAATTGATCTAAGTGATCCAATAAGTCCATTATAAAATGTTCGAATAATTAACCAATCTGGTAAAGTATGATGAGGACATTTTCTTAATAGTTCATTAAATCTTTCCCAAGCTTCATAAATTGTTTCTCCATCAAATTGCGTAAATGAAGTGATATCATTTCTCAATTTAGAAGTTTTAGAAGGAGAAAAATATTTAGCAAGGAATTTTTGTGTCATATCTGCCAATGTTTTAATAGAATAAGTTGCTAATGAATTAAGCCACATCTTTACTTTATCTTTTAAGGAAAAAAAAAAAGAGACTAAGCCTAATAGCATCATCAGAAACATTATTATATTTAAAGGTAGCACAAAGTTCTAAAAACTAGCAAGGTGTTATTTTGGATCCTCATAAGGTGTTCCCCCAAATTGATTGTTTCGAACCATTTGAATAATAGAAGGTTTAAGCTCAAAAGAATTAGCATCTACAGCTGGAATTTGAATACTAACATGAAGTTCATCAGCTGTAGGGTTTGCATATTCCTTTAATGGTTTGCATATTCCCAAGCTTCATGTTTTGAAATTTTTTTTCCTATTTTAATTCTTTAAATTGTTCTTTCTAATTCAGAATCAAAAGATAGTAATGCTTCAAATCCAGAACTACGCATAAAAATTAAAAAAAAAATTTGTTTTATGTTTTGTTATTATGTTTTGCTTTTAATTTTTATTTTATCTTATCCCCGGCAACGTGCGCCAAAAACTTGATGCGATGTGACTTTATATATGCTTTAAAATACAAGAATTTGATACCACTTTTTAGAATATTTAATTTCTAGCAAATGGTTTCAAAAACTTGATGTGCAAGGTTTACTTTTATAATTTTATATTTAGATTTAATTATTGTAAAAGTCACAATTTTAAACGCAAGTATACATATCGTTCAAGTAATACAGGCATCCAGTGGAGTCATAGTTATCGATCCCACAGGGATAGAAATAAAAAGTAAGAGATTTAAGTAATATTTTAAAATTTTCTTATGCAAATTATATATACTCTTATATATATATATATATATTCAAATAACAATTTTTACTAAAATATAAGAAGCAGTAAGCAGTAATTAAAATTTTATGCAAATATGAATACGACTTTCTCCTTTTTCAACTAAACCAAAAATTATAGATTAATTATCTTTTGTAGGGAATTAAGATTATGGTATTGTGCCAAATAGAAGCATTCCTATTCTTTACCCTTTGGTCCAGGTGTAAAGAAAATTGACTAATCTATAGTTAGGCTCAGGATGTTTTATTAGTAGAATGGGTTAATCTAGGCTCACACTACTAGATGTCCAAGGGTGGCTATGGTTAGCCCTACCAGTGACCTGTTACCTTTCTATAAACCAAATTATTAGAATTTAGTCTGTCACTCTAAAAACTACTTAATTTTACGCCCAATAAATAATATCTTCCTATTTATTTGCACTTCACCTTAAATAATCCGCGTATAGCTTGTGATTACCTAAGGATTCATGTGATATCAACTAGTTAAGAATTTATCTCCGGATAGGTTTCAAAATTCTTCAACAGGTTTTAACAAATTAAATGGCCAATTTAAAAAGTAAACTAACATCAGGTATTAATATAATCACAATATTTTAAAATATTTTATATTTAAATCTCCTATGAAAATTAATTAATATATAATTCTTTCATAGTTGAAAGGAGAAAGATAACTAACTACTCAGAACTCATTAAAATAACACAACAAAATATATTTATAAAACTTTGAACCAAAGTACAAATACTTATCTGAAGTGTTCCTTCAAGATATCCGCTGACTTCTACTGACTCCAAAGCAATGATGAAAGACTCCAACATAAATAACACACAATAAACACTTAAAATAAACTCACTATATACAAAATAAGTGGCACCCTAGGTATAGAGGAGAGTAAATTAAACTAAAGATGAGAGAGAATATGCTAAAATGGGTATGAGTACTAAGAAGGGGGGTTTTGGTGCTATTTTCTCTGTAGAATGGACTCCTATTTATAGAGCTCTGAATTTGACCAGGGGTTACTTAAGGAACCTCTTCAAAATTCATCCAAATTCAATATATCTTCTAGAAGGTAACCGTCGCACCTAGGTGCCGGGATCTGGCGCCTAGGCGCCGGACTCTGTCACCAGGTCTTTCACACCTCTTAACTTTGGGTCGCACCACTTCGCGATCCAGACCGTTTATTGTATCCAAACACATTGTATCACATGTCCTATATATTAGGAGTAACTTCCAGTCTTCTAGAAGCTCCCATAACCGCTTAGCACCATCAAAATAACTACCCAAAGTCATCAAAAACATTTTAAAAGCGTCTGTATTGAACTGGCGCTTAGGGGCCAGACTCTGGCGCCCAGGCGCCATGCCAATAATTCAAAATTTTGCTCCATAAGCTCCATTTTTGCTCCTTTTTGCTCCTTTTCGCCTCTTTTTCTTTCTTGGATTCTTTTTAATCATCTACATCAAAAAACATGAAAATACCTTTGATTAAAGCATAATTTCCTTAAGAATTGAATCATAAATAAGGCATAAAATTGGTATTTTTTTAGGTAGATCATTGATCAGCAAGCAAGTTCATGTCATCTTCATCTCCCACTGTCTGGTAGTCATAAGGATTAGTTGGATCAATAGACCTCCGTGGAAGAAGAACCTTTTTCCCAACTCTCATAAAGAACTTGCGATTGATTACATAATAGGAATATGGTGGATGGGTGTACAATCACATATTTAGATTCACGAACAATTAATACCAAAACTAATTTTGCAATGATATTACCAATGTGAATCAGCATCCCAGTTTGAATACAAAAATTCAAAATGGAACATTCCTTAGTTACCTTGTGAATCTTCAATGTTGTAAATAACTTTGCCGAAATAAAGTAGTGTCACTGCTTCAACATAGGATTTAGAGATGAAAATGGGAACTAATGTATCCATTCTCTCTAATTTCCCAAAACTCATTCTCATCCGTCAAACATCGATACACATCATTCATATTATCTCGTCTGGCATTGAAATTGGAATAATGGAAAATGGGTACATTCTCAATCAAGAAAAGAATATTAATTCGTGCAGGAGTGAATTGCACAAATCTACCATGCACAAATACGAACCCTTGGTTGATCCCATGAGGATTTGCATTGAATTCATTCACGATAGGAACAACAACGGCAGCGGTAGTGTAGCAAAGTGCTTCCCAACTTCTCTCTTTAATAATCTCTTCAATTCTAGTTGTAGGATTATCCATACCTCGATTTATGAAGCCTCTTTCCATGATAATCCTTCTCTTCATCATCACTTTGTGAACAAACAAGTCGCCTCGAAACTTATTAACTTCCTTCGGTTGAAAATGCGAGATCGAGGGGTTTCAATGGAGTAGCAATCCATGGGATGCAAATTGGGAATGATAGTTTTCATTCTTCTAGAGTTAGGAAGTTAAAAATAGAGTTTAGGGAGTTATAAGGAAGGAGATCCCGGTCAAAACCGCCAAAACTTGCATTTTAAAACTTAAAACCCATCAACAGGTTTTGGGCACCGGCGGCGCTCGATAGGGCACCGGCGGCGCTCGATAGGGCACCGGCGGCGCTCTATAGGGCGTCGGCGGCTCTCAAACCTGTAAGTTCAATATAACAACTTTGATAAGGCACCGATGGAGCCCATTCTGGTGCCGGTGATGCCAGTGGTGAAAAATTCTCACCGAACTTCGTTTGGCCCAAAATATTCCAATTTCTCAATTCGATCTAATATTTATCCATTTTAAAAGTATTTAGGAGTAATTAGGATTCAAAAACAACTATCTAAATAACACAGCTACATCGAATAAGCAAACACACCACAAAGATACATATGGGTTGCCTCCTATAAAGCACTTGGTTTAACGCCATTAACCCGACAAACCATTAAGTTAATCGAGATGTCTCAATATTAAAACCTCTTTGAAGTCAGGTTGAAACCCGTCAAAGTAAGTCTTTAATCGATGCCCATTAACCTTGAAAATCTTTCCAGTATCAGGATCTTTAATATCAACAGCTTCAAAAGAATGAACTTTTACAACAGTAAAAGGTCCTAACCATCTAGACTTGAGTTTTCCAGGAAATAACATCAATCTTGTGTTGTATAACAGAACATTTTATCCAAATTCCAAGTTCTTTTTCAATATGCTTCGATCATGCCACAATTTCATTTTCTCTTTATAAATCCTATCATTGTGATAAGATGCATTTCTAATCTCTTACAATTCATTCAATTGCATAAATCTTTCCTCTCCAATAATTTTTAAATTAAAATTCAACTCTTTTATTGCCCAATAAGCTTTATGCTTCAATTCAACTGGTAAATGACACGTCTTACTAAACACTAGTCTACAAGAAGACATTCCAATAGAGGTTTTAAAGCAGTCCTATAAGCCCATAAAGCAGTATATAATCGAGCAGACCAATCTAATTTATGATTATCCACAATTATCTCCAAAATTCTTTTAATTTCTCGATTAGACACTTCTACTAAACCACTAGTCTGTGGATGATAAGCAGTAGAGATTCTATGAATAATGTTATATTTCTCAATTAATCTCTTAATTCGATTATTCCTGAAATGGGATCCACCATCAGTTATGATCACTCTCGGCATTCTATATCTTGTAAATATATTTTTCTTTAAAAATTTTGAAACAATACAAGCATGACATCTAGGTAAAGCAATAGCTTCAATTCATTTCGAGACATAATCAACGGCAACCAATATATATAAATTTCAAAATGAAGGAGTAAATGGTCCCTTAAAATCTAATCCCCATACATCAAAAATTTCAACTTCAAAATTAAAATTTAGATGCATTTCATTTCTTCTAGAGATATTACCTACTCTCTGACATCCATCACATGATTTAATATATCTCTAAACATCTATAAAAAGAGTAGGCCAATAAAGTCCAGATTGTAAAATCTTAAAAGCCGTTCTATTAACACCAAAATGGCCTCCAAACTCAGAAGCATGACATCGTTGAATAATCAAATTTGTTTCTTCTTATGGCACACATTTTCTAATAATCAGATCCTTTTATTATTTACATAGATAGGGTTTATCCGAAAAAAAATATTTTGCATCATATTTAAACTTATTTGTTTTTGCCTTGTTAAATCAGGTGGTACAATATCACTTACAATATAATTCACAATATCGTCATACCAAGGCAAATTTCTTCCTATAATAGTATAGAGTTGCTCATCAGGGAAAATTTCTGTAATTTCCTTTTCAAATTCAGATAATTTATCATACTCTATTCTTGACAGATGATCAGCTATTTGATTATCAGTTCCCTTCTTATCAACTATCATAAAATCAAATTATTGCAGAAAAAGTATCCACCTAATGAGTCTAGGTTTCACATCCTTCATTTGCATTAAATATTTGATAGTCGAATGGTCTGTATGCACAATACTTTTAGCTCCAATTAAATAAAGTCTAAACTTTTGAAAAGTAAATATTATAGCTAATAAATCTCTTTCAGTTGTAGTGTAATTAATTTGAGTCTCGTTAAGAGTTTTACTAGCATAGTAAATGACTTTGAAAACTTTATCATGCCTTTGCCCCAATGCTACTCCGATCGCATAATCACTTGCATCACACATAAGTTCAAATGGTTTCTCCCAATCGGGTGAAATAATTATAGGTGCAGTGATTAATTTCTCTTATAATAATTTGAAAGCACTCAAGCAATCATCATTAAAATCAAATTTTCTGTCATTTTCTAAAAGTCAGCACAAAGGTTTAGTAATTTTAGAAAAATATTTAATATATCGCCTGTAACATCCAGCGTGTCCTATGAAACTCCTCACCTCTCTCACAGTAGTGGGTGGTGGCAATCTCTCAATCACTCTAATTTTAACAGGGTGGACCTCCATACCATGTTCAAAAATTTTATGCCCAAGCACAATTCCTCTTGCAACCATAAATTGACATTTCTCCCAATTCAGAACTAGATTTGTTTTCTCACAAAGCTCCAAAACTTTTGCTAATTTCTCCAGGCAAATTTCAAATGAAGTCTCGAATACAGAGAAATCATCCATAAAAACTTCTATTTCGTTATGTATCATACTACTGAAGATAAACATCATACATCACTGTAATGTTGCAGGTGCGTTACACAGTCCAAAAGGCATTCTTTGAAAAGCAAAGGTTCCATAATGGCTAGTAAATGTTGTCTTTTCTTGATCCTCATGAGTAATAAGTATTTGATGGTAAATAGTATATCCATCCAGAAAATAGTTGTACTTGTGTCTAACAAGTCTATCTAGCATTTAATCGAGAAAAGGAAGAGGAAAGTGATCTTTTCTGGTGGCAACATTTAATTTTTTATAGTCAATCAAAATTCACCATTAATTAATTTGTCTTGTGGGTATAATTTCTTTACATTCATTCACTTCAACAGTCACTCCCATTTTCGATACACAATGTATTGGACTCACCCAAGCACTATCTGAAATAGGATAAATAATTCCAGCATCCAGCCATTTTAAAATCTCTTTCTTAATTACTTCTTTCATTATAGGATTCAATCTCCTTTGCGGATAAAATTTTGGTTTATGTTTTTTATCTAATAAAATTCTATGCATACAAATCAAAGGACTGACTCCTTTTATATCTGCCAAAGTCCGTCAAAAAACTTTCTTGTATCTTTTTAAAGTTTCCAACAACTTCTGTTCTTGATAATCGTTTAACTCCAAAGATACAATAATTGGCAAGGTAGATGATTCTCCTAAAAACATATACTTTAAATGATTAAGGATAATTTTCATCTCAAGTTCAGGAGGCTTTAATATAGATGGAATTAAGCTTTTATTTCCATATTCCATAGTGTCTAATACTTCAAATCTCTCCTGAACATACTCAAAATCTTCATTCTTCTCACTATCTAAATTTTCTTTATCTTCTACTTCTTCTTCAAATAAATTTTCATATTACACTTCCTTATCAAATATATTCTCAAAATTATCGTTTCTCAAATATTCACATACCTCCATCCTAAAGATTCATTATTTTTTTCCATTGAGGGATACTTCAAAGATTTTAAAATATTAAAGGTCACCTGTTGATCATTAACTCTAATAGTTAACTCTCCTTTCTAAACATCAATCAATACTCTTCCAGTAGCAAGGAATGGTCTTCCTAAAATGATTGGAATTTCTTTATCTTCCTCCATATCAAGTACAATAAAAGCCACATGAAAGATAAATTTATCCACTTTCACTAACACATCTTCCACCACTCCTTTAGGGTAAGTAATGGAACGATCGGCCAACAGAAGAGTCACAGATGTTGGAGAAATTTCTCCTATTCCCAACCTTTTGAAAGTTGATAAAGGCATAAGATTAATACTAGCTTCCATATCACATAAGGCATTTCTGAATAATTTTTCTCCTATAGCACACAAAATAGTGAAACTACCAGGATCTTTAAGTTTTTCAGGAAGCTTCTTCTAAATAATTGCACTACACTCTCCGCCTAGTACAACAGTTTCATGATCTGTAATCTTTCTTTTCTTTCTCAGAGTATCCTTCATTAACTTGGCATAGTCAGGCATCTGTTCTAATGCTTCAACAATAGGAATATTTATCGTTAATTTATTAATGATTTCCAAAAAATTTACAAATATGTTATCCCTATTTTTTTTCTTCAATCTTAGAGGAAATAGAGGTGGTGGTTTTTCAACAGTTATCTTCATTGGCTTAAGAGGATAATCCAAGTCTGGATAAATCTTATTTGAACCTTTTTCGATTTCCTTCATCTCCTTTTCTATTTCAACTTCTTTTTGCACTCTAGTATCTAAATCTTTTGCACTGCTTAATTGAATAGCCTTAAGTTGTTCCTTGTTTTGATCTTTTTGATTGATCTCGACATTACTTGGAAGTGTTACACAAGGTATACTATTAAGTGCAGTGAAAATATTTCCCAATTGATTTTCAATATTTTTCATAGCAACACCTTGAGCATGTAATTGATTTCCCATATTCAGAATCATTTCTTCAGTAGACAACTTCTTATCCTTAAATTGTGGGTTACTATTAAAACTAGGAGGATGAGATGGTGTAAAATTAGTATTTCCTAGATTGTTCGAATTTCCAATTAGATTTCTAGAACTGTTACCGAGTGTGGGTTAACATTGGCATTGTTTTTATTCCAATTGAAGTTTGGGTGATTATTCTAACCAGGACTATAAAAATTTGAGTCTATTAATAGCATTTAAAGTCTCATAAGGTGTTTGATATTTTGTTATCTGCCCAAATGAATTTTCCACCAACACTTGAGCTGGTTGAGAAATTTATTCCATATTGATCTATTTTCTTAGAAAGGGCTGCAATTTGAGAAACTACCATTGTCATCATATCTGAATCATGAACACTAGCTACTCTCTTAGGATTTACCCGTTCAGAGGGCCATAAAAAATTATTAATAGCCATTTCTTCAATTAATGCATATGCTTCATCAAAAGGTTTTGACATTAATGATCCACCAGCAGCAGCATCTATAATAGATCTCAATGATCCCACTAATCCATTATAAAATGTTTGAATTATTAACCAATCTAGTAAAGCATGATGTGGGCACTTCCTAAGAAGATCTTTAAATATCTCCCAAGCTTCATATAATGACTCTCCTGCAAACTGACAAAAAGATGTAATATCATTCCTTAGTTTAGCAGTCTTTGATGGAGAGAAATATTTTGATAGAAATTTCTGAGATAATTCTCCCCAAGTTCTAATAGAACCAGGTGCTAACAAGTTTAACCACGCCTTAGCTTTATCACTTAATGAGAAAGGAAAAAGTTTAAGTCTGACAGCGTCACTAGACACTCCGTTATATTTAAAGTAGCACACAGTTCTAGAAAACTAGCGAGTTGTAAATTTGGATCCTCATTAGGTGTTCCTCCAAATTGATTATTTTGTACCATTTGGATAATAGTAGGTTTAAGTTCAAATGAATTAGTAGCAACATCAGGATTTTGAATAGTTATGTGAATTTTGTATGCTCTTGGATTAGCATAATCTCTTAAAGGTCTTGGCAAATTTCTAGATCATTTATCAGATTATCTTGACTATTCGCCATTTCGCAAGGATTTTCAATTTTTTGTTGTTTTTAAATTTTTCTGACAGTACGCTCTAACTTCGAATTGTAAGGCACTAAACATATAGATCCACTACTACGCATATAAAATCACACAAATACTTTTAAAAAGTAAACAAACACACAATTACACACAACAAAGTAAAGGTTTTATGTTACTATATTATCAATAAAAATCGTTTATATTTTCTTACTTCTTTACTTACTTAATTACTTCGTTACCTTTCCTGGCAACGGTGCCAAAAACTTGACCAGCGGACTTTATATATGTAAGAATGTATAAACTCAAATTTATATATGTTTATAATGATTTTGTAAAGTCCGAACACTCAACATAAGTATATGTATCGTATCAATTATACAGGGCTCTATTGGAGTCTAGGTTATCGATCCCATAGGGAAGTACGAAGTATAAGAAAGTGTTTCACAATATATATAATATTGCTCTGAAATCTGAAACTCAAATTGCACTTAAAGTTTACTACTTACTTCTACTACCACTATGCGGAAAACAGTAATATTAAATCAAACGACAATTACTTCTAACAACTATAAAAGCAGAATTAACTTGCAGACACACTAAACTATGTATTTGAAAGGTTTTTGGATATATAAGAAAAGTATCTTTCCTCTTACAATGAAAATATGATGTGTGGATTTATATGGAATAATTATCTATGTTATTGTGCCAAATAGGAGCATAGATGTTTCTTTACCCTTAAAAGAGTACCCCCTCTTCTAAGCATGAAAAGAACATTGACATATCCTAAGTTTAGTCACTAAATCTATGGCTAGGCTGGGAGGATACCGGCTCTCACTTGAGAGCTCCCACTCACCCTTCACCCGAAGGCCAACCTTTGATATTTAGGTACTAATGTTAGAACTAATTTTGGGATTTCAGCCTGTCACCCTGAAATCTTCACATTAATGTCCATCAAAACACATTTCCCTATTTATTTGCACTCAATTCCCATGAACTACGCAATTCATCCATGGAAATTTAATGGATTCTTCATATTGTTGTAGGACATTAAATCCTTTCAGAATTAATGTTCAACAACATATTTTAACATTTCAATTGACCAAATCTAAAAGTAAATTAAGTTCGAAATGAAAAACCAACACAATTTTTTCAATACATTAAAAGCACATCAAATCCACATCAATCCATCATCATATTTTTATGCAATAATAAAGACAAAGGAGACTACTCCGAATTCATGAAGCAGATACAATAAAACATTGATTTTATATATAAAAGAAAAGTTATATAAACCATAAAAGAAAATACAACTTATCTCTTTATCTTCCCCAATGCAATTCCCTTGAAGTTCCTTTGAATCCTTTTCTCTCTTCATTACCACACTTGATTCTCTCTTTAGAATGGAAAGGAAGAAGCAATCTCTCACTTTACTCCTTCTCCTTCACTCCTTGGAGAAGAATTCCTCTCAAACTCTCACTTCTACACACTCTTCTCCTAAACCCTAACACTTAACACACACTAAAACTACACTAGAACCACTGAAGAAGCACCCTATTTTCATCCAAAAATTGTTACTTATAATTTAGAAACGAAATCCCAAGAGTTTCCATAGGCATACCTTTAAAAAGTCCCCAAAACTCTTCAAATTAGAATTCCACCGACTTTGGGTGCCGGCGGCGCTCTATCGTCCCAAAATTTTCTGGAGTCTCTGGAAAATGTCGTTGGCGGCGCCAGAACTTGTTTTCCACCTTTTTTCTTCTTTTTCCTCCTAATTCATTCCTTTTTGCTTCTTTTCGCTCTAATCACCTAAAATCATCATGCCTGCAAAAAATCATGAAAAATACCTTTCTTTAAAGTGCAATATCACAAAAAATGGGTAAAGTTATATAACAAAAATCGTATATAGTTTTGGTGCATCACTTAACATCCCCAAACTAGTATATTAGTTGAAGTATCAAATCGGGAGATCAAAAGAATATTAGATAAATCAGTTAACCCAAAACGAACTAATTAGGCTAATAGACTCGACGATGCTTTATGGGCTTATAGAACTACTTATAAAACTCCTATTAGGATGTCACCATATAGGCTAATATATGGAAAACCTTGTCATTTACCTGTTGAATTGGAGCATAAAGCTATTGGGCGATTAAAGAGTTTAACTTTAAATTAAGTGATGCTGGAGATAAACGATTATTGGAATTGAACGAACTTAAAGAAATTACAAATGATTCATATGAAAGTGATCGGATTTATAAAGAGAAAATGAAGAAGCTGCATGATAAAAGAATATTAAGAAAGGCTTTTGAGCCTGGACAAGAAGTTTTATTATATAATTCAAGATTTAAATTGTTTCTAGGAAAATTGAGATCCAAATGGATAGGGCCTTTTTTGTTAAGAAAGTTTATCCTTATGGAGCAGTGGATATAATAGATCCTAAAACAAATTCTGAAATTAAGGTAAATGGACAAATATTAAAGCCCTCTATTGGAGGAAGTCTGCCATCTTTTAAAGATGTGTTATATTTTAACCATTTGGAATAAACAGTTGGTTATGTTAGGCTAACGACGTTAAACTAAGTGCTTTGTGGGAGGCAGCCCATAGTATGCTTTGATTTGTTTCGATATTGAGAATGCTTTATACTTGACTTCACTTAGTCACATATCTTTTGATTCACATTTTTAGACCCTATTTTGGTATGAAACTTATGAAAATTTGACGAAGGGCAAACCTGTCAATTTTAGGACTCTGGCGCCTAGGCGCTAGACATCCGAAATCTGGGCACCTAAGCGCCACAATTGGTGTCGAGGCGTCACAGTTCTATATCGTGATAAAACTGCCTAATTGTAGTTTTTACCCACTCAAATCCCTATAAATCACTACTTATTCATCCCAAAACGTCAAGCCATCAAATTTCCAACCTAAAATTATACTTTCAAGAGAGAAAGAGATTTAATTGCTTCCATGGAGAGACTTACTATGGAGAATGGAGGGAAATCCAAGTTTATGCACAAGGATTCACAAACTTACTTCAATGGCTGCTTAGCCATGACATTGGAGAAACTTTTGGTCAACTTGAGAAGATTGAAGGAGAATTGGAGCATACTATAGAAAGGATGCATGAAATGTACCATTAATATGAGCATATGGAATGACAAATGTAGGTACAATCTAATCATTTGGCTGCATTTGAAGACTATCAGGTAACCATGTATGCTCAAAACAAATGGATTGATGAAAAGACGGCCTTGTAATTTTCTCATGTCCCTTTCTTCCACTCCTTTGTTCATAGTGAATTATCTTGTGGAACTAACGAAGGTTCTGATGTGAATCCTTGAATTTAAGGTGAATTTATGTGGAGAAATTGATTGTAAATATGAATTGTTAAGTGATTTGCTTGATGTTTTGTGTAATTGATTTGTGTGATTGTTATGTATTGCTGTGAGAAATGAGAATTTGTTTATGTGTATTTTCTGTATTTTTTGAACCTTATCTCGAAGATCTGAAATGGAATGAAGTAAAATTTGAGCTTGGATTGTATTAAGTTGTGTTTGGAATGTATCTTAAATTTGCAATCTATTTTTGGACTTTTATATTTTTCTAGCAGATGATTGATGAAGTTTGTGATATAATTTTAAGTTTACAGATGTTAAAACACCTAAATTACAAAATGTAAAAATTTGAGAATTTTTCAAAATTTTTGGAGAATCTGACACATAAGCGCCAATTCACCTGAACTAGAATTTTGGCCTTAAAACCAAACCCACCACCATTTTCATGCCTAAGCTCCATCTTCTTCCCCAAAACTCATGAAAACCAGTCCTAGGGCTCCATATTGTGCTTGATTCAAGAAGTTTCGATGCTTAAAAACACTAGATTCCAACTTGTCGAGGTTAGATCTACACTTTGAAATAGTTATTTTGAGTTTTCACCATGGATTTCTCTAAATATGAATAGTGCCAAAAATTGGGAAGAAGAATTTGATTTTTAAGTAGAAAATCCATGGATTTAAGCTTAATTTAGTGTTTCAAGCTTAAATTTTGTGCCATGTTATGGAGTTATAAATTGTTTGAAATTATTTTTAAAATTACAGAATGACACCAAAATCAAAGCGAGGAAAGGAGCGGAGTGAATTTGATCAGTCCAAGTTTGCTAGCGTAAGTGCTCAAGTGTTCTACAATGAATTCACGTTGGTTCGCAATTTCATAGCGAAACGATGTTTTCATCATCCCGGCAAATCGATCTAGAATATTATTGCAAATTTTGTGGCCGTCATTTTAGTTCTTCGGGAATTCTATGCAAATTTTTCTGAAACAACTGATAATGAAGTTTATATTAGTGGAGTGGGAGTTGCGTTCATCCCTAAAGTCATCAACATTTTTTACGGTCTATCCCTTGCTACAGATTGCTACTATGATATTTTCTTTCCTTCTAAAAGATAGCTTGATGAGATTTTAGCCTACCTTACTGATGGAAGAGGATCGTGGAAAATCTGAAAAAAATAAACGTGTAATTTTTTTCTCTTTTAAGCTTAATGCTACTTCTTAAGCCTGACATCACTTTATTTCTGCTCGTATTCTTCCATCAAATCACCTGAGTGAAGTGACGAAAGAAAGAGCTATTTTAAATTACTGCATTCAAGAAATGAAGCCTATAGATGTGGGAGCTATTATATTTGATGTGATCAACACTTCAGCTAGAGAAAATGTTATTTCTGGTTTAGGCTTCTCAACTCTCATTTTCTCAATTTGTAAGAATGTCGGTATTACTTACTCTCATTCTGAAGAGATTCTTAAGCCACTTAAGCCAATTAGAAAATCTCATGTGTATACATATGAAAAGACAAAAAGTCAAAGTTCTACAGCATATACTTCATCTATGCCTTCAACTTTTGCACCTGGACTTTCCACTTTTACATCTGAGTCTCCACCAGATGTGTGGAATACTGTTTGTCAGAGATACTTGGAGCATCAAAGTGATATATTTTTGATGCAAAGCAGAGTAGATGAGATGGATAGTAAGATTGATCATGTGTCTGGATATATATAGAGGATGAGTGACTATGATGGGGAGTATAATGAAGCGCTTGTAAAATTTTTGAAGGGTGATTAGAATATCAAATTTCCTACTTTTCCTAAATTCACCCCAAGGATTAACCCCAGAAGTCCTATTCCTGATGATTCTTGTGACGATGAGGAGGAAAATGAGCATGATTAGACTTTATTTTTGCTTCGCTGTCCTGATGTCCCTGTTATGTGTGTTTTTACTCTTCATGTATTATTGTACTGACTGAATACTTTGTAGAAACTCTATTATATTTTTGATATCAGATTGCTTAGAATTTAATCCTATTTATGCTTCTGTTTTTTTTTTGTTAAATGTTTAAAATGTAAAAGAGTGTTAGTTTTCTTATTTTTATTTACTTTGTTCCCCTTTTATATTGTTGCTTATACCTGTATTACCCTACAGTTTTAAATACCTTAATTAATGTACCTTTTTCTTCTCCCTGCTTAGTTTGAAAAAGTTCATATTGCAAAATGTTTTAACCTTATTAAAAGAACTAAGTTTGGGGGAAAGAAAAGAACTTAAATTTAAACTCTACTTGTCATTAGTAAACAATATTTTTCAAAATAATAACATATCCTATGGAAGAAAAGTTAATTTAAGATAGATATGTTGTTGTTTTCATGAATATTATAATAAACTTATAAATTTATTTTTATATAACAAGAGATAATTCTAAAAATTGTAATTATTTAATAAAAGAGTGTAAGAATTTTGATTCAAATATGTAAATTAAAAATGTTGTAGTTTAGAAAGTATTAAGGAATCTAGATGTTTACTTAAGAAGATATATTTGAAACTCTATGAAAAATTTGCTAAATACATGTTCATTATGTGAAAAATGTGTTAAGTCTTTAAATATAAGTTAAGGAAAGTGAAGTTCAAAATCATTAACAGGCTATCCAGATATAGTAATCCTCACTTGAAAAAGAAAAAGAAAAAGGATTGAAAACAATCCTTGAAAAAGAAAAGAAAATATATAGGATTGAAAAGAAATCCAAATATGAAAAGAAAAAGAAAAAAATAAGCGAGGAGAAGCTTAAGGAGAAGCCTAAATATAAAATTGGCTTCACTTGAATTATCTTATAGGAAGAGACCTAAATGTGTTTTTTAACTTAAGTCTTATGTCTAAGCATCCTTACTACTAGAGTAATCAAGAAAATTTTTTTCTTGTAAATTATCTATAAGTTCTTAATATGAAAAATTGCAATTATTTTTGCAATAGATAGGAGAAGATAGTTCATAACACTTAATTATTAAATATATATTACATATTTTGGTTTTAGCCTAAGTTATTTAAAAAGCTTTTTAAGTTTCATTTATTCTATTTATAAAATAAACAGTTATAGAAGCCTTAAAAATAATTTTTCTCCATAGATTATTATTTTTAGGAGTAAAGAGTTAAGAGTTACTTGAGGATAAGCAACATTTAAGTTTGGGGGAATTGATCACCCTTAAAATTATCTAAATTTTTATATCATTTTAACTAATATTTTAAGGATATTACGCTGTAATGAAAGGTATTTCTTATGTTTTTGGTTGCAGGTATAAGAAAATGAGTTTATGAAGAAAAAGAATCAAAAAAGGAGTAAAAGGAGAAAAAATGAGTCAAATTGAAGAAGAGAAGAAAAAAGGGGCTGACTCTGGCGCCTCAGCGCTGACTCTGGCTCTCACGCGCCAGACTCAGCAAAGAAATCTAGAGAGTTCTTAGACGGTTTTGTGATAATAATTGATGACTCAGAAGCAATCTAGAAGTCTTTGGTTAAATTACCATACATTATAAACAAGATACAAGGATTATAGACACAGGGAATCAGTTATTCAACGAAGAGGTACGACTCAAAACTTGAAGGGACGCGTCCATTAGCATAGGAGACTGGCGCCTAGGCGCCAGATCTGGCACCTAGGCACCACAGTTACCTTCTAGAATATTCAATGAATTTGGACGAATCTTGAAGAGGTGCTTGAAGCAACCCCTGGTCATTTTTGAAGCTCTATAAATAGAGGATTATTCTACAACAAAGTGTGGTCATTTGAAGTGTGTAGGTGTCATAAGAGTGAAAGAAGTGTGTCATTTCATTTAGTTAAAGAGTGTGTAGTGTTATTTACCTTTCTTAAGTGAGAGTTCAGAGTGTTTATAGTGTGATTGCTGGAGCTGGAGTCTTGTAAAATTCTGTCAGAGTCAGAGAAACTTCAAAGGATTGCTTAAATATCATTCCAGATAAGTATTTATAAATTATTTCTTAAGTTTTATACTTTGAATTTGAATTATATAAATATGGCTTATGGTGTGAATCATATGCTTTTTGAGTAGTCTTATTCCCTACAAATATGAAATTATTTAGATAAGGATTTAATTTAGTTTTGAAAACTTATTTTTCTTCATCCATAATTTGTGATGATACTTTGCCTAATCATCATTTACACTACAACTTGATCACTTGTAAAGTTAAAATCTGTGAAGAGTTCTTAAGATCTGACCGTGGGCTAAGAGTTCTTAACTTGTAAGTATCACATTTCCCTTGGAAAGGTAGATGGTAAATTTTTGAAGGAGGAGGTACGAAAATATAGGGAGACAATCTTTGAAGGGTGTAGAATTGAATACATTTTTAAAGTGACAGGCTAAATTCTATCAATTTGGTCTAAGAGGAGGTGATGGGTCACTAGTAGGCCAGACCAAAAGCACCCTTAGGGAGGAAAACTAGAAGTGAGACCAAGAAATTTGTCCCTTACTACTAACAATACATCCTGATCCGATCTTCTAAAACTAGCCAATGCTCTTTATACACTGCACCAAAGCGTAAAGAATATATATATGCTCCTTTTCCTCACAGTACCACATTCTCTAAGTTCTCAAACTAATTTAAATGTTTACTAATCATGAAATATTTCGTATGGGGAAAGAATTTGTGTTAAAGCATTTAAATTACGATTTATTTACAATTGCTACTTTAATAACTTGCATATTAGTACTTGTTAGTTGAATAGTTTATATATAGATTTTCTTATTTTTTCTTTAATTATTTGTACTTAACCTTCCTCGTGGGAAGATCTATATTACTTGAAACAATACGTATACTTGCGTAGTATACGATTTATATTTATTTATAAAAACTTTAATTTTTAATTATCATACATTAGCCGCTTAATCTGATTTGCGATCATATTTGGCCATAATTTTATAAGATATTTTACATGCGTAATTGCGGTCAATTCAATAGTCTCACCATCACATGGTTGAGGTTTCTCTCAATCATTTCAAGGATTTTGTTGCACAAACAAGAAACCTTGATGGTTGAAAGCTCCATTTCTTCAAGAATCATCCTAAGCTCTAAAAGGGATCTCACTCACATAAGAAGGTGAGGGAAAAGAGCTCTTTAAGAGATCTCTTTTTCAAATTTAAGAAAAAGAAAGGAGAAGAACTCCATTCAACTAAAAATGAAAGAAGAAGAAGCTGAAATATAGAAGGTCAATGAGCTCTCTTTTTTACTTAGAATTTCACTGCACTAAGCTCTTTTAAAGCTACAAAAAGGATGATTATAATTATATGCCATAAAAATTCGAATACCATGCATAGAAATTCACATAATTCTCTCTTGATCACTCATTAAAATATTTTCCAAATGCCTTAAATTTGATCCTTAAAAGTTAGTTGATCAATATGAGATGAAGGAGACGTACTATCTGACCTTTCCTCTCTTTCTCATGTAACCATTTTAGTTGTGTTGTGGGTGAAATGGGAATAAAGGCTTCTTAAGCTAAGTTGTGGCATTGTGACACTCTATAGTACAAGGCACATGACACTATGCTTTCACATCCTTTGGGTAAAAAGTTGTTAATTAATGTCTTAAGCCATAGAGCTCTATGAACATTGAATATGATACAATAATATTTAGAATGTTGTTCATAATGGTCTACATAAAATAATATGCTAACAAATGATCTTTTATAATGGTCTATTTAGAAACTTTGGTGATAATAAATATTTTTTAAGATGGTCCACCAAAATATATATGTTGTTTGCAAACTGGTCCCTAAAAAGCATGTTGTATCAATAAGGCATAATGTACTTATTAGAATTAAACCTTTCGATTTAAAAAAAATAGGTATGAATGAGATATATAATCATCATATTTATCATTAAGCAAGTGTGATAATTGTGCTTTAGTTAAGTGACAAAGATGATTTGCCCAAGGAAAGTACTTTTAAATAAGAGCCAACTGCCTAGTTAGTGTTATTTAACAAACTAATTTGAATAAGCTAACAAATAAGCTATATGATTATGACATCTTAGAATGGTTATTTAGATTAATGAGATGATTTAGTTAAACAAATGTAATATAATATAAACTCACAAGTTGATTAAGGTGGCCTCATCAAATAAAGCATCATAAAATTAACCGGGTAGACTAGGTATCATTGTTAAGTGATGTTTGACTAAACAAGTGAGGTTATCTGGTCAATCATAATGTTATTGTGAATGAAACTGAGTTGGCATAACCAAAAAATTAAACATAATTTTCAAGGTAAGTGAGGTGGCCTAGTCAAGTGAAATATGATAAATTAAATAGATAAACTAATTAGAAAATGTATCCTAGTTAAACAAGGGTTAGGAAAATAAGTGAGGTGTTCTAGCTAAATAAAAATTATTCGTAAGGTAATTGAGTTTGACTATTATGTCAAATACATACATATAATTGAAAAGACATGTGAGGTGGCCAAATAAATTAAAGAATTGAAGATAATTACAAAGGCAAATAAGGTGAACTAGTCAATTAAAGAGTTACAGATAATAAAAAAGTCAATATTGATGGCATAGACAATTAGACTGTAGAAGATAATAAAAAGAAACAAAGGTATTTTAGTGAGTTAAAATATTTTGCAACCTGAAATTGGCTAGTGATGAAAGTGATATAGTTGGGCAAGGTATGCATGGAAAACCATCATTAAGATTAAATTAGGTGAACGATATATTACTAGTGTGGTAAACTAATAAGAAATAAAAAATTTATTTTCATCACATAGATCTGAGTTATACTCCACAAAGGATATTATAATCAATATTTAAGCGACTTCCATAAAGGAAAGTTATGGATGGGTATTAGGCTGGTTTCTACAATGTATATCAAGTTTGAACAATCAATAGATTAATTTATTTTTTGTTTATTTTTGAGATGTTTCGATAATATTACCCAAATAAATATGCTCATATGATAAAAAACATGATTTTGTAATGGTTTAGCTTATACTAATCAAAAGCATATTGTATGGTATCAATAGTTGTGTTAAGGAATTATTGACTAGGTTTTATTGATCCAGATGTGGCATTAAGACTCAAACAAAAAGAAGTTCGCCACATATTGATCACGATCAAAATTTTAGTCAAGGTGTTAGTTTATTCTTTACTAAACTAAACTTTACACTTGAAGGATTTTGACATTTCAATGTGGTGTTGATGGGCCTTGGTGATAAAAGCCTAATAAAGTCGAAAAGAAAAGAGAGGTTATAAAATAATGCAAATGATCAAATGGTAGTATTATTCATATTAAAATCTTTATCTTGCACTGAAATTATTCACTGGGGTATTTTAATTTTCAATAAAATTTCTATTTTTGATAAATGGGATAATGATTCTTAAGAGTTTCCTAACTATGATACTGGTTGTTCGTCATATTGGCCCCACGTAGAGTTCAACTGGATAAAGGTATGTTATAAGTAAAATATAAGTTTCTTAAATATTAAAAATCAACATTACAGATAAAACATTTGCCATAACATTATTTCATCTTAACTTCATTTAGTTTTATTAAATAATAAAAAAAAAGAAACTGTAAAAAATGATTGATACTATATAGCTTGATCCTAATGTTTTCGATCTTACAAGCAAATCTAAGAGCATTGTAAAAGAATTTATTTATGGTTCAGGTGAAAATTAACCACCTAAATGGTCTTAATCATACATTCCATTTTGCCAAAATAAACACAACATCATACTGGTTTTGTTCATCCAAAACAGTCCAAATGAACAACCAATCATGTAATTCACATTGTAAATAACCATAATGAGTTGTATATAACAAATTTGGAAGTCTCACTAAGGAATTTTGATTATTTTTAAAACAAATTATTGCATTGTGCTAACATTTCCAAAGGTACTCCATAATGATTATTGGTTTGGGTAATCCATACTTAGCACAAATGCCCAATAATGATTATTCGTTTGGGTAATCCATACTTAGCACAAATGCCCAATAAACTCACTCTAATGAAAATATGAACCTTCTCATCCTATTTATTTAATACAAGGTTGGGCCTACATGATAAAGAGGATATTTATGATAACACGTGGTCAAATTTTCTTATATTATTTATTATCTAGTTCTCAAGTTAGGATTAACATCAAAAGATTACAAATTGTTGTCTTGATTACATCAATATGGACTCACTATCATGACTAAAAACTTAGTAGAGGATTCTCTCAGCTTGAGGAGAACATATATCTTTCTTTTGATAACTCACATGAGACATAACATAATTGATTTTGATGATAACTAACTAATGTGAGGATGAAACAAATGTGGTTATTGTAGGTAATCAAGATAAATAATAAACTTAGCTCAATTAATTAGCTTGATGGGTTTAATTAGTTCAATAAAATAGAAGAAAAATTGAGATGAGTAAATTGATGTATTATTCTTGTTAAAATGATAAATAAAGAATTTCACCTAACTCGAATTCATCACATAGTATTTTGCATATTTTAGTATATATATTTGAAAAATAACATAAATTTTAGATAATTAAGTTCATTACTTGTATTAACTCAAAAATTATGAAACTTTACATAAATTTAACTTCATTTTAAAATACTCAAGTGACCTCATATATGACGAGAATTAGTTCATTATTTAAATATAGATTTATGAAAGTATGAAATGCATTCTTTTGAATTATTCTTATTATTCTTATTCTTTCTCATATACATCCAAAGAAAAATTCTATCATGTTATTCATCATATATTATAAATTTAGTTGATAATATTTACTCAATTTGATGCCATGACTAGTTTTTAATAAAATAAGTAACTCAAAGTTATATTCTCATGAATTATCCTTGGGAATATCTTAGTTGATACATTCTTTCTCCTAAATAACTAGAATCATAATTATAATATAATTCTTTCATGAAAAAATATTCAAGAATATTTAGAATTGTTTTTATTTGAATAGATTAACAAATTTATTTATTGAGTAATCCTTAAATTTATAAATTCAAAATTTAAGTCATTCTTCTTGAACAACAAAAAAAAAATCAAGCCTTCATTTTGGGAAGTATCCAAAAGTAATTTAGAACCTCAATTTCAAATTTTTATTGATAAAATTACTACCCTTATAAAATCAGTTACATTGAAATAGTAAAAGTTTTCCAAATGATTTAAACTAGTTTAATATATTCAATCAAATAGATTGAGTCCTATTTTAGAAAATAATGGCCATCCACCTCTCATGCTTTTTAATTAATTGATATTTTTTTATTAATTCTAGTAATCCCATTAAGAAAACCTTTTGGCCTACATCACTATTATTTTAAAATTAATTAGTTGATTTATCAATCCAATTTTAAAAAACCATTGGCCAATTCTTCCTCAATTTTAATTCTTTTAAATTTATTTTGGTTAATAAATTCAATTCAATTAAAGTATGGTTGACCTCATTTTTGATGAGGTCTTTTGCTTCTCTCTTTAGTACTTAGGATCTAGCCTTAGGCTTTTCCTTTAAATAATCTTAGAGGACTAGAAGTGGAACCCACCCTTTAGAAGTTCAAACACCTCTTGACTCCCTGCAAAACCTCACAAGCTTGATTGTAGACACCTAATCACCTAGAGGGTAGAAATTAAATGTGGAGGTTTAAAGGATGAGTTCCCTATATGACTTTTTGGCCTTATGAATACCCTGGATGGCCTGGTCTGGTGAGGGTTGACTTGCACATGCACTACACTCTCACACACATTCCAAGCCCTAAAACCACACTCTCACCCAACTTGACTTCCTGTCTCACGTAGGTAATTCATATGGATGGTCCTTAACCCCTAAGCCCCTGACTAAGAGGGTTAGGAACAACATAGTGAATGCCTCAAATGAGTCCTCTCATGGCTCATAAGGGCTTAATATGGCTTCATGGCTCAACCAAAGTGATTCCATTCTACTCAAATTTAATCAATCTTCGCTTTTCCAAAATTTCAATTTTTGACCCCCGGGGCCCTACACCTACTAAACCTACCAAAAGCCCTTGAAACTACCCAATATTTACAAAATCACCTAAATTACCCAAAATTCCTCAAAATCAATCCTAAACATTTCCTCCCACTCAAATTGATCATCCATAGCCAAAAATACCAAAAAATTCCAAAAGTACCCCCCCAATACCCTCCAAATACCCAAAATGCCCTTCTTTACCCAAAAATCCAAAAATTCAGAAAATCCCAAATATTCCCAATTTCATTTTGTTCAGTTACACCATGGGCCAATTTTGCCAATTTACTCCACTTTTACTAAAACCCCCAATTTGGCCCATTTGAAACCCAAGTGAACCCAATGTCAAACCAAACCACCCCAATTGACCTCAATTTTGGTCCAATTCAATTCTAAACTTCAAATCAACATCCCCAATATCAATTTAGATCAAATCCAAGTCCAATTTGATTGACATTTGAGCCCAATTTCAATTTGAAGCCTAAGGCCCAATTTTGGCCCATGACCCTAAACCTAGCTCAAACCCATCCAATTCAACTCCAATTGGCCCCAAATCTTTTCTAAAGCCTTCCTAACATCCCCATAAACAAAACAATAACTTGATTTGCCAAAAATTTGAACCTAAACTCCACCCAAACCTAACCCAAAACCAAAATCCCTTAAATTGACCCAAGCCCAAGCCTAACTAAAATAGGCCCAAATCCCAAAATTAGAGCCCAACCAAAGTTGGAAACTGTTTATGACACTCCCATGAACATTTCTCAACATTAATTTTACATCAAATCCAACTTTAGCCCAACCTTAACCCAAGTTAGTCCAATTTGGCCCACCTTGGCCCCTTTAGCAAAAGACCCCACATTAAACCCAATTCAATTCAAAATCTCTTTAAACTTGTTCCAAACCATTCATGACACATGACTAAACCAATTGCAACATTTATTTGGCATGATCCTTCACAAAATTTCCATCCACCAATTTATTTTCAAACCCAAAAGCCCACTTCCCTGAATCACTTTAAAACCCCACTTCCAATAAATTCAAAAGCCCAAATTTCATTCCAAAGCCCACATGAAATTTTCCCTCATCATTCCCTATGATTTAAATCACCCCTAAGTTTCAAAATCATCATTAAACCATTCCATATCAAGCTTCATCCAAATTTCCACCAAAATGCCAAAATTCATAAAATCCCCTTTCATGAAATTGACCAAATCTTTTCCCAAGCCAAATGAAGCCATGGAGCCATGCATAAGCCATATGCAAGCCATGGGAGCCACTTTAAACATCACCATGCCATGAATTGCAAAAGGAGGAGCCTCTTTTAAACCCCCTTAAAAGGGTTTTAACCCTTTTAATGAAACACCCAAACCCATGATTAATCTAAATATTCATGGATGGGGACTTCACCACCTTCTCTTGGCTGAACCCACTGATTTCCCTCAGCCCAAAATCAGGCCTTGGTGGGTGCACCAAACCCAAATCCATGCCTTTGACCAAACTAAGCCTGAAATGACCCCTTCCACTTTGATTCAACTCCTTTACACTTGCCATTTGCCAATTGAACTCACAAACCTCAAGCACTAACCTCCCTGACCCTGAGGGTGACCCATGCCTGGCCGGCCAGCCACCACAGCCACTAGAAAACACCAGGGCGAGAGCACCCATGTGAGCCAATTTTTCAATTCTGCCTTGCTGACTTGTCCCATGCCTAATGGCCACCATGGTTGTTCTTCTCCTCACCAGAGCAGTTGATCCAAGCCACTAAACCCCCCCGGGAGGCCCTCCAGCCATGCGTGTTTAAACACCACTACCTCTCGGCTAAAGAAGGAGATGAACCAGACCTTAAGGAAACTCTGCCAAAATTGCTCCAGGGCCTTCTCCTAACCCAGATCAGTTGATCCCCAGTGTTCCTTTACCCTAATCCCCATTAACAGAGCTCAATTTCTGAGTTGAAAATCCACTAAAAAAATAGGACACTTCACCACAGTGAGCCAATCTCCAAATTTATTGGTCCTACACTTTCACCAGACCAAGAGGAGAAGTTCCCCAGTAAAAGCCCCCTCACCAGGCCAGCCATTGCTTCCAACCTCCAAGCTTTGTGATCGGCCTTGGTCACTTTCATAACTAGAAAATTCCCCAGAGCCAGAGACTTCATCTGGAGCTTGCTTGGACTCAATTGAAGGTGACACAACTCTCAGATCGAAGCTTCACTTCTCTGAGCTAAGGTATGAACTCACTCTTCCTCCCGAGCTTCCAGCGATTCTCCATTTTTTTAGGATAATTTCATAGCCTATAAACCATATGGATGTGTTCGTATCTTCAAGATGAATCCATAGAGCATAAGAACATGAAAATCCATTGAGAATCGAGTGAGATCTTAGGGTTTTAGTGTGGACGGTCTTGGGTGGACACCAGTCGTAGACGATGACCAGGAGCCTTTGAATTGCGTGTGTATCGAGCAGACGGCTCAAATTGCGTCGGAACAGGGAATGTTACGTAAACCGTGGGCCCCTGGAGCACTGAGTCAGATGGTGGCGTAGAATAGCAATGCGCCGCGTGGACTTTCAGAGCTGCCGATGTTGCGCTGGCGCCGAGTCGGATAAGTAGATAAATAGGGTATTTTTGAATTATTTAAATGTCCAGAACTTCAAAAATTCATATCTTTGTATAGAAAAATCACAAAAATAAAATAAAAATACCCTCTTGCTCAGTGAACAGAGGAGAATAATGTGGAAAAGAAATCAAGTTAATTGGATGAGTATTTTATTTTTAATAATTTATTTACTATTTTTAGTATTTTGATTGTCCATTTGTATAGACAATTCACCATGGCATGAGACCATAGGGCTTTTGAAGCCTCTGATCTTGGGAACATTCCCTGAATTTTTCAAGGTCAGAGGCCATCTCTGTGAAAAGTTATTGATTTTTCAAGGTCATGTCACTGTTTTAGGTATTTTAATTCCAATAATTAACATGTTGTAAAATAAATTATAGGAAAATTTAGTGATGTTTCTTAGGACCAGGGAACCCCATGAAAAATATATTTTGCATTAATTCATTCATAATAACCTTAATTGGCCTAAACCCCTAAAATTGAATTTGAATTAATTAGGATTAAGCACACATCAAATTGACTTGAAAATAATTCTCCACTGATCTTTAGGATTAGAAAGACCTCACATAAAAATTTGAAATCAATTGGATGATTAACCTTACCAAATGTATTGATTAAGCCTCACAAGCAAAATGAAACTTTAAAAATTCATAATTCTAAAAATACTTTTCAAAAATTTAGAAAATTGATTTTGGAGCTTCTCCGTTATAAGGGAAGTTTAGAAAAATTAAAATTGAAATTTTCTAAAAAAGTTGATTTTCCACAATATTTTAATATTTTAATAATTAAAAAAATAATATATATCATAAAAATATTAAAAAAAATTAATACTCTAAAAATCAAAATAATTATAATAAATAAAATAAAATTCAAAAAATCACCAACATTGGTCCAAGTGGTCCTCTGGTCATTAGGAACATCTCATAATTTTCTTAAGGATAGATACCTTTCCTTACTCATGTTGTTGAATTTTCTTTGAAAACCTCTATTTTCTACTAAAAATAATTATATAAATAAATCAAATTCAGAAAAGTTACATTTTCTCCTCTCATGTCTTAATTAACATGTGAGTGAGGTGACATAAAAATTTCAAATTCATTTGGGCTCAATTTAGTGAGTTATGAAATAAATAAGCTTAAAAGGGCATAAAGGTAATTAAAAATTTTAACCCTTAATTAAAACTTTAGGTTTAATCAAAATGGGAGGTAAAATATTTGATTTTAACTTTCTCTTGGATGATTGAAACTTAGGGAAATTAAGGGGTAGAAACCCATTAAACACTTTGAAAATATCAAAATGAAACTTTAATTAATTAAATGATTTAAATTTTGGAAAGAATATATTTAAATTTGGATTATTAAAATAGGGATATTATTAAGAGGAAATTTATTCTTTAATTTAAAAATCCCTAAATAAATCACTTTAATAATATTTAGTTCCTAATTAAGAATTAAAATAATAATCCAAATTAACAATTAAAAGTAAAAAAAATTAAAATTAAATTAAAATTAAAATTTAATAAAATTAAATTAAATTTAAATTAAATTTAAATTAAATAAAAATTAAATTAAAAAAAATTAAACTAAAATTAAAAATAAAAATTAAATTAAAATTAAATTAAAATTGAATTAAATTAAAAATTAAATTAAATTAAAATTAAATTAAATTAAAATTAAATAAATTAAAATTAAATTAAATTTAATTTAAAATTAAAATCAAATTGAATTAAATTAATTTAAAAATCATTTAACAACAAACCTAAGTGAAATCATTAAGAATTAAGTCTAAAATAATTTGAACACTATTCCAAACGTAAAATTATTAATTAAAACCTCATAATTAAATTAAAACACTTTAAACCAGTAACTCAAACTTTTAATTATGATTAAGATTCTCGATAAATCAATTTGCCCTTAAAGGCTTTAATTATTATAACTCTTAAATAGAGTATTAAGTGAGATGTCACTTCATTCATCAGGTAATCAAATACCTAAGTTCACTGAGCAAGAAACAAAGTTTAACTAAACTCCTAGATGATTAATTCACTCGTGCAATTAAATTTACTTGGACTCAAAACGATCGAGAAATATTGAAAAGATGTTTAGGACTCGTCCTAAGCACTTCCTCAATATGACGGGATGTTTTAGAAGAACAACTGAATTTAATTGTTCTTTGATGAAGAAAATCATCCTTAAATCAAACTAAGAACCTAGACATTATAGGAGATGACTAGTTATAGGATTAGGAATTTGGTAGACTACCAAAACCTTTCCCTTACCTTTACCTAGGTATCTGTTGAAACATTTAAATGCCTTAACATGTGTTTTAAGTGCAGCTTGGGATGACGGGAAGACCCTCCAGGTACGCTTTTATTTTATTGCAATTTACTTATATGCACTGTACTTTACTTTTCTTGCATGATAAATAAAACTGTTGCATGAAAACCAAAACCTTTAGGGTAGTCCCTGAACTGAAACTAAAACTAAATTAAAAGTCATTGCAAGATAAAATTCAATGCCACAACATCCAAAATATAAAACAACTCAAAATTTAATCACAAACAGAACAACAAAACTACAATTGCAACTAAATAAAAACGTCTCATTGAATGATCGGGAATACCTCGGATGATGTAACCCACGTGTTGCTAACGGGATATCCCACGATCTAAATGAAAGTGTGGAACTCATTCAGTTGAGTTTAGCAAATTCGTACGGACTAAGTGAATTCGATGAAAATAACGAGTGCGGGATGACGGAACCGTGGGATCTTAATCGGTTCCGTTTAAACAACTTTAAGATTTGTTTTAATTAAAATATTAAAAAAACTTGGATTTTAAGATTTTCTCTAAACCAAAACACTTCTCTCATCTCCTGATTTATGACTTCTAAAACTAAACCTCTGCAACAACAAGGAGCTTGGAGCATGGTAGGTAGCACGACCATTGTCATCAGCAAAACTCGGATCTACTTTAGCAAAAGTTTCTTAGAGTTAAATAACAAAGCCATAGGACATCGAGGTAGTTTGCCTAGCGCAACATAAATCCTCAACTCTTCGTTAGGCATTTGCATAATCATGTTATGCAAATTAAGCCCTAACCGGTCTTAGGATTCCGAGGTAGTCGTTCAGTACGACATAAACCCTCACATCTTCAAGGCTATTTGTATGATTATTCAGACAAATATATGTCCTAATTATTTAAAATTGGGAGGATTGCAACATTAAATAAACTTCCAAATTGAAGCCAAACAATAGGATAGTTTTGGAAGTTGCCAAGATTTCTTCTTGGATCCTCAGCTTCTCCTACTTTTCTTCCTTGAACTCCTGAAACGAACTGTTCCAAATTTGATCCATTCCCTATTGAAATTCCAAAATTTAATCCTTTGAAAACCTTAAACTTTGAAGTTCTTGAGAGAAAAACCACTGATCATTATCGAGAATTTTCTTAAATAATTCTTGTCATTTAAGATGTAATTAACTATAGAGGCTTTCCCTTATAGGGAACTTTAAGAACCCAGGTAATATAAACCCTGTTTAATTTCTTTATATTAAACCGAGAAACTTGTCGGCTTATAAAGTTAGTTCGCAAACCAAACAGATGTCATAAATCTTTTAGTTTATTTAATGGAGCCCCATCATCAAGTAGTGTGTCTATTCTTCGGGATAAATACATGGTTTGTTGTGCGGTGGTCGTTTATATAAACTATTCTGGATATGAGATCGGTTTGATTTCATATCTTAAAATTTTCAAACTTAAAATTATTTTCAAAATCAAATGTTACTTTCTAAATTATATATATATATTTATATTTAATTTAAAATTTAAATTTCGCAGACAATTTCTGTTAGGCGACTCCCCTTTTTCAAAATAAAACACACTCAACCTAAAAATATGCCGACAACTTATGGCGACTCCGTTGGGGACTAGTTCCTCTCTCCATTTTAATCAGATGGTTTTGCTTTCATAAATCGGTAGTGAGTCCATATCCCTAGTGGACCAAAACTACCATTCTTCCGTTGGAATAACCCGTTCATTTTTGTCTTGAACGAGTATAGCCAACTCCTCTCGGATTTAGGAGCCACTGTTTAGACACCCCTAAACAGAGAGGTTCCGAGATCCTTTTACCTCTTTTCTGAGGTGGGGTGGACCCCCAATATATGTTAGTTTAGGAGCAGTCCTTCGAGTCGATAAGTCTTGCATAAGACTTTCTCTTCCTTTCCAATTCTAAATCGGGCCCTTTACCTTTTCTACAACACTTTTTCCTTTAATCGTTTTACTTCTAACAAAAGAACCTCCTAATAAACAATCTCTTTTAAAAATCACAGATACACTAAGATAAACGAAAATGTGTTCGGACTCTTTCTTTTTCGTCCTAAAATTTACGACGAAATGAAGCATAATTCGGGACTGACATTCAGAATCTGTCCTGCAGAAAATGACTGCCCCAATGTTGATCTTCTCCTTCACCAATGGAATGGACTTTGCTGTTAATAAGGATGAGCTACCCGACAATGGAATCATCCATTTCGGACAAGGATTCGGCAACACGGATGTCAAGTTCGCTGACGTCACTCTCTTCACACTAATGGACAAAGTGTCAGAAACTGAAAAGCTCGTGATTGAGTTCAATATGAAATCGACTCAAGATTTTCCTCCCCTGCAAATGATTCCAGCTGAAAGGAGTACTACTATTGGTAGGGGGACTGTTGTCTCTACCCCCACTGGTCTAGTCATCTATGCACCTACCCCGACTTCACGCGGATCGAAGGGGAAGGAAATCAAGTACGTGATGAGCACATCACCGTGGAGGGTACGATTTGGCTACAATACCAACTGTTTTTTAGATTGGGTCCGGTTCGAGAGTTGCACCCCTAACTCGGACTCAATGGAGAAATAGAAGCGGAAAGATTGCCGGAATTGAGAAAGCCGGAGCTGCTGAAGTTGCTTTTCAGAAGAAATTCCTGAGGAAAGAGAAGAACTGCCTGAGTATATACCTCTGTTGGAGGGGAGCAGGTTTCACCCTCTCTCTGCCGCATTAGATGAAGAGAACGTCCGTAGGATCACCGCTGCATTACCCCGACCTGCGTACTACAATAATTTTAAGAGGAAAAAGGGATAAGACTACGCCATTGACTCGGCTGCAAGCTGTGATAGAAAGATTGGCAAAGAAAGAAAGATGCCCTGTGTCAGAAATCTTAAGACGGATAGGACGGGTGCCAGCTAAATCCCGCCTCGGACCGTGAATAGAGCTTGTTGCTGCCACAGAGAAACCAAAGAAGAAGATAAAAGCTAGTCCACCCATTGTTGTATCGGGTCTACAAATTAGAGAGGATACCACCTTCCAGAATATAGCCGACAGACCATCCGATCCTAGGTTTCCGACTGCGAGAAGGATGGTATGGCGACCTACTACTATTGAGCTAAGATCAAAATAATGTCATGAGAAGAAAAGTCTCGCCAGGAGACTTGAATCAGAAGAAAGTGCTACTGCAATAAAGGGGACTCCCGGGAAGGAAGTTTAACAACCGTCACGAGACAACTGCGAGACCGTACGAAAAGGGCCACTAGAGGATGCCATGGACAAATTAAGGACTGATATCCGACGGTTAGCAAAAGAAAGAGAAGAAGAACTAGGATATGAAGTTGACTCATCAGAGTTCATGGATGAGGAGTATGCCTAGATCAACATGGTTGAAACGCGAGCATCATCCGCTTCACAAGGTGCTCCAGCAGCTGCAGAAAGTGACAGGAGAGAGATGACACAATTTCCCAAATGACAAAGAGGATGGAAGAGATGGTTGCTTCCTTAGCCACTCTCCAGAGTCAGGTACAACCTTAGAAAGAGACACCCCCAGAAATTATCCATATTGTAGATGGAGGAAAAGAGATCACATCCGTCAACGGAGACGAACAACCAAAGAAAGATCATGCACAAAGCATGATTTTAGAAAAGGACATTAAGAGCATGGTAGAACAGCAGGTGCGAGAGGCCCTAGCACAATCTAAGAGTGGAGCATCTATTCAAACGGGTAGACCTTACCCCAAAGAGTTCGATGCAGTCCAATACCCGAAAGGCCTCGTACCAACTCTGTTTAAGACTTTTGATGGAACAGGAAACCCCCCACAACATGTGGCACATTTTTCGTGCTAGTTGCTGCAATGCCAGTGGGAGTGACGCTTTACTCTTTCGACAGTTCGTTAGCAGTTTATCAGGGATTGCCTTTGATTGGTACGCAGAATTGTCGAATGGTTCAGTAAAGACCTTTTCAGAACTAGAGAATCTTTTCATTAAATTATTTGTCGGGGCTCAGCACCACATCACCATCGGTGATCTAGTGGCGGAGCAACAGAAGCCGAACGAGACTTTAGTGGATTACATACTTTGATGGAGAAACTTAAGCTTGAAGTGTGAACCACAGCTTCAAGAACAACATGCAGTCGGCATCCTACTTAAAAGTATATATGGCCCGATAGCACTTCTCCTTAAAGGATTTACAATCAAGACTTTCGAGAAGTTGCTTAGCAAGGCCGGGAGCTTGCAAGAAGAGGCAAAGCAGTTAAGTTTCATGGACAAGACCGATAAGTAGAAACCCGTGAAAACATTCGAAAAGAAATTCGGAATCGTCGCGGCAGTAGATAAGGGCAAGCAGCTGGTTCAGATACAGTCAGAGCGGCCACAGCCTAGTTATCAACCACCACAACGGACTTATCAGCAACCTCGGCAAGGCTATCGACGAACCTTGTCCGAGCTATCAGTCGCCACAGCATTATGAACAACCGCCTCGTTCATCGCGTACCTTAAGAGAACTTCTAAATAAAGAATATCCATTCAAAACCGAAGCAGAAGCGAAGATGTTCCGCAGCTTAATGAAAACACCGGATTTTCAGCTGCCAGAGCCTAAGAAGCCGGAAGAAGTCAATAAGAAAGATCATCCGAACTATTGTCCTTACCACCAAATGCTCGGACACAAGATAGAGGATTGCATCACTTTCAAGAGTTGGCTTGATCACAATCTTTAGAAAGGGATCATAACGATCCCAAAGGAAAACATGAAGGAACCCCTGAAAGGAGGTTCCGTCAATGTTATTTCAATGGATCCTATTGTTCCGATAAACCCATACACGATCGATGATGGATGGAGTACCGTATGAACAAAGTCATCAAAGAAAATTTTGGATCACATCCAGACCGCTTCGGTACGCGCTTCAACACATAGTTTTAAACATGTCGAGCCGGCACTATCACTTGCGATTGAAGAACCGCCCCAAAAGGAGGAGAAGACCGTGGAAGAAAAGAAGACTGAGGCTCCAAAGGGTAGACTAGTGGCTGCTTATCCTAGGATGGTTGTTTCCGATTTGGGAGAGAAATCCCTCGAACTCCTGACTCTGTATGATTATTTACTCGCCCTGGCGGGATCTTATAATGATAAAGGTTATGGCGTTGGCTACGTTTTGACTGTTTCTAACGATTACGTAACTAGCGACAACCGGCTTAATCCGAATCTCGATTCCAATACAAATAACGATTCTCAAATCATACATAACCTCAATGACCACGACGAAGAAGATGTTCATAAAGGAGGCTACGAAAGCTCGACAAGCAACGAGTCCATTTGTGAATTCTGAGGGACTCTGATCCCGATAGAATTAGAATCATCAGACACCGAAGCAACTTCAGAAGAGCCAGTTGTTCCAATTCAAGAAGATACACCGGTAGATTCAACACCAAATTCAGAAGAGATAACTGAAGTAAATTTAAGAAGTGGAAAAGTTCTACCCCAGAGAATGGGTCTAAAGGATAAAGGAAAGAAGGTGGTTGCTCAGGAAGAGCTAACCCCAGCAGAGGAACTTCCCATTCGGGAAGAAACCGAGGAACATGGTAATAAAGTAGACTGCAATGTGCTAACCCATCTTAGGAAATTACGAGCCAAACTATGCATATACGACACTCTGATCCTATCAAAGAAGATGAGGGAGGCTCTGATCAAGGCTTTATTTGATCCAGAAAATTTTTTTAGCTCAAATGGCCGGTAATTCCTTCGATGAGGTTTGCTCGTTAAGAGAACAGCGAGGTGTTACCTTCACGGACAATGATCTATTACTGGGAATAACAGACCACAACCGACCGTTATACATTTCAGTCACTATTGGAAAGTTTACACTCTCGAGAGTGTTGGTTGATCCGGGAGCATCAATCAACATAATGAATCTTCGAACGCTAGCATAATTGGAAATTGATGCTCGCGAGCTTGAAGCAGACAAGATGCTATTAAGAGGCTTCAATCAAAAAGGAGAAAGAGCTCTTGGATCGATAACATTACTAATGAAGACTGGTGATTTAGCAAAGACAACCGCAAAATTCCACATAATTGATTCTGAGACATCGTTCAACGCTCTACTGGGTCGGCCATGGATCCATGAAAACCGGATAGTACCGTTGTCTATGCACCAGTGCATAAAGTATTACGAAGGAGGAGAACAATGTATCAAAGGTGACTTGCAACCATTCTCCGTACACGAGATTGAAATTCATGAAGATGCGGCCTACTACGCGCCTCCGAAGAAAACAATCTTTTCCAGAAATACCATACCAAATGAAGCAAAAAAGATTCGAGACAATGAAGAACCTGAAGTTCTAGTCCAACAGTTACTCACCACTCCCTCATGGCGAGATGGCGAAGATTTCTCCAGAACTCGCACCCGAGGTCGAGGCCGGGGACGAGGACGTGGAAGAAATGTTGGAACAGTTGGACAGAAGAAACCGGTCATTGATGTTGATTGGGAGAAATGTTCCGAAGAAGAAGAAGAAATTGAGAAAGAAGCAGCGACAATAAGTCAAAAGAAACCCCAGTTCAAGATCTCTCTCAAAGATGAAAAGAATGAAGAATACAAATCAATGTACGAGAAGATTAACCATTATGTACATACTATGACCCTGACACCGATCCATTCTAATAAGATTGAGGGTATGGTGGTCAATGAAGTGCATGATTGTGGTGCTAAGCCAATCAAGTTCTACCGTGGTGCTTCTTCTTCCAATACTGAAAAAGATGTACAATTTGAAGATGTTACTTCTTCTAAATTAATGGAATAACCCTTTGAGTGGTACTCTCCCTGTGTTCAAAATTTAATTCAACATGGTTTCTTACCTCGACAATGGACAAAAGGCCAATCACAACACTTTGAAAAATTATGGAATTATGCCAGTCGGCCTCCCATTTCAAAACATGGTCTCGGATTAGGCACAGTAGGATCAGTTGATGATATGAAATTTTGCTTGGTTGTCACTTACGAACCTAATGAAGACTGCTTTGAAGCCTCAGAAGATCTTGAAGATCTGCAAATCGGAGACACTCCACCAGAATTCGAAGAAGAAATCAAATCTACTATAAACGAGTTAATGGAAGTTAACTTAGGTACTAGCGAAGAGCCTAGGCCTACCTTTGTTAGCTCCTTACTCAATAAAGAAGACTCTGAAAACATAGTCAAGCTATTAATGGAATTCAAGGACTGTTTTGCTTGGAGTTACGACGAAATGCCAGGATTAGCTTCAGAAGTCGTAGTTCACAAGTTAGGAGTGGATCCCACTGTCGTTCCAGTCAGACAAGCTCCCAGAAGAATGCTTCTAGAAATTGAGCAACAAGTAATAGCTGAAGTTAAGAAGCTAATAGATGGTAAATTTTTCCGTGAAGAACAATACCCAACTTGGTTAGCCAATGTGGTACCAGTCAGAAAGAAGAATGGTCAGATCAGAATCTGCGTGACTTTAGAGATTTAAATAAAGCATGTCCAAAGGATGAATTTCCACTAGCAATCCCAGAACTGATGATCGACATTGCTTCAACACATGAAATCTTCTCATTTATGGATGGATCATCAGGATACAACAAGATAAAGATGGCACCAGAAGACGAAAAGCTCACGGCATTCAGAACGCCGATCGGAGTGTATTGCTACACATTAATGCCATTCGGACTAAAGAACGCAGGAGTAACATACCAAAGAGCGATGACGAAGATTTTTGATAATCTCATTAACAACCAAGTAGAGTGCTACGTGGATGATGTGGTCATCAAAAGCAAACTGAAAGAAGATCACCTGTATGATTTGAGAATTGTTTTCGAGCGACTAAGACAATTTAATCTTAAGTTGAATCCCATAAAATGCGCCTTCGTCGTCACCTCCGAGAAATTCTTAGGATTTCTTTTCCGACATCGCGGGATTGAATTGATCCAGAAAGATTAAAACTATCTTAGAAATGCCTCCTCCCAAAACCTTGAAACAATTACGATCCTTTCAAGGAATATTGGCATATCTTTGACACTTTATCTCGAACTTGTCAGGTAGGTGTCAGCCCTTCTCAGCATTAGTTAAAAAGGACGCCAAATTTGTTTGGGATGAGAAATGCCAGCTGGCTTTTGAGGACATTAAGCAATATTTAATGACACCTCCTGTCCTAGCAGCGCCAGTCTCAGGTAGACCGTTGATACTTTATACCGCGGCTCTAGACGTCTCCCTTGGAGCCCTGCTAGCCCAGGTCAATGATGAGGGAAAAGAAAATGCTCTCTACTACATAAGCCGTCGTCTAATTCGGACGGAAGTAAAGTATCCTCCGATTGAGAAGCATTGTTTGGCCCTGATCTTCGCCACTCAAAAGCTCAGGCATTACATGCTTTCTCATAAGGTCAAACTTATTTCGAGAGTTAATCAGTTGCAATACTTGATGACCCGACCGACGCTTTCTAGCAGACTTGCTAGGTTGTCTATGATACTGTTACAATTTGACATAACTTTCATTCCTCTTCGCACCGTAAAGGGACAAGTCCTAGCTGACTTCCTTGCAGCACACCCTTTACTGGCAGATTCGCCTCTCGACGATGATTTGCCTGACGAGCAGATAATGAGCCTGGAAGACCCTGATGATCGACGTTAGGAACTATACTTCGACGGAGCGTCCTAAGCATAGAAGAACAAAGAATCGCAAATGATAGTGCTCGGTAAGGCAGGAATTGGACTAATCTTTATAACACCGGAGCGGGGGATGTTAAAATACTCCTACCACTTAACAGAACCGTGTACAAACAACGAGGCAGAATACGAAGCCCTTATAACCGGATTGGAATTAACCATTCAGATGGGAATAACGGACATCAACATCTACGGAGATTCTCAGTTGATCATTCAACGAGTCGCCGGACAGTACAGAATTTTAAAGCCAAGACTCGAGCAGTACTTTCAGTACGCCATGAAATTGTTGGAACAAATCCCAAATGTAACAATCTACAAGATTCTCAGAAAAGAAAATGCTCTCGCCGATGTGTTAGCCCGCCTCACAAAGGAATTTACTTGCTTGCAGGATGAGTCAGTTGAAGTGTCAGTTCAAGGACGACAGGTTCTATCACAGCTCGACATGGATACGATACAAAAATCAACAGAAAAAGCAGAAGAAATTGCAGCAGTGACAGAAAATACAGAAGATTGGAGGCAGCCATTAATAGACTACTTGCAGACAGGAAACCTACCTGACGATAATTCGTTAGCCCATCAAATCAAGAAAAGAACTCTTTCTTATGCATTAATAAATAATACATTATACAGAAGGTCTTTTGATTAGATGTGACTAAGATGCTTGAGCGGGTCCGAGGCTCATGAAATTGTTAAAGAAGTACATTCAGGACTTTGTGCCGCTCATCTGTCGGGTCCGAAAATGAAAATGAAGATTAAAAGACTAGGTTACTACTGTCCCTCAACGATGACCGATTGTATGAAAGTTGCCAAAAGCTATCACCAATGTCAAGTGCTTGGAGTGGTTCTCCAGCAACCTCCAAATGTGCTACATCCGACAATCGCGTCGTGGCCATTTGAGTGTTGGGACACAGTTATAGTGGGTTTGATAGAACTGCCTTCTTCAAGAGGACATCGCTTCATTCTAGCATCTACATACTACTTTTCTAAATGGGCAGAAGCTATACCACTCAGAGAAGTGAAGGCACACCACGTGCTACAGTTTTTCAAGAACCAAGTTGTCTACCATTTTGGGGTACCTCGCAGAATCATTTCAGATAATGGGTCTGCATTCAAAAGTACAAAGATCAACAATTTTGTTAGAAGACACGGGATCGATTGGCGATACTCAACGATCTACTACCTAAGAGCAAATGGCTTGGCCGAGGCTTTTAATAAAACTCATGTTCAAATTTTGAAGAAAACTTTGGACGACAACAAGAGAAATTGGCACGAGAAGTTGTTAGAAGCCTTATGGGCCTACAGGACAACTTTTAGGATTCCTACTCAGTCTACGCCTTACACTTTAGTGTACGGGTCCGAGGCCGTCTTGCCCCTAGAAGTTCAGCTTCCATCACTCTGAATTGCAGTCACAGAAAAAATCACTACAGAAGAAAATGCCAGACTACAACTGGAAGAATTAGAAAGCTTGGAAGGGAAAAGACTTTCCGCGTAACAGAATTTGGAACTGTATCAAGCCAAGATGATCCAGGCCCATGATAAACTGGTCTGTCCCAGGACATTCAAAGTCAGTGACTTCGTTCTTGTTCTCAAGAGACCTATTATTGCACACCGCAAGATAGGAGGTAAATTTGAACCAACATGGGAAGGGCCGTTCGTGGTCGAGACAGTCTACTCAGGAGGTTCCTACCAGCTTGTGAACTGCGGTAGAGAATGGCCTATGCTTCCAATCAATGGACGGTATTTAAAGAAGTATTACGCAACTTAATGTTTCGAAGGGTGGCTTCTAAAGTAGAATCTTATCCCTAGAAATACGGGTAAAGTAATCACTTTGTGACTGGGTCTGAACCCAAAACAAAATAAAATGGATGATAAAAAGAATCTCATCAATGAAAATGTTAAAAAGAAAACATGGGAAATCATAATAATAAAATGTCAATCTTTCCTTTTAAATCCATTCATTCCTGGTATTTCCTCATCTCTTCCTTCTTCCTTTAAATTTAAAAGAAGTGAATAAGAAATTTTTAAGTGTTTTTCTTATTGTTCTTGTTCTTAGTACAGCCCTTGATCCTTTCTTTGATTTTTCGCAGGGAAATGTCGAACGGGCGGTTGGTTCTAAACTTTAGAAATGGCGTGAGTCTAGCACTTGATGAAAAGAGGGTGAGGGATGGAGCAGTGATAGAGATTGACTCAGACTTCACACCAACAGACTTTCAATACAAAGAAAATGATTGGATCCCAGTTGATCGAGAAGAACTTCACAGCCAGACAGTGATGAAAATGGGTGGCCCGAGCCACCAATCCAGCAACAAGAAAAGAAAAGGAAATGCCGCGCATGCAACCGAAGAAGATAAGAAAGTTAAGTCCATGGTTGCCACAACAGAGGGTAGGCTTGTCAGCGCCGCGCCCACAGAAATTCAAGGGATAAGGAGAGCTACTCTCACTGCTACCCAGCGAAGAAATAAGAATTATCGCATTCGCAAAATGTTGACCAAGTTAGTAGAAGATCAACATGAACAAACAGTGGATACTGTTAGTGCAAATGCTCCAAGGAGACCGGTTCGTTAGGAACCAGAAAGAAGAAAGTTAATTCCAAGAAGGTCGGAACAGATAAAAGAAATATCAAGAAAAGCAGAAATAGAGTCGGTACCTCGACGGCGAGCATATGTACCAGATCCAACCCCAGAGGATGTCCCTATAGAGACTATCCCCGAGGAGCCGAGACATGCAGAAGAACGTGCTGGGGTTGAGCCATACATCCCACAGTATGTTACTAGACACCGAGGACTTCAAATAATCCCAGAATACAAGCTGAAGAAAATGCAATTAGTTGAGAAGAAAACCTCTGAATACTTTGAAAGAATTGGAAACAAGACGGTCAACATCTTGGAAGGCCTCGAGCTACATACTGATGTTTTCTCGGATTATGAGCAACAACAAATTGTAAATTGCATCCTTGAATTACAGAAAATGGGTCGAGCTGGACTCCTGAGAGAAAAGACATATTCAGAACCCCGAAGATGGACGCCGGGAAAGAGAAGAGTTACAATCCAATGCGGATGTTGCTATAATTTTTTCCACAGACAGAAAAGGAAATCCACCAGGGATACTCCGTCGCGGTGAGGTGGATCCAATGCCAAGAGTCATCAAGAGAATGGTGAAAAGGATGATAACATGGAGGGTACTGCCTGCAGATTGCATACCCAATAGCTGCATTATTAACATATACAAGGAAGGCGACTGCATACCTCCACATATAGATCATCATGACTTTGTTATACCATTCTGCATAGTGTCATTCCTCAGCCAGTGCAACATCATTTTCGGATCTGACCTACGGATTGCGAGCCCGGTGAGTTCCGAGGGCCGGTGGAGATACCACTACCGGTAGGTTCCGTCCTGGTGTTAAAAGGAAACGGAGCAGACGTTATGAAGCATTGCATTCCAGGAGTGCCTCTGGAGCGGATCTCATTTACTTTTAGAAGAATGGATGACAAAAAAATGCCTTACCACTTTCAACCAGATCCAGAGTTGGAGAGTCTCCGGCCCTACGAGCTGTGAGTTACATGGGAAATAACACACCTCCAATGCAGATCCATGCGGCAATCCTGCCAAGGGTGGCTTGGAAGGTGATGTTATTACCCATGTTTCTTACTATTCAGACATGGATTTTGACTGATGCTTTTGGATGGATCAAAAAGAATATTACACAATCTGTTTTGGATTTACATGGATTGTATGAGATATAAAATTTCTGAGGAAAATGTCATCATGACTAGATCAAGTTGTATGATGTACTTTCAGCAAATTAGAATAAAAATGACTACGTCATATTTTGCCTTCACCTCTTTTTGTGCAAATTGACTGAGAAACGCCATTAGAGTTAAATGAACTTTGAACGAAGAACAGAAAAGAAAAGAAAATAAATGAGAATTTTTCCCAAAAATCTGAATATTAAAATGAACTTCAAAATTCACATGAACATTAAATAAACAAGAAAAAATAAAAAAAATGGTATCATTAAAGGACAAACGAATCTAAATCTCAAATTGAATTCCGATCTGAATCCTCTAATTCGAACCTTTCAGTTCTTTCCTCAATCGAAAACTGTTTGAAAATCTTTTGAAATTTGAATACTCTCTTCGACTTGTCGTTAAGTCAAGTCTTTTCAGCTTAGTACGCTTACTAGCTCCTTTCAATTCTCTTTCTTCTGTGTCTTAGAGGATCGACTAGTTCTATTGACGCGGAGCCACGAACTTTGTTCGATTTGGTTCTGATGGCATGAGATTGGGTACCTCTTCATACAGATAAATCTTCGAGACTGGTACAAAATTCCAGTTCTCTCCCTTCGAGATCGATACCTAAATTTCGATTCTCTTTCGATTTGATACCTAAATTTCAATTCTAAATTCTGAGACTGGTACCTAAATTCAATTTCTCTTCCTTCGAGATCGATACCTAAATTTCGACTCTCTTTCTAATTGATACCTAAATTTCAATTCTAAATTCCGAGACTGGTACCTAAATTCCAGTTCTCTTCCTTTGAGATCGATACCTAAATTTCGACTCTCTTTCGAATTGATACCTAAATTTCAATTCTAAATTTCGAGACTGGTACCTAAATTCCAGTTCTCTTCCTTTGAGATCAATACCTAAGTTTCGACTCTCTTTCGAATTGATACCTAAATTTCAATTCTAAATTCCGAGACTGGTACCTAAATTCCAGTTATCTTCCTTCGAGATCGATACCTAAGTTTCGACTCTCTTTCGAATTGATACCTAAATTTCAATTCTAAATTCCAAGACTGGTACCTAAATTCCAGTTCTCTTCCTTCGAGATCGATACCTAAGTTTCGAATCTCTTTCGAATTGATACCTAATTTTCAATTCTAATTTCCGAGACTGGTACCTAAATTCCAGTTCTCTTCCTTCGAGATCATACCTAAATTTCGACTCTCTTTCGAATTGATACCTAAATTTCAATTCTAAATTCCGAGACTGGTACCTAAATTCCAGTTCTCTTCCTTGGAGATCGATACCTAAATTTCGACTCTCTTTTGATTGATACCTAAATTTTGACTCTCTTTCAAATTGATACCTAAATTTCAATTCTAAATTCCGAGACTGGTACCTAAATTCCAGTTCTCTTCCTTCGAGGTCGGTACCTAAATTCCAACTCTCATTCGAGATCGATACCTAAATTTCGATTCTCTCTTTCGAATTGATACCTAAATTTCAATTCTAAATTTTCGAGACTGGTACCTAAATTCCAGTTCTCTCCCTTTGAGGTCGATACCTAAATTTTGATTCTCTTTCAGGTTTGATACTTAAAATTCAAATCTCACACACTTGAGATCAGTACCTAAATTCTGATTCTCATCCTTTGTGAGGTCGGTACTTAAATTCCGACTCTCATTTTGAGATAAGTACTTAAATTCCGATTCTCATCCATTTTCTTACATTGATGCTTAAACTTTGATTCTCACTCTGAGTCTGGTACCTAAATTCCAGTTCTCTTCGCAATCCCGAGATTGAAACCTAGGTTTCAATTCTCATTTCAAATCAAAATTTCAAATTCAAAATTTCCTTAAATCGATTTTAAATTAAACTTCAATCGAAATCTAAACTCACACATTGAAACTTAAAATTTATAAGTAAACTGAAATCTAAGTTGAATTCCCCAAATCTTGTGATTTGGAGTTCACCTCCTTTTCCATTCCCCAGCGAGAGTTCAGGAATCTCCGGTCTTGGAAATCCACCTGACTCTCCCCAGCGGAAATTCTTCTACTTCGCCCTATGTTTGTCACTGGGACATCTGTGTTGGTTTTGTTGATCTCTTCGGTCAACGCCAATACGTGAAGTGTGCTTGGTTAGCACACCACACCTATTAGGGGTCCATTTTTTGACCTCATTTTTTATGAGGACTTTTGCTTCTCTCTTTAGTACTTAGGATCTAGCCTTAGGCTTTTCCTTTGACTAATCTTAGAGTACTAGAAGTGGAACCCACCCTTTAGAAGTTCAAACACCTCTTGACTCCCTGCAAACCCCAGAAACTTGATTGTAGACCCCTAATCACCTAGAGGGTTGAAATCAAATGTGGAGGTTTAAAGGATGAGTTCCCTATAGGACTTTTTGGCCTTAGGAATACCTTGGATGGCCTGGTCTGGTGAGGGTTGTCTTGTACATGCACTACACTCTTACACACATTCCAAGCTCTAAAACCACACTCTCACCCAAGTTGACTTCCTGACTCATGTAGGTAATTCATATGGATGGTCCTTAACCCCTAAGCCCTCGGCTAAGAGGGTTAGGAACAACATAGTGAATGCCTCAAATGAGTCCTCTCATGGCTCATATGGGCTTAATATGGCTTCATGGCTCAACCAAAGTGATTCCATTCTACTCAAATTTGATCAATCTTCATTTTTCCAAAATTTCAATTTTTGACCCTCAGGCCCTACACCTACTAAACCTACCAAAAGTCCTTGAAATACCCAAAATTTACAAAATCACCTAAATTACCCAAAAATCCTCAAAATCAATCCTAAACATTTCCTCCCACTCAAATTGATCATCCAAAGCCAAAAATACCAAAAAATTCCAAAAGTACCCTCCTAATACCCTCCAAATACCCAAAATGCCCTTCTTAGCCCAAAAATCCAAAAATTCAGAAAATTCCCAAAAAATTTCAAAAAATCTCAAACATTCCCAATTTCATTTTGTTCAACTACACCATGGGCCAATTTTTCCAATTTACTCCACTTTTACCAAAACCCCCAATTTGGTCCATTTTAAACCCAAGTGAACCCAATGTTAAACCAAACCACCCCAATTGACCTCAATTTTGGTCCAATTCAATTATAAACTTCAAATCAACATCCCCAATATCAATTTATACTAAATAAAAGTCCAATTTGATTGACATTTGAGCCCAATTTCAATTTGAAGCCTAAGGCCCAATTTTGGCCCATGACCTAAACCTACCTCAAACCCATCCAATTCAACTCCAATTGGCCCCAAATCTTTTCTAAAGCCATCCTAACATCCCCATAAACAAAACACTAACTTGATTTGCCTAAAAGTTGAACCTAAACTCCACCTAAACCTAACCCAAAACCAAAATCCCTTAAATTGACCCAAGCCCAAGCCTAACCCAAATGGGCCCAAATCCCAAAATTAGAGCCCAAACAAAGTTGGAAACTCTCTGTGACACTCCCATGAACATTTCTCAACATTAATTTTACATCAAATCCAACTTTATTTCAACCTTAACCCAAGTTAGTCCAATTTGGCCCACCTTGGCCCCTTTACCAAAAGACCCCACATTAAACCCAATTCAATTCAAAATCACTTTAAACTTGTTCCAAACCATTCATGACACATGCCTAAACCAATTGCAACATTTATTTGGCATGATCCTTCACAAAATTTCCATCCACAAATTTATTTTCAAACCCAAAAGCCCACTTCCCTAAATCACTTTAATAGCCCACTTCCAACAAATTCAAAAGCCTAAATTTCATTCCAAAGCCCATATGAAATTTTCCCTCATCACTCCTACGATTTAAATCACCCCTAAGTTTCAAAATCATCATTAAACCATTCCATATCAAGCTTCATCCAAATTTCCACCAAAATGCCAAAATTCATAAAATCCCCTTTCATGAAATTGACCAAATCTTTTCCCAAGCCAAATGAAGCCATGGAGCCATGCATAAGCCATATGCAAGCCATGGGAGCCACTTTACACATCACCATGCCATTAATTGCAAAAGGTGGAGCCTCTTTTAAACCCCCTTAAAAGGGTTTAAACCCTTTTAATGATACACCCAAACCCATGATTAATCTAAATATTCATGGATGGGGACTTCACCACCTTCTCTTGGGTGAACCCACTGATTTCCCTCAGCCCAAAATCAGGCCTTGGTGGGTGCACGAAACTCAAATCCATGCCTTTGACCAAACTAAGCCCAAAATGACCCCTTCCCCCTTCAACTTTGATTCAACTACTTGACACTTGGCATTTGCTAATTGAACTCACAAACCTCAAGCACTGACCTCCCTGACCCTGAGGGTGACCCATGCCTGGCCGGCCAACCACCACAACCGCCGGAAAACACCAGGCTGAAAGCACCCATGTGAGCCAATTTTTGAATTCTGCCTTGCTGACTTGTCCCATGCCTAATGGCCACCATGGTTGTTCTTCTCCTCACCAGAGCAGTTGATCCAAGCCACTAAACCCCCCTGGGAGGCCCTCCAACCATGCCTATTTAAACACCACTTCCTCTCGGCCAAAGAAGGTGATGATCCAGACCTTAAGGAAACTCTGCCAAAATTGCTCCAAGACCTTCTCCTAACCCAGAGCAGTTAATCCCCAGTGTTCCTTTGCCCTAATCCCCATTAACAGAGCTCAATTTCTGAGTTGAAAATCCACCAAAAAAACAGGACACTTCCCCACAGTGAGCCAATCTCCAAATTGATTGGTCCTACACCTTCACCAGAACAAGAGAAGAAGTTCCCCAACAAAAGCCCCCTCACCAGGCCAGCCATTGCTTCCAGCCTCCAAGATTTGTGATCGGTCTTGGTCACTTTCATACCTAGACAATTCCCAGAGCCAGAGACTTCATCTTGAGCTTGCTTGGACTCAATCGAAAGTGACACAACTCTAAGATCGAAGTTTCACTTCTCTGAGCTAAGGTATGAACTCACTCTTCCTCCCAAGCTTCCAGTGATTCTCCATTTTGTTTAAGTTAATTTAATAGCCTATAAACCGTATGGATGTGTTCATCTCTTCAAGACGAATCCATAGAGCATAAGAACACGAAAATCCATTGAGAATCGAGTGAGATCTTAGGGTTTTAGTGTGGACGGTTACGGGTGCACACCAGTTGTAGACGATGACTAGGAGCCGTTGGATAGTGCGTGTATTGAGCGGACGACTCAGATTGCGATGGACCAGGGAATGTTACTTGAACCACGGGCCCCTGGAGCGCTGAGTAAGATGGTGGCGTCGAATGGGAAAGTGTCGCTTGGACTTTCAGAGTTGCCAATGTTGCGTTGGCGCCGAGTTGGATAAGTAGATAAATAGGGTATTTTTGAATTATTTAATGGGTCAAAACTTCAAAAATTCATATATTTGTATAGAAAAATTACAAAAATAAAATAAAAATACCCTCTTGCTCAATGAACAGAGGAGAATAATGTGGAAAAGAAATCAAGTTAATTGGATGTGTATTTTATTTTTAATAATTTATTTACTGTTCTCAGTATTTTGATTATCCATTTGCATAGACAATTTACCATGACATGAGACCATAGGGCTTTTGAAGCCTCTGATCTTGGGAACATTCCCTGAATTTTTCAAGGTCAGAGGCCATCTCTGTGAAAAGTTATTGATTTTTCAAGTTCATGCCACTGTTTTAGGTATTTTAATTACAATAATTAGCATGTTGTAAAATAAATTCTAGGAAAATTTGGTGATGTTTCTTAGGACCAGGGGACCCCATGAAAAATATATTTTCAGTTAATTCATTCATAATAACCTTAATTGGCCTAAACCCCTAAAATTGAATTTAAATTAATTAGGGTTAACCACACATCAAATTGACTTGAAATTAATTCTCCACTAATCTTTAGGATCAGAGAGACCTCACATAAAAATTTGAAATTAATTGCACTTGATTAACCTTACAAATGGATTGATTAAACCTCATAAGCAAAATGGAACTTTAAAAATTTATAACTCTAAAAATACTTTTCAAAAATTCACAAAATTGGTTTTGGAGCTTCTCTGATATCAGGGAAGTTTAGAAAAATTAAAATTGGAATTTTCTAAAAAAGTTGATTTTTCACAATATTTAAATATTTTAATAATTAAAAAAATAATAAAAATCATAAAAATATTGAAAATCATAAAAATGTCACATTTTGATTCCTAATCACTTAGGAATAAACCACATATTTTTTCTAAGTCCCTAGGATAAAATATTGAATTTTAAAGGCTTATTGTAATTTTTAATATTAAAAAAATGAGTTTTTAACCTTTTTCACTAAAATAATTCTAATAAATCAAAGAAAAATCAGAAAATTGTAAAATTTATTTCTCTGAACTCCTTGAGGTCAGAGAGATTTAAAAAAAATATGAAATCTATTTTCAGCTTTAATTTTATTTTATAATTAATTAATACTCTAAAACTCAAAATAATTATAATAAATAAAATATAATTCAAAAAATCACCAAAATTGGTCCAAGTGGTCCTCTAGTCATTAGAAACATTCCAAAATTTTTTTAAGGACAGAAACATTTCTTTGGTCATGTTGTTTAATTTTCTTTGAAAACCCCTATTTTCTACTAAAAATAATTATATAAATAAATCAAATTCAGAAAAATCACATTTTCTACTCTAATGTCTTAATTTACATGTTAGTGAGGTGATATAAAAATTTCAAATTCATTTGGGCTCAATTTAGTGAGTTATGAAATAAATAAGCTTAAAAGGGCATAAAAGTAATTAAAAATTTTAACCCTTAATTAAAACTTTAGGTTTAATCAATATGGGGGGCAAAATATTTGATTTTAACTTTCTCTTGGATGATTGAAACTTAGGGAAATTAAGGGGTCGAAATCCATTAAACACTTTGAAAATATCAAAATGAAACTTTAATTAATTAAATGATTTAAATTTTGGAAAGAATATAATTAAATTTGGATTATTAAAATAGGGATATTATTAAGAGGATATTTATTCTTTAATTTAAAAATCCCTAAATAAATCACTTTAATAATATTTAGTTCCTAATTAAGAATTAAAATAATAATCCAATTTAACAATTAAAATTAAATTAAAAATTAAAATTAAAATAAAATTAAAATTGAATAAAATTAAATTAAATAAAAATTAAATTAAAATTAAATTAAAAATAAAAAATAAAAATTAAATTAAATTTAAAATTTAAAATTAAATTAAAATTAAATTAAAATTGAATTAAATTAAAATTAAATTAAAATTAAAATTAAATTGAATTAAAATTAAATAAATTTAAATTTAATTTAATTTAAAATTAAATTAAAATTAAATTAAATATAATTTAAAATTAAAATCAAATTGAATTAAATTAAATTATAAATCATTTAACAAGAAACCTAAATGAAATCATTAAGAATTAAGTCTAAAATAATTTGAACACTATTCCAAACTTAAAATTATTAATTAAAACCTCTTAATTAAATTAAAACACTTTAAACCAGTAATTCAAACTTTTAATTATGATTAAGATTCTCGATAAATCAATTTGCCCTTAAAGACTTTAATTATTATAACTCTTAAATAGAGTATTAAGTGAGATGTCACTTCATTCATCAGGTAATCAGATACATAAGTTCACTGAGCAAGAAACAAAGTTTAACTAAACTCCTGGATGATTAATTCACCTGTGCAATTAAATTTACTTGGACTCAAAACAATCCCAGAAATATTGAAAAGATGTTTAGAACTCGTCCTAAGCACTTCCTCAATATGATGGGATGTTTTAGAAGAACAACTGAATTTAATTGTTCTTTGATGAAGAAAATCATCCTTAAATCAAACCAAGAACCTAGACGTCATAAGAGATGACTAGTTATAGGATTAGGAATTTGGCAGACAACCAAAACCCTTCCCTTAGCTTTACCTAGGTATCTGTTGAAACATTTAAATGCCTTAACATGTGTTTTAAGTGCAGCTTGGGATGATGGGAAAAACCTCCAGGTACGCTTTTATTTTATTGCAATTTACTTTATTGCAATTTACTTATATGCACTGTACTTTACTTTTCTTGCATGATAAATAAAATTGTTGCATGAAAACCAAAACCTTCAGGGTAGTCCCTAAACTGAAACTGAAACTAAATTAAAAGTCATTGCAAGATAAAATTCACCGCCACAACATTCCAAAATATAAAACAACTCAAAATTTAATCACAAACAGAACAACAAAACTACAATTGCAACTAAATTATAACGTCTCATTGAATGATCGGGAATACCTCGGATGATGTAACCCACGTGTTGCTAACGGGATTTCCCACGGTCTAAATGAAAGTGTGGAACTCATTCTGTTGAGTTTAGTAAATTCATCTGGACTAAGTGAATTCGATGAAAATAACGATGCCGGTATGATGGAACTGTGGGATCTTAATCGATTATGTTTAAACAACTTTAAGATTTGTTTTAATTAAAATATTAAAAACACTTGGATTTTAAGATTTTCACTAAACCAAAACACTTCTCTCATCTCCTGATTTATGACTTCTAAAACTAAACCTCTACAACAACAAGGAGCTTGGAGCATGGTGGGCAGCACGACCATTATCATCAGAAAAACTCGAATCTACTTCAGCAAAACTTTCTTAGAGTTAAATAACAAAGTCATAGGACTTCGTGGTAGTTTGCCTAGTGCAACATAAATCCTCAACTCTTCGTTGAGCATTTGTATGACCATGTTATACAAATTAAGCCCTAACCGGTCTTAGGATTCTGAGGTAGTCGTTCGGTACGACATAAACCCACACATCTTCGAGGCTATTTGTATGATTATGTCATACAAATATAAGTCCTAATTAATTAAAATTGGCAGGATTGCAACATCAAATAAACTCCCAAATTGAAGTCAAATAATAGGATAGTTTGGGAAGTTGCCAAGATTTCTTCTTGGATCCTCAGCTTCTCCTACTTTTCTTCCTTTGAACTCCTGAAATGAACTGTTCCAAATTTGATCCATTCCCTATTGAAATTCCAAAATTCAATCCTTTGAAAACCTTAAACTTTAAAATTCTTGAGAGCAAAACCACTGATTATTATTGAGAGTTTTCTTAAATGATTTCTGTCATTAAAGATGTAATTAACTATAGGGGCTTGCCCTTATAGGGAACTTTAAGAACCCACGTAATATAAACCCTGTTTAATTTCTTTATATTAAACAGGGGAACTTGTAGTCTTATAAAGTTAGTTCGCAAACCAAACGCATGTCACAAATCTTTTATTTTATTTAATCGAGCCCCATCATCAAGCAGTGTGTCTATTCCTCGGGATAAGTACATGGTTTGTGGTGCGGTGCTCGTTTATATAAACTATTTGGGATGTGAGATCAGTTTGATTTCATATCTTAAAATTTTCAAACTTAAAATTATTTTCAAAATTAGCATTTAAATTATATATATATTTAAATTATATTTAAAATTTAAAGTTCACCGACAATTTCTGTTAGGCGACCCCCTTTTTCAAAATACAACACATAACCTAAAAATATGCCGACAAGTATTTATTAAATTGATATTGAGTTCAAATTAATTTTTCCTAGCTAAATTCAAAAATTCAAACATTTCCCTGAAATTAATTTTTTATTGCAATTTAAATAATTTAATTAAACAATAATGTTGACCGCCCATACTTTCGATGGTCAAAAAATTAGTTCATTTTTTCTCCACAGTTTAAATTTTCACTAAAATTGTTTTCCCTCCAATTTCTTTACGGTATATTATTAACCTGAAACTCCAAAATTGCTCTATTTCTTGTCTTGGTCGAAATAACTACTACTAATCCTTGCTTGGCTGAAATCCTCATGCAACATACCCCCTCACTTGAAATGATTGAATATTTTCATCTCTCTTAATAAAAAAACTTACATAATGTTTTTCTCAATAAGAAAAACCTGGCGAGTGTTCCCTTAATATTCTTCTTACACAAGTTCTTTAGTGTTTCATCATTTTTTCTTATAAAATGAAAGATTATTCATGACATGATTACATATACTCATGATGGAGACTTTTCTAAACTTAAATTATCCAAAATTTTTGCATGGTAAATTAAGCATAAGATGTAGATTAAAGTACATGATCACCCAAAAAAGTGCCTAAATTTTCATATCATTTTTAACTAATATTTTAAGAATATTACGCTTTAATGAAAGGTATTTCTTATGTTTTTGGTTGCAGGTATAAGAAAATAAGTTTATGAAGAAAAAGAATAAAAAAAGTAGTAAAAGGAGCAAGAATGAGTCAATTGAAGAAAAGAAGAAAAAAGGGCTGACTCTGGCGCCCAGGCGCCAGATCTGGCGCCTAGGTGCTAGATTTTTTCTCAGCAGGGAATTCTAGAGCACTTGTGGACAATTTTGTGACAGTTATTGATGACTCAGAAGTGATCTAGAAGCCTATGGATAATTTCCCATATGTTATAAACAAGATACAATGAATTTAGTCAAAGAGAATCAGTTATTCAACGAAGAGACGTGACTCAAAACCTGAAGGGACGCGTCCATTCGAGTAGAAGAGTGGCGCCTAGGTGCCACAGTTACCTTCTAGAATATTCAATGAATTTGGAAAAATTTTGAAAAGGTTCCTGAAGCAACCCATGGTCATTTTTGAAGCTCTAAAAATAGAGGACAATTCTACAACAAAGTGTGGTCGTTTGGAGTGTTTAAGTGTTATAAGAGTGAAAGGAGTGTTCCACTTCATTTAGAAAAAGAGTGTTTTATGTTATTTACTTTTCTTTAGTGAGAGTTCAAAGTGTTGGAGTCTTGTAGAAGTCAGTCAAAGTCAGAGAAACTTCAAAGGATTGCTTGGATATCATTCCTGATAAGTATTTATAATTTAGTTCATAAGTTTTGTTCTTTGAATTTAAATTATATAAATATGGTTTGTGGTGTGAATCCTATGTTTTCTGAGTAGTCTTCTTATATTTCTCCCAACGAATATGAAATGATTAAAATAAGGATTTGATTTAGTTTTGAGAACTTATTTTTCTTCATTAATAATTTGTGTCTTTACTTTATATGATTTTCATTTACACTACAACTTGATCACTTGTAATGTTAAAATCTGTTGAGAGTTCTTAAGACCTGGCCATGGGCTAAGAATTCTTAACTTGTAAGTATCACATTTTCCTTAGAAAGGTAGATGGTAAATCCTTAAAGGGGGAGGTGCGAATAAATATGGAGATAATATTTGAAGGGTGTAGAATTGAATAGGTTTTTAGAGTGACAGGCTAAATTCTATCAATTTGGTTTAAGAGGTGGTGATGGGTCACTGGTAGGCCCGACCAAAGGTACCCCTGGGGGAAAAATAAAAGTGAGAGCTTAGAACTTCGTCCCTTACTACTAATAATACATCCTGATCTTATCTTCTAAAACTAGTCAATGTTCTTTCGATGCTGTAACAAGGGTAAAGAATAATTATGCTCCTATTCGTTAGATTACCACATTATTTAAGTTCTCAAACTAAATTAGATGTTTACTAATCATTAAATATTTTGTATGAGGAAAGAATCTTTGTTTATTGTGTTTAAGAATTTAAATTACTATTTTATTTTCAACCACTATTTTAAATAACTTGCATATTCTTACTTGAAAATTGATTAGTTTTTAAATAGAATTTTCATCTTTCTTTACTTATTCATTTGTACTTAACCTTCCCTATGGGATCGATATCTGGGGCTTAATTAAAAAGTCATATATTACTTGAAATGATACGTATATTTGCGTAGTACCCTTAGTGTGTGATTTATATTTATTTATAAAAACTTTAATCTTTAATTATCGTACATTAATCGCTTAACCAGATTTGGAGACAAGTTTCGCCATAATTTTATAAGTTAGTTTACTTGCATAATTGCGGTCAAGTCAAGTTTTTGGCGCCATTGCCGGGGAAATAAAATATAAGCTTTAAAAATTAAATAATTAAGGAAAGATAAAAACTTTATTTTTTTATATATATTTATACTTTAATTTTATTTATTAATTAAATAATATTTTCTAATTTCTTTTATGTGAAGTTCAGGATCTGAAGGATTAATACCTTATAATTCTGAATTAGAACACACTATAAGAAGAATTAAAAAAGAAATAAGAATTCATAATTTTCTAGAAATGGATAATATACCTCACAATAATATGCAACAAATTATTACAGAAAATGAAAATCAAAATCAACACAGACCTTTAAGAGAGTATGCTAAACCTACAGCTGATGAAATTTATTTAAGCATTCAAATCCCTGCTGTACCGGCAAACTCATTTGAACTTAAACCTGCCATTATACAAATGGTACAAAATAATCAATTTGGAGAATCTCCTACCGAAGGTCCTAATTTACATCTTGCTAGTTTTCTAGAACTTTGTGCTACTTTCAAGTATGATAATATTTCTGATGGTGCTATTAGGCTTAGACTTTTTCCTTTTTCTTTATAAGATAAGGCTAAGATGTGGCTAAATTCGTTTGCAATTGGATCTATTAAAACTTGGGGAGAAAGGACGCAAAAATTTCTAGCTAAGTATTTTCTGCCTTCCAAAACTGCAAAACTTAGAAATGATATAACTTCATTTACCCAATTTGAAAGAGAAACTATTTAGGAAGCATGGGAAAGATTTAAATAACTTCTTAGGAAGATTCCACATCATGCTTTAACAGACTGGCTAATTATACAAATGTTTTATAATGGATTAATAGGTTCTCTTAGATCTATTGTAGAAGCTGTTGCTAGAGGTTCCTTAATGGCTAAATCAATTGATGAAGCTTATGCTTTAATAGAAGAAATGGCAACAAATAATTTTCAATGGCCTTATGATAGACAAAATACTAAAGGAGTGGCTGGTATATAAGTAAATGAAGCTTTTTCTATTTTAGTATCTGAAGTTGCTGCAATATCTAGGAAATTAGATAGTTTGTCTCAATTAACGCATTTAAGTAATGATAATTCTGGAAGTACTGATGAATCTCAAACTTTAGAGACATTGCAAGCTATTGCTAAAAAAACTAATAACCCTTATTCTAATTACTATAATCCAGGTTGGAAGAATCCCCCTAACATAAATTGGAATAATGCAAATCCACAATGGGGCAATACCCAACCTAACCAAATTGGAAATTGGAATAATCAAGGTAATTCTAACTATCGACTTCTTATCCTCTTGGTTTTAATAACCTGCAATTTAAGGAAAAGAAACTATCTATAGAAGAATTAATTTTACAAATGGGTAGTTAGTTGTAAAGTTAAAATGCTGCGACAAGAAATATTGAAAATCAAATGGGGCAAATTGCAAATGCAATTAACAACAGACCACAGGGAACACTTCCAACTACTGTTGAAGTAAATCAAAGAGAAAATGGAAAAGATCAAGAGCAGATTAAAGTTGTATTACATAGAAGTGGAAAAGAACTAAGGGATGGAAAGGAAAATAAAATTTAAAAAGAGACTGAAGTGATAGAAGTTGAGAAACCTATGGAAACAATTATTGAAAAGGAAAAACAATCTCATGATGAATTTAAAAAACCCCCACCCTCATGTCCACAACGACTGAGACAGCAGAAATTGGATCAACAATTTTTTAATTTTTTCGAGGTATTCAAAAAGCTTACTATTAATATTCCATTTGATGAGGTGATCCACCTTAAAATTACTTAAAATTTATATAATTTTTTTTAATATTTTAAGGATATTAAGCTTTAATGAAAGGTATTTCTTATATTTTAGTTGCAGGTACAACAAATTGAGTTTATGATGAAAAAGATTTAAAAGGGAGCAAAAATGAGCCAAAAAGAGCAAAGAGGTTGACTATGGTGCTTAGGTGCCAAATTTGGTGCCTAGACGCCAGACACAGCAGATTGATTCTAGAGATTTCTTGACGGTTATTGGATGGTTATTGACGCTTTCAAACCAATCTAGAAGCCTCTGAAATTTTTTCCACATTTTGTAAACCAAATGCAATGAATATAGACATGGTAGAGCAGTTATTAAATTAAGAGGTGCAACCTAAATGTGAAAGGGTGTGTCTATTCGAGCAGTGATCCTGGCGCTTAGGCGCCAGAACTGGCGCCTAGGCGCCATCGTTAAATTCTAGAATATTCAATGAATGTGGATGAGTTTTGAAGAGGTGTTTTAAGAAACTCTTGGTCATTTATGGAGATCTAGAAATAGAAGACCATTTCTACAGCATGGTGTGCAACGTGTGCTAGAGTGACTGTATAGTGTGTGAGGGAGAATTAATTAAAAGTGTTAAGCGTCTTCTTGTTTATTTTAGTGATTGTTTAGTGTGAATTGAAGAGTAAAAGTTCTGTTAGAGTCTGTGGAGTCAGAGAAACTTCAAAGGATTGCTTGGATTACATTCCAGATAAGTATTTATATCTTTTTTCTTAAGTTTAGTGCTTTGGATTTGAGTTTTAAGAATAAAATTTGTGGTGTAATTTCTATGCTTTTTGAGTAGTCTTCTTTTTCTTTCTCCCTACGAATATGAAATGAATTAATAATAGATTTAAATTAAATTTGAAAACTTAATTTCCTATTTTCTAAAAATTTGTGATGATATTGTACCAAATCCTAGTTTACTTTACGAATTGGCCTCTTGTATTATTAAAAATTGTGGAGAATTCTTAAGATTTGACCGTGGGCTAAGCATTCTTAACTTGTACGTATCACATTTCTCTTAAAGGGGAGGTGCAAATAAATAGGGAGATAATCTTTAATGGGAGAATTAATGCTGCGACAAGAAATATTGAAAATCAAATGTCACCTTATAGGCTCATTTATGGAAAACCTTGTCATTTACCTATTGTACTGGAACATAAAGCTTATTGGGCAATTAAGGAGTTTAATTCAAATTTAAGAGAAGCTAGAGATAAAAGATTATTACAATTAAATGAATTGGATGAGATGAGAAATAATTCTTATGAAAATGCTCGAATTTATAAAGAGAAAATAAAGATTATGCACGATAAAAGAATATTAAGAAAGAATTTTGAGCTTGGACAACATGTTTTATTATACAATTCAAGATTAAATTTATTTCTAAGAAAATTAAAATCCAAATGGATAGGGTCGTATGTGGTTGAGAAAGTTTACCCTTATGGAGTTGTGGACATTAAATATTTAAAAATTGATTTAGTAATTAAGGTAAACTGACATAGATTGACGCCCTACTATGAAGAAAGTATGCCATCTTTTAAAGATGTGCTATTTTTAACCCAATTAGAGTATAATGGAGAATATGTCGGGCTAACGACGTTAAACCAAGCGCTGTATGGGAGGCAACCCATAGTATGATTTTATTTCGAGTTTGATTGTGTGTTGTATGTGAATACATTTAATTACATAACTTTGACATACCTTTTTAAACCTTAATTGAGTATTGAACTTAGGAGAATTTAACAAACGGAAAACCTGTGATTTTCAGGATTATGGCACATAGGCACCAGAATTGGCACCTAAGCGCTAAATACCTGTGATCTTGGCGCTAATGCGCCTAAATTGGCACCTAAGAACCCAAATTGGAGCCAAGGCGCCATAGTTTCTAGATCGTGGAAAAATCACCCCAAAGCAGTTTTTGCACATTCTAATCCATTTAAACCACCATACCTTCGTCCAAAACCTTCAAGCCATCAAAATTTTTCACTAAAAAATTCCTTTAGAGAGAAGAAAGAGTTTTGATTGCTTCCATGGAGATATTTAACATTGAAATCAATGGGAAGGAGAAGTTTTTGAATAAGGATTCACAAACTTATTTTAATGGCTATCTAGCCATGACTTTGGAGAAGTTATGCGATAGTCTTGAGAAGATTGAAGAAGAATTAATTCTAGTTGGACGGAGATGGCATGAGATGTTCCACCAAATTGAGTACATTGAATGGCAAATGAAAGTTCAATCTGATTATTTGGCTCGCTTTGAAGATTATCAGGAAACAGTGTACGCTAAGAATAAATGGATTGATGAAAAGATGGCTTCAGAATTTCCTCGAGTCCCTTTCTTCCATTCCCTTGTTCGTAGTGAATTACCTTGTGAAACTAATGAAGGCTCTGATGTGAATCCATGAAAATAAGGAGAAATAGGTGGAGAGATTGAATGTTATTGTTAAGTGTGTTGTGATTTGAATTTTTTTATATGGAGATGTTTATGAGTGTTTATGTGTTTTTGAGATATGAGTCTTTGTTGTTGATGTTTATTTTCTGAATTTTTTGAGCCTTATCTTGAAGATCTGGAATGAATAAAATGAAGTAAAGTTTGGATTGTTATTTGTTTGATATTTGGAATGTTATGATTTGGAACCTTTGGATTATTTTTTAATATTATTTTCTGGAGGATATATGATGAAGATTAACCGTTGTTTTTAGTCTTACATATGTTTAAATCACCTAAATTAAAAATATAAAGATTTTAAAAAATTTTCGGAATGTTTGGTGATTCTGGCACCTAGCAACAAATCTGGCACCTAAGCGCCGGTTCACCTAGACCGAATTTCGGCCTTTAAAACCGACCCAACACCATTTTCATGCCTAAGCTTCATCTTCTTCACCCATTTTTGCGAAAACCAGATCTAGGGTTCCATTTTTAGCAAGATTTGAAGGATTTCGACGAGTATTAACTTCAGATTTCTACTTCTCAGAGTTAGATCTACGTTTTAGCTTAATTTTTCCAATGGATTTTTCTACTTTTGCAAAGTACCGAAATTTTGGAAGAAAAATTAATTTTTAGAAGAAAAATCTTTGGTGTGGTGAGCTTTATTTAGTGTGATTTTACATTATTTTGAGATTTATTTGAAATTATTTACAAATTTTAGGAATGGCACCTAAATTAAAGCGGGGTAAGGAGCACAATGAATTTGATCAAACAAGGTTTACTATTGCGAGTGCGCAAGTTCGTTACAAAAAATTTGCTGTTGTTTGCAAGTTAAGAATTGAATGAAGTTTTTATCATCCTGGTGGATTGATCAAGCATGTTATTGTTACTAGACAGTGGGAGCAGTTATGCTATTTTTCTACAGTGGCGATTATTTCTTTAGTTTGGGAGTTCTTGAATTTTCCCGAAACAACTGATTTTGAAGTTTATGTGTGGGGGACAACAGTTGAATTCACTCCGGAAGTGATCAACAAGTTTTATGGCCTGCCTCCAGTGACAGACTGTTTCTATGATACTTTTACTCCTTCTGAGAGAGAGCTCGATGAGATTATGTCTTATTGGACTGATGGAAGAGGAGCCTAGAAAATAAGAAATAATAAACAGGTAAATTTCTCCTCTTCAATGCTTAATGATACTTCAAAATCCTGGCTTTATTTTATTTCTTCTCGTCTCCTTCCGTCAAACCACTTGAGTGAGGTGACGAAAGAGAGAGCTATTCTGAACTATTGCATTCATGAAATGAATCCAATAGATGTGGGAGCCATTATTTATGATACGATTAACACTTCTGATAGAGGAAGTGTTATTTTTGGTTTAGACTTTCCGACTCTCATTTTCTCGATTTGCAAGAATGTTGGTGTTTCATATTCTATTTCTAAAGAGCATCTTAAGCCGTTAAAGCCTATAGGAAAATCTCATGTTGATATTTATGAGAAAACTAAGAGTCAGGATACTGGTGCATATCCTTCTTATGTGCCTTCCACTTCTTCTTCTATGCCATCTATTTCTACATCTGAGCCTCCACCTGATGTATGGAACACTGTTTGTTAGAGATATTTGGAGCATCAAAGTGATCTATTTTTGATGTAATGCAGAGTAGATGAGATGGATAGCAAATTAGATCATGTATCAGACTATATACAGAGGAAGAGTGACTATGATGGGGAGTATAATAAAGCAGTGGTAAAAATTTTGAAGGGTGATAGGAATATTGAATTTCCTACATGTGCTAAGTTCACCCCATGGATCAAACTCAGAAGTCCTATTCCTTATGATTCTTCTGACGATGAGGAGGCGACTTAGGATGATTAGAATTTATATTTGCTTAGCTTTGTTGATGTGCCTATTATGCGTGTTTATTACTTTTCATGTTTTATTGTACTGATTGAGAACTTGTAATAACTCTATTTTATATTTTCTGCTGTTGGATTGCTTAAACTTAGTCCTTTTCATGCTCCTGTTGTTTTTTGTTTTAGCACATTTTTTATTAAATATTAAAATTTTCATGTGTTTCTCTTTTTTATATCTATCCTTACCTATACCAGTACTATTTTAAATACCTTTAAATGTTATACCTTTTCTTCCTGCTTAGTTTAAATTCTCATAGTAAAAAAATATTTAAACCTTATCAAAAGAACTAATTTTGGGGGAGGGAAATGAACTTAAATTTAAATTTTACTTGTCCTTAGTAAACAATATTTTCAAAATTAATAACAAAACCTATGGAAGAAAAATCAATTTAAGATAGATATACTACTGTTTTTATGAATATTATAATAAACTTATAAAAGTATTTTTAAATAACAAAGGATAATTCTAAAATTGTAATTATTTAATAAAAAGATGTTAGAATTTTGATTCAAATATCTAAATTAAAAATGTTGTATTTTTGAAAGTATTAAGAAATCTAGATATTTACATGAGAAGATGGAATTGATATTCTATGAAAAATATTTTTGCTAAACACATATTCACTAAGTGAAAAATGTGTTAAGTCTTTAAATATAAGTTAAGGACAGTAAAGTTCATCATTAACAGGCTATCCAGATATAGTAATCCTCACATAAAAAAGAAGAAAAGAAAAAGGATTGAAAACAATCCCTGAAAAAGAAAATAAAAATATAAAGAATTGAAAAACAATCCAAATATAAAAAGAAAAAGAAAAGTGAGGAGAAGCTTGAGGAAAAGCCTAAATCTAAAATTGGCTTCACTTGAGTTATCTTATAGGGAAAGACCTAATGCAAATTTTTAATTTTTAGTTTAAAGTTAAGTTTCATTATTATATTCATAATATAAACAGTTATAGAAGTCTTAAATAAAATTTTTCTCCATAGGTTATTATTTTTAGAAGTAAAAAAAGTTAAGAGTTACTTGAGGAAAAACAACGTTTAAGTTTGGAGGAATTGATCACCCTTAAAATTACCTAAATTTTTATATCATTTTTAACTAATATTTTAAGGATATTACGCTTTAATGAAAGGTATTTCTTATTTTTTTGGTTGTAGGTACAAGAAAATAAGTTTATGAAGAAAAAGAATAAAAAAAGGAGTAAAAGGAGCAAGAATGAGTCAATTTAAGAAAAGAAAAAGAAAGGGCTGACTCTAGAGCCCAGGCACCAGATCTGGCGCCCAGGCACCAGACTCAGCAGGGAATTCTTGAGCACTTGTAGACGATTTTGTGACGGTTATTGATAACTCAGAAGTGATCTAGAAGCTTACGGAAAATTTCTCATATGTTATAAACAAGATACAATGAATTTAGACACAGGGAATCAGTTATTCAACAAAGAGACGTGACTCAAAACCTGAAGGGATGTGTCCATTCGTGCAGAAGACTGGTGCCTAGGCACTAGATCCTGTGCCTAGGCGCCACAGTTACCTTCTAAAATATTCATTGAATTTGGACTAATTTTGAAAAAGTTCCTCAAGCAACCCCTGGACATTTTCAAAGCTCTATAAATAAAGGACAATTCTATAGTAAAGTGTGGTTGTTTAGAGTGTGTAAGTGTTATAAGAGTGAAAGGAGTGTGCCACTTCATTTAGAAAAAAAGTGTTTGTGTTATTTACTTTTCCTTTGTGAGAGTTCAGAGTGTTGGTGTCTTGTAGAAGTCAGTCAAAGTCAGAGAAACTTCAAAGGATTGCTTGGATATCATTCCAGATAAGTATTTATAATTTAGTTCTTAAGTTTTATACTTTGAATTTAAATTATAAAAATATGGTTTGTGGTGTGAATCTTATGCTTTTAGAGTAGTCTTCTTATTTTTTTCCCTACAGATATGAAATGATTAAAATAAAGATTTAATTTAGTTTTGAGAACTTATTTTTCTTCATTAATAATTTGTGATGTTACTTTACCTGATTTTCATTTACACTACAACTTGATCACTTGTAATTTTAAAATATGTGGAGAGTTCTTAAGACCTCACCGTGGGCTAAGAATTCTTAACTTGTAAGTATCACATCTCCCATGGAAAGGTAGATGGTAAATCCTTAAAGGGGGAGGTGCGGATAGATAAGGAGATAATCTTTGAAGGGCGTAGAATTGAATAGGTTTTTAGAGTGATAGGTTAAATTCTATCAATTTGGTTTAAGAGGAGGTGACGGGTCACTAGTAGGCCTGACAATAGGCACCATGAGGGGGGATATTAGAAGTGAGAGCCTAGAACTTCCTCTCTTACTACTAATAATACATCCTGATTTTATCTTCTAAAACTAGCGAATGTTCTTTAGATGTTGTAACAAGGGTAAAGAATAATTATTCTCCTATTCGTCAAATTACCACATTATTTAAGTTCGCAAACTAAATTAGATGTTTATTAATCATTAAATATTTCGTATGGGGAAAGAATATTTATTTATTGTGTTGAAGAATTGAAATTACTATTTTATTTCCAACAGCTATTTTAAATAACTTCCATATTTTTCCTTGAAAATTGATTAGTTTTTAAATAGAATTTTCATCTTTCTTTTCTTTTTTATTTGTACTTAACCTTCCCCGTGGGATTGATATCTGGGGTTTAATTAGAAAGTTCTATATTACTTGAAACGATAGATATACTTACGTAGTACTCATAGTGTGCAATTTATATTTATTTATAAAAATTCTAATCTTTAATTATCATACATTAGTTGCTTAATCAGATTTGGGGTCAAGTTTGACCATAATTTTATAAGTTATTTTACTTGCGTAATTACGGTCGGGTCAGTATACCTTATTATTTTATCATTTTTTATCCTCAAAATTTTATGCATTATTTAAAAATAGTTTTTCAATAGATTATCATTGCATTTATAATAAAATTATTATGAGCAAAAATCATTCTAGTTATCACTTTAACTCGATTAGAGATTATGAATGAAGAAGTGCATGACTATTTATACAAGATATTATCTTAAATTTTCTTTTATTCTTTCTTCTTATATTATGGAGAAGAGATACGTGAACTCAATCGAAAAAAAATACATATTTTCCTTGGTTCTTAATTGCACTTTTTTTGCCATTGTACTTGTCCTTAGGAATGGCAAGTTCTTACATTTTGTGGTACTTTTCCTTGGGGAGAGGACAATATTAGTAAAATAGTGTAAGAGTTTTATACCCACCTGAGAAAAGTACAAGCTGATTCGTGAGATGTACAGGCCTCAAAAATATGTTAGGTTAGGCGTACTCACCCAATTCCTTCCCCCCACTCCACCCCCTCTCTCTTCAGCTATCTTGAAGGGTGTCAGAGCAAGGTTCTTGCATTTACTCACCTCAAGGAGATCCTATTATAACAAACTGAGTTATGTATAAAAATTTGGAAGTGTATTCTCATACATGAGCTCCACTATTTGATGTAATTCTACTAGTTGTTTGGAAAGTCTTTTGTCTACTGTTATTCAATTTATAGATTTTATTAGAAGGAACTTGGTTCAACTTATCTATTCTTTACCTATTAAATTTGATAATGACTTGTTTGTAAATATTCTCATTAATGAATATAATACTAAACAATGGGAACTTGCATAATTAATTTTACTAATGCCTAAACTTACTATTATGTGTGTTAAAATCAAATGATTTTATCTGTATCTCAACTTATAAAACTGCTAAGGAAATTTTGGACTAAGTTTGCATCACCTATGAGGACATAAATGAAGTCAAGCAATCCAAGGTTAATATCCTACTTCACAAATATGAACATTTTCTATTCATTCAAATGAGAGCATTGCTAACATCTATACACACATTTGAAAAATTATTCGTTACATGCTCTTTGTAAAATTATTCTTTACATGCCCTTATTTTTCACTTTTGACCACGCAAGTTGCATTCTCCTTTAATATAGCCTCTTAGAGTATAGATATTTCGTAGAAATGCACACATTCCCGCGTTATTTCCATGTAAAAAAGCAAACCCACCAAAATCGGCTCTTATTTTGAAAACCACTCGAAAGTAAGCAGATTATTATAACATCAACAAGTCACGAACACCAACAGAGGGAACAAACATGACACAAACCAGATACATGAACATAAAACATAAACATATATGCAAGCATAATATAAGTAGATATTTAAACAAGTCTCAATCCAATATGTCACTTGATTAGAAGAAATGATGCTTTTTCTTCCCCTCGGCTTCTTCTTCATCTTCCTTAAACTCCTTCTTCTCATGGTGCTCATGGAAAGCATACCCACCTGAAGTCACCCCCACGGCTGTCGCGATCTCCTCTTCAACCTTGTGCCTGTGTGCGTGCTCCGGATTCTTCTTCGCCTCATGCTTCTCATACTGTCATTAATTTATCACCAATAATCGGTATCAATTATTCTGTCATTTAAAGATGCAAAATAAAATATATTGCTTGAGACATTCTTCTTCTAAATTTGCACAAGTTCACAGTTATATAATTCAAACACATGTATGAGGGATTATAAGAAATAAATAATACTAGCTTGAAGTAAAAATTGAATGTAGCTGGACGTGATAAATCTTGGCTCAAATCCAAGGTTTTAAATAATTAGCTAACTTATTAAACGTTCTTTAATTAAGATTATAGTCATTTCATATCCCGTAAGGACAGACAGATCTTTAAGAAATACCATACAGCGAATTACACGTTTTTTGGTGGGTTTAGGTGTTTGGCCCCGTAAAGAGATTGTTTTTTAGAATTAAAAAAAAAAAAGAAAATTTTTTAAATTTATATTTTGTCATATATCATTTTAGAAGGACCTCAAAAGCTTTCCAAACTTAAAATTTTTGAACAATTAAATTTTTTATTTTTATTTAAAGGAGCAAAAAATCAGAATAACTTTGTCTTTTATTATGTTCAGTATAGATCACCGTTTTATTAGATTTTCGGAAAGATATGCTCCAAAGATAATATGTGCCAGGTTACACCATCCTCGTGAGAGTGTTACACCCACACCAGTAAAAAAATAATTTTCGTAGCTTTACGGTGAGATATTACACCATCAACGAATATATACATCGTCTATTTAGATTTTATAATTTGAATATTGTTTTTTAAATATAAATTTTAAGGTATAAATTCAAAAATCTTCTATATTTTATTTATTTATTTATTTATTTATTTATGTTAGGGAAATATAGAATTCAACAATCGCCGCAAATTCTGAGAGCACGTGCTCCACTAAATTGGGAGGTATTTTTGTGCTGCGAATACTTCATGTAGTTACATATTTCTGATGTTTCTTTTCCTGCATCATAGTATGTCCATGTAATATTATTATAAAATAGGAGAGAGAACTATTTTAAAGAAATATATAATTGCGTATACCAGAGCAAAGGCACCTGCGGCGAGGGCTCCCGCCTCGCCCAAGTGCTCCCTGTGCTTATGCTCCTTCTTCTCCTTTTCGTAGTCAATGTTACTTTCCTCAGTTTTCTGCGAGGAGTAGCCGCCGCCGGCGTTATACCCTGTGTCATCAGAGTAACCGCCTCCGCCGGCGCTATATCCTGTGTTCTCAGAGTAACCGCTATCTTTGCCATATCCAGTATTATCGGCGTAGCCACCAGCTCCTCCATAACCGGTGCTGTCTGAGTAAACGCCTGCCGCGCCAAAGCCATCGCCGGCGGCGCTGTAATCTGACTTTTGATCGTAGCCGTCCCCTCCACCTGTCGGATAACTGAACTCATCGGAGCGCTTCTCCTCCTCCTCCTTGTGGTGGTGGCCAAAGAGGTGGTGGTGGTGGTGCTTCTCCTCAGACATTGGAATAAGGATCAAATGATAGTTTTGGATAAGCAAACTTTTAAGTGGAGCTACTAAAGGCTTGAGCTGCTGCAACGCTATTGGCGACGTACTTATAGTGGGAGACAAAAAAGAAGATTTGGGATGGACGGTGGTGGTTTGATAGATCAGGGTTGGAAATGGTTGTAAAATGATGATATTTTGTGTGGCTATCTGGCTGCCGCATAGGCATATAAAATCTTGGGCTAATTTTCAACAGTAAGTCTCGATAAAAATTTATTTTAAGCTAAAATAAAATCGTTAAATTGATGAGCGCAACGTTTCTCTCATAATAGACACACAAATACGCGCGCGCGCACATGTGTGTGTGTGTTTGTGTGTGTAGTCTATAAATGGAAAAAAAGACAGAGATAAATGCTTAATAAAATATTTTTCCTATTTATAAAAAAGATTTTACAATCGTGATATTAGGTTTTTATCCCCATTCAGAAGGGGTCAGTACTTGGATATTTCCGATATTTTACAAGTATAAGCTTTTTATCATGTTGTCTCTAGGTTGACCAAGTAAACTCGGATGACTCATATTAATCAGGTCAGCTTGATCAGTTGAGCTTGGTCGGTAGGATTCAATCGACTGATCTAGCGTGGTTAACTATTTTCGATCCCTGGAGAGGAGTCTTCAGATCTCCACGGGGTGGTCGAAGATACATTGATGAATCTGCTCTTCCTTCGGATCGTCTTAACTGCGTGATAGGCTACCTCATTAAGCCAACTTTCCTGCAGCAGAAGGCTTAGGTGCTCCCTTGACTCGTTTATGATAAAATGATTATACTTGGATCACCCAATATTTTGTTTTTCTATCGACTTAAATATTTTCCCTTATTTAGCTTGCCTCGTTCAGTCAAGTGAGTGTCGACCGCTAAAAATTGGGAAGTTGTTTGTCACCAAAATGGATATATATATATATATATATATATATATATATATATAGGGAAAGAACGACTCGTGGCTCCTTACGTGTTAATAATAAAAAGGTTGAGTACAGATTGAGGGTTGGTGGATCCCCGCTACCAAAACACCAAAAAATACATTAATAACGCACCCGTAGGGGTTCCTCCAACCACAGTACAACTCACCCAAAAAATTATCCAAAAAATACAAGTAAAGAAATACCCGTGTACAAAACAAGATTAACTGGGCACGAGCTGGAAAGTTGTGGTCCACTGTGTAGCCATTCAAGAAATGATATCCAGAGCTACCTTGGAGGTCCAAAAATGTAGCATACAAAACAGTTGTGGCGACAAGAACCCTGTGGCAAGGAAACAGTAGAGAAAACACAAGCAGAGAAGCCGGAAAGGAAAAGCTAGTAACACAACTAATAGCATCGAAGAAGATCGTAAAGGAGGGGATAAAGAGTATAATAGTAAAGGGCATCCAAACGGCCAGTTCATAATAACAGCACCATTGGAGACAGAAAAAGGAGAAAACCTGCAAACACAATGAAAAGATACAAGAGTAGCTAAACGGAAAAAACTGCAGCACAAAAGAAATAAAGACTCTGCAGCCCCGAAGATAAGAAAAGCAAACCAAAATAGAGAATGAAAGAAAACAGAAAAGGAAATAAAAGCAGACACGATCGACAAAAAACAAACCACAAAAGGAAAAGGGATAGCTAAGTTCGATATAAGGGGTCTCCAAAAGATCCTCAACTAATATTTTTTAAGTGGAGTAGGGGAGTAAGGCCAAAAAGAATAGAGTTATAATTTTGCTTAGAAAGCCGATCTGTGAGCTTATTACCCTCCCTATAAATGAAAGAGTAATTGAGGTTAAGGTTATTAACCCCAATTAAATTTTTCAATCGTTGAAGTAAGCAATGCAAATACCAAGGGGGGGTACTTCTTTTAGTGAGAATGTTAAAAAGCAATTGGGAGTCCATCTCGATAATTAATTGAAGAATATTGCAGGCAATGACAACTCGAATAAAGAGAAAGAGAGCCCAAGCTTCAGCCTCAAGTGGAGTAGAAGCCACAACAGGAGAACTAAAATATAAGGAACATTTACCCTCATTGTTACGAAAAATAGCAGCAACACAGGAGGCTTCAGTACACCAGATACCATCAATATTGACTTTCAACCAGCCATCAGGAGGAGGAAGCCACTTAACAAGTCGAGGGGTGTGGGAAATACCCACCGGTAAGGCCACTAGAAGCCTTAATGTAGTTAGCTAAAATGTGAGAAGCAAGTAACCATAGGAGAGGGGGAGGGGAACTAGAAAATTTGAAGGCATTTCGGCATTCCATAAAAACCAAAGTACAATAAGAGGAAATAATTAAGCTTAACGGAGATATTCTTGACGACTGCCAGACTAGCCAAAATGGCCTCGACATTAAAAATTCTCGGCCACTTCACCCCAAAATGAAACCCAATGCGAGTGCCAAATCTCCTTAGCAAAAGAACAATCATAAAAAAGGTGGGAGACTGATTCGACATCTTTCTTACGTAAATAACAGTATATATATATATATATATATATATATATATATATATATATATATAATTTAGAAAATAATATTTTAATTTGACAAATATGAAATCAATTTGATCTCATACATGCCATAGTCTAAATGAACAAGCATAACATTGCATGTTATGCATATACCCTGAGGAATAAACACGTTCATTAATGATGAGGCTTGATTAAATAAACTAGAGAATTTATAACATCCATTTGGTCTACGAAACCTTTATGTTTATCGATAAGTTCCCTTACCTAGTATGAAAGATTAGATAGAGTTGATAGTACATGAGTTCTTAAAGCTTCCTATAATCACAAACCCCTATAGTTAATTACATCTTAAATTATCGAAAACACCTAATAAAACTCTCGATTTAGATCAGAAAATATTATCTTCATGAATTTTAAAGTTTTGGGTTTTCAAGCTCGGACATAAGAAATTCAAAATGGAATATATTAAATTTGGAACAGTTATTGTGGAATTCTAAGGAAGAAAAAATAGGGGATGTCATTGATCCTGAGGAGAACCTCAGTGACTTCTCAAACTATCATATGGTATGGTATCAAATTTGAAGATATCATTGGTTGTTTCATCATGCTAATTTTATTATTTAGAGCTTACATTTATATGATATCAGTCATACAAATAGCCTGGAAGATAGGGAGATTTATGTCTTATCAAACGACGACCTCAAAGCCTATGACTAGTTAGAGCTTATATTGCACCATGCACAAATATTTAAAGATAAAGTGAGGATTTATATTGCACTAAATAGACAACCTCGAAATTCTATGGGTTGTTATTTTTACTAAGGGAAAGGATTTGCTGTTGTAGACTGGTTTGCTATTCTTGATGTTGTCCTTCAGCAGATCTTCATCGTGTTGTCCACGGTGTATGCTCCAGGATTTATGTTTAAGCAGTGCTAAAGTCAAAGGTTCAAATGTTATTTCTAGGTATGTTTCAATGTTTGATTTTATTGTTCAAGTAACTTATTTATGGGGGCAGGATTTTAAATTGATTAAGTGATACCACTTAAGATCCCACGGTTCTCTCATTTCAGCACCACTATTTTCTTTTGAACTCACTTAGTCTAAACGAGTTGTTAGGCTCATTTAAACCCAGGAAATATCGTTAGCATCCGTAGGTTGCCTCATCCGAGGGATTTCCGATCATTCAAAATGGGTGTATTAAATTTAGTTCATCTTTGTTTTTGTTATAAAAAAAAGTATTTAACTTTTAAAATTGTGCTATTTGGTTTTGGTTTTGCATGAAAATTTATTTTGAGTTTTGCAGGTAAAGTAAACAAATGCAGGTAAAAAAAATGCAGAAAAGTAAAATGCATGGAAATTACAGTACCAAAATGTAAATGTGTACTTGTCATCTTGTCGTGTATCCGCTCAAAATGTTAGCTTTTGTAGTATTTATAATTTTACAAGTAATTTTAAAAAATTGCAAGAAATGAAAGTAGGAAAACAGTTCGGGGTATTCTTACTGGTTCTGAGCCATAACTTGGTGGGTTCCTATTTGTTTGTGTTTTTAGGATTACTTTCTTGAGCAAAGACATAATAGGTTCAATTGTACACCAAGATATCCAAAAAACTATAAAATAGTGCGGGGCATAACCCTACACCCCTTTTAAACCCTTTGGAACATCTCCAGTTCTCCTAAACTTATTATGTTGCTAAATCATTCATGTATAAGTGAATTAAAATTTAATGAAAATATTTTAAACCATGCTCAATGACATTTTAATTATCCCATTAGGGGGGTAATCATGCATTCACTTGATGTTTCATTTAGGAATTATGTAGATGGAAGCCCCTAGGGGAAAAATGAAGTTATTTAAGAATCTTTACTTTTTGATTTAAATTGGGCTAGTAGTGTTTTAAAAGTGTTCACAATCAATTATGTTTTATTTTCTAAACCTCATTAAGTAGATTCAGATTAAGCCTAGTGATGCACCAAAAATATATACTCTTTTAGCTATATGTTTTTATCTATTATTGGTGATATTACATTTTAAAGGAAGGTATTTTTCATGATTTATTGCAGGTATGATGATTATATGTGATTGGAGTGAAAAGATGCAAAAAGGAACGAATTTAGAGCAAAATGGAGCAATTTGGAGGAAAACAGCCCTGGCGCCACCAGCACTAGAATGGGTGCCACCGGAGCCCTATTTCAGAGACTCCAGAATTAATTGGCACGATAGGGCGCCGCCAGCGCCACTATCGGGCACCGTCAGCACCCTATGTCGGTTCACTTCAAATTCAAAAGTTTTGGTGGATTTTTGAAGAGGTGCTTGAAGAAACTCTTGGGGAATTCGTTTCTAACATTAAATTAAGTGTCTAAGACAAAAATAAAGAGGAGGAAGAGAAGAGAATTGCTGTAGAGAGTGTGAGGAAAGTGTGAGAGAGAGTTAGGGTTTGTGATTTTAAGAGAGATTCTTCTCTAAGGATAGGAGAAGAGGGAGTAAAGTGAGAGATTGCTTCTTCATCTTTATTCCAAGGAGAGAATCAATTGTTGCAAGGAAGACAAAAGGAATCAAGGGGACTTTGAAGGAATTTGCTTGGGGAAGAGAAAGAGATAAGTTGTATTTACTATTGTAGTTTCTATGACTCTTCTTTTATATATAAAATCCATGTGTTTTTATATCTTCTCCGTGGTTAGTGAGTAGTCTCCCTTGCCTTTCTTCTTGCATGAAGTAATTATGATGTGGTGATGTGGAAATGATGTGCCCTTTAAGTGTTATAAAAGTTGTGATGTTTCTTTAATTTGGAACTTAATTTACTTTTCAATCCATCCAATTGAATTGTTAAAATATGTTGAGGAACATTAATTCCAAAAGAATTGAATGTTCTACAACAAGATTGAAGAAACCATTTAATGTCCGTGAATGAATTGCGTAGTTCATGAGGATTAACTACAAATAAATATGGAAATGAGTTTTGATGGACTTCAAATTGGAGGTTTCATGGTGATAGAATGGGATCCCCAATTTGGTCTTAAGATTGGTAACTAAAGCCTATGGTTAGCCTTCGGGTGAAGGGTGAGTGGGAGCTCCGAAGTGAGTGTCGGTATCCTCCCAGCCTAGCCTTAGATTTAGTAACTAAACTTAAGATATGACAATGTTCTTTACCTGCTTGGAAGAGGGGGTATTCTTTTAAAGGTAAAGAAGCAAATATGCTCCTATTTGGCACAACACAAATAATTACCATTCTTCATCATCCACACATAATAATCTTTATGCAGGAAGAAAGACACTTTTCATATAGAAGTATCTTATAAATCACATAAGTTAGTGTGTTTGTTAGTTTTATAGTTCAGTAATTAGAAGTAATTGTAGTGGCTTTATTATACTTTACATTAACTAGTGGTAGTACACTTAAGTAATTGTTACATTGGGTATTGGATTTTAGTGCTATATTATCTGATTTAAAGAACGTTCACCTCCCTGTGGGATCGATAACCAGGACTCCATTAGAGCCCTGTATTACTTGATACGATATGTATACTTGCGTTGAATTTTTGACTTTACTAAATCATTCTAAATATATAAATTCGACTTCATAAATTATTTCTTAATATATAAAGTCACGGTCAAGTTTTTTGCGCCTTTGCCGGGGAGGTAGATAAACTGTACTTATTTATAGATATTGTAGTAACTGAAAACCTTTACTTTGTAGTGTGATTTTATATGAGTAGTAGTGGATCTGTAGGTTTGATACCGTACGATTTAGAGTTAGAGCGTACTATTAGAAAAATTAGAAAACAATAAAAATAAACTGAAAATTACTGTGAAATGGTGAATAATCAAGAGAATCAGAATATTAATGTTGGAAATTTGTGAAGACCTTTAAGAGATTATGCTAACCCAACAGCAGATGAAATTCGTATAACTATTCAAAATCCTGAAGTTGCTGCTAATTCGTTTGAACTTAAACCTACTATTATCTAAATGGTACAAAATAATCAATTCGGAGGAACACCTAATGAAGACCCAAATTTACATCTCGCTAGTTTTTTAGAATTGTGTGCTACTTTTAAGTATGACAGACTGTCCACCTTTTAGGCCTAAGATCTCGCTTGATACTCAACCAATTCACAAGGGGTTTGTTCTTACACTTTCATATAGTCCAAACAAACAAATCCATACAGTCACATGCACATGGATTTAAGCTTTTCTTCATAAAAGCACAAACCAAGCTCATTTTAGGGGAAAATGGTGTATACATGAGCCCAAGATGTGTGTCCACGATTGGGTGCTTGTAGAAGCTTCAATGGAGTCTGACAAACCTCTTTGAAGTGTCACCTTGCTTTGGGGATGTGTCTGAGTAGGAGTTCCTTCAATAGGTGGTGCAGCCTTGATCAAAGTCAGATGTAGAGAGATTGGAAGATGGGGCCTTCAGTGGGAATCTTTTTAGTTTGGTCTGGGGAAGCTAAGGGACAATTTATTTTGAAGGTTTGTGGATTTTGGTAGAGTGACAAAGAATGTCCTGTTTCTGGCCTATTATGTTTGGAGAAATTGGCCTCAGACAGCGGGAAAGATGGCTGGAGAATTGTGGGGTGAGCTTAGGGAGGTATGGAGAAGCTTTGTAAATAATTTGGTATAGTTTCCCAAATGTTTTGTGCACTCTCCTCTATTGGTCGTGAGGGGTATATGTTTAAATAGTGGGTAAAATGGTGGCCAATTGAGCTGGGCAGTGGGTGCAACGTGATGCTTAGGTGTAGGGCTGAACGACGTAAGTGACTAATCAAGTTGAGTCAGCTTAGATGGATGGAGTTTGGTTTGAGTTATGAGGATGGTTCTCTCAGTTTTTGGTTTTTCGTGACGAGGTTAGACGACCATGGCAGGGCTGGTGTCTAAGTGGTTCAGGGGAGCGAGAGAAGTTAATGGTGATTATTTGGGGGTTTGGGAAGGCTAGTGGCAAATATAATCTTGGTTTAGCCATTTTGGGAGGAAATCCCATAAATCAAGGGAACCTTAGTCCATGGCTTACCTAGGGTGGGCTAAGTGGATCTAGGTTAGGTCTTAGGTTCAAATGGATGTTGTGGTGGCCATGGTTGGGCCAAACCAAGTGACTTGGGGTGACATTTGGGCTTGGGCTCAAGGTCATGGTTTTATCTTGGACTTGGGCTTGGGTTTGGCTTGAGTTTAGATTTGGCTCAATTGAAGGTTTGATTTGGTTTAGGATATTGTTATGAGTAATTTGGATGTTAATTGGGTGGAAATTGGAGAGGATTTGAAGTTCAATTTGAATGATTTTGAATTTTGGATTAAAATTGGGGGTTTGATTTGGGTTGGATTTGGGTTAGGTTTGAGCTTATATATAGCCCAACTGAGGATTCAGAATGATCTAGGGGAGTGTTATGAAGGGTAAAGGAAGAGAATTTGGTGAAATTGAATGGCTTAAGGAGTTCAATTTGGTGGAACTTAGGGGTATGATCAAATTAGCAGTTTTGGATCAAAATTAAAATTAGGTTTTAGGTTTAATTTTCCTTTAATTTAGTTTTAATTGGGATTAGACATGATGAATTTTGATCTAGAATTGAAATTGGGGAAGTTTGAAATCTATTTGATGGAAATTGGGGGTGATTTAGGGATTTAGGTCTTTAGGTTTAATTTCGGGATTTTGGTCAAAATTAGTCAATTTTGTTCCAATTAGGGTCAAGAGGTGGTTCAATTTGATTTTGGGGACATTTGGAGTCATTTTGTGGATTTTGGAAATTTTTAGGGCATGGGGGGCATTTGGATAATTTTGGCAATTTTGCGGGTATTCTAGAAAATTTGGGAATTTTGTGATGTTTTGGTTAATTTGAGTGGTTTTGATTGGTTTAAAATGATTTTTGAAGAGAATTAAGGAATTTGGTAAATTTTAGAATAATTAGGGTTTCAAAGGCATTTTGGCAATTTTTTAAAATTTGGTGCTAAAAGGCTAAAATTAGGAATTTTGGAAAAATTGGGATCAATTAAGAATGTTAATTATAAAACTACCCTTACTGATCCAAGGGACCAAGGGAATTCCCATTTTGGATCCTCTATGTGTTGGTCTTAGCCAAACCCTAGCCTAGGGCTAAGGATTTGGGGGACCACCCATATGATTTTCCAAAAGAGTGGGGAACCAGGTTAAAGGTAATTGCTTTAAGGTTTTGGGTTGTGAGTGAAGGTAAAGGGTTGTGTGTGTGTGCAAGACTGACCAAGGCCACACCACCCAGGGTTAACCCTAAGGCCAGGTAATCCTAAGAGAACCCTCCTTAAGCTCCCTCATGTTTGGCTCCAACCTACTAAGCGCTAGAAGTTAAAACCAAACATATGGAAATCCAAGAAGAGTAAATATGTGTGTAGAATTTTTAAAGAGGTAGGGTTCCTTCACTAGTCTTCTAGGATAGTCAATAGTAAAGTTCTATGGCTAGTCCAAGCCTTCTAAAGAAGAAAGAATAGACCTCAACAAAAGTGAGGTCAACAGTGGGCGTCATGATCTCCTTGTAGTGTATCATCTCTATTATACTATTCCCTTATGGACTGTTAGATTTATTTAGGATCTATACACTCTTTCTTAACGTACATTTTTTTGTTCATCAAATTTCATTCTTGAAAGTGACACTGCTATAGTTATAGGAGAATTAAATGTAAAACTAGTTCACATTAAATTTTAATTGATGATTCAATGACTAAATTCTCTTAAGTTTGATGCCTTTGATTCTTTCAAATATGGTGTAATGGAATCCTATCTTTCCTAGTTTACTTCACATCTTTCATTGTTTGATTCGACCGGCTTTCATTTTTCAGACATTGCGAAGAACAAACTGATGAAGTCAGAGGCTGACATTCCACTAAGTGGTGGATTCGCTCTGTCTTTGACAAATCAAAAGGATAGGACCGACTAAAGGGTGAAAGGAGGAAGAAGATCGTTGTAAAGAAGAAGAATCTGACTATCATATTTGGTGGGAATGTCTGATATGATCCTCATGGAAAAATGTATATCCAGTTCACCTAACCTTTGATGCAATCGTTCAACCTTCCGTTAAAGCCCAATACACTCTAATTGACCAGGTCACTCAAATATCATCTAGCGTGCATATATCGATTTGCCCTTTGCTCTATGGTGAGCCTATCATGTCATCTACAATGTCTGAGTTGAATCAAATCTTGGGTATGATGGGCTTTGATCTTGTTTGTGGTGACTAAATTCTCTCTTTTTTTTTAATTTATGATGACTCCTACTACATATTATCCAGCTCTATTAGACTTAGGGCCCGTTTTAGGCAGCTTATAAGTGCGACGACATTTTTTAAAACGCCGCCTCACTGTTAGTTTTGCACGTTTCAGGTGCTTATTTAAAAACCTCATTTTATTTTTAATAAGAAGCCGACTGTGGGTATAACCCCGCGGTTGGCTTTTCCAATCCGCATTTTGTGCTTGTTTTACCCCTCTGCCCTCGCTTCCTTCTTTTCCTCTCGCAGTCAAAGCAGTTGAAGCCGAACAAGCAACCCCATGCTCCTTCGCTCTAGCAGGTGCTAACTCACTGTCGCTGCTACTTATCGATGCCTCGGGGAGGAAAGCAAAGCCGAGGGTGCTACCCAATCGATGCCCTAGGGAGGAAAGTGAAGCAGAGCAGCTACCCGATCAGTGTCATAGGAAGGAAAGCTGAAGGAAGAAAACGCTCCTCCCTTCGTACTCCCCCATTCGGATGACTCTCGACACAAGCCTGATCACCTGGTAAAAGAGAAGCCCAAGGTAGAATTTCTTAAGTCTGCTCACCTGGTAAAAGAAATTGCACCGCCCTCCACACTCCCCTATTCCCCGTTTTCATATGTGTTCCTAGAGTTACTTAAGATTGTGATGGTTATTACTTAACTGGTTAATGCTTAAGATTGTGATGGCAAATCTAGATGCTTAACTGATTGTTATTGATTATACTTCATTACAACGTTTATAGCACACTTCAAAACTTTTGGTTGTAAACCATTTCAGTAACAGTAATGGTAATAGTTGTATAATGTTGCTTTTCTGATAATGGTATCAGCCGTATACTTCTTGTCCAATTTCAGTATAAGGTTTTATTGGAGTTTATAGCAATGTTAAAATTATCTAGAAATGAATAATCTACTTGCTTGAATCCATTTGTGGATGGAGGGGACTGTCTTTTTTGATAATCTTACCATTAAAGTTTGAAACTGGGCCACATTCTTGCAAATTAAGGGGAAGGTTCAATTAGAATCTTGTTCAATGTGGATAAATCTGCATTTAAATTGAACCGAGGCGAATTAAGCATGCAGTTCCCCATCCTGTTTTCATTTATGTTTGGCTAAGCAAATAACTGGGCCTTTAATTGGATGGATATTTCCAATCTGGCACTTGTGATCTTTGTTTTGTGGGTGTGGGCGTCTGTGCTCCATCTTGTGATGAATATTTAAGTGGATGGATGTTTGCAATTCGTTTATTAACTACCTTGCTGCAAGGAATAACCTGTTAATTGATATAAGCTAAATTTATTTATTTGTTTCTTTTGATGGAATAACCTGTTAATTGAAGAATGAAAATCTGATGTTTGACATACAGTTTATTATTGGACTCATAGGGAGAAATATAGATATGTTTTAAATTTTTTGCTAATTTGCACTTCTTATGCATTGAGAATGGTTGTTGTTATGCTCCTTTGGTTGATGGGGAAACATGTGAATAACTTCTGATTGCATACATACCACTATGGTGCTTTTGAACTTTAAGATGCTCTTAGTTGGAATGAATCTATTCATCCTACTCTTATATCAATCATCCTGCAGACATTTAATTTTTTTTCTTAAGTGAACTGTAAAGGAGTAGAAGACTTGTTTGTACATTTTTGGAATGAAGCATACAACATTGTACTTAGTGTGATATGTCAACCCTTTATGACACTTGTTGCAGTCGTTGCTGCCATATACGGTGGAGGCATGGTTTTGTGATGATTTCTTATGCTTCAGAGCCCTACCCGAACTTTGGATCTCCTTTTTGCTGATAGATTAGATCTCATTTTTGTTAGCTGGTTTATGTTATTATCAAAACCATTGATCTCCTTTTTTCTAGCTGGTTTATGCTAGCTGTTTTATGTAAACATTGTTTCACATCAACTCTCTTCACTTCAAGAATCTTCAAGTATTCTAGTATGTAGAATTATTAGAACTATTTGATATGGATATGTGGTTGTTCTGTTTACATCAACTCTTGTTGTCCTTGGCTTATGATACAGTTCCATTCTAATAGATATTTGGAGGCATGGTTTTGTGATTTTGATGATTTTGCTATCTTTTCTTCTTTTTATGATTTTGATGATTTTGGAAGTGACTGCATAATTTATCGGAGAAGGTCTCACACAAAAATGTGACAATTGTGGTGGCACCTGTTGAAGCAGAGTGTGGTAATATATTAACATGGAATTCATTTGAGATGCAGTTAGCCTCATAAAACCGGTCTGAGTAGGATGTGCTAACATTGGATTTGCTTGGGGTGTCACAGACGATGTAGGATTTATCTTTGGTGGTGGAATTTTAGCTGCACCTGGACCAAATAAAACTGCCTTCACAATATATATATAAGCATTGCAAACAGTGTGTATGTAATTATAACTTGGGTGAGTTAGTAGTTGGCATTTGAATATATTCATGGAATTAAGGAATCTGTATACTGTTATTCATTGTGGTGTGCACACCATTAGGGTCAGCAACTCCCATTTAGGTGAGATGGCTGTCCCCTTCTATCCACTTATCTCCCTCTCGCTCTCCCTCTATTTTCTAACCTGACAACTATGGAACAGTTTGGATGGCCATAGAACTTTGTTGTCGGTAACCGCTGAGTCTACAATTTGGTATGTACATTGTCTTTGTTTTGTCTATTTTTTGACTGAAGCAATCTCTTTTTTATTAACTGCAGGACGATGAGTTCCAGGTATTCAGGAAAATCCATACAAGTGATGTGCCACTGCGGGCTGTCATCCTTGTTACTTACATCACACAAGCAACGTAGCTATGGACGACAACTGGAGGACTGCAAGTTTTTTATGCGGGCAGACACCCCTTCTGATTCAACTTTCTACCAATCTGAAAATGTTGCACGGGGTTCCACGTTATCACAATTGGAGAGCATCACTTTTTGGTTCGAGTGTTTCTGAACTGCATAATGTTGTTGGGCGATCAATCGAGCAACAACCAAACAATGGTTATCCTGAGATGTTCCTTTTGCATTTTAAATTGAACGTTATAATCATTTTACTAGTTGTAGTTGCAATATGTATTTGGGTTTTAGTTGGGTATCTTAAAATGTTTGTTGAGATAAGAGAGCATCACAATTATGAGCTATTATGTTATTACCTTGTTTTAACTTATCTAATGTCTAATGCAAATGCCTACAATTTAATATTTATTGGTTTCAATAGCATTATGAAATTATTTGGTTTCAGTAGCATTCGTCAACTATTTATTATTGATTTTTGTAGCATTACACAAATGACTTTAATAAATATTGGATAAGATTTGCATACACCTCCATTACTATGTATTTACATATCTTGCACCTAAACTTCAATTTAAATTAATTCTAAAATTTGTGTAAAATGTAAATTATTAATTAGAAGTTATGTTAAACATAATTTAAGAATAAATTTTTATAAATTTATGTTAAACATAACTTGTGACATAAAAAAATTGAAAAATATATATTTCGTTAAAATAAGATTTTATTTTGTAAAATAATCCTTTTAAATTTAAAATAAGATTTTATATGTTGATGAAATTTTATTAACTTAAGAGGAGTATAAATTGTTAGTTTTCTACAAACAGCTACAAATAAGTTGTTTTCAAACCGCATAAACCAAACATCTTATTCATTTCAGGGGCGTAACAGTCATTTATCCACAAACAGCTGCAAATCAGCTGTTCTCCAAACTCTCAAACCAAACAGAGAAACAACTTATTTGAATCAGCAGCTTATCAGAATAAGCTGCTTATCTGGATAAGCTGGATAAGCTACAACTACCACAAACAGATCCTTAGATGAGGGTCCAATCAAGCGACCATCAATCACGAAATAGGTTCTAGGCAAGGGCTATCAGCTCATGATTATAGATGCGAGGTTAATTTCCCTGTTAATCCTCCTTGGATGGACAGGGAAGTAACTAATGGGTTCCATGTACTTCACAGATCACTAGCTCATTTTATGAATGTAATTGAGTGTTCCTTTACAAAATTGATCGAGATACAGTGGAGTTAGAAGATACACAAGCTGTTGGGTTTTATAGAGAAGTTAGCGTAGATGATGGTGACAATTTCCATGGAGTGGTCAAATATTTGAGAGAAATCCCTAATATTCCAAGTTTAAAGTAAGTCAAAACAACTAATTTTGTTTAGATCCAGAGGGGAATTTTTGTAAAGAATATTGCTTCAGCTAAAGCATGTCTTGGCCAAAGCAACTTCAAATCCTCTTGTAAAATATTCTACCTCTAACCTTCTGAGCAATTTGCTTGTAATTTAAGTTTTCTTTATGTAGTAATTTTTATTCATACCTCAATTCTTTCATTGATGTGACTTTATTGTTAACAAATTACATAAATGGTTATTTACTTTCATATTTATCTTTTTTTGATGGTTAGATTTCCTTTAATTTCATATATATATATATATATATATATATATATATATATATATATATATATATATCGAATGAAGGTGTATAATATATGTGGTTCCTTTTGATGGCGACAAGAGTTGCTCTGCTAGGTTTTGGGGGTCAGGGATGACCCCCTGGTAGCACCGATCTTCCCCATTGACTGGTAAGTGTTTCTGCTGGAGGTGGCGTTCTCTGGTAAGGTGTGGCCTTTCTATTTGGCCTCATTTCCTACTCTTTTCCTCTTCCCAGGCTCCAAGCTTTCAAATTTTTACTGTTCCACTGGTGTTTCTTCTCTGCCTCAGCCCTGGGTGGTGTCTTCTCTCCTCCTTTTGTTACTGGTTTTCTCTCTTTTCTGGTTTCCTGGCTTGCTGGCCTTCTCCCCTGGGCTGGTGTTTTTTCTGACTTTGGTTCTTGCCTGATTACCTCTTTTGTCCTAATTCTGCTTAGCTTTGCCTCCTTCGCTTGCTTGCTCTCCTACTTTGCCCCTTTTGTTTGTTTTCTCTTTTGCTTGCTGGCCTGGGGCTATGGACTGCCCAGTGGACCTTTCTACCAGGGTGGATTGGGCTAAAGCCTCTTATGCTGGGGTGGTGGGTAATGGACCCACTCCACTGAAAAACACCAATCAGCTGGTTTTCCCACAGGTTTTCCATGATGCTGCTGCAGGGAAGGCTTCTTGTCCCTTTATTCATCCCATTGGTGTTAAGGAAGGTTGCCCTGCTATTTTCTTTTCTGATGCTGAACTAGATGCTCTAAATGAGGAAGTCAAGCTAACTCTTATTGGTAAATTCTCTCTTGGTCACCCCAAAATGGAGCTTGTTAGAGCCTTCTTTGACTCCTTAGCTTTCATTGGTAGTTGGAAAATGGGACTCTTTAATGGGAGACATCTTCTCATTCACCTTACCACTGAAGAGGATTATGCTAGGCTTTTTGCCAAGTAAATGATTACCATTGCTGGAATGGATATGAAGCTCTTGAAATGGACACCAGAGTTTGATCCAAGTAAAGAACCCCCCAGTGTACCAATTTGGTTCAAATTCCCTAACCTCCTATACAGGTTTTTTAATCAGAATACCTTATTTCAGATTGGAAGAGCCATTGGAGCTCCACTTATGATGGATGTAGCTACATTTAATAGAGGCCAGCCTGAGGCAGCTAGGATACAAATTGAAAGGGATATTTCATTACCTGAAATCAAGAAAATCTGGGTGGGGTCAGCTGTTGATGGCTACTGGCAGGAAGTTATAATGCAAAAAAAGCCCTACTACTGCACTAATTGCAAAATGTTTGGCCATACCATTGAATAATGCTATAGATTGCATCCACCCCAAAAGAAACATACTTCTAGAGCTGCTGATGGTGCTGTCATCACCTCTGCCAGCAGGGAAAATGTTCTGATATCATCTAATTTAGACTCTGCTGTTACTACTAGCCCCCCGTTGCCACACCACCCCCACCCTCTTCGTTCTCTCCTCCCCACTCTATACCACCCCACACTGATATTGGTCCTCCCCCCAGCCTACTTCCCCAGTAAACCTCTTTCCTGAACCCTTACCCCCTAACCTTACCTCACAACCTAATCCCACCTCACCCACCTCTATAGTTCCTCCAACTGCCTTCCCTAGCACCTCACAGCTTAAACCCTCTCTTACTGATGATAATTCTCAGGCCCTTGTCGGCATATTTTAGGTTGTATTGTATTTTAAAAAAAAGGGGTCGCCTAACAGAAGTTGTCGGCGAATTTAAATTTTAAATTTGATTTAAATATATATATAATTTAGAAAGTAGTATTTGGCTTTGAAAATAATTTTTAAATTTGAAAGTTTTAAGATATGAGATTAAGCCGATCTCACATCCCGAATAGTTTATATAAACGAGCACCGCACCATAAGCCGTGTATCTATCCCTAGGGATGGACACACTGCTTGATGGTGGGGCTCGATCAAATAAACTAGAAGTTTTGTGACATCCGTTTGGTCTCGCGAACCAATTTTATAAGCCGACAAATTCCCCTGCTTAATATGAAAGTATCAAACGGGGTTTATATTACACGGGTTCTTTAAAATTCCTATAAGGGCGAGCCCCTATAGTTAATTACATCTTAAGTGACGGGAATCACCTAAGAAAACTCTCGATAATAATCAATAACTCTGCTTTCAAGAATTTCAAAGTTTAAGGTTTTCGAAGATTGAATTTTGGAATTTCAATAGGGAATGGATCAAATTTTGGAACATTTTGTTTTATGAATCCAAAGGAAGAAAGGTAGGAGAAATCTACGATTCGAAGTGAACTTCGGTAATTTCCCGACTATCCTATCGTTTGGCTTGAGTTTAGGAAAGTCCTAATACTTATTTAAATGTTTTGATCTTGCCAATTTTAATTAATTAGGGCTTATATTTATATGATAAAATCAAACAAATAACCTAGAAGATGTGAGGGTTTATTGTCGTATCGGACGACTACCTCGGAATCCTAAGACCGGTTAGGGCTTAATTTGCAATGCAAATGCCTAACGAAGAGTTGAGGATTTATGTTGCACTAGGCAAGCTACCTCGAAGTCCTGTGGCTTGGTTATTTAATTCTAGGAAAGTTTCGCTGAAGTAGGTTCAAGTTTTGCTGACGACGATGGCCGTGCTGCCCGCCATGCTCCAAGTTCCTTGTTGTTGCAGAGGTTTAGTTTTAGAAATCATAAATCAGGAGATGAGAAAAGTGTTTTGGTTTAGAGAAATCTTAATTTCCAAGTGTTTTTTACGTTTTAATTAAAACAAATCTTAAAGTTGATTATAACGACACCGGTTAAGATCCCACGGTTCCATCCTTCCGGCATCATTATTTTTATCGGATTCACTTAGTCCAGATGAATTTGCTAAACTCAACTAAATGAGTTCCACACTTTCATTTAGACCGTGGGAAATCCCGTTAGCAACACGTAGGTTACATCATCCGAGGTATTCCCGATCATCCAACAGGACGTTTTAATTTAGTTGTAATTGTAGTTTTGTGTTCTGTTTGTGATTAAATTTTGAGTTGTTTTATATTTTGAAATGTTGTGGCGGTGAATTTTATCTTGCAATGACTTTTAACTTAGTTTTGGTTTCGGTTTTAGGGACTATCCTAAAGGTGTGGGTTTTCATGCAACAGTTGTTTTATCATGCAAGAAAAGTAAAGTGCATTTGCAATAAAGTAAATTGCAGGGAAGTAAATTGCAAGAAAGTAAATTGCAATAAAATAAAAGCGTACCTGGAGGGTCTTCCCGTCATCCCAAGCTACACTTAAAACACAATTAGAATATTTAAGCAAGTTCCTAGGTAAAGCTAAGGGAAGGGTTATGGTTTTCTACCAAATTCCTAATCCTATAGCTAGTCAATTCCTATGACGTCTAGGTTCTTCGTGTTTTTGTTTGAGGACGATTTTCTTCATCAAAGGACAATTAAGTCCAATTGTTCTTATAAATATCCTATCATATTGAGGAAGTGCTTAAGAAGAATCTTAAACATCTTTTCAATATTTCTAGGATTGTTTTAAGTACAAATGAATTTAATTATATAAATGAATCAATCGTCCGAGGTTTTCAAGTTTTGTTAACTTGCTCGATGAACTAGGACATTTGAATATCCTATGAGTGAGATAACACTTCATTTGATGTTCCATTTAGGAGTTATAATAATCAAAGCTTTCGAGGGTAAATTAGTATTCAAATGATTTGATTTAAGTTAAAGGGTTTAAATTTGGAATAGTGTTCAAGTTGTTTTATATTTAATTTCCTTTATGTCTTAGGTGATGTTATATTTAATTTAATTTAATTTAATTTGGTTTTAATTTAACTTAATTTAATTTAATTTAATTATTTAATTATTTAATTTAATTTAAATTTAATTTAATTTAATTTATTTTAATTTAATTGTTTAATTTAATTTAATTATTTAATTTAATTTAATTATTTAATTTAATTTAATTTAATTATTTAATTTAATTTAATTTAATTATTTAATTTAATTTAATTTATTTAATTTAATTTAATTTAATTTAATTTAATTTTAATTTATCTTTAATTTACTTTATTTTTAATTTTAATTGAAATTTCAAAAGAGTTTAATAATTTAATTAAGTTTTTTTAATATTTTAAATTTGAGTTATCATTTTAATTAAAAGTTGAATATTAATGAGATGATTAATTTAGGGATTTTTAAATTAAAGAATAAATCTCTTCCTAATAAATATCCCTTATTTTAATAATTCCAATTTTATTATTCTTCCAAATTTAATCCATTATTTAATTAAAGTTTAATCATTTTGAAATTATTTAATGGGTTTCTACCCTTTAATTATTTAAATTTCAATCATCCAAATCAGATTAAGATCAAATGTTTTACTTGTTGATTTTTTTTATTAAACCTAAAGTTTTAATTAAGGGTTAAAAGTTTAATTACCATTTTACCCCTTAAGCTTAATAATTTCATAACTCACTAAATTGAACTTAAATGAACTTGAAATTTTTATGTGACTTCACTCATATGTCAATAAAGACATGAGAGGAGAAAATGTGATTTTTCTGTATTTAATTTATTTATATAATTATTTTTGGTGGAAAATAGAGATTTTCAAGGAAAATTTGATAACATGACCAAAGGAAAGTTTCTGTCCTTAAGAAAATTAGGGGACATTCCTAATGACCAGAGAAGCACTTGGACTAATTTTGGTGATTTTTTGAATTATATTATTTTTATTATAATTATTTTGAGTTTTGGAGTGTTAATTAATTTAAAAATAAAATAAATGTTAAAAAATGAATTTTATATTTTTCAAAAATCTCTCTGATATCAAGAAAACCAGAGAAACAAATTTTGCAATTTTCTGATTTTTCTATGATTTATAATAATTATTTTAGTGAAAATGCTAGAAAATACATTTTTTTAATTTTAAAATTACCCTAGGGCTTTAAAATTCAATATCTCACTAAATAGACCTAGGAAAAATGTGGGATTTGCTCCTAAGTGATTAAAATTCAAAATTTGACATTTTGGTGAATTTTATTATTTTTGTGATTTTTATTATTTTTTAATTATTAAAAATATTAAAATATTATTAAAAATCAACTTTTTCAAAAAATTGAAATTTTAATTTTCTTAGATTCCCCTGATATCAGAGAGGCTCCAAAACCAATTTGGTGAATTTTTGAAAAGTATTTTAAAAGTTATGAATTTTTAAAGTTTAAAATGGCTAAGTGACTTAATCAACCCAATTAGTGGGGCTAACCAAGTCCAATTGACCTCAAATTTTTATGGTGGATTCCTCTGATCCTAAAGGTCAGTGGAGAATTGATTTCAAGTCAATTTGATACCTGGTTAACTCTAATTAATTAAAGACCTATTTTGGGTGTTTAAGCCAATTAGGGTTGTTTTGAATGAACTAAGCCAAAATCTATTTTTCCTGAGGTTCTCTGGTCATAAGGAACATCACCAAATTTTCCTAGAATTTATTTCACAACATGCTAATTTTTGGAATTAAAATACTCAAAACAGCAACATGCATTTGAAAAATAAATAACTTTTCACAGAGATGGCCTCCGACCTTGGAAAATTCAGGGAATGTTCCCAAGTTCGGAGGCTTCAAAGCCCTATGGTCTCATGCCATGGTGAATTGTATACATGCATGGAGAATTAAATGTATGCAGAGAGTAAATAAATTATAAAAAATAAAATACTTGATGAAATTAAATGATTTCTTTTCCACATTATTCTCCTCTCTTCACCGAGCAAGAGGTATTTTTATTTTATTTTTTGTGATTTTTCTACACAAAGATATGGATTTTTGAAGTTTCGATATTTAATAAATACATTAAATACCCTATTTATCTACTTATCCACGCGGCGCCAGCGAAACATCGGCAGCTCCGAAGGGGTACGTGTCGCGCTGTGATTGGGCGCCGCCATCCGAGTCAGCAGCCCGGGCCCCGCGGTTCTCGCACCGTTTCCTGGTCCGACGCCATCTGAGCCGTTCGTCCGCGCGTGTATTGAATGGACGGCATCCGTTCATCGTCCCCAAGTGTTCTCACCGAGAGCCGTCCACACTAAATCCCTAAGATCTCACTCGATTCTCAATGGATTTTTATGTTCTTATACTGCATGGATTCGTCTTGAAGAGACGAACACATCTATATGGTTAACATGCATTGAAACTAAGGCATTTGAAATAGAGAATCTTCGAAGCTCGGGATGAAGAGTTAGCTCATACCTTGGCTCGGAGAAGTGTGGCTTCGATCCGAGAGTTGTTGCACCTTCGATTGGGTCCTAGCAAGCTCCGGATGAAGTCTCCCGGTCCAGTGAATTGTCCGGATATGATTTCGACCAAGCCCGATCACAAAGCTTGGAGAGCTGGAGCAACCGGGTGGTACTGGAGATGGGGCTTTCGTCGATGAACACCTTCCCTTGGTCCGGTGAAGGTGTAGAGCCAATCAATTTGAGAATTGGCTCCACTGTGGAGAAGTGTCCTGGTTTTGGGTGGAATTTCAACTACGAAATTGAGCTTTCGGAGGAGAAATGGCAGGGGAATTCCACCGGGGATCAAGTGCTCTAAGGGTGGAGAAGGGTCCGGAACAATTTTGGCGAGTTTTGGCAAGGTTTGTGCTTCTCTCCTTCTCATGGCCGAGAGGGGTGGAGTTTAAATAGAGTCGGTGCGGAGGCCTCCCGGGGGAGTTAAGGCTTGGGATCGACTTGCTCGGTGAGGAGAAGATCGGCCATGGTAGCCACGGGGATGGGGCGGCTCGGCAAGTGAGAATTTCAATGTTGGCTCACATGTGAGCTCTCGGCCATGGTGTTTTCCGGCGGCTCGGTGGCCGGCCGGCCGGGCATGGGTCACCCTCAAGGTCGGGTGGGTCGGGGCTGGAGGTTTGTGCAATCAATTGGCCATGGACATGTGTAAAGGCTTTGATTCAGAGTGGAATGGGGCATGGCTAGATTTGGACCTAAATGGGTCAACCCACCCATTTGGGCTAGGTGCACCACCCAAGGCCTGGTTTTGGCTGAGGGAAAAGTGATTTGGCTCAGCATAATCAGTAGGGTCAAGTCACCATCCAAGCACGATTAGGCTTAAGCATGGTTTAGTGGAATCATGGAAGTGGTTAATCACCTTTAGGAATTAAGGAAAGAGCCTCCTCCTTTTGCCCAAAATGGCATGGTGACATGTAAAGAGGCTCTCATGGCTTGCATATGGCTTGTGCATGGCTCCATGGCTCCATTTGGCTTGGGAAAAGGTTTGGTCAATTTCATAAAAAAGGATTTTAAGGATTTTGGATAATTTGGTGGAAATTTGGATGAAGCTTCATTTAGAATTATTTGATGATTGGTTTAGGACTTAGGGATGATTTTAATTGAAAATATGATGAGGGGAAATGTCATGTGGGCTTTAGGATGGTTTGGGCTTTTTAAAATTTAATGAAGATGGGCTTTTAAGAAGGTTTAAGGGAAGTGGGCTTTTAAGTTTAAGGATGTGTTCATGGATGGAAATTTTTGTAGAAGTTTGGGCCAAATAGTTGTTGGTTTTGGTTTAGGGATGTTTCATGGATAATTTGAAATAGATTTAAGGTGGTTTGGGTTTGAATTGGGTTGAATTTGGGTTAGGTTTGGGTTTAGGTCAAAAATGGGCCTTTTGACCTTGGGTTGAGTTTGAGTGGGACTTGGGTTCAAATTTTGGGCAAATCATGTTAGGGTTTTGTTTGTGGGAATGTTAAGGAAGATTTAGAAAAGATTTGAGGTTAATTGGAGTTGAATTGGGTGAGTTTGGGTTAAGTTTGGGTCATGGGTCCAAATTGGGCTTTAAGGCCAAAAGTGAGATTGGATCCAAATGTCAATCAAATTGGACTTGGATTTGGTCTAGATTGGTATTGGGAATGTTGAATTGAAGTTTAGAATTGAATTGGACCAGAATTTGGGTCAATTGGATAGGTTTGGTTTAACATTGGGTCCACTTTGGGTTAAAATGGGTCAATTTGGGGGTTTTGACAAAAGTAGGGTAAATTGACAAAATTGGCCCATGGTGTAGTTGGACAAAATGAAATTGGGAATATTTGGGATTTTCTGGAATTTTCTGGGAATTTTCTGAATTTTTGGATTTTTAGGCCAAGAAGGGTATTTTGGGTATTTGGAGGGTATTGGGGGGTATTTTTGGAATTTTTGGTATTTTTGGGTATGGATGATCAATTTGAGTGATGTGGAGATGTTTGGGATTGATTTTGGAAAATTTTGGGTAATTTGAAAATTTTGCAAAAATTTGGGTAATTTCGAGGTTTTGGGTAGGTTTAGTAGGTGTAGGGTCTCGGGGTCAAAAATTGAAAATTTGGGAAATTGGAGATTGGGTGAATTTAGGTGGAAAGAAATCATTTTGGTTGCGCCATGAAGCCATTTCAAGCCCATATGAGCCATGAAAGGACTCATTTGAGGCATTCACTTATGTTGTTCCTAACCCTCTTGCAAGGGCTTAGGGGTTAAGGACCATCCATGTGAATCACCTACATGAGTCAGGAGGTTAAGTTGGGTATGGGTGTGGTTTTAGGAAGTGTGTGGAAATGTAGTGTGTAAGTGTAGTGTAAGTCAGCCCCTTCATCAGACCAGACCACCCAGGGTAGTCCTTAAGGCCAAAGAGTCCTATAGGAACTCATCCTTTAAACTTCCACATTTGATTTCAACCCTCTAGGTGATTAGGGGTCTATAGTCAAATTTGTGGAGTTTGCAGGGAGTTTAGAAGTGGTTTGAATTTCTAAAAGGCGGGTCCCATTTCTAGTCCTCTAAGATAGTCAAAGGAAAAGCCTAAGGCTAGATCCTAAGCACTAAAAAGAAGAAGGGAAGACCTCATCAAAAATGAGGTCAACAGCCCTCCCCATTGAGGAACTTCAAGAATCAATGGGGAATGCTTAGGAAATCAAGACAGCAAAAAAGAAAAGAAGAAGCAAAGCAGATCTCCTTTGTGATCTCAACCCCCATCCACAGCAGTTAGCTGGACCTTCCCCTCCTTCTACCAGGGGCAGAACCAGATCAAAATCTCACCCACCCACTTCCCCCCTTTACCTCATGAGAAATTTTCTTTGTTGGAATATTAGAGGAGTAGCCCATCCCCCCTCTTTTAAAAGACTTCTTTACCTCACCAAAAAACATTCAATTTGGTGCTTTGCTATCCTTGAACCCCTGTCCATCAACACCCTAATAAAATCATAAAAAAACTCCATGATTTTTCACATTTTGCCAACTCAAACAATAGAATTTGGATCTTCTGTAGTAAAGAGTTTAATTGGACTGTGCTGCTGGATAACCCTTAGATGGTCCATCTCTCCATTCAGTATGCTGGACACCATGCACTTGCTTCCTTTGTTTATGCTGGCTATAGAAGCATTGACAGAACTCTTCTTTGGGAACAAATTCATATCATCAGCACTAATAATAGCTCCCCATGGATTGTGGGGGGTGATTTCAATTGTATCTCCACCCCAGCTAAGAAATTTGGTGGTATTAAGACAAATGTGAAGACTATGACTACCTTCAGTGACAATATACATGGTGTTGGGTTGTATGGCTTGGGGTTTAGGGGCCCCCCTTTTACCTAGAAAAAGAACACTGTAAGGGAAAGGCTTGATAGATTCCTGGCTAATGAACTATGGCACTCTCATTTTCTCCACACCCAAGTTACCCACCTTGCCCTGGCCTGCTCTGACCACAAGCCTCTCCTTATTAACCTCACTGCCCCCACTAGTACCCCAACCAGTCCTCCTTTCAGGTATCAGAACTTTTGGTCCACTCACCCCAACTTTCTGCATTTTGTGGAAGACCATTGGAGGGACTCTCACCATCAGGACCCTTGGGTTAAATTGTGTCACCTCCACCAGAATTTGAGTAAAAAATTAAGAAGCGGGGCGGCTTCGGTTGGAAATGTATTTTACGTGGTGGAGGAGGCTGAGAAGGATGTCTTGGCACTTGAAGAAAAAACTCAGGATAATATTGATCTCAACCCCCAACTAATTGCTTCTGAAGCTAAACTGATGCAATCCATCGAAATCCAGGACATGCACCTTAAGCAAAAGGCTTCTATCAACCATTTTGCTGATGGAGATAGGAACACTACCTATTTTCATGCATATCTAAAGTACAGAAAGAAATACAATTACATTCACAGTATTAGAAAAGACAATGGGGAATGGACCTCACACCACCTGGAAATTGGTAGAAGTGCCATCCAATATTTCAGAAGATTATTGCAACAACCAAACATGGAAAGAACTTCTATCCTCACTGATCTGTTAAAGGAGCATTACCAACTGTTGAATGAGGTGAACCTCAGTTCCCCTCCCTCTGAAACTAAAATCTGGCAAGCTTTGAATTCCATTAACAACTCCAAAACTGCAGGCCCTGATGGTTTCACCTCTGACTTCTATAAGAAAGCTTGGGAGGTCATCAAATCTGATGTTATTAGTGCCATTACTAACTTTTTTCAGGGTGGGGATATCCCCCACTTCTTCAATTCCTCAAATTTTGTTCTTATCCAAAAAAACAGTGGACACTCAAGCTGGGAACAATTGAGACCCATTTTCCTTACTTCTGTCATAAGCAAAACTATCAGTAAAGTTATTGTAAATAGACTTCAACTCCTATTGGACAAAATAATTAGCCTCAATCAAACTGCTTTTGTCAAGGGTCGAGCCAATACTGATAACATCCTATTGGCACAGGAGATGCTGTTGGACCTAAATAGAAAGTGCAGAAGTGGGAACCTTATCTACAAGCTAGACATCAAAAAGGCTTATGATACTATCAACTGGGAATTCCTCCTTGAGACTCTCTCTGCCAGGGGTTTTCAGAACAGTTTTTGCAACCTTATTCTGAGATGGATAAAGGTTAATGCACACTCCATCCTTCTCAATGGCTCCTGTTGGGGTTACTTTTCTGCTACCAGGGGTCTCAAACAAGGAGATCCCCTATCACCTACATTGTTTATACTGGCTATGGACTACTTCTCAAGGCTTCTAAACCATACTACCACTTCACATTGCTCCATCAGGTACCATCATAAGTAAAATATTCTCATTTCTCACCTGATTTATGCAGATGATGTCATGATCTTCTCTAATGCCTCCAAAAATGTTGTTAAGCACATCATGAAATGCCTGCATTCTTTTCAACAATCCTCTGGAATGGAATTTAATCCTACTAAAAGCCAGCTTCTTTTTGCCTATAAGCTTCCTACTGAGATGAAGAACTGGATAATTGACTATACAGGCTTCACTAGCACTCACCTGCCTCTGAAATACTTAGGGGTACATCTCAATATGGGTAGAACCAAGCAAAGACACTTTGATGATATCCTTAACAAAATTAGCTCTTATCTGGCTAACTGGACACATACATATCTTTCAAATGGAGTCAGAATTACCATCCTGAGGAGCATTCTTACTACACTACCAGTTTATGTTTTACAAATGACTACAATGAATAAAAGTACCCAACTCCTATTTGAAAGAGCCTTTAATCAATTCCTCTGAGCTGGCCAGAAGAAGAAATTCATTCACTGGTCTTCTTGGCTAAAAGTGGCCAAACCTTTATGGGCTGGGGGCATGGGATTTAAGAGTCTGCAACAGATCATCCAAGTTAATCTTTGCAAGCTGTGGATTAAATTCAGATCCCAAGATTCACTTTAGGCCCAATTCATTACTAGCAAATACTGCAGGCATTTACACCCCTCTCATGCCACTAGCATAATTGGTGACTCCAAACATTGGAAAGCCATGTTGAAAGTCAGACACTTAGCTGAACATATGTACATTTGGAACTTGGGGCATGGGGAGCTGTCCTTCTGGCAGGATCACTAGTGTCCACCGATTGGCTCATCCACGGGCTCGCCAGGTCCCAATCTTAACTTAAAAGTGGTCGATTCTTGGTTTGGAGATAACTGGTCCCTCAATTCCCTTTATGCTGTATTGGAAAGTAAGTCTGCTGAGCAGGTGGCCACCATAAATTTTGATAGACAAAGGAAAGACTTTATTAGTTGGCTTTCTTGTGCCCATCACAGCCTTTCCAAAACCATCTACAACAAATTGTACCACTGGGAGACTGTCCAGTGGAGAAAGTCCCCCTGGAATAAATTCTTATCCCCCTCCATGAGGTTCTTCTCCTGGAGAACCTTCCTCAAGCTGCTCCCACTGATGACATCCTTAAACTCAAAGGAATTAGAGGACCATCCTGTTGTAGACTGTGCTGGATGGAGGAGGAGTCTGTCCCTCACCTCTTCTTCAGATGCAGCTTTTCCCAACTTGTTTGGAGCAGCCTCCTGTAGCATTTCCACATCAACACTCACACCCTTGACTGGGATTGCCTTCTCTCCTGCTGGCTCAGCTGGGCTAGGCTTGTTCTTGGTGCTATCCAATTTATTTCTGTCTGGTTTATTTGGATGGCTAGGAACAAAGCCACATATGAAGATACCATTTCCAGGGAGCAAAGAGTTACTAAGAACTGCCTATCTTACATCCATAAATTGATCAGGTATACTAAATTCCCCAACATCTACTGTCTTGAGTCCTTTCACACCAGACCATCTCCTAGGATTAGGTTGGTAACCTGGCACCCTCCTTGCCCCCCTACCTCAAATTAAATTGTGATGGTAGCTGGGATGGCAATGCTGGTATTGGTGGTCTGTTTAGGAACCGTGAGGGGAACTGCTTATTATTTTTCCATGCTCCAGTGGTGGCTGCTGATGCACTAGAAGCTAAATTCATTGTTGTATGCTGGGCCCTGAGGATTGCTAAGAATCTTAAGTGGGATTATATTGAGGTTGAAGGGGACTCTGAGCTAGTTATTCAATAGTCCAAGCTGATTGGGGTTCGTATCCACCTCCCTTGGCATCATTATCAATGGGTGAGAAGAATCTAGAACCTAATGGCACAGCTCCATGTAAAATTTATTTTCATACATAGGGAAGACAATCAACCTGCTGACTGGCTAGCTAAGGCTGGAGCTGACTCTGACTCTGTGGTGGTTGCTACTGTTCCTCCCCCTAAATTAGTTACCCTCATAGGGAGGGGGATAACCTCCCTGCTCCTTACATAAGAATTATGAAATAAACTTTCTTGCTGGATTCATATTGAGGTGTTTGGAGCCCTGGGCGCCTTTCCCAAAGCTGTTTCCTTCCTGGCCATGTTGGGCCACTGCTATAGGCTTAATTTTACTTTTTTGGCTTTTATTCTTTGTTTGGTATGCATATATATATCATTGTTATATATATATATATATATATATATATATATATATATATACACACATTTTGTATTGCAGTTTGTCCTGTGATCCTTGAGAGTATTTTTGTTGGTTAGGTGGGTTTCTCTCCTCTATTGTATTGGAGAGCCCCTAACTAGTTTTGTATAACTCTTTTGGTATTAACAAAGATTGAGCCCCATGAGGCTCCTTTCAAAAAAAAAATATCGAATGAAGGTGTTAAAATGGCTTACTTTCCCTGGTTCGAAATTGCATTATTTTAATCAAAGAGTTCTTTACTTTATAGGAGCCATATTTGGAAAGCCTTTTAAAGTAGACTTATCAACCTACACTTTTAATAGGATTAATGCTAATAGAATCCATGTTGAAAGAGATATTTGAACCCCTTTAGCAGATGAGTTTTGTCTTGGATCCCTAAATAATGGCTATTGGCAAAACTTGAAGTAAGAATGTACCCCCAAGTATTGTAACAATTGTAAGATCTTTGGGCATAATTTAGAAAAGTATTTTGTTATGCATCTTGAACTAAAGAAGAATAAAAGAAGATGATTATTGAATAATGATAATAGTGAGAATAATATTGAGATAAGGAATATGCAACAGGTGCACCAAGTGAAGAATTCAAAGAAGGATTTCAATAGGGAAAGCTTAATTACATGATGTTGAGACATGTCATGAGATAATTCTCATGCACCTGATAATTAACTCAACTTGTGAGTTTAATACTACTGATGGAAGGATAAATGATCGCCAAAAGGGCAGCAACCATTTTTATTTCTAATTCACAACAAGAATTACAAAGTGAAACTGTGGAAGTTGCCATACAGAATAAGGAGATAAAAAAAAACTGTTGAGGAAATTAGTAGTGAATGGCATGTACAATCCACCAGAAGGGCCAAATCATATGCTAATAGAGAAGTGATGAATATGAATCAAGCTTCTATTTAACAATCAACAAAAAAATCTTATGCTTTAATTCTTGTTAATGTAAATGATGGTGCTTTTTCTAGGAGTACTTAGGGAAGAAGACTTATTTTTTATGGTTAAGTTTTATATACGAAATGCGAGAGGAATTGTAAAATTTTAAGCATCTACTCAGATTTTAAATCTTTGTAGGATTCATATTCTCAGTTGTTTTGAGATTCTTAAACCTCTTATTAAAAAAGGAAACATTCATGGAACAATATGTAAACTGGGAAGTATAATTATGTTTACAGATCCTACTTGAAAAATTGTTTCTTGGGGAACAAGGAAGTGAGTGTTAGTGTTTTTGTTGATAGTGCTCAATTCCTACATTTGGAAATCAAAATATTGAACTCGTTAGTTCAGATCTCTTTCATCTATGCAGAATGTCTTGCAAAGGATAAAAACAAAATTATGGTACGATTTTATGAAATTGAAATAACATTTGGCTTGCCTTTGGCTGGTAGGTGCTACTTGCAATTTCATTACTAATTCTTCTAAGAAGAAAGGTAAAAGAACAACATTCTATAAAATTTTGGAAAAATTTAAGATAATATTTCTGAAGCTGACTTACATTAGGTAAAATTTATAATTTCTCTTGTTTTATTTGGAATAGAGGGAAGCTATATGAAAGATAAGATTGGATACTTGTAAATATGGATTATTTTGATGTTTTTCCTTTCTCAGATGTCACAAAACTAAATAGAAATGGCTTTGATTATGCTCCACTCCTTTTAAACATGGAATTTCTTCCAAAAATGGCTGAAAAATCATTTAGATTTCTTAAAGTTTGGTTAAATTATCCATTTTTTCTTAACAGTATCAGGGATACTCGACATTTTGTTTACTATAGTAATCCTTTGATTTCTCTATGGTATCATTGCAAGAGAATGGCATTTAATTAAAAGCTGGAAATGAGAGGGTTTTTAAGATGTTTTCAATGCTGTCAATGAAGCTGAAAAAAGGTTAATAACTTTTATAAAGAAGTTGAAATGGGGATTATGTCAAAGGAAGAGCTCATTATGGCCCATAACAATCTCAAAGAGATTATCCAAAGAGCAGTTGATTTGTTAAGACAAAGGACTTCTTATTAAATTCATATGGAAGGGGATAGAAGCACTAACTTTCTTCATGCTTGCATTAAGGATAGGAAACAAGAAAATGTTATTATCGACATTAAAAATGAATAGGATTATTGGCTGCACTCTCAAGATTATATAATAAAAAGTGTCATCGATTATTTTAGTAATCTTTATAAAGAAATTTTGGTTGATAGTGATCCTTTTTATGGTGACAATATGGTTCCCTCTCTCTTTGCAATTGTGCTCAAGAGGATGAAGTGTTTGTTTTTTCTTCAATATATTGATAACAACAAAGAGGTGGTCCATATTGGTTCACCTCAACCTTCAATAATTAAGCTAGGGATGTTGTCAAGACTGATGTGGTGGCTAACATTCAACATTTATTTAAGGGAGATTCCACATAAATATTTCAGATGCTAAACTATTGCCCTCATTACAAAATATAATCTTAGGTATAATTAAGAGAACATTAGGTCAATAAGCCTCATCACTGTGGTCACAAAAAGTTTTAGTAAAATCATTGTCAAAAGACTTCAACCCTTACTAAATAATCTTGTTTGTCATCAAGAAACTGCTTTCATATAAGACAGAAGTATCAATGATAATAACCTTATCATATCGGAGAAGTTTCTAAATATTGATATTTACTGTAGAGGATGAAATGGTATTTTGAAGCTTGATATAAAAAAGGCTTTTGATAACATTAGTTGGAAGTTCATCAATACAGTACTAAGTAGCAATGGTTTTAATGGAGAGTTCTGTAGTCTTATAAATATACTTTCAAAAACTAATTTAGCTCCTTAATCATTAATGAAGATTGTCATGGCCATTTTAACTATGAAAGAGGATTAAAGTAGGAAGATCCTATACCAACTACTATTGTTATACATTCTTTATACTATTTATCTCTAAAATAAATCATCTTTGTAAAGATTAGGATATTTTTGCTAAAGGGAGTGATTCAGCCTTTCATTTAGTTTATGCCGATGTTATCATCATCTTCTACAACATGAGTAAGAATTACGTTAAACATTTTATTTTTATACTAACATATTTTAAAAAAGTTTCAAGTATGGTTTCAGTAAAAATAAATGTGAATATTGATTAATAAGCAAATTCGTATGGAGAGGAAAAATTGGATACTTCAATACAAAGGTTTTAAATGTGGTAATCAACCTGTCAAATACCTAAGTGTTCAATTGAACTCAAAAAGCAAGAAAAGTATCCTTTTAGATTATTCTTTACTTAAAGTTTTATAGAAAATCCATACTTAAGGAAATTCTATGTTATCATTTGAGGTGGGCATACTTTGCTTCAAAGTGTGCTAAACTCTTTTCCCTTGTTTGTTCTTCAAACTATCAATATGTATAAGAGTATGTAAGTTAAATTTGAACAAATCTTTAATAAATTCTTGTGCGATAGTCATGGTAGATGTGTACCTTGAACCTCTTGGAATAAGCTTTGTAAACCAAAGAAAAACTTTGGTTTAGGTTTTAGATGCTTTAATCATTCCGTGATATTATTTATTGTAAACTATGGTTCAATTCAGAGAGAATTCTAATATATGGCCCAGTTTTATGCATAAAAAATATTGTAAAAGTTTTAATCCTTAATTTGCTCACCTGAGCTAAGGGTTATAATATTTTGGAGGAATATTGAAAATAATGGAGAAAAATGAGTTGTTTGTGACCTGGGAGTTGGGTAAGGGGAAACTAACTTTTTGTTAGATGATTGGACATCAATGGGTCCTTTAAAGGATCACACAAATGAAGTTCTAAATTATCACCTTTTTATGGTTGATTACTGTAATGACAATTGTTGGAAAAGAAAAACTCATTTCTCGCCTTCCTCATGATTTAGTAAATGTTTTCATTGATATTCCCTTTGATACTTCTAGAAAGGATGTTGTGGTGATTAAGACCTCCTTGAAAGATTCTCTTTCTAAAGTTATTACTAGCAAGCTTCATAATTATTCAAATGAGAAGGGGTATATTATACTAAACTCTAATCTTAAATCGTGAAAATATTTTTTTCCTTGAGAACTAAATTTTAAACTATTGCATGTTGATGATATTTTAAGACTCAATGTTCCAAGATTGCCTTCTTATTGCCTGATGTGCAAGAATGAGGGAGAACATATCTCTCATCTTTTTTTTGAATGCAGGTTTTTTATGAGTATTTAGAGAACTTGGACTTCTAATTTTATTATTTTCTTACATGTTAAAGGGTATATATCTTTTGAAGAATTTTTACATTGCTATAAATTTGATAATTGACAAATGAAATTATTTTCTATATGATTCCTTCCATAATATGTTGGTTTTTGTGGTTATGGAGGAATAAAAGGAAGCACCATGGCATGGCCTTCCATGCTAATAAAATTCTTATTCATATAAAATCTTTCATTACAAATGTTGTAAATAATAATAAGTTTACCAGAATAGGAAAAGGGAACAACGGGTGCTCCATCAGATTAAATAAGAATGCCTCTCAGTTCACTATGCGCGAACTGATTAATTTGGTGAAGTCTACTAGGCCTTACCTAAAGCTTAACATTGATGGTAGCCATAAATAATACTTGGCTAATCAAGGTAGTCTTCTCATAACTATTAGGAGAAAGGTTTAATGTCCCTCTATGCCACTTGTATTTCTAATTAAGTTCATTATGTTGAGTTCCCTGCTTTACTATATGATTTTCTAGTAGTTAAAAATCACAAATTTGATTGTGTAAATAGGTGATAGAAAACTCTTTCGGGCTTGCAATGGTATTATAATCTGTTAATGAACTATTAATTTGCTTTAAGATAAATCAAATTGGTTCTGCAATGTGTCAATATTCAATGGTATCATGTTATAGGGAAGCCACTAAACAGATAGACAATGCAGCCATGCATGGAGCAAATAAAAGGGAGGTATATGTGGGAGCCTCTTTTGAATTTTAATTTGAAATTGCTAATTTTGCTTGTTCGATCATCACATTAACCATTTTCATTTCTTCTCAGATACTTTGCTCATATTATATATATATATATTATTTTTATGCATTGGAATTATATACTAGATTGCAGGTGAAAATTAAGCTTGATGGAACAAGGCTGTATGGACAGAATAGAGTTGTATGGAAAGAACAAGCATGTGTGGGGCTCTCATTTTCTTCTTTTTTTATTTTGTTTTACTTGTTTTTCCTTAAGATTTTTCATTTTTGTACTATTTCTTTTGTGACTTGTAATCTTTGGTAGGGAATTCATGGGTTTTAGTATTGTGGGAGTAGTTAGGAATCCTCACAAATCTATGTAACTTTTTTCTGATATTAGTAAATTACCCTCCAGGATTCATTATATATATATTTATACAAAAACAAAATTGTATTCCTTTAAGAAGAGTTTACATTTCTAAGGTGTGACACCTTCAAAAGGTCTTCCCCCAAAAGAGACAAAAGGGGAGGAGGTAGAGAACAGGATACCACCACCTCAGAGGAGGCTAGGCTATTCCAAACTAACCAATGAGCAGGTTAGTTGCCTTTTCTAAAAATAAAAGAAATTTTTACATCAAAGCTTTTCCTCAGCTCCCTGATTCTATTGCTCCAGTATGAATGGTACTAATAAGAGTTATCCCCACCATAATTCACTTGTATTAGGGTGGTAGAGTCCACCACTAAAACAAGGTGTTTCCACTTGTTTAGGCTGACCAGTTTAATTGACCAGTAGACAGCTGCTAGTTCAGCTTCTAAGGCATCCTTGGCCTCCAAAAGAGCTTGGAAATAGAGTAGATAATGTCTAAGATAATCACTGAAGATGACCCCTGATCCACTGCAAATTTGATAGCTTTTTACTATTCATTTAATACTAGTTTTTGATGATATTACACTTTAAAGGAAGGTATTTTTGATGATTTCGTGCAAGTACAATGATTTAGCCCTTTGGAGCAAAAGGAAGTGAAAAGGAGCAAATTTGAATAAAAAAAGTACAAAAGTGCATTTTGTTAAAATAGGGTCAAACGGTGCTGTGACCAGTGCCAGACAGCACCAGATTCTATAGAGTTACGACGTTTTGGCAGAATAATGCACCGAACAGAGCTCCTACCAGTGCTGAACAATGCCCTATCCCGATTTTGAACTAGATTCAATGTATTTGGCCAGATTTTGAAAGGTTGCTTTAAGAAACTCTTAGGAATTCAGTTTTGACCTAATTTAAACACTTTTTAAGGCAAATTTCAAAGGGGAGAAGAAAGGAGAAGAGAAGAGAAGAGGAGTTTAGAGTTTAGGGAGAGTTTCTTTCCACTTTGTGTAGGAAGTTAGGTTTTGTATTTTCTCTTCTTAGGAGTGTGAGAGGAGAGGAAAGTGAGAGATTTCTTCTTCCTTACTATTCTAATGACAGAATTGTGTGTTGTTGTGAAGAAAGAAGAAGACTCAAAGGAATTCCTTGATATTCGCTTGGGGAAGAGTTTGAGATAAGTTGTCTTTACTTTACTTTGTTTGTATGACGAGGTTTTTATATATAAAATCCATGTTTTGTCATCTTTTCCTCATGAGTCTTGAGTAGATTTCTATCTTTCTCCTTTTCATGTGATGCGTTGATGTTGTGAAATGAAAATAATGTGTTGATTTATTTTGGATAATTTGTGATGACCATTTCACGTGGTTTTTATTCTACTTTTTGATCTGGCCAATTGAATTGTTAAAACTTGTTGGGAAACATATGTTCCAAAAGTATTATGAGTCCAACAAAAAAAGTGAAGGTCACATTCAATGTTCATGAATGAGAGATGAAGTTCATGGGGATTGAGAGCAAAGAAATAGAGAATTATACTTTGATGGGTGTAGAATTAAAGATTTCAGAGTAACAGGCTAAAATCCTCAATTTGGTCCTAAGTTTAGAAACTAAAGCAAGAGTTAGCCTTCAGGAGAAGGGAAGTGGGAGCTCTAGAGTGAGAGTCAGTATCCTCCCAGCCTAAGCACAGATTTGGGGACTAAACTTAGGATTAGATAATGTTCTTTATACACTGAAATATGGGTAAAGAATAGAAATGCTCCTGTTTGGTACAATACATTTGCATCATTGATTTATGTCACAATAATCATCACATTATGAAAGGAAAGGACGAAGACTCTTTCTTGCAACTGAACTTTGTTATAAATCCAGTCTTTTGTTAGTTTAACTTGTTAGAATTTAGAAGGTATTTGGTAGAAATAGTAACTGAACCTGTTTGTCTTTACTTTAAGAATTAAACCACCTGCAATTGTGTTGTGATTCGATAAGTAATTTCTGTGCTACGCCCCTAAAAGTAAGCCTCCCTGTTGGATCGATAACCAGGACTCCACTAAAGCCCTATATTACTTGAGCGATATGTACACTTGCTTTAATTGTGTGAATCATTATCATTTAAATCAATATATAAATCTAAATCTGAGTTCATTAATTTTTTCAAATTAAAAAAGTCGCACCAAGTTTTTGGCACCGTTGCCGGGGAGGCAAGGTAAAAAAAATTAACTGGTAAACTTTATTGTTGTAGTATTTGAAATTATGTATTTGAATTACAAGTCATAGTTGTGTGTGTCTGTTTATTGTTAGTGTGTTTATTGTGTTTGCATGCATAGTATCAGATCTATAGATTTAGTGCCTTACGATTCTGATTTAGAGCGTACTATTAGAATAATTCAAAAACAACAAAATTAATCTGAAAATCCTCACAAAATGGTGAACAATTTAAACAATCAAAATGAAAATATACCAAGACCTTTAAGAGATTATGTTAATTCAACAGCAGATGAAATTCACTTAACTATCCAAAATCTCTATGTTGCTGCTAATTCATTTGAGCTTAAACCTGCTATTATCCAAATGGAACAGAATAATCAATTTGGAAGAACACCTAATGAATATCCTAATTTACGTCTCATTAGTTTTCTAGAACTATGTGCTACTTTTAAATATGTTGGTGTGTCGAACGATGATGTTAGGCTTAGACTTTTTCCTTTTTCGCTAAGGGATAAGGCTAAGGCATGGTTAAACTCGTTAGCACTTGGATTTATTAGAACTTAGGGAGAGCTTTCACAAAAGATTTTGTCGAAATATTTTGCTCCTTCCAAAAATTCTAAGTTGAGAAATGATATCATATCTTTTAGTCAGTTTGATGGAGAATCCATATATGAAGCTTAGGAAAGAGTTAAAGATCTTCTAAGGAAATGTCCACACCATGCTTTACCAGACTAGTTAATAAGTCAAACCTTTTATAATGGATTAGTAGGATCTTTGAGATCGATTATCAATGATGCTGCTAGTGGATCATTAATGTCAAAACCTTTTGATGAAGCATATTCATTAATATAAGAGATGGATACAAATAATTTTCAATGGCTCTCTGAGCGGGTAAATCCTAAAAGAGTAGTCAGTATTCATGATTCTGATGCGATAACTATGATAGTCTCTCAAATTGTTGCAATTTCTAAGAAAATAGATCAATATGGAATGAATTATCCTCTAACAACTCCAGTGTTAGAAGAAAATTCATCAGGACAAATGATGTCTCTTAAATGTCATATGAAACTTTAAATTTTATTCATAACAAAGCCAATAATCCTTATTCGAATTATTATAATCCTAGTTGGAGAAATCACCCAAATTTTAATTGGAATAACACCAACGCTGTTGTTAATCCGCAATGTGGAAATAATCCTATGAATCCAGTTGGAAATCCGAACAACCAAGGAAATACCAATTTTAGTCCTTCTTATCCTCCTAGTTTAATAGTAATAAAAAATTTAAGGAAAAGAAGTTGTCCACTGAAGAAATGATTCTAAATATGTGTAATCAAATTTAATCTCAAAACATTGCGATGAAGAACATTGAAAATCAATTGGGACATATTTTTACTGCGCTTAATAATAGAACTTCTGGGAGTCTTCCTAGCAATGTTGAGATAAATCTAAAAGATCAAATAAAGAGCAAACTAAGGCTATTCAATTAAGGAGTGGTAAAGAAGTTGAACCAAGATTTCAAAAAGAAGTCAAAGTTGAAAGAGAGGAAGTGAATAATGAGAAATGTTCAAATAAGATATATCCAGAGGAATATCAGCTAGAACCAATGAAGATAGCCGTTGAAAAACCACCTCGTCCTTTTCCTCAAAGAGTGAGGAAACAAAACAGGGATAACCGATTTACATATTTACTGGCTCTTATGGAAATTTTGCTTTTAGAAGAATGCCCTTTGGATTATGTAATGCAATTGCAACATTTCAAAGATGTATGACGTTCATATTTAGTAAATTAATTGATGATGGAATAGAAGTGTTTATGGATGATTTCTTAGTATTTGGAGATTCATTTGATGCATGCCTATGCAACCTAGAAAAAGTTCTAGAGGTATGCAAAAGAAAAAATTTAGTCCTAAACTGGGAAAAGTGTCAATTTATGGTTGCAGAAGGAATTATGCTTGGGCATAAAATATCTGAATATGGTATGGAAGTAGATTCTACGAAAATTCTAGTTATAAAAAAACTACTACCTCCAACAACTATGAGAGGGGTAAGAAGCTTTTTGGGACATGTGGGATTCTACAAGTGCTATATTAAAGACTTCTAAAAAATTTCAAAGACTCTATGCCAAATTTTGGAAAAAGATAAAAAGTTTGATTTTAATGAAGAATATTTAAAAGTTTTCGATCTATTAAAGGAAAAACTAATTGCCGCACCTATAATAATTTCACCTGACTGGGAGAAACCATTTGAACTAATGTTCGATGCTAGCGATTGAGCTATTGGAGTTGTTTTAGGCAAAGACATGACAAAATATTTAAAGTTATACACTAAGCTAGTAAGACTCATACTGCTACTCAAATTAATTACAAAACTACTGAAAGATAGTTACTAGTGATTATATATGCCTTTGAAAAATTTAGATCTTACTTAATCTGAGCAAAATGCATAGTGCATATTGATTTTTCTGTTATTAAATACTTAATGTAAAAGAAGGATGCAAAACTAATACTGATTCGATGGATGCTTTTAATGCAAGAATTTGACTTTGAGATCATCAATAGAAAAGGGGTAGATAATCAAATAGCTGATCATTTATCTAGACTTGAACAACCTAATTTGGATGATATTGAGAAAGAAATTACTAAAAATTTTCCATATGAGCAATTATATATCTTTATTGAAGGAAATTACTGTGGTATGCTGATATTGTGAATTACATCGTTAGTAATATTTTACCATCTGAGTTAACAATGCATTAATAGAAAAAATTTAAGCATGATGCTAAATTTTATTTTAGGGACGATCCTTTTCTGTACAATCAATGTAAAGATCTAATTAATAGGAGATGTGTTCCTTATGAAGAAAATGAAAGAATTATTCGAGAATGTCATGATTTTGAATTTGAAGGACATTTCATAATTGATAGAACTGCACATAAGATTTTTCAAGCTAGATTTTATTGGCCTACACTATTCAGAGATTTTTAGAAATTTATCAAAACTTGTGATCGATGTCAGATAATAGGCAATATATCTAGAAGAAATGAAATGACTCTTAATTTTACTCTAGAAGTTGAAATTTTTGGTGCATGACGATTAGCTATTATTGGACCATTTATGCCTTCATTTAGAAATATATATATACTGATTGTTGTTGATTATGTATCAAAATGGATTAAGGCAATAGCTTTACCTAGGTGTGATGCTAGAAGTATTTCGAGGTTTTTAATGAAAAATATTTTCACAAGATATGGAATGCCTAAAGTAATCATCACTGAGGGAGGATCCCATTTTAAGAATAATCTGATTCAGAGATTGGTGGAAAAATAGAACATTTTGCATAGAATCTCTATAGCTTATCATCTCCAAACTAATGGTTTAGCAGAGGTATCTAATCATGAAATTAAATGAATTTTAGAGAAAGTCATTAATCCTGAGAAATTGGATTGGTCTATTAGATTAGATACTGATTTATGGGCATACATAACTGCTTATAAAACTCCTATAGGAATGTCCCATTATAGAATAATATTTGGAAAAACTTGTCACTTTCTAGTTGAATTGGAATATAAAGCATATTGGGTAATAAAGAAATTGAATTTTAATTTAAAAGATGCTGGTGAGAAGAGACTGTTGCAATTGAATGAATTGGAAGAAATCAGAAATGAATCATGTGATGATGATAGAATATATAAGGAAAGAAGAAAAACATGGCATGATCAGAAGATTGTCAAAAAGGAGTTTGAACCAAGATTAAAAGTTTTATTATACAATACAATATTGAAATTATTTCTTGGTAAATTGAAATCTTGATGGACAGGACCTTTCACTGTTAAAAAAGTATATCAGTTTGGAGCTGTGATTATCAAAGACCCTAAATCTGGAAAAATATTCAAAGTTAATGGCCAAAGATTAAAACCATATTTTGAAGGCAATAGGCCTAATTTTAAAGAAGTTTTAAGGTTGGATAAACCTGATTAACTGAAAGTTATGTCAGGCTGACGATGTTAAACCAAGCGCTTTGTGGGAGGCAACCCATAGTTATTGAGTGTGTGCTTTTTTTTTTTATGTTATTTATGTTTGTTTGTTACTTAATTAGAACTTATTCTTCTTTAATTATCATTAATAATATTTAAGAAATGAATTGAATCAAAATTTGGAAAAAAATTGAACGAAGTGAAGTTTGGCGAAAGTTAAACAAGCACCGAACGGCGCTGCTATCAGCGCCGAACGGCTTCAAAAAAATCATTTATCATCTTTAAATCCGAGTTTTGGCATTTCTAGGCAATAAAACCTCTATAAGATATTCCAAAAACTGCCCCTAGACGTAGGAACTGTCAAAGGAACAAAGAGGAAGACATAAATTCTTGTCCAAATGGATTCTGGTTCGATGGAAACTCAAAGATTTCAAGTATTCAACCGGATAAAGTTCTTAAGTTTCGACGAGCATCAACTTTTCAACAAAAATATCTCGAAAATGAGATTGATTAAGGAGCGAGGCTTTGTAAATCGTGGTACGAATTCTCCTACAACTAGAATTGATGAAATTATTGTTCAGAGACGTGGGGAAGTATTGTGTTATACTACTACCACGGTAGTTGTTCCGATTGTGAAGGAATTCTATGCAACTCTTTATGGTATCAACTAACGATTAGTTTGTGTCAGGTAGGTTTGTCACATTTACTACTGCAAAGATTAATCATTTATACATGATTGAGAATGTGCCAATTTGCCACCATTTAAATTTTTCCCCGACGAACGAAAATATGAATGACATATACAAATATATGATAGATGAATGTGATAAATGAGAAATAAGAGATAGTAGACATGTAGGTTTCTAGACCACACTGTTAAATCCTACATCGAAACACTTACATTACTTCATTTGTGCAAAATAGCTCCCAACAATGAAAATTAGTAAGGTAACTAAAGAGTGTGATATCCTGAATTATTGTATTCAAATGGGAATGCCTATTGATGTTGGTTTGATAATTGTTAAGTCTGTTTTGGGATTGATCATTCATGGATCAAAGTATGGGCTTGGAAATCCTTCCACCAAATTTCTCCTCTGCAGTCAATTAAAAGTGGCATATGAGAACTATGAAAGAGTACTTCTACCTTGAAGCTTATAGACCCAAAATGAATATAGTAACAAGGCAATTGATGATATGAATGATATGAGAATCATTAAAGATGAACCATCTCAAAGGTCGACACCCATTCCTCCTTATTTTCTTAAAAGTTCATATATCATCCTGAAGAAAATCAAGAAATATGAGAAGAAAGTACAACATTTGATGAATTCAATCAACAATCTTTCTGATTTCTTTAATCATTTGGATTGGAGAATGAAGGATCACTTTGATCATTCCAGATATCTTGAAGGAAGTTTGTTGCGGTTAATGTGAAGAAAAGGCTGGATTGAAGAGAATTCTACTGAAGAATTTCTGTTTCGTCCATTCTATAATTTATTTGTTCATGCTCAATCGATGGGAGATCTTAGAATTGTTGATAGTTTGGAGGAAGAATGAACTTAATTATTATATTTCTATATTTTTGTATCGGATTGCTTTGCTTTGCTTAGTTTGGATGTTATCTTTGGACATGATTTCTTATTTAGTTCTTTGCGTTATTGTGTTGTGGTTGTGTGTGACACTGAATTTAAAGATTATATGGCTTAAAAATGTGTAATATTTAACGTTGTGTGTATGTGTATGACTCATGGTTTTTATATATGAAAGTAATTTTATATGATGTTTGTGTTAAGAAAATATCATTTGCCAAGGCATTAGGATGTTATTCAATGCTTAATTAGACTGATTAAACATTGAAGCTGGTTCGAAAGGATCGAAATTGCAAAGGAAAGTCGAAAGCCCGGTCTTTGAACTAGCACCGAACGGCTCTGCCAGCAGCACTGGTGAGCAAAAAAAGTCAGAGTTTGGCCTTGTTTATAGAATAATGCGCCGAACGGCGCTAGAACCAGCGTCGGACAGCGCTCAAACGCAAAAACTTTCCGAAACTCTAAATTTTTACAATTCAACCTTTGGACCTGCCATTTTCGCCCAAACCATTGTCTTCAACCTCCAACCAAGGTCGGTTTTTGCACCTAGGGCTCACTAGCATTTGGATTTAAAGTGATTTAGTAGCCAAAAAAGTTCATATTTCATCTTCTCTCGGTAAGAGCTACACTTTAACCTAAAAACTTTTGATTTTGACATTGGAAATCTCTTGCATTTGGAAGATTTGAAATATTGAAGTTTTTGGAGAAAACTTTGGAGATTTGTCATGGATTTTAAGTTCTTATCTTTTTAATTCTATATTAGAGTCCATTGCTTTGTAATTTGCAAATTAATTTGGAAAAATTTGGTATTTTTAGATAAATGGCTCCAAGATTGGCTAAGGGGAAGAGAAAATTTGAATTTGATGAAAGTAAATTTGTAAGTTTCAAATATTATTCATGTTTTAGGACTTTTCTTAGCAATAAGAAATGTACTCAAGAGAGAGCCTTTGAAAATCATGGAGGAACACTTGAAGAATTGTTTGATAATCGTCAATGAGAGATTTTCTGTTATTTCACTGTTGATACAATGTTGGGTATTGTTAGAAAATTTTTTGCCAATCTGTTTTATTCTGAGAGTGAATACATTCTGGTTAGAGGCCAAATAATTGAATTCACCCCTGCCAACATAAATGCAGTTTATCAGTTGAGAGCACCCTACCATTGTGATTATGAAAATTTTTCTATAACAAATGAAGAATTGGATATGATTGTAAACTTTTTGGCTGATGGAAAAGGCGAATGAATCATTAAACAGAGACTAAAAGTTAGCTTCCCCCTTTCTAATTTGAATCCTATGTTAAAATCCTAACATTATTTCATTTTTGCAAGAATGTTACCTACTAACCATCACAATGATGTTATTGTTGATAGAGTTGTTTTGAATTACTATATTCAGAACATGAAGAATATAAACATTGGGGAAATTATTCATAAAAGTATTTTAACAAGCTCAAAAGGGGAAACTAAAAGAGTACTAAGACACCCCATTCTGATTCATGCTTTATGTATTCAGTCAGGAGTAGTAATTGAAGATAATGGTGAGGTAGTCCATCCATTGAAGCCTATTACTAAACTGAATCTGAAAAATTATGAAGCCCATGTAGGATGAAAATGGAGTAAGAGAGCTGATGAGCCTTCTTCTAGTCAAGATAGACCATCTACATCTAAGGAGCCTACTCTGCATGATGTTATGGATCAGTTGGAAAGGTTAAACACCAGAGTAGAGGGACTATAAGTGAGGAACAAGATTAATGATGATTATCATTTGCGGTGGAGAGAATATGAGCTAGCTTATCATGACACATAGATGAGATTTTTCAGAGGAGACACTGATGCTGTATTTTCTACTTACCCTGAGTATACTCCATACCAGCCTGAAGAACCTGATCATGGTGGAGCTCCTACAGAAGATGAAGATTGTTAGTTTGTTTATTTTTATCTTTCATTGTACTTTGTCTTGTATTTGTGTTTAGTATTTGTGATGTACCTGAGACTCCTTATGATTTGTGTCTGAGATGTTATATATTTATGTGAATGTACTTGTAGTAGACTCTGTTATTGATTTGTGATGCTTGTGATGTAATATTGAAGGTTTTATGTGTTTAGGATTGCTAGTTTAATTTGTAAAAGTAACAGTTGGATGTTAATGTTATATGTATTGTTTATTGTGTTTTAACCTCTTCTTTATAAACTTCTAACCCATATTTGTGTATAGAAATGCTTCTTAATTATTTCAGGTCTACTATTCTACTTCATGAAGAAAAAACATGCTTAAACTCAAAGGTATGAAAAGCCCAGCATATTGAGGTATGAGTTATATATGTAAATCTTTTCTTTCTTCCATGTTAATTATATTCAAAATCTAAGTTTGGGGGAAGGGAAAGAATTAACTGTTAATCATTCTCATTTAAAAATTATTTTAAAAAATTAGTAACATGATTTCCTGTAATAGAACTCAATTTCAGATAACTATATTTTGATTTTATTTAAGTATTTTATAAAATTGATTGAAAGTATTTGATAATGAAAAGTAATTTTGTGATGTAAGATATTTGGTATAAAAGAACAGGACTATAGTTAACTATTCAAAGTAAGAAAAACTGTATGTTTGAAATATTAAAAATCTTAATGTTTTATGTGATAGGAAAGGATTGACACTCTATGATGAATCATTAATAATCTATAGAAATTCTTATAAGATAAAGGAATGTGGTGAGTTTCAAATTTAGGGTGAGAAGGGTGAATTTCAAAAACATTAAAGGCTATCCAGATACAGTAATCCTCAATGAAATGAAAAGAAAAGAAAAGAAAAGAAAAGAAAAGAAAAGAAAGAAAAGAAAAGAAAAGAAAAGCAAAAGGCAAAACAAAAGAAAAGAGAAGTAAGGAGAAGCATGAGGAGATACCTAATCAAAAATTGGCTTCACTTGGACCTACCTAAAGGCGAGAACCTAATTACCTTCTTGAACTTATATGTATGGATTAGCATCTTTACTAGTAGTGTTCTTATAAACTTCTTTTCGTGTAATCCTTTTAAGTGCCTTAATTGGACAATATACAGTCATTTTTTAACTTAATGAAAGACTAGAACTCTTAGACTTGATTACTAGATATTCTTACACCTGCAGAATTTAAGTGAATTACTGAAAGATCTTTCTAAAAATTTTATTATTGTACTTATTTAAAACAAAATTATGATATTATAGAAAGAAAGTTCAGTGCAATGGATCATAATTTTATGTATTAACTAGAATTACTTGAGGACAAGTAACAGTTAAGTTTGGGGGATCTTGTTCCACTACAAATTTGATAGCTTTGCACAATTCATTTCAAACCTATTTTTGTTGATATTACACATTATAGGAAGATATTTTTGATGATTTCATGCAGATATAATGATTTTAGGCCTTTGGAGCAAAAGGAATAAAAAAGGAGCAAATTTGGAGCGAAAGAGGACAAAAGTGCATTTTATTGAACTAGCGTAGAATGGCGCTGTGACTAGCACCGGACAGCGCCAGTTTCCATAGAGTTACGACGTTTTGGTGGAATACTATGCCGAACAGCGCTCCTACTAGCGCCAGATGGTGCCCTATCCCGATATTGAACTAGATTCAATGTATTTGGCCGAATTTTGAAAGGTTGCTTGAGGAAACTCTTGGGAGTCCAGTTTTGGCAGAATATAAACACTTTTGGAGGCAAATTTCAAAGGGGGAAGAAAGGAGAAGAGAAGAGAAGAGGAGTTTAGAGTTTAGGGAGAGTTTTCTTCTACTTTGTGTAGGAAGTTAGGTTTTGTATTTTCTCTTCTTAGGAGTGTGAGAGGAGATGAAAAGTGAGAGATTTCTTCTTCCTTACTATTCTAAAGAGAGAATTGTGTGTTGTTGAGAAAAAAGAAGAGGACTTAAAGGAATTCCTTGAGATTTGCTTGGGGAAGAGTTCGAGATAAGTTGTCTTTACTTTACTCTATTTTTATGACAATGTTTTTATATATAAAATCCATGTTTTGTCATCTTTTTTGATACACCTAAAAATGTACAACTTTTTATTCCATATTTTATAATGATATTGCACTTTAAGGGTATGTTTTCTTTTGCTTTTGTTTGTAGGTGCATAAAATTGAAGAATTTGGAGTAATTTGACCAAAAGGAACAAAAAGGGACCAAAATGGAGCATACTGGAGCTAAACGGGTCAAAATGGAGCATACTGGAGCTAAACGGGTCAAACCGGAGCATACTGGGCAAAAACAAATTGAATTGGACACTTATGTACATGTGTCTAGTGCTTAAGTGCCAAATTTTGTGCTTAGCCTCCAGACACTTGCGCTTAAGCGCCATTCCGACAGTGCTTAGGCTCTAGTGACGGTTTTGGGCATAATTTCATCAATATAACTCAAATTTTGACTGTTTTCGAAGCGTTGTAAAGCTTATTTCGAGGGGCATTCATTAGAAATAATAAAATGACTTTATAGAAGAGTTGGGGCCAGTTATGAGGAGTTAATATTCAAGATATGTGTCTTTTGGATTGAAGAGGTACTTGAGGCACCCTTTGGAAGATTCATTGAATCTGGACTATTTTGAGGAGAGACTTAAGCATCCCTTGGGATATTATAAATATGGATTTAAGATATTTTAAGAACTCTCTTGAAATTCTTGAATCTTGAGAGGAAGAAGATTTAGAGAAGGGAGAGGAACTATTAGAAGAGGAGAAGAAGGCCGAGAAGAAGAAGACTTGGGCGTGAGCCCCAAGTGGGGCGACAAGGTGAGAGAGAAAAAGAGAGTGTGAGAATTCTTCTTTTCTTTTCACATTTTTCTTGGAGAGGATTGCATGGAGATTCTTTTTCTATACAAGGAGAGTTTGATTTTCATCATAGATAAGTATTTTCATTGTATTTTAATTTGAATTAAGTAGTTTGTTTGTGTAGTTTTAAAGACTTGTGCAATGAAAAGTTCTTGTAGTTTCTCCATGTGTAGTGAGTAGTTTTCTTTACTCTTTCCTCTTATAATTAATGGGTATGCATGTGTAGGATATAAAATTGAATAGAGTGAGAATATGTTGTCATGATTTTACTTTGTTCTTCATTTACATGTAAACATAATCAACTTGCTTGTTAAAATCTGTTGTGAGAACATATAAGAACCAATGCAATATTGTCTCAGTCAACTATTGGTAAAAATTACATGAGATTATATGGGTGAGAATGTAGTCCATATGGTTGAGTGCAAATAAATAGGGAGATATGCATGTTTAAGAGGTGTAGAATTAGAGGACTTTAGGGTGACAAACTAAAGCCCCTAATTTAGTTTGATGTGAAAAGTTTTGTTATGAGATGTTAGCCCCCAGGTGGAGGGAGAAGAGGGAACTCTAGAGTGAGAGCTAGTATCTTCCCTACCTAACCCATCTACAAAATTTTAAATCATCAAATTATCATATGTTCTTTGTAGAACCCAGTAAGGGGAAAGAATATAACTGCTACTATTTGTCACAATCTCTCTCACTACTTGTTTTACTTTTACACATGTCACTAATTTCATTGTATGAGGAAGAGTACCTTTAATATATTAAACTCCGCTTTTCTGATTTTCACTAAGTGTTTTAGTTTAGAAGTATCATTGTAGTTATAATTTTAGAATTTAATTAAAACCAAACCGTTATTGACTTTCCATGCTAGGGCGTGTTATCGTTGACTAGAACTTCTCTTGAAAGTCTTTGTGATTAACTGCGATCTCTGTGGGATTGATATTCAAAGCTTAATCAGAAAGCTCTGTACTACTTCATAACGATATGAATACTTGCATAGAATCCCTTTAAAGATATCAATTAAACTCTCATTTGCATTGACATCAAGTTTTTGGCATTGTTGTAAAGAAAGAGATATAATTGAAAGGAAATATAAAGTACAAAAAAATGTAAGCATAAATATCTGGGATCAAGTTTTTGGTGCCGTTGTCGGGGATCGCAACAGTTGAACTTGACTTTTAGGAGAATTTTGGTTGAAGTATTTAGTCTTAGACTTGGAAAATTGTAATGTCGTAAAAGCTATTTTGTGTGAAAATGTGTTTTTAAAGTGTTGTGAAAAAACTGTTTATGTGAAAAGTAAAGTGTTTGTGGAAATATTTTCTTGTGTTGAAAATATTTTTTGTTTAATTGTCAATGTATTGTATGTTGTGTTGTGTATGCGAACTAACTGATCTGTAGTACATGTTCCTTATGATCGCAGGTTAGAAAAAAAGAAAAAAATAAAAAAAACAAAAAGGACTTGAAAAAATAGAAATGGAAATGGAAATCATTCAAAAAATAACATGGAAAATCATCATAAACCATTAAGGGATTTTATAAATCCTACAATAGGTGAAATTCACTCAAGTATACAAAACCCTTGTAATAGAAGCTGACTTGTTTGAACTAAATCCAGAGATTATCCAACTGGTGCTGAACAATCAGTTTGGGGGAACTCTTTTGGAGGATCCCTATTTACACTTATCATTGTTTGTAGAAGTTTGTGCTACTTTTTGTTATAACGGCATGTCAGACGATGTTGTTAGACTAAGGCTTTTTCCTTTCTTACTAAGGGATAAGGCTAAAACATGGTTAAACTCATTAGCACCTGGCTCTATTAAAAATTGGGAGGAGTTAACTCAGAAACTCCTAGCAAAGTATTTTCCACCTTCAATGACTACTAAACTTAGAAACGATATTATTTCATTTTGTCAATATGAAGGGGAATCAATATACGAAGCCTGGGAAAGATTTAAGTAACTCCTAAGAAAGTGTCCACACCATGCTTTACTTAATTGGTTAATCATTCAATCTATTTACAATGGGTTAGTAGGATCCCTTAGGTCTATAATTGACACTGCTGCTAGTGGATCATTAATGTCAAAATCATTTGATGAAGTATATGTATCAATTGAAGAAATGGCTACAAATGAGTTTTAATGGCCCTCTACAAGGGTAAATCCTAAAAAGGTAGCCAATGTTCATGATACAAATGCGATTGCAATTCTTGCATCTTAGGTTGTTGCAATATCAAGGAAGTTGGACCAATTTAGAATGAATCAGCCTCAACTTACTCCAGTAAGTGAGGAAAGTTCATTAGGGCCTATGATTGATTCTAACTTATTATATGAGACTTTAAATACCATAAACAACTCGTATTCTAACTTTTACAACCCAGGTTGTAAGAACCATCCTAATTTTAACTGGAATCATACTACTGAGGGTGGAACTAATAATGGGAAAATAATCATGCAAATCTTAATGGAAGTTGGAATCAGGGGAATCTAAACTATAGACCTTCATATCCATTAGACTTTAACAATGATCAACAATTTGAGGATAAGAAGATGTCTATAGAAGAAGTGATATTGCAAATGGGAAACCATATGCAAAGTCAAAATGCTGCGATCATAAACATAGATAATCAACTGGGACAAATTGCTATTTTGCATAGCAATAGACCCCAAGGAACACTTCCTAGCAACACTAAGATCAACCTTAAAGAGAACACTAAAGAACAAGTAGAAGCTGTTTGATTAAGAAGTTGAAGAGAGATAGAGGATGTGGTTAGAAAAGAGAAAGAAGTTGTGAGAGAAACAAAGGAAAATAAAAGACCTAAAGAACTTGTTTCTAATGATCTGAATAAATTAATATCTCCAACTAAAATCAATTTAGAAAGACCACCACCTCCATTTCCTAAAAGAATTAGACAGCATGAGTTGGATAAACAATTTTCAAAATTCCTAAAAGTACTTAAGAAGTTAACGATAAAGATTCATTTCGGTGAAGATTTGTAAAAAATGTTAAGTTATGCAAAGTTTATGAAGGAGATATTAAAAAAGAAAAGGAAACTTAGGGATTACGAGACAGTTGCACTAAGTGAGGAGTGTAGCACTATACTTCAGAAAAAGTTTCCTCAAAAACTTAAAGATCCTTGTAGCTTTATAATTCTTTGTGTAATTGGAGAAAAATTATGTGGAAAAGCTTTATGTGATTTAGGAGTGAGCATTAATGTGATGCCTCTATCTATAGTTAAAAGGTTAAGTTTAGTTGATATTTCTCCCACTACTGTAACCCTTCAGTTAGCTTATTGATCTATCATTTATCCAAAAGGGGTTAAAGATGTGCTTGTTAAAGTGGATAAATTTATCTTTCCATTAGACATTATTGTATTACATATGGAGGAAGATAAAGATAATCCAATTATTTTTGTGAGACATTTCCTTGTTACTGGACAAGCTATGATAGATGTGCAAAAAGGAGAGTTGACTTTGAATATTAATGACCAGGAAGTAACTTTTAATGTATTAAAGACTATGAAATATCCAAGTCAGAGAAAAGATGATGATTATTTTTTGATTGATGAAATTGATTATCTAAGTAAAGACCCTTTCCAAGAGAGTTTTGAGAGTAAGTTAACAGATGAGATCGAAATGGACTTTCATGATGAGTTGAAAATGTTATTTAAAGAAGATTGTATGTATATTCAGGAGAGATGTAAAATGATGGATGTTATCGAAAATAGTAAACTTTTAATTCCATCTGTTAAAAAATCTCATGAACTTAAGATGAATGTACCCCACGCAATTTTAAAGCCTACCTATTTAGGGAATTCATCTACACTACTAGTCTTTATATCTTCAGATTTGACTCTATCACAAGAACAACTTAAATTGAATGATGAACATGATAAAGTTGTCAAATTAAGACTTGGAAGAGAATTTGACGATATATTTCAAAAAAACTTTACGTTGAGAAAAGAGGATAAGTTTTTTGAAAGACCATTAGAAGATAACATGAGACAGAAGAATATTCTAGAAGAATTTGATCCAGAATCTAAATTATCTAGAGAGAATCCAATCAAAAATTTGGGAGATGTCGAAGTATCTTATAGAGATCCATTTCTTATAAGTTTCAAAGAAGATATTAATATGTAAATTGAGAAAATCATTAGAAGAATGTTGGATCTAGAAAGAAATATGTGGAACAATGATATGAATCAATCTGAATAGAAAGAGCTGAAAGAAAAATTACAATTTGAGGATATTGTAGGAATCCCTGGATCTGAAAAAGATTGGGCGATTGATCAAAGATTACTTAAATGGAATTTTGATCCAGGAGGAATGATTTGTCAGGCTGGCGACATTAAACCTAGTGCTTTATGGGAGGCAACCAATAGTTATCAGTGTGGTTTGATTTAGTGTGTTGAGAGTTATGATCGTTTGTGTTGTATTGTGTTTGCGTGGATTGATCGGATTGATTGATGTTTGATAGATGTTTGATGTGTAAGAGTGGTTTGGGTTAATGTTGTGAGGTTATGCCTTGGTCTTAACCAAATTTGTTTATGACTTCTGGTAGAAGTAGGCTAACGAGTCTGTTACGACTTAGTTCTCAATCGGAGCTGAGCATTACCATGAAACATGTAGAGTTTAGACTTGGAACACTCCATGACAACTCTATTACTTCCTTTATCTGACTTTGACTTTACTGAGTAAGGTCGTGAACTTATTTAGTAAACAAAATATGAATAAATTTCATTATTTTTATTTACCAAATTGTGTATACCATAGACTTAGAGTAACCCTGACATTGGCAACACATGATGGAATTTTGGTCCATGGGTGATAACCATATAAAATTTTATAATATACACACATTATCTGTGTAGTTTCATTCGTCATAAAATTGAAAGTAAGGAGGGAAAATGTGAGTAAAAGGGAGATCAAATTAATCTCAGTTGTTGTTTGTTTATGAATTTGTGAATGTATGTATTTATGGTTGTGTGTCTATGTTTGTGAGTCAAGTAAAATGAGTCTTTGGAGACAACAAAAATTATCTTAATAATTTAAACTTGTTAGCATCCAACAATTCCTTTATAAAATTTAAAATGTGTTCCTGTTTAATCTTCAGTTTATACCTATTCTATAATTTAAAATTCTTTCATTCTATTATGTCAAGCATATTTAGGCTAGATTTACTTTCACTCCAATATTCTACCAAGTGCTATTTGTTGATATTTTTGTAGGACGTGTAGTAAATTGTAAAATTGATCTTTCCTTGCCGCATATTTTTGTACTTTATTGTTAAACATGTTTGAGCCTATGTTTGGGGGGGAATGAAAATTGTTTCAAATTTAAACCTTACTTGTTTTCAAAAATGCTAAAAATAAATTTGTATTTTATTTCTAATGATTATTATTATGTGGATTCATCTTAAGAAAGTTAGAATTTTAAGTATAGAAATGGAGTAGAAAAACTTAGTTGATATTTTTAGTGAACCTAGAGTTAAGGATATTTAGTGGAGAACATGGGAAAATGAATAAATGTCTTTGGTAGGAAGAAATGTATTTATGAAAAATTAAGGATTCTTAGAATCTTTATTTTCAAATATTTAAGGATCTTTTAGAAAGTATTTAAATAAATAAATATATATATATATATATATATATATATATAAGTAAAGGAAAGTAATAAGTTATAACTTTATAGGAGGATAGTGAAATTCAAAATCATTTAAGGACTTTTCCAGATATAGTAATCCTCACATATGAAAAAAAAAGAGAAAAAAGGGATAAAAAAGATGCTGAAAAAGAAAGGATAAAAAAGATCCTGCAAAAAAAATAAAGAAAAGAAAAAAAATAGAAAAAAAAATGTGAGGAGAAGCTTAAGGAGAGGTCCTAATCAAAAATTGGTTTCACTTAAGTCTTTCTATAGTAAAGCACTTAGAACAATCCTAAGCTTACTTTTTATACATATATTAGTTAAGTTATTTTTAAGAGAGTTCTTAAGTCGAGAAAGTAAAGTTCATAGGATCCGAAGTTTGAAAAATCTACATATTTTTCTGAATTAGATAGGAAAACAAATTCCTAAGTTTGATGATAAATATTTTAGACCCTGGGCTAGTCTAATTCACTAGAAAGTCTTCTAAGTTGAACTATCACACTTTTAGAACAAAATTTTAAAAATTTTAAAGGGTGACCCATTAACTCTAATCTATAAAAATTATTTTAAATGTGTAGTATTATCTGAGGACAAGTAAAGTTTAAGTTTGGGAGATTTTGAAACACCTAAAAAAGTAATACTTTTTATGCAATATTTTATAATGATATTGCACTTTAAAGGTATGTTTTCTTGTGTTTTTGGTTGCAGGTGCATAAAATTGACGAATTTGGAGTAATTTGAGCAAAAGGAACAAAAATGGACAAAAATGGAACATACCGGAGCAAAACGGGTCAAACTGGAGCATACCAGGCTAAAATGGGTCGAATTGGACACTTATGTACCTATTTCAGCACTTAAGCACCAAATTTGGCACTTAGCTACAAGACACTGGCGCTTAAGCGCCAACCCGACGGCGCTTAGGTGCCAGTAACATTTTTGGGCGTAATTTCTTTAATATAACTCAGATTTTGATGATTTTTGATGTGCTGCGAATCTTATTTCGAGGGGCATTCGTTGGAAATGATAAAATGGACATTCTAGAAGAGTTAGGGGCAGTTATGAGGAGTTATTATTGAAGAGATGTATCTTTTGGATTGAAGAGGCACTTGAGGCACCCTTTGGAAGATTCATTGAACCTGGACTATTTTGAAGAGACACTTAAGCATCTTATGAGATATTATAAATATGGATTTGAGATATTTTAAGAACTCTCTTGAAATTTCTTGATTCTTAAGAGGAAGAATATTTAGAGAAGGGAGAGGAACTATTAGAAGAGGATAAGAAGGCCAAGAAGAAGAAGACTTGGGCGTGAGCCCTAAGTGGGGCGACAAGGTGAGAGAGAAAAAGAGAGTGTGAGAATTTCTTCTTTTCTTGTCAGTTTGTTCTTGGAGAGGATTGCAAGGAGATTGCTTTGCTATACAAGGAGAGTTTAAATCAGAGATAATTATTTTCATTTTATTTTAATTTGGATTTAGTAATTTGTTTGTTTAGTTTAAAGACTTGTGCAATGAAAAGTTCTTGTTGTTTCTCCATGTTTAGCGATTAGTTTTCTTTACTCTTTGCTCATATAATGAATTAGTATGCATGTGTAGGAGATAAAATTGAGTAGAGTGAGAATATGTTGTGATGAATTTACTTTATTCTTCATTTACATGTAAACTTGATCAACTTGCATGTTAAAATCTGTTGTGAGAACCTGTAAGAACCAATGTGATATTGTCTCAGTCAACTATTGGTAAAAATCACATAAGATTATATAGGTGAGAATATAGTCCATATGGTTGAGTGCAAATAAATAGGGAGATATGCATGTTTAAGAGGTGTGGAATTAGAGGACTTTAGCGTGACAGGCTAAAGCCACTAATTTAGTTTGACGTGAAAAGTTTTGTTATGAGATGTTAGCCTCAAGGTGGAGGGAGAAGAGGGAACTCTATAGTGAAAGCTAGTATCCTCCCTACCTAACTGATCAAAGAAAAATATAATGATAATTTAGTATTGATTTTGCATTAAAATGACTGATATTGCACTTTAAAGGAAGGTATTTCCTTTGTTTTGTTGCAGGAATGAAAAATTATCGAAGAAATGCAAAAAGGAATGATTTGGAGCAAAAAGGGAAAAAAGGGAAGAAATTTGAACTATCCCGCAACGCCGACGAATAGCCCGCCGACGGCGAGATTTTCCAGAGAATTCAGCCAATATTATATAGAAGCACACCGACGGCCAGATCAAACCCGCTGACTGTGAAACAGTTAAGAATGCCCTGCTTCTAGAAGCCCGCTGACGGCAAGATCTAGCCCACCGTCGGCGAGACAGTTAATGCTTCACAAATTCATCGAATCAGGATGCATTTTGAAGAGGAGCCGAGGCAACTTTTGGAGAACATCCTACATCTATAAATAGTGACGAAAATGGGAGAGAAAAAAAGTTTAAGCGAGTCCACTAGAAGTCATTAGAGCGTCTATTGAGTGTTATAGTAGAGTTTTATAGTGAGTTTAGAGTTTTTTAGTGTAAAAATTGAGTGTGAATTGTACGAAAGGGAAGAGACAAAGGAACTTCAAGGAGTCCGTCTGGGGAGAAACTCGAGATAAGTTGTGTTTTTGTATTATTTTATATATGAAATTCAAGTGTTATTGTGTTCTTTCCATGCATTCTGAGTAGTTCTATTTTCTTTCTCCTTGTTATGAAATTATGTGAAATGGAATATTAAAATTAATGTGCCTATAAAATTAAATAAATTGTGATAATCTTTAACTTAGATCTTAATTTACTATCAATTTGGCCAATTGAAATGTTAAAATCTGTTGTTTGCAACTAAAAGTAAAGATTACATCCGAGATTTGTGGAGGTCAAAGTCCTTGAAAGGGGGTGCAAAAAAATAGGGAAATATTATTTATCGGGTGTAGAAATGGAGATTTTAGAGTGACAGGCTAAAATCCTCAATTTGGTCCTATCATCTGGTTGCTGAAGTGTAGATGTTAGCCCTCAGGTGAGGGGAATGTGGGAGCTCTGAAGTGAATGCCAGTATCTTCCCAACCTAGCCACAGATTCAGTAAACAAATATAGGATTAGTCAATGTTCTTTATTCCTGGACCAAAGGGTAAATAATAGGTATGCTTCTATTTAGCACAATACAATTAAATTAATTTGAATTATCCATTCACTTAATTCTCCTAACAAGGGGAAATATACTTTCTTATATTACATTTTCATAATCAATAGTAGTAGTAGTAGTAGTTCATAAATTTTAGTAATATTCCATTTAATTTATGTATATTCCATAGAAATTAGTTGGTTCGTAATCTCAACTTCCCTGTGGGATTGATAACCAGGACTCCACTAGAGCCTTGTATTACTTGCACGATACGTATACTTGCGTTGATAAAGGGTAGCTTAAATTATAACAATTTGCGCATCTATTGAAAACTTAAATGCACCTACTCTAAAACTTCTTATTAAGCTAACCACTGTCAAGTTTTTGGCGCCGTTGCCGGGGAAGTAAAGTAATTATTACTAAAGTAACAGACCATTTTTTGTAGTTTCGATTGTGTTTGCGTAAATTTGGACCTGAAAATCTAATACCATACGATTCGGAATTAGAACGCACTATAGGAAGGATTAGAAAATAGAAAAAGGAAATTATAAACATAAATCAAATGGCAAATAATCTAGTAAATGAAAATCAACCTAGACCTTTAAGACACTATGCTAACCCTACATTAGATGAAATTCCCTTAACCATCCAAAATCCTAATGTAGCGGCTAATTCATTTGAACTTAAACCTGCAATTATTCAGATGGTACAAAATAATCAATTTAGTGTTTCACCAAATGAAGATCTTAACTTACATCTTGCCAGTTTTTTAGAACTATGTGCCGCACTTAAATATGTTGGGGTATCTAACGATGCTGTTAGACTTAGACTTTTTCCTCTTTCGTTCAGGGATAAGGCTAAGATGTGGTTAAATTCATTAGCACCTGGATCTATTAAAACTTGGGGAGAACTATCACAAAAATTTCTATCCAAATATTTTCCTCCATCAAAAACTGCTAAACTTAGAAATGATATAACATCTTTTACTCATTTTGATGGGGAATCAATATATGAAGCTTGGGAGAGATTTAAATATCTTCTTAGGAAATGCCCACACCATGCGTTACCAGATTGGTTAATTATTCAAACTTTTTATAATGGATTAGTAGGATCTCTTAGATCTATTATGGATGCTGCTACTGGAGGTTCTTTAATGTCTAAACCATTTAATGAGGCTTATTCATTAATTGAAGAAATGACTACCAACAATTTTCAATGGCCCGCTGAAAGGCTAAATCCAAAGAAAATAGTTAGTATCCATGATTCTAATGCAATTCTATGTTAGCTTTTCAGATTGCTACTATATCTAAGAATTTAGATAACTTGGAATGAATTATTCTCCTACGATAGTGGAGGAGAATTCATCTGGCAATTTGTTGATGTTCAACCTGCTTATGAAACTTTAAATGCTATTAATAATAGACCCAATAACCCATATTCAAATTATTATAATCCTGGTTGGAAGAATCAACCTAACTTTAATTGGAATAATAATTTTATTAATCAACAATGGGCAAACAATTCAAACCCAATAGGAAATTCATCTAATCAAGGAAATCCTAATTATAAAACTTCTTATCCACTCGGATTTAATAATAATTCTCAATATAAGGAAAAGAAGTTATATATGGAAGAAGTAATAATAAATATGGGTCAACAATTATAGAATCAAGGAAATCAATTACAAACTCAAGGAAATCAATTACAAATTCAAGGAACTGCTATTAAAAATATTGAAACTCAACTTGGGCATAGAGCTCTACGCTTAGTAACAAACTCAAGGAACTTTTCCTAGTAATGTGGAAATTAATCCTAAAGACCAAGGAAAAGAACAGATAAAAGCTATACAGTTGCGAAGTGGAAAAAAGTTAGAAACAAAAATTCATAAGGAAACAGAAAGTCAAAATGAGGAAGTGGAAATCGAAAAAGAAAAGATTCAGCTAGATCAAAATTTAGAATATCCATTAATACCTATGAAAATTTCTGTAGAAACACCACCACCACCATTTCCTCAACGACTAAAACAACTTAAAAAAGATAAGCAATTTGCTAAATTTCTTAAAATTTTGAAGAAATTAACAGTAAATATTCCGTTTGTAGAAGCATTAGAACAAATGCCTAATTATGTAAAATTTATGAAAGATATTTTAAATAAAAAATAAAATTCACATATAAAGAAACTATTACACTTAGCGAGGAGTGTAGTGCAATTATTCAGAAAAAACTTCCTGAAAAACTAAAGGATCCTGGTAGTTTCACTATACCTTGCGCTATTGGTGAAAAGTTTTGTGGGAAAGCTTTATGTGATTTAGGAGCCAGCATTAATCTTATGCCTCTATCAATTTTTAAAAGACTAGAATTGGGAGAAATTTCACCTACTTCAGTAACTCTTCAGTTAGCAGATTGTTCAGTTACTTATCCTAAGGGAGTTATTGAAGATGTGTTAGTAAAAGTGGATAAATTTATCTTCCCGGTAGATTTTATTGTTTTAGATATAGAAGAAGATAAAGAAATACCCATAATATTAGGAAGATCTTTTTTAGCTAATGGAAAAGCTATGATTGATGTTCAGAAAGCAGAATTAAGTATGAGAGTAAACGATCAAAAAGTAACTGTTAATATTGCTAAATCAATGAAATATCCTGCTTTAGAAAAAGATGATGAATGTTTTCGAGTGGAAATACTTGAACATTTGCAAAATGAACATTTTAAAGAATATTTTGAAGAAAAATTAAAAAAAGAAAATATAGAATTAATTGAAGAATCAGATAATGAAGAATTAGAATATATACAAGAAAGATTTGAATTGTTGGATAATATAGAAAACATTGAAAAGAATATAGTTTAGACAATTATTAAACCTCCTGGACTCGAATTAAAAATTTTACCTAACCATTTGAAATATGCTTATTTAGGTAACTCTTCAACTTTACCAGTTATTATATCGGCAGAATTAAATGAATCATAAGAACAAAAACTTTTTGACACATTAAAAAAATATAAGAAAACTTTTGGTTGGACTTTAGCAGATATTAAAGGAATTAGTCCTTCAATCTGTATGCACAGAATTATTTTAGATAATGAACATAAGCCAAGAGTAGATCCTCAAAGGAGGTTAAACCCAAAAATGAAAGATGTAGTCAAGAAAGAAATATTAAAATGGTTAGATAATGGTATTATCTATCCTATTTCGGACAGTGCTTGTGTAAGCCCAATTCACTGTGTTCCTAAGAAAGGAGGAGTGACTGTAAAGGCTAATGAAAAAAATGATTTAATACCTATAAGACAACTCATTGGTTGGCATATATGTATTAACTATAGAAAATTAAATGCAGCCACCAGGAAAGATCACTTCCCATTACCATTTCTAGACCAAATGTTAGATAGATTAGTTGGACATAAACATTTTTGTTTTTTAGATGGATATACCAGTTATCATCAAATTCCTATTGCTCCTGAAGATCAAGAGAAAACTACATTCACTAGTCCCTATAGAACTTTTGTTTTTCGCAGAATGCCTTTTGGATTATGTAATGCACCTGCAACATTCCAAAAATGTATGATGTCCATATTCAATAAATTAATTGAAGATGGAATGGAAGTATTTATGGATGATTTCTCTGTATTTGGAACATCATTCGATACATGCTTGAATCATCTTGAAGAAATATTAGAGGTATGCGAGAAATCTAACTTAGTTCTAAATTAAGAGAAATGTCAATTTATGGTTGCAAGAGGAATTGTATTAGGACTTAAAATTTCGAAAAATGGCATGGAAGTAGACCCTGCAAAAATCCAAGTTATAGCTAAATTACCACCTCCAACTACAGTGAGAGGGGTGAGAAGTTTTCTTGGACATGCTGGATTTTACAGACGTTACATAAAAGATTTTTCAAAAATTACTAAACCTTTATGCAAACTTTTAGAAAAGGACAAAAAATTTGAATTCACAATAGAATGCTTAAACGCTTTTGAATTAATAAAAGATAAATTAATCCCAACACCTATAATAGTTTCCCCTAATTGTGAGAAACCATTTGAACTTATGTGTGATGCTAGTGATTATTCTATAGGAGCAGTTCTTGGACAAAGATATGATAAAACATTCAAAGTTATACACTATGCTAGTAAAACTCTTAATAATGCTGAAATCAATTATACAAGCTATGTAAAAAGAGCTATTAGCAATTGTATATGCTTTTGATAAATTTAGGTATTATCTAATTGGAACTAAATGTATTGTGCATACTGATCACTCTGTTATTAAATATTTAATGCAAAAGAAAGATTCTGAACCAAGATTAATTAGATGGATATTATTAATGCAAGAATTTGATTTAGAAATCACTAACAAAAAGGGAATTAATAATCAAATTGCAGATCATTTGTCAAGACTAGAATGCAATGAATTATCTGACATTGATAATGAAATTACAGACAGTTTTCCTGATGAACAACTTTATATTATAAATGAGTGGAAAATATCATGGTATGCTAATATAGTAAATTATATTGTAAGTGATATTTTACCACCTATGTTAACTTTGCAACAACAGAAAAAGTTCATTCATGATGCAAAATAATATTTTTGGGATGAACCATATTTATACAAATAATGTAAGGACCTTATTATCAGGAGATGTGTGCCTTATGAAGAGACTGAACTAATTATTCAGAAATGTCATGATTCTGAATTGGAGGACATTTTGGGACTGATAAAACCACACATAAAATTTTACAAGAAGGATTCTATTGGCCTACACTTTTTAGAGATGTTTATAGATATATCAAAACTTGCGATAGATGTCAAAGATTAGGCAATATATCTAAAAGAAATGAAATGCCTTTAAATTTTATGTTAGAAGTTGAAATCTTTGATGTTTGCGATTAGACTTTATGGGACCTTTTTCTCCTTCATTTGGAAACTTATACATATTAGTTGCAGTTGATTATGTTTCTAAATGGATTGAAGCACAAGCTTTACCTCGTTGTGATGCTAAAAGTGTTTCAAAATTTTAATGAAAATATTTTCTCTAGATATGGAATGCCTAGAGTATTTATCACTGATGGGGGATCTCATTTTAGAAATAAATATATTCGTAGATTAGCGTAAAAATTTAATATTATTCATAGAATTTCAACTCGCTTATCATCCTCGCATCAGATGGTTTAGTCGAAGTTTCTAATCGAGAGATTAAATGAATATTGGAAAAGATTGTAAACCCTAATAGATTAGATTGGTCTATAAGATTAGATACCGCATTATGGGATTACAGGACTGCTTATAAAACTCCGATTGGAATGACTCCTTATAGACTAATTTTGGGAAAAAGCATGTCACTTACCAGTTGAATTAGAACATAAAGCGTATTGGGCGATTAAAGAATTTAATTATAATTTGAAAGATGCTGGTGAGAAGAGATTATTGCAGATGAATGAATTGGATGAATTGAGAAATGAATCTTATAATAATGATAGAATTTATAAAGAGAAAATGAAATTATGGCATGATCGGAAGATTAACCAGAAAAGTTTTGAACCATGACAAAAAGTTTTGTTATATAACACAAGGTTAAAATTATTTCCTGGAAAATTAAAATCTCGATGGTTAGGACCTTTCATTGTGACTCAAGTATATACATATGGAGTTATTGAAATTGAAGATCCAAAGACTGGGAATAGATTTAAAGTAAATGGACACAGATTAAAACCATATTATGAGGGTAAGAGACCAAATTATAAAGAGGTTTTAATGCTCAATCAACCTAATTAACACCTTAAATAGGTCGGGCTGACGACGTTAAACCAAGCGCTTTATGGGAGGCAACCCATAATTTTCTTTATTTTTATGTGTTTGCTTGCTTTTGTTAATTTTTTTTAATAACTTCTTTTACTCATATAATAACCCATAGTCATAACAAATAGAGATCTTGCGAAAAAATTAGAAAACATTAGAACCAGAGCGAAACAAGACAAATTTTGCCTTGGCCGCCGACGGCGAGATCGAGCCCGCCGACGGCGAGATTACCCGATAAGAATTAGTTTGAGTAGTTATAGAGTCCCGCCGATGGTGAGATCGTTGCCTGCCAACGGCGAGATAGTTAAAAAATGTGATAATGGGGTAGTTTGACAGTTTTTCGTGGTTTTTAAAGGTATAACTCCTTTAAAACTCCTATAATCTGAATTCTAAGTGCTCTATCTTCCAAAAATGAAAACCCATTCCACTTAAACTGAAAAATTATGGCATCCAATAGTCTTGAAATACCAAGATCTCGAGTCTACAATAGAAGAAAATTCATCAGTTGCGAGGCTCAGCGAATCTTCAACAAGGTAATGATGAAAAATCGATTAATCAAAGAGCAAGGATTCGTAAATAGAGGTTTAGAGAATTCTACGAATCCGATTGAAGAAATGATTATTTGACGATGCTGGGAAGTATTTTGATACACCACCTCTGCAGTAGTCGTTCCAGTGGTCAAAAAATTCTACGCTAAATTACATGGAATCAACCAGGGAGTCGTCTATGTGCGAGGAAGATGGGTAACCTTTACTCCTTATAGGATTAACGAGTTATTTTCAATCGAAAATACACCCGTTTATCATTATTCTAATTTTGTCCCAACGAGGAATAATATGAATGAAATTTATCGATACTTGACTGATGAGCCAGAAGATTGAGTAATGAGAGAACTAGGGTATGTCAAGTTTTTTGCATCACTTCTAAATCCCGTTTCTAAGCACTGACACTTCTTCATTTCTTCAAAGTTTCTACCAACTATGTGAATTAGTAAAGTTACTCCTGAAGGTGCTATTCTGAATTACTACATTCAAATGGGGCTGCCTATTGATGTTGGTTGATAATTGTGAAGTCTACTTTAGGTCTGATTGTTAATCAAACAATTCATGGGCTTGGACAACCTTCTACAATCTTCGCACTATGCAGTCAATTCCAAGTTTCATATGAAGCTTAGGAAAAGGTACTTCTGCCCTGGAAACCTTTAGATCCTACTAATATGTTTCCTACATTGGATAATGATAGCAATACTAAAGAAGTTGAGGAGAGATCATCACGAAGTATTTCAACCCCGAGGCCCTGGACTAATAAAATTGACATGATATTATGGAGACTCTCAGGAGTAGATAGAAAGTTGGAGAATGTGATGACATCAATTAATAACCTCTCAGATCTGTTTGATCATATTGATTGGAGGATAAAGGAACAATTTGATCACTTTGGACACTTGGAAGCGAGTTTTTTATGCCTTATAAGGAAGAAAGGTTGGATTAAAGAAGATTCTACTGAAGAATTTCCTTTCAGGCCATTCTACAATCTCTTTGTTCATTCACAATCTATGGGTGACATTAGAGAGGAGTTTAGTACTGATACTGACGAGTAAAAAATGTTCAATGTTATGTGTTATGTTTGTTTATTTTGAATTTGTGTTTATGTGTGTTTACTTGTTTTTAGATATTTTGATCTCTTTATAGAAGAGATATTGCACTATGTGTTTGTTTTGTTTCAGCATTTTGTGTGTTGTGGTTTGGATTTCGATGCTGAATTATTGTAGGTTGAGAAAATACCTTATTAGGTTGAATATTGTAATACTTGGATTTTATATATATATAAATGTGTATTGTTTGTAACGAGGCTTGAAATTAAGTAATGTTTTATATGGATGTTTGTGTTATGCTAGTTATTTTTATTTAGTATTGTAGTTTTATTATGCTTGTTTACTTTTGTATATTTTGATGTGGATGTTGGTTATTATGGTTAGAATTGTGAGAGCTTTCTGTAATCTTCGACTGATAATTGTAATCGTGATTAATAGAAACTCGTGGTTATTGTGTAATGTTTAATCCTATGTTTAGTATAAAGTAATAGTATTAGTATTGTATGTGTATCTCAAAAATTTCTTTACCCAACATATTCTCTAATAATAGATGTGCCTAGAGAAATTTAGCAGTACAGGTAAAATGAAGAGAAAAGGTGAAGATCCTGCAAAAATTTCAAAGGAACACTCGAATAACTAAGGTATGGGATAATTTAAAGTATTTTTCTTTCACCCTACATGAATAGATAGAAAAATTAAAGTTTGGGGGAGGGAAGAAAAACTAACTTGACTATTGCATATTCTCAATTAAATATTTTTCAAATACTTATTATAAAAATGATTTCATGTAGTGAGTTTAATTCAATTAACTAGAATTCATTTATTTAAGTGCTATAGAAAGTTTTAAGAAATATTTTTAGCGATTAATTTATTTGATAGATTAAGATATTTAGTTTAAGAGAATAAGATTATAGTTAACTATTTATAGTAAAGAAAACTATATTTTTGAGATATTAAAAATCTTAGGAATTTAGTTGAGAAAGAAAGAAGTGAAGCACAATGAATTGAAAACTATGAGGTATATATAGAGCAAAAAAATGTTTTAGAAATTTCAAATTTAAAGCTAGAAAAGTGAAGCTCAAAATCATTAACAGACTATCCAGATATAGTAATCCTCACTTAAGAAAAGAAAAGAAAAAAAAAAGAAAATGGATTGAAAAGCAATCCCTGGAAAGAAAGAAAAATATTTAGGATTGAAAATCAATCTAAAAGAAAAGAAAAAGTAAGTAAGGAGAAGCTTGAGGATATGCCTTATCAAAAATTGGCTTCACTTGGATCGATCTAAAGGGTAAAATTTGATTACATTTCCGAACTTATGTATATATGAATTAGTCTTTTGCTAATTGTATTTTCATGAATTTCCTATCATCTAAATATTCTGAGTAATTTAATATTGCAATATGTAGTCATTCATGAAATAAATAGAAGACTAGAATTCTTACACTTGATAACTAGATTGTCTTAAGTCTATCAAATTAAGTTAATCACATAAAAATCTTTCTGACAAACTTTACTAAAATCCTTATTTAAATAGATTCATAGTATTCTTTTTTAAATTAAAATTTTACTACATGAAACCATTACTTTTATGTAGTACAAGGATTACGAGAGGACAAGTAATAGTTTAGTTTGGGGGATTTTGATCAAAGAAAAATATAATGAAAATTTAGTATTGATTTTGCATTAAAATGACTGATATTGCACTTTAAAGGAAGGTATTTCCTTTGTTTTTTGCAGGAATGAAAAATTATCGAAGAAATGCAAAAAGGAACGAATTTGGAGCAAAGAGGGCAAAAAGGGAATAAATTTGAACTATCCCGCCGACGGCGAGATTTTCCAGAGAATTCAGCCAATATTATATAGAAGCTCGCCGACGGCGAGATTGAACCCACCGACAGCGAGATAGTTAAGAATGCCCTGCTTCTAGAAGCTCGCCGATGATGAGATTGAGCCCGCCTATGGCGAGATAGTTAATTGTTCATAGATTCATCGAATAAGGACTCTTTTTGAAGAGGAGCTGAGGCAACCTTTGGAGAACTTCCTACATCTATAAATAGAGACGAAAAAGGGAGAGAAAAAAAGTTGAAGAGAGTCCACTAGAAGTCATTAGAGAGTCTATTGAGTGTCATAGTAGAGTTTTATAGTGAGTTTAGAGTTTTTAAGTGTAAAAATTGAGTGTGAATTGTACGAAAAGGAAGAGACAAAGAAACTTCAAGGAGTTTGCTGGGGGAGAAACTCGAGATAAGTTGTGTTTTTGTATTATTTTATATATGAAATTCAAGTGTTATTGTATTCTTCTCATGCATTCTGAGTGGTTCTATTTTCTTTCTCCTTGTTATGAAATTATGTGAAATGGAAAATTAAAATTAATGTGCCTATAAAATTAAATAAATTGTGATAATCTTTAACTTAGATCTTAATTTACTATCAATTTGGCCAATTGAAATGTTAAAATTTGTTGTTTGCAACTAAAAGTAAAGATTACATATGAGATTTGGGTAGGTCAAAGTCCTTGAAAGGAGGGTGCAAATAAATAGGGAAATATTATTTTTCGGGCGTATAATTGGAGATTTTAGAGTGACATGCTAAATCCTCAATTTGGTCCTATCATGTGGGTGTTGAAGTGTAGATGTTAGCCCTCAAGTGAGGGGAACGTGGGAGCTCCGAAGTGATAGACGGTATCCTCCCAGCCTAGCCGCAGATTCAGTAAACAAACATAGGATTAGTCAATGTTCTTTATTCCTGGACCAAAGGGTAAAGAATAGGTATGCTCCTATTTGGCACAATACAATTAAATTAATTTGATTTATCCATTCACTTAATTCTCTTAACAAGGGGAAATATACTTTCTTATATTACATTTTCATAATCAATAGTAGTAGTAGTAGTAGTAGTTGATCAATTTTAGTAAGATTCCATTTAATTTACGTATATTCGATAGAAATTAGTTGGTTCGTAATCTCAACTTCCTTGTGGAATCGATAACCAGGACTCTACTAGAGCTCTGTATTACTTGCACGATACATATACTTGCGTTGATAAAGGGTAGCTTAAATTATAATTATTTGCGCATATATTGAAAACTTAGTTACACCTACACTAAAACTTCTTATTAAGCTAACCACTATCACTAACCCATATACAAAATTTCAAATCATCAAATTATCCTATGTTCTTTTAGAACCAAGTAAGGTTAAAGAATATAAGTGCTCCTATTTGTCACAATCTCTCTCGCTACTTGTTTTATTTTTACACATGTCACTAATTTAATCATCTGAGGACGGGTACTTTTAATATATTAAACTCCACTTTTCTGATTTTCACTAAGTGTTTTTGTTTAGAAGTAGTATTGTAGTAATAATTTTAGGATTTAATTAAAACCAAACCTTTATCGACTTTCTACGCTAGGGCGTGTTATCGTAGACTAGAACTTCTCTTGAAAGTTGTTGCGATTAACCGCGATCTCCGTGGAATCGATATTCGGGGCTTAATTAGAAAGCTCTATATTACTTGATAAAGATACATATACTTTCATAGAATCCCTTTAAAGATATCAATTAAACTCTCACTTGCATCAACATCAAGTTTTTGGCGTCGTTGTAAAGAAAGAGATATAATTGAAAGAAAATATAAAGTATAAAAAACATAAGCATAAATATCTGGGATCATTTCCTTATGAGTCTTGAGTAGATTTCTTTGCTTTTTCTCCTTTTCATGTGATGTGTTGATGTTATGAAATAGAAATGATGTGCCGATTTATTATGGAAGATTTGTGATGACCTTTTCACTTAAAACTTCATTTACTTTTTGATTTGGACAATTGAATTGTTAAAACTGGTTGGGAAACATATGTTTTGAAAGGATTTTGAGTTACACAACAAAAGTGAAGGTCACATTCAATTTTCATGAATGAGAGATGAAGTTCATGGGGATTGAGTGCAAATAAATAACGAAATATACTTTGATGGCTGTAGAATTGGAGATTTCAGTGTGACAAGCTGAAAACCTCAATTTAGTCCTAATGTTTAGAAACTGAAGTGAGAGTTAGCCTTCAGGTGAAAGGAAGTGGGAGCTCTAGAGTGAGAGCCAGTAGCCTTCCAGCCTAACCATGGATTTGAGGATTAAACTTAAGATTAGCCAATGATCTTTATACGCTGAAATATGGGTAAAGAATAGGAATTCTCCTATTTAGCAAAATACATTTGTATCAGTGATCTATGTCACAATAATCATCACGTTATGAATGGAAAGGAGGAAGACTCTTTCTTACAACTGAACTTTTTTATAAATTTAGTCTTGTGTTAGTTTAACTTGTTAGAATTTAGAACATGTTCGGTAGAAATAGTAACTGAATATGTTTGTTTTTACTTTAAGAATTAGACCACCTGCAATTGTTCAGTGATTCAATAAGTAATTTCTGTGTTACACCCCTAAAAGTAAGCCTCTCTATGGGATTAATAACTAGGACTCCACTAGAGCCCTGTATTACTTTAGCGATACGTATACTTGCGTTAATTGTGTGACTCATTGTCATTTAAATCAATATAGAAACCTAAATCTGAGTTCATTAGTTTTTTCCAATTAAAAACGTAGTACCACTCCCAATACCAGCCCCCTAGCTGAGAAGTTGTCATCAATGTTTACTTTGATGTAATGCTGCATTGGGGATTGCCAACAAACAGTAATTATGTGCTTCTGACTAGTGATGTGAGTTGCGGGAACATTGCAAATATGGAAGCATTTGTGTTTGATCAGCTAGGTCAGGAATGAGAGGTAGAGTCTACTCACCTCCTTCACAGTTAGCAACGACTCTTCAAATTTGGCTCTGTTCTTAGCCATCCAAATGAACCAGGTCACCAAAAGGGGTGGATCCAAGACCTGCCTGATGCCAGCTCTATCAGGAAGAGTAGAAAGAGGACCATTCTAGATTGGTTGTGTCAATTGAAAAATTCTATGAAACTTCCTTCCAAACACTATGAGTGAAATTGAGTTCAAAGAAGAAATGTTCAATAGATTCCTCCTCTGTGAGCAAAGCTAAGATCTAGAGGGGCCCCTTTGTCCTTTAAGTTTAACAATGTCATCTGTGGGTAGCATTTTGTGTAAAGTTCTCCAACAGAGAAGTGACATGGAGGGTGTCAATTATTTATTCCATATTGTGTCTCCCCAATGATGTGATCCCACTGATAAAGTCTGGAGAAGATAGTTTGGGGATGCTCTGAGAGTTGCTGCATTTCCAAGTGATCTTGTCAGGTATGGTTCTATCAAACTGGATCTTACTGATTTGCCCCACAGATTCTCCCTAGTTCACATTATTCAGTTTGTCTAGTTCCCACTATTCTCCTTTCCAGCAATCTCTTACTTGGAGATTAAGGTTGACCTCATAGATGATAGGTTGAAGCACCTTAGGGGGGCACCTTTATCCAGCCAAAAGTTTAGCTTACACTCCCCCAACTCCCAAAGGTAAAGGTTCTCAGCTTGCTGCCTCACTTTTAAAAGGTTCACTCATATTTTAGAGTCCCCCAAATTCCTCTCCACCAGCATTGGGTAAGCTTCTTTGTAGTATTTTTTTAGTAAAAACATGGCCCAAAGGGAGGACTATTTGCTAAATTTTATCTATAGTTTTCAAAGGTTTATCTATTGTAAATGTTGGAGCCCTCTAAGACTAATGCCCCCAGCCATAGTGGGCATGGAAATCTTCTGCCTACTAGCCTAATGAAGCTGTTTTCATTGGCCAGACCATAGGAATCTATTGAAAGCCCTCTCCAACTAAATTCCTGTGCTTTTCATCATGCAAGACATTTGTAGGATCTTGGAAGGGAAGGTGGTTAACATGCTCTTTAGCAATGTGATTATGCCACCATTTGAGAGATATGAGTGTGTCCAACTGGTGAGTTGTGAAGAGATCTAACTCACCACCCCATCAAAATGTGTTAATTTAGCTCTCCCTTTAAGTAGTGGAACTCCCAGGTAGGTGATGTCTAGATGTGTTTCTTTGAAACCTATAAACTGTAGGGTCCAGTGTTTGCTCTCAATGGGGGTCTTTTTGCTAAATAATATGTCACACTTCTCAGTATTTAGGCACATACCTGAGTGAAGTTGAAATATATCTATACAAAGGCTCACTTTCTTTACTTCCAGTTTGTTAGCTCTAGAAAATACTAGGATGTCATCTGCATAAATCAGGTGAGAGATAGGAAATTTGGCTTTGTTATGGTACATGGCATAATGGTGAGCCAGAATCTGTTGTCCAACAGCTTGGATAGATAATCCATGAAAAGGATGAAAATTGTGGGTGACAGTGGATCTCCCTGCTGAAGGCCTCTTGATGTTGTGACATTTCCCCAGCTTTGTCCATTGATAAGTATAGAGTGAGAGTTCCCCATGAGCCATCTGTGGATGAGATTGCAGAAGGTTGTGTTGAAACCTCTAGCAGAAAACACCCCCAAAATTAAATCCCAAGAAATTGTATCATAAGCTTTTTTTAGGTCTAACTTATACATCAGATTTCCCCCCTGCAGACCTTGTCCAGATCAAGCAAAAGTTCTTGTGCTCCCAAAACATTGTCAGCTACGGATCTGCCCTCGATAAATGCAGTTTGGTTTGAGCTGATAAGGTTGAGCAAGTGGGGTTGGAGACTTCTCACAATTATTTTGCTTATGATCTTGCTAAAAACAGTGGTGAGGCCGATAGGCATGTAGTGATTCCAATTTTTTCTTCAAGTGTTTTGGGGATGAAGACCATGGTTGAGGCACTGAAATAGTGGGGTAGGTCATATCCAAGAAAGAAAATTTGCACAATAGCTAGTAAATAAGCTTTGATAATGTCCCAGAAGTGGCTATAAAAATCTGCAGTAAAGCCATCTGGGCTAGCAGCTTTGTTACTGTCTATGGATTGTATGGCTTCCCAAATTTCACTTTCTTCTGAAGGTTCAGTGAGGTCAAGGTTTCTGATGTAGTTAACCTGTTGATTGAAAAAGGAAGGGTTTATAGGTGTAGTTGTAGTTGGAAGTTGAGTTAATAGATTCTGGAAGTGGTTCACAGCATCCAAAGCATTTGCAGTGTACTCTTAAAGAGTCACCCCCTGGGAGTTGGTTATGTTGTGGATGATATTAAATTTTCTTCTATATTTGATGCAAGCATGATAGAATTTTGTGTTTCTATCACCCTCCATAAATATATATTTGTTTGTGTGTGCGTGTGTGTGGAAGGATTATGTGTGTAAGTTTCCTCTACTCCATTCTTTCATCTTGCTCCCTTATAATCCCTTTCTGTGTAATGCCCAATACCTGATTGATATTCTTTGATTGATTCAAATTGGTTTCCTTAAATGACCAATCATAAATGAATCGAGCATTTGGTTAATGGCAAGGTAGATCATGTGACTTTGATATATGATTATGATCTTTTTGTTCTACAAAGATCAATTATAGCTCAGTCTTTGCTTGTCGTTCTACCTGAGATGTGCTCCATGTTTGCCAACTACGGAGTCATTCCTACTTAGGTAAATCCCAACTTCTTTTCAACCATTGCAACCTGTATTATATTTTTCTGGCACAGGTGGATTTCATGATTTATCAATTTATTTACATTTCAGATTGGACAAAATAGATTTTTTCAATTTTCTTCAGTGAGAAGATTTTAAATGTTATGGTTAGAAAATAAGGTGGACTTGAAGCAGCAATTTGTCCTTAGAGGTGTGTTTCATATAGACATTCTCATATGCAGAGACCCCATAAAAGGTAAAGAGGAAGATTTTGAAGAGGGTATTGCTAGAGACCAACAGGATAAAATAAAGCACGTTGTCAGTTCACATGTATCTTGACCGAGAGCTTATTAACAAAATGCTATGGACAGACATTCTTTAGAAATTACTGAAGATAATTGAGAGGCCTTCAATACTCATAAAGTTAAAAGGGAGGTAGTTTTGGCCGCTCTCACAACAAAAAAGAAACACACTCAATTTTCATCGGAGTGGCGAAGCAGTCAGCACCCATGCTTGCTCAGGCTAAAGGTGTAGATCTTTTTCACTCAATTTCTCCTGCAACCATTATCTTTTGAAGAGTTGAGATATATGAACTATTCCATACTGAGAGACAAAATATTTATTGAAATGATAAATCTCTATCTCGATTGTATTTAATTGAAGTCCGTAACAACAAGGTGCCGTGATAATTGTGAGCTATGATGAATTGAGCCACCAAGAGGGGAAGGGCTTTGTGGAAAGAAAGATATATAGCATGTCAGCCCTCATGAAACCACACCAAAATTCCTAGCAATGTCGATGAGGGGTGGGGCTAACCTCTTTGATCCTAGTGGCTTGACCTGATCTTCTTAAGTGCCACTACCAAAACATTAGAGAGACTGTTCAACAGAATCACTGTCTGAATGGCCTACTACGATGGAGCAACTCAAGCTAGCTCATCCTGCAAAAAGAGGAAGGCTCCAATGACCAACTTGAGTAAGCTTCTCCCCAATCAGAAAAGTTCATAAGGGACCCACATTATTATGGATCCCTATATATGTTTATGATGCAATGGTGATCGCAACTATGAGATGAAAATTTACTCTGATAAACCTTTAGAGGGTTGAAATTATATGTCTCCACTTATAGCTTAGTATTCATCAAATATTGCTAATGTAATATGAGCTTGGAGCTTTGAAGAACCTTAGCTGGGAGAGAGCTAAACTGGTACCATCATATGCCCTGGAAAACATCTCATATTATATCGACTATCCTCCATCAAGATCACTAAGAATGGCTGCAGCTTAAACAAATGTTGGCCAAGACAGAGGGTAAGTTGTGAGGCAGAAGGCTCACATAGTTCAAAAAATACTTTTATTCTTTCAAATAGAGTCAAGTTCAATGGAAATGAATGACAGTGATGGCGATTCCTGAAGGGTTATTCTTAAACCTTTCCTCTCTCCCAACATAGAAGGCCCTTCTTCTAGATAATTTAAAGGAAGGGGTTTCCTATTGTGTCGGCCATTTGGCGATGACCCAAATTGCCTCCCTTGAGTTGACTACTCTAGTGATGTTTTGAACTTTATATATATATTTATTTCAAGTGGAATTTGTGGAGATGAGAATTTATTTTAGTTGTAATGACTGGCCATTAGATAATAGATTAAATGAACTTACTGCAAAGCCTAGTTGTCTTGTGTGGCCATAAGATGAACTAATTCAAGAATGTTAATTTTTAAAAGATGAGAATTATAGAGTTCATTACTCATTTTATACTATATTGCCCTACCCTTGACATACACAACCCATTTATTGGTTGCTCAGTTAAGTTTTCACCTTCCACGGGCTACACCTAATGCTATAAATATTAAGAGGTTCTTGTTACGATATTCACGAGTAACCATCACGATTTTTTACTGAGGCAATGCATGAGTGATGCACCAAAAGTATGTTAGATTTATATATATATATATATGTGTGTGTGTGTGTGTGTGTGTATATATATATATATATATATATACGTACACACACACACACATATATATATATATATATATATAAATGGTACTCTTTTCTACTGATATTGCACTTTAAAGGAAGGTATTTTTCATGTTTTGTAGCATGCATGATGATTTTAGGTGTTTGGAGAAAAAGGAGCAGAAAGGAACGAGTTTGGAGTAAAAAGAGACGAATTGGCAAAATCATTCTACTGGCGCTAGAATGGGTACCACTGGCTCCCAATTCCAGAGAGTTCAGAAAATATTTAGCAATAGCAGTGTTGATGGCACCCTATCCAGCGCCAATGGCGCCCTAAGTCGGTGGAGTCCAAATCAATGTATTTGGACTATTTTTGAAGGGTTGCTTGAGGAAACTCTTGGAGAATTCATTTCTAAACTATTTGATATAGATTTGGACACCAAGATAGAGAGAGAAGAGAGGGAGATGAGTCATTTTTGGTGTGAGTAAAGTGTGTTAGGGCTTTGGATAGTTAGTGTGTGAGTGTGTTAAAGTGTGTGGAAGTCTTGTTTAGTGAGGGATTCTTCTCTAAAGAGTGTAAGAAACATAGGAAATTGAGAGTTTGATTCTTCCTTACTATTCTAGAGAGGGAATTGAGTGTTGTTGTGAAGAGAGAAAAACATTCAAAGGAACTTCAAGGGATTTTCTTGGGGAAGAAATTTTAGATAAGTTGTACTTACTTCTTTTATTTTGTATGATTTTGCTTTTATATATAAAATCCATGATTTGTCGTATCTTCCTCATTAATTCTAAGTTGATTTCTTTGTCTTTCTCCTTGTAATGTGATATGGTGATGTGATGATGCAGATTTGATGTGCCATTTAAATGTTAATAAATTGTGATGATTTTTCACTTTGTACTACGTTTATTTTTTGATCTGGCTAATTGAATTGTTAAAACTTATTGTGAAACATTCAATCTAAGAGGACTAAGTTTTCTACAACTAAAGTGGAGAATTCATTCAATGTCCATGAAAGTGTTATGTATTTCATGGTGGTTGAGTGCAAATAAATAAGGAAATGTGGTTTGATGGGCATCAAATTAGAGATTTTAGGGTGATAGACTGAAATCCTTATTTTTTTTCTAGTGTTTGGTAGCTAAAGCTAGGGTTAACCTTACGTGAAGGGAAGTGGGAGCTCTGAAGTGATAGCCAGTATCCTCCCAGTCTAACCATGGATTTAGAGACTAAGCCTAGAATCATTGTAAGGGGAAAGATGCTTTTAAGAGGGGGATGCTCCTATTTGGCACAATACAATTTTATTATCAATTTTGTATCATTCACTCATCATAGTATCATTGTATGGGGAAAGATGCTTTTCCATATTTGAACCTTTCAATACAATACTTCGTCTGTGTTAGTTAATTATGTCTAAAAATTTAGAAAATAACTTTAGATAACTTAGCTTTTAGTCATCGTTACACTAGAAACTTTAATATTTCTTAAACATTCATTATGAATTGAGTATTGGATTTCATTATATACTATACTTTGAAAAGCTCCAACCTTCCTTGTGGGATTAATAACCAGGACTTCAATGGAGGTGAATATATTTTGAACGATACATTTACTTGCGTCTTCGAGTGGCTGCCTAATTAATAAATTGATCTTATTGAGATACTAAACCGAACCTACCTTTTGAATATTTAAGTTAGTGGCAGCACACCGGTCAAGTTATCGGCACCTTGTTGTCGGGGAAGGTATAAAAATGGTAACTGTCAGATTTGTAGTGCCCGAAAACCTTTACTTTGTAATTTGCAATTGTGTGTGCTTTCTTACTTTTAAGTGTGTTCAGTGTGATTTTATATGTGTAGTATTGGATCCATAGGTTTAATGCTTATGATTCGAAATTAGAGTGTACTATTAGAAAATTTTGAAAACAAAAAGAAAAAAAGAATATGAAAATCCTCAAAAAATGGCAAACAATTTAAATAATCAAAGAAATGAAAATGAACATCTATCAAGACTTTTAAGAGATTATGTTAACCCAATAACAGATTAAATTCACTTAACTATTCAAAATCCTGATGTTGCTACTAATTCACTTGAGCTTAAACCTTCTATTATCCAAATGTTAAAAAATAATCAATTTGGAGGAACACCTAATGAAGATCCTAATTTACATCTTGCTAGTTTTCTGGAATTGTGTGCTAAATTAAAATATGACGGAGTGTCAAACGATGTTGTAAGACTTAGACTTTTTCCTCTTTTATTAAGGGATAAAATAAAGGCATAGTTAAATTCGTTAGAACCTGGATCTATTAGAACTTGGGGAGAATTTTGACAAAAAATTTTGTCAAAATATTTTCCTCCATAAAAAACTGCTAAGCTAAAAAATGATATTACATCATTTGGTCAATTTGATGGGGAGTCAATATATGAAACTTGGGAAAGATTTAAAGATCTCTTTAGGAAGTGTCCACCTCATTCTTTACTAGATTGGTTAATAATTCAAACATTTTATAATAGATTAGTAGGATCGCTTCGATCAATTGTAGATGTTGCTGCTGGTGGATCATTAATGTAGAAACCTTTTTGATGAAGCACATTTTTTAATAGAAGAGATGGCTGCAAAAAACTTTTAATGGCCCTCCGAACGAGTAAATCCAAAGAGAATAGCTAGTATTCATGATTCTGATGCTGTAACTATTATAGTCTCTCAAATTGCTACCTTTACAAAGAAAATATATCAATACAGAATGAACTATTCTAATAAACCCCCAGTGTTAGAGGAAAATTCAGTAGGTTAGGTAATAGAATCTCAAACATCTTATGAGAGCTTGAATATTATGAATAATAGACCCAATAATCCTTATTAGAATTATTATAATCTAGGTTAGAAGAACCACCCAAACTTAAACTGGAGTAATAATAACAATGCTACTGTTAACTCGCAATGGGTAAACAATTCAGTGACCCAGTAGGAAATACGAACAAGCAAGCAAATACAAACTATAGACCTTCTTATCCTCCTGGTTTTAATAGTAACCCACAATTTAAGAAGAAGAAATTGTCTTCGGAAGAATTAATTTTAAATATGGGTAATCAATTACAAACTCAGGGAGTTGCAATTAAAAACATTGAAAATCAATTAGGTCATATTTTCACTGCGCTTAATAATAGACCTTCAGAAACTCTTCATAGTAATGTTTCGATTAATCTAAAAGATCAAAATAAAGAACAAATTAAGGCTATACAATTAAGAAGTGGAAAAGAATTAGAAATGAGAGTGTAAAAAGAAATTGAAACTGAGAGAGAGAAGCTGAAAATTGAAAAAAGGTAATGATATAATTTATCCAGACATACAATATCTGCTTAAACCAATGAACATTACTGTAGAAAAACCACCACATCCATTTCCCCAAAGATTAAAAAAAAAATAGAGATAACGGATTTACAAAATTTTTAGAAATCCTTAGGAAATTAACAGTAAATATTCTCTTTATTAAAGCATTAGAATAAATGCCTTATTATGTGAAGTTTATGAAGGATATTTTTAAAAGATAAGAAAGTTCATAGATCACGAAACTGTTACACTTAGTGGAGAGTGTAGTGCAATTATTCAGAAAAAGCTTCCCGAAAAACATAAAGACCTTGGTAGTTTCACTATTCCTTGTGCTATAGGTGAAAATTTTTTTGGAAGAGTCTTATGTCATTTAGAAGCTAGTATTAATCTTATGCCTTTATCAACTTTCAAAAGATTGAGAATATGAGAAATTTTACCTACTTTTGTAACTCTTCAGTTAGCTGATCATTCTATTACTTATCCTAAAGGAGTTGTAGAAGATGTACTAGTAAAGGTTGACAAATTTATCTTTCCTATGGATTTTATTATTTTAGATATGGAGGAAGATAAAGAAATTCCCATTATTTTGGGAAGACCATTCCTTGCTACTGGAAGAGCTATGATTGATGTTCAAAAATGAGAATTAACTATGAGAGTTAATGATTAAGAGGTGACATTTAATATTTTGAAATCTATCAAATATCCCTCAACAGAAAAAGATGATGAATGCTTTCGAATGGAAATTTATGATTATTTAAGAGATGATCATTTTAAAGAAATTTTTGAAGATAAAATAGAATATGAAGATTTGAAATGTGAGGATGATAATGAAATAGAAGATGATTTTGATGAGATGAAGAATGAAGACCTAGATTATGTTCAGGAAAGATTTGAAATGTTGGATACTACAGAAAGTGATGATAAAAGTTTAATTCTATCTATCATAAAACCTCCTGAACTTGAAATGAAAATTCTTCCAAAACATTTGAAATATATGTTCTTAGGAGAATTATCTACCTTGCCATTTATTGTATCTTCAAATTTGAATGAAAATCAAGAACAAAAATTTTTGGATACATTAAAAATATACAAAAAGACTTTTGATTGAACATTAGCTGATATTAAAGGAATTAGTCCTTCAATCTGTATGCATAGAATTTTGTTAGATGAACAACATAAACCTAGAGATGATCCGCAAAGGAGACTAAATCCAATGATGAAAGAAGTAGTTAAGAAGGAAATCTTAAAGTGGCTTGATGCTGGAATTATTTATCCTATTTTAGACAGTGCTTGGATAAGTCTAATTCATTATATCCCTAAGAAATGAGGAGTGACATTTGATGTTAATGAAAGAAATGAAATTAATCCAACAAGACAAGTCACTGGGTGGTGAATCTGTATTGATTATAGAATATTAAATGCTACCACTAGGAAAGATCATTTGCCTCTGCCTTTCTAGATCAAATGTTTGATAAACTAGTTGGGCACAAATACTATTACTTTCTGAATGAATATACTGGTTACCACAAAATATTTATTGCTCTTGAGGATCAAGAAAATACTACATTTACTAGCCCATATGAAACTTTTGCTTTTCGAAGAATGTCATTTGGATCATGTAATGCACCTGCAACATTTCAAAGATGTATGATGTCAATTTTTAGTAATCTAATTGATAATGGAATATAAGTATTTATGGATAATTTTTCAGTATTTGGAACTTCATTTGACATATTTTTAAATAATTTAGAAAGAGTTTTGGAGCTTTGCAAAAGAACAAATTTAGTTCTAAATTGGGAAAAATATCAATTTATGGTTGTAGGAGGAATGGCACTTGAGCATAAAATATCTGAACATGATATGGAAGTAGACCCTGCAAAAGTTCAGATTATTGAGAAATTACCACCTTCTACTACGATGAGAGGGGTAAGAAATTTCTTAGGACATGCATTGTATTTAAAGATTTTTCAAAAATTACTAAACCTCTATGCTAACTTTTAGAAAAAGATAAGCAATTTGATTTTACTGAAGAATGTTTAAATGCCTTTGAACTATTAAAAGAAAAATTAACCACTACCCTTATAATTGTTCCACCTGATTGAGAGAAACCATTTAAACTTATGTGTGATGCTAGTGATTTTGTGATTGGAGTTGTATTAGGACAAAGGTATGATAAAATGTTTAAGGTTATTTAATATGCTAGTAAAACTCTTAATGAAGCTCAAATTAATTATACCAGTACAGAAAGAGAATTATTAGCTATTGTGTATGCTTTTGTTAAATATAGATCGTATTTAATTGGAACTAAATGTATAGTGCATACGGACCATTTAACTATCAAATATTTAATACAAAAGAAGGATGTCAAACCAAGATTAATCAAATGGATACTTTAATGCAAGAATTTATCTTTGTGATCGTAGATAGAAAAGGAACTGAAAATCAAATAACTGATCATTTATCTTGACTGGAACAATATAAACTATCTGAATTTGAGAAGGAAATTACAGAAACGTTTCCTGATGAACAACTTTATAACATTAAGGAAAGAAATTTACTTTGGTGTGCTGATATTGTGAATTATATTGTGAGTGATATTTTGCCACCTGAATTAAGAACACAACAACAAAAGAAATTTATATATGATGCTAAATTTTAATTTTGGGATGAATCATGCCAATATAAAAAATTTATGGATCTTATAATTAGAAGATGTGTGCCTTATGAAGAGATTGAACCAATAATTCAAAGATGACATGATTCAGAATTTGGAGGACATTTTGGAACTGTAGAACTGCACATAAGATTTGTAATCTAGATTTTATTGACCTACTTATTTTAGGGATGTTTATAGATATATAAAATTGTGTGATCGATGTCAAAGAGTAGGTAATATCTTGAGAAGAAATGAAATGCCTCTAAATTTTACATCAGAAGTTAAGATTTTTGATGTTTGGGATTAGATTTTATGGGACTATTTACTTCTTCATTTGGAAAGTTATATATATTGGTTATAGTTGACTATGTTTCAAAATGGATCGGAGCAATTACTTTACCTAGAAGTGATGTTCGAAGTGTTTCAAAATTCTTAATGAAAAATATTTTTACAAGGTATGGAATGCCGACAGTTATCATTACTGATGGTGGATCTCAATTTAGGAATAATCTGATTCAGAGATTGGTTAGAAAATATAATATTATTCATAGAATCTCTACTGCTTATCATCCCCAAACTTGTGGTTTAACAGAGGTGTATAATCATGAAATTAAAAGAAATTTAGAGAAAACTACGAATCTTCAAAAATTAGGCTGGTCTGTTAGATTAGATATTGCATTATGGGCATATAGGACTGCTTACAAGACCTCTATAGGAATGTCTCCTTATAGACTAATATTTGGAATGACTTGCCACTTACATGTGGAATTGGAACATAAAGCATATTGGGAGATAAAAGAGTTAAATTTCAATTTAGAGAATTAGGTGAGAAAAGATTGGTGCAGTTGATTGAATTAGAAGAAATTAGAAATTAATCTTATGATAATGACATAATTTATAAGGAGAAAATGAAATATGAAAGAAATTTGAACCTGGATAGAAATTTTGCTATATAAATCAAGATTAAAATTATTTTTTAGAAAACTAAAGTTTAGGTGGATATGACCTCTAACTGTTATAAAAGTTTATTCATTTGGAGCTGTTGATATTGATGATCCTAAAACTGAAAAAATATTTAAAGTTAATGGACATAGATTAAAACCATATTTTGAAGTGTACCTACATAATTTTAAAGACATCCTGCATAACTGAATGATTGTCGGGCTGACGACGTTAAACCAAGTACTTTATGGGAGGTAACCCATATGTATCTTTATTATATTAGTTTGTTTGTGTTAATTTTAATAATAATTTTACTTATAGTTAATCATATTTGAGACCTAGTCACTTATAAAAATCATAAAAAATAAATATTATTGGATCGTATCGAAGAATTAGAATATTTCAGACCAAAATGAAGTTTGGTGCATTTTTAAACTCTGGAGCCAAAGACGCTAGAATGGGCGCTCCCGGTTCCCTTTTCTAGAGAAAATCACCAAAATTTAGGGTTTGGGCACCAACGGTTCCCTATCCAGTGACAGCACTGATGAATAGGTTACGGTTTTTTGAGTTTTAAATTATGATTTTTTGTGGTTTTAGGCGGGACTTTCATCCTTTTAACTTCCCAAACTTAATTTTAAACCCCTAAACTCCATAAAAAATGAAAGGATTCATTCTAAATTTTCATTCGATGGATTCCAACTCTATAGAAACCCTGAGATTGAGAGTTTTCAACAGAAGGAAGTTCACCAGTTTCGAGGCGCAACGTTTGTTCAACAAAGTGTTGATGGAGAGGAGGATTATCAAAGAAAGAGGCTTTCTGAATGGAGGTATGTTTACTCTAAGTATTTGAGTAGAAGAGATTATTTTGTAGAGGCATTGGGAAGTGTTATGCTACACTACTACCGCTGTAGTCGTTCCTGTGGTGAAAGAGTTTTATGCAAATCTTCATGGAATCGATTTGTCAATGTGCGAGGCACGTTTGTACCATTCACTCCTTCAAAGATTAATGACTTTTTTATGATTGAAAACATGTCTATCTACCATTATACAAATTTTAATGCAATGAGAGACAACATGAATGAGATTTATCAATATTTAGCAGATGAGAATGAAGATTGGGATATAAGAGACAATGGATATGTAAGTTTCTCTACTATATTTTTGAATCTTGTGTTGATGCAACGAGATTTATTCATATCTGCAAAGTTACTACCAACTGTTAAAATAAGTAAAGTGACAAAGGAAAGTGTAATTTTGAATTATTGTATTCAAACGGGAAGACCTATCGATATTGACACTATAATTGTGAAATCTGTATTAGGATTGATTGTTCATGGATCTAAATATGGGCTTAAACATCCTTCCACCATATTTCTTCTTTGCAGCCAGTTGATGCGAACTTTTTATTATGCAAGAACTTATGAACCCAAATTTATATATTTATAATGATTTTGTAATGTACAAAATTCAACGCAAGTATAAGTATCGTTGTCGGCATATTTTTAGGTTATGTGTTTAATTTAAAAAGGGGTCGCCTAACAGAAATTGTCGGCTAATTTTAGATTTTTTAAACTTAATTTAAATATATATATATATATATATAGTTTAGAAAGTAGTATTTGATTTTGAAAATAATTTTAAGATATAAAATCAAACAGATCTCACATCCCAGATAGTTTATATAAACGAGCGCCGCATCACAAACCGTGTATCTATCCCGAAGAATAGACACACTGCTTAATGATGGGGCTCGGTTAAATAAACTAGGAGATTTGTGACATCCATTTGGTCTGCGAACCAATTTTATAAGCCGACAAATTCCACTGCTTAATATAAATGAATTAAGCAGGGTTTATATTACCTGGGTTCTTAAAGTTCCCTATAAGGGCAAGCCCATATAGTTAATTACATCATAAATGACGGGAATCACTTAAGAAAACTCTCGATAATAATCAATAATTCTGCTCTCAACAATCTCAAAGTTTAAGTTTTGAAGGGATTGAATTTTAGAATTTCAATAGGGAATGGATCAAGTTTGGAACATTTTGTTTTGGGAATTCAAAGGAAGAAAGGTAGGAGAAATTACAGATTCGAAGCGAACTTCGGTAATTTTCCGACTATCCTATTGTTTGGCTTGAATTTAGGAAATTCCTAATGTTTATTTAATGTTTTGATCTTGCCAATTTTAATTAATTAGGACTTATATTCGTATGACAAGATCATACAAATAGCCTCGAAGATGTGAGGGTTTATGTCGTATGGAACGACTACCTCAAAGTCCTAAGACCGGTTAGGGCTTAATTTGCAATGAAAATGCCTAACAAGAGGTTGAGGATTTATGTTGCACTAAGAAAACTACCTCGAAGTCCTATGGTTTGGTTATTTAATTCTAAAAAGTTTCTTCGAAGTAGACTCGAGGTTTCGTCGATGACGATGGCCGTGCTTGTCCACCATGCTCCGAGCTCCTTGTTGTTGCAGAGGGTTAGTTTTAGAAGATTGTAATCAAAAGAGAAGAGAAGAGTTTGGTTTTAGAAATCTTAAAGTCCAAGTGTTTTATTATGTTTTAATTAAAATAAATCTTAAAGTTGATTATAACAACACCGGTTAAGATCCCACGGTTCCGTCCTTCCGGCATCGTTATTTTTATCGGATTCACTTAGTCCAGATGAATTTGCTAAACTCAACTAAATGAGTTCCAGACTTTCATTTAGACCGTGGGAAATCCCGTTAGCAACACGTAGGTTACATCATTCGAGGTATTCCCGATCATCCAACAAGACGTTTTAATTTAGTTGTAATTGTAGCTTTGTGTTCTGTTTGTGATTAAATTTTGAGTTATTTTATTTTTTGAAATGTTGTGGGGATGAATTTTATCTTGTAATGACTTTTAATTTAGTTTTGGTTTGAGTTTTAGGGACTATCCTAAAGGTGTGGGTTTTCATGCAACAGTTGTTTATCATGCAAGAAAAAGCAAAGTGCATTTGCAATAAAGTAAATTGCAAGGAGTTAAATTGCAATAAAATAAAAGCATACCTGGAGGGTCTTCCCGTCATCCCAAGCTACACATAAACACAATTTAGGATATTTAATCATTTAAAGCAAGTTCCTAGATAAAGCTAAGGGAAGGGTTATGGTTTTCTACCAAGGTCCTACTCCTATAGCTAGTCATCTCCTATGATGTCTAGGTTCTTGTGTTTTGGTTTGGGGACGATTTTCTTCATTAAAGAACAATTAAGTTCAATTGTTCTTATAAACATCCTATCATATTGAGGAAGTGCTTAAGACGAATCTTAAATATCTTTTCAATACCTCTAGGATTGTTTTAAGTCCAAGAGAATTTAATTATACAAAATAAATTAATCATCCAGGAGTTCAAGTTTTGTTATCTTGCTCAGTGAACTAGAATATTTGAATATCCTATGAGTGTAGTAATACTTCACTTAACACTCCATTTAGGAGTTATGACAACATGAGCTTTTGAGGGCAAATTAACGTTCAAGTGATTTGTGATTTAATTTAATTTCAATTAATGGGTTTAAGTTTGGAATAGTGTTCAAGTTGTTTTAGATTTATTTTGAATTCTTTCTATCTTTGGTGATGTTATATTTAATTCAATTTAATTTAATTTTAATTTAATTTAATTTGGTTTAGTTTTACTTTCAATTTAATTTAATTTAATTTAATTTAGTATAATATATTTTAATTTAATTTAATTTAATTTAATTTAATATGTTTTAATTTAATTTAATTTAATTTAATTTAGTTTAATATGTTTCAATTTAATTTAATTTAATTTAGCTTAATATGTTTTAATTTAATTTAAATTTAATTTAGTTTAATATGTTTTAATTTAACGTAAATTTAATTTAAATTTTTAATTTTAATTTAATATTTTATATCTCTCTTTTTTTAAAATTTTAAAGATGATTTAATTTAATTGTTAAAGTATTAATTTAATTGAAATTTTGGAAGGATTTAATTTAAATGTTTTAATCATTAATTTAATTTAATGACTAAGTCTTTTGACATTTTAAATCTTGAATTTGGATTATCATTTTAATTAGGAATTAAATGTTATTGAGGTGATTAGTTTAGGGATTTTTTTTAATTAAAGAATAAATCTCTTCCTAATAATATCCCTATTTTAATAATTCCAATTTTTTTATTATTCTTCCAAGTTTAAACAATTATTTAATTAAGGTTTATTTTAATTATTTTCAAATTATTTGGTAGGTTTCTACCCTTTAATTACCTAAGTTTCAAACATCCAAAATCAACTTAGTATCAAATATTTTACCCACCCTTTTAATTAAACCAAAAATTTTTAATTATAGGTTAAAATTTTAATTTCTATTTTGCCCTTTAAACTTACTAATTTCATAACTCACTAAATTGAGCTTAAATGAATTTGAAATTTTTATGTGACTTCACTCATATATCAATCAAGACATCAGAGGAGAAAATGTGATTTTTCTGTATTTAATTTATTTATGTAATTATTTTTGGTGAAAAATAGAGATTTTCAAGGTAAATTCATTAACATGACCAAGGGAAAGTTTCTGTCCTTAAGAAAATTATTGGACATTTTTAATGACTAGAGGACCACTTGGACTAATTTTGGTGATTTTTTGAATTACATTATTTTTATTATAATTATTTTGAGTTTTGGAGTATGAATTAATTTAAAAATAAAATAAAGGTTGAAAAATGAATTTTATATTTTTCAAAAATCTCTCTATTATCAAGGAAACTAGAGAACTAATTTTTATAATTTTCTGATTTTTCTTTGATTTATTAGAATTATTTTAGTGGAAATGCTAGAAAATACATTTTTTTATTTTAAAATTACCTTAGGGCTTTAAAATTTGATATCTCATCATAGAGACTTAAGAAAAAAATGGGGTTTATTCCTAAGTGATTAAAATTCAAAATGTCACATTTTGGTGAATTTTATTATTTTTGTGATTTTTATTATTTTTAATTATTAAAAATATTAAAATAATGCAAAAAATCAACTTTTTTAGAAAATTGCAATTTTAATTTTCTTAAATTCCCCCGATATCAGAGAGGCTCCAAAACCAATTTGGTGAATTTTTGAAAAGTATTTTGAAAGTTATGAATTTTTGAAGTTTAAGTTTGGCTAAATGGCTTAATCAACCCATTTGATAAGGCTAACCAAGTTCAATTGACTTCAAACTTTTATGGTGGGTTTCTCTGATCCTAAAGGTGAATGGAGAATTGATATCAAGTCAATTTTATGTATGATTAGCTCTATTTAATTAAAGTTCCATTTTGGGTGTTTAAGCCAATTAGGGTTACTCTAAGTGAGTTAACTGAAAACCTATTTTTCCTAGGGTTCTCTGGTCATAAGAAATCTCTCCAAATTTTCCTAGAATTTATTTCACAACATGCTAATTATTGGAATTAAAATATTCAGAATAATGACCTAGAATTGAAAAATCAATAACTCTTCATAGGGATGGCCTCTGACTTTGGAAAATTCAGGGAATGTCCCCACGTTCAGAGGCTTCAAAAGCCCTATGGTCTCATGCCATAGTGAATTGCATACATGTATGGAGAATTGAAAGTGTGCAGAGAGTAAATAAATTATTAAAAATCAAATGCTCAATGAAATTAAATGATTTCTTTTCCACATTATTCTCCTCTGTTCACTGAGTAAGAGGGTATTTTTATTTTATTTTTAGAATTTTTCTACACAAAGTTATGAATTTTCTAAGTTCTGGTAATTAAATAAATAAGAAAAATCCTATTTTTCTACTTAAGTGACGCGGCGCCAGCTCAACCTCGGCAGCTCCGAACGCACACGCGTCGTCTCCTGATTCGGCACCGCCATCCGACTCAGGGCTCCAGGGGCCCGCTGTTCACGTACCATCGTGCTGTACTGCTCGATCCAGACCGTCCGCTCGATACACGCTCGATCCAACGGCTCCCAGTCATCGTCAACGACTGGTGTGCACCCTTGACCGTCAACCTTCTAACCCTAGTTTCTCACTCGATTCTCAACGGATTTTTTTGTTCTTAAGCTCTATGGATTCGTCTTGAAGAGACGAACACATCCATAGGGTAAACATGCATTGAAATTGATTCAAATTAAATGGAGAATCTCTGTAAGCTCGGGAAGAAGAGTGAGTCCATACCTTTGCTCAGAGAAGTGAAGCATCGATCTGAGAGTTGTGTCACCTTCGATTGAGTTCAAGCAAGCTCCAGATGATGTCCCTTGGCCTGGTGAATTGTTTAGAGAATAAGTTAGGTCAGCTGGTCAAAGGTGGTGAGGTCTCTTTCTAAGAATATTTAGATTAAATTTGGGTTAAGGGGAATCATGATTATGGCTAATGACTTTAGGAGATTAAGGAAAGAGTCTCCTCCTTTTGCCCAAAATGGCATGGTGACATTTAAAGAGGCTCTCATGGCTTCCATGTGGCTCATGCATGACTTCATGGCTTGCCTATGGCTTAGGATGGCTTGGCTCGATTTCATGGAAGTAGAATTTAGAAATTTTGGTACTTTGGTGGAGAATTTTCATGAAGCTTAATTTGGAATGGTTTAATGATGATCTTGAAACTTAGGGGTGATTTTGATTAAATGGATGATGAGGGTAAGTGTCATGTGGGCTTTGGATGAATTTTGGGCCTTTTGAAGTCACTTTTGATGTGCTTTTAGGAAGGCTAAAGGGGATGGGCCTTTAGGTTTAAGAATGAATTCATGGATGGAAATTTTGTAGAAGTTTGGGCCAAATAATTGTTGGGTTTGGTTTAGGGATATGTCATGAGTGATTTGAAATGAGTTTGGAGTGATTTCGGTTTGAGTTGGGTTGGATTTGGGCCTCTTTGATAAATGGGCCAATGTAGGTCAAATTAGGCTAACTTGGGCCAATGTTGGGCTATGGTTGAAATTGATGTAAAATTAATGTTGGGAAATTTTTATGGGAGTGTTTCAAAGAGGTTTTGACTTTGGTTGGGTTTTTATTTTGGGGTTTGGGCTTATTTAGGTTAGGTTTGGGTTTAGGTCAAAATTGGGCCTTTTAGTTTTGGGTTGAATTTGAGTGGAGTTTGGGTCCAAATTTTGGGCAAATTATGTTAGATTTTTGTTTTTGGGGATGTTAGGGAAGGTTTAGAAAATATTTGGGGTTAATTGGAGTTGAATTGGGTTAGTTTGAGCTAAGTTTGGGTCATGGGTCCAAATTAGGCTATAAGGCCAAAAGTGAGATTGGATTCAAATGTCAATCAAATTGGACTTGAATTTGGTCTAGATTGATATTGTGGACGTTAAATTGAAGTTTAGAATTGAATTGGACCAGAATTTTGGTCAATTGGGTAGGTTTGGTTTGACATTGGGTTCACTTTGGGTTAAAATGGGTCAAATTGGGGATTTTGATAAAAGTGGAGTAAATTGATAAAATTGGCCCATGGTGTAGTTGGACAAAATGAAATTGGGAATATTTGGGATTTTCTGGAATTTTTTGGGAATTTTCTGGATTTTTTGGCTAAGAGGGGCTTTTGGGTATTTGGAGAGTATTGGGGGGTATTTTTGGAATTTTTGGTATTTTTGGCTATGGATGATCAATTTGAGTGGAGGGAAATGTTTAGGAATGATTTTGGTGAATTTTAGGTAATTTAGGTGATTTTGCAAATTTTGGGTAGTTTCAAGGGCATTTGGTAGGTTTGGCGGGTCTGGGGCCCCGGGGGTCAAAAATTGAAAATTTAGAAAATCGAAGATCGGGTAAATGTAAGTGGAATGAAATCATTTTGGTTGAGCCATGAAGCCATATCAAACCCACATGAGCCATGAAGTGACTCATTTGAGGCATTCACTATGTTGTTCCTAACCCTCTTAGCCAAGGGCTTGGGGTTAAGGACCATCCATGCGAATCACCTCCATGAGTCAGGAGGTCAAGTTGGGTATGGGTGTGGTTTTAGGAGGTGTGTGAAAGTGTAGTGTATAAGTGTAGTGTATAAGTGTAGTGTGTGTGTAAGTCAGCCCTCACCAGACCAGGCCACCCAGGGCAGTCCTAAGGCCAAAGAGTCATATAGGAACTCATTCTTTAAACTTCCACATCTGATCTCAACCCTCTAGGTGATTAGGGGTCTATAATCAAGTTTGTGGAGTTTGCAGCGAGCTAAGAAGTGGTTTGAATTTCTAAGTGGTGGGTCCCAATTCTAATCCTCTAGGATAGTCAAAGGAAAAGCCTAAGGCTAGATCCTAAGTACTAAAGAGAGAAGAGAAGACCTCATCAAAAATGAGGTCAACAATCGTATCAAGTAATAGAGAGCTCTAATGGAGTCTTAGTTATCGATCCCACAGGGAAGGCACGTTCCTTACAATAGATAGCGTAATATTGAAATCCAATACTCAAATCGCAATTAAAGTTTACGTTTACTTCTACTAATAATATGCAGAAAATAGTAACAGTTATGCAAACCACAATTACTTCTAATATCTTTAAACAGAATTAACTAACACACATACACTAAGCTTTGTATTTGAAAGGTTTTGAAATATATGAAAAGTGTCTTTCCTCTTGCAATGAGTATATGACGTGTGAATGATATAGAATGATTATTAATTGTATTGTGCCAAATAGGAGCATAAATGTTTTTTTACCCTCAAAAGAGTACCCCCTCTTCCAAGCATGTAAAGAACATTGACATATCCTAAGTTCAGTCACTAAATCTAAGGCTAAGCTGGGAGGATACCAGCTGTCACTACGGAGCTCCCACTCACCCTTCACCTGAAGGCTAACCTTCAACTTTAGTTACCAATTTTAGGACCAAATTGAGGATTTCAGCCTGTCACCCTGAAACCTCCAGTTTGAAGCCCATCAAAACACCCCCGATTTTTTGTACTAAATTCCCATGAACTACAAAATTCATTCATGGACATTGAATGGATTCTTTATTATTGTTATAGGACACTCAATCCTTTCGGAGTTAATATATAAAATATTTTAACAATTCAATTGGCCAGATCAAAAAGTAAATTAAGTTCAAAATGAAAAACTATCACAATTTATTCAATATTTTAAAAGCACTTCAAATCAACATCATCACATCATCACATATCTATGTAAGAAGAAAGACAAAGGAGACTACTCAGAATTCATAGAGAAGACACAATAAAACACGGATTTTATATATAGAAGAAAATTCATACAAACCACAATAGCAAATACAACTTATCTCTTTCTCTTCCCCAAGAAAATCCCTTCAAGTTCCTTTGAATCCTTTTCTCTCTTCTTTGCAACACTCGATTCCCTCTTTAGAATTGAAAGGAAGAGGCAATCTCTCATATTACTCCTTATCCTTCACTCCTTAAAGAAGAATCCCTCTCAAATCTTCACTTCTACACTCACTCTTCCAAACCCTATAATAAAGTTTGTGGAGTTTGCAGGGAGTTAAGAAGTTGTTTGAATTTCTAAGTGGTGGGTCCCAATTCAAATCCTCTAGGATAGTCAAAGGAAAAGATTAAGGCTAGATCCTAAATACTAAAGAGAGAAGAGAAGAAGCATTGGCGTTGACCGAAGCGATCAACAAATGGACCCCCAATAGGTGTGGTGTGCTATCCAAGCACACCGCGCGTATTGGCGTTGACCGAAGCGATCAACAAAACGAACACAGAAGTCCAAGTGACAAACTTGGGACAGAGTAGAAGCATTTCCACTGGGGAGTGTCAAGTATATCTCTGAGACTGGAGATTCTTGAATTCTCGCTGGGGAAAGGAAAAGGAGGTGAATCCCAAATTGCATGATCTGAGGGAATTTCGATTTAGATTTCATTTGGTTTCAGTTTAAGTTTTGATGTGTGAGATCAAATTTTAGTTTGAGTTTCAATTTAGATTGAAGTTCTGTTAAAATTAATTTGAAGGGATATGAACTTGAAATGAAAATTGGAATTTTGTGGTTTTAGATGTAACATCTTCAACCTCAAAAGAAAATTGAATTGATTGGATTGAACCATTACAATGAGGAGAGATCTCGGAGCAATGCGGTATTGGATGTAAAATCCTTAACCTCAAGAGTTTGATTTTGATGTATTTCATTGCAGTAGGGAAAGAACCTAAAGCAATGCAGTATCAGATGTAAAATCCTCAACCCCAAGAATTTGATTTTGATGTATTTCATTGCGATAGGGAAAGAACCTAAAGCAATGCAGTCTCGGATGTAAAATCCTCAACCCCAAAAGTTTGATTATGATGTATTTCATTGCGATAGGGAATGAACCTAAAGCAATGCAGTCTTGGATGTAAAATCCTCAACCCCAAAAGTTTGATTTTGATGTATTTCATTGTGATAGGGAAAGAACCTAAAGCAATGCAGTCTCGGATGTAAAATCCTCAACCCCAAGAATTTGATTTTGATGTATTTCATTGCGATAGGGAAAGAACCTAAAGCAATGCAGTCTTGGATGTAAAATCCTCAACCCCAAGGAAAGAACCTAAAGCAATGCAGTCTCGGATGTAAAATCCTCAACCCCAAGAATTTGATTTTGATGTATTTCATTGCGATAGGGAAAGAACCTAAAGCAATGCAGTCTCGGATGTAAAATCCTCAACCCCAAGAATTTGATTTTGATGTATTTCATTGCGATAGGGAAAGAACCTAAAGCAATGCAGTCTCGGATGTAAAATCCTCAACCCCAAGAATTTGATTTTTGATGCATTTCATTGCGATAGGGAAAGAACCTAAAGCAATGCGATCTCGGATGTAAAATCCTCAACCCCAAGAATTTGATTTTGATGTATTTCATTGCGATAGGGAAAGAACCTAAAGCGATGCGGTCTCGGATGTAAAATCCTCAACCACAAGAATTTGATTTTGATGTATTTCATTGCGATAGGGAAAGAACCTAAAGCGATACGGTCTCGGATGTAAAATCCTCAACCCTAAAAGTTTGATTTTGATGTATTTCATTGCGATAAGGAAAGAACCTAAAGCAATGCAGTCTCGGATGTAAAATCCTCAACCCCAAGAATTTGATTTTGATGATAATTGATTTTGTAAAGATTTGTAGTGTTGATTTGAAAAGTGTGCAATTTTGGTGTTTCAAGGATTTCATGAAAGTCGTAGAAGATTTTTGTAGAAAAAAACATATTAGGAGGGAATATGTAGATGCTACATATCCCACTCAAAAGAGTTGATCGAAAGTTGCTGGTTTGGATTGGATATAATTCCTCGCCATCAGATCCGAATTGAAAACCTCGTGGCTCAGTGTCAATGGAATTGACTGCTTCCATCCCAAACAAGGGAGAGAGTAGAACGGATTGGATTTCAGATTTGTAAGGTTGAATTAGAATTTGAATGAGATTTGATTTGAGATCTTGAAGGTTGAATTTGAATTTGATTGAGATTTGATTTAAAATTTGTGTTTATTTCTTTTGTCCTTTAACGATTCAAATTTGCTTTATCATTCATTTAATGTTCATGTGGATTTGGCATTCATCATTTTTTTTTTAGATTTTTAAGGAAAGTTTTCTTTTATTCTTTTTGTTTCTTTCCTGTTCTTTGTTCGAAGTTCATTTAACTTTAATGGCATTTCCTAGTCAATTTGCACAAAAGAGGTGAAGGCCAAAATGTGACATGGTCACTTTCATTCCAATCATGTCGAACATACATCATACAACTCGATCTGGAATACATCTCATACAATCTATGTAGACTCAAAATGGACTATGTATGATCTTTGTCGATTCATCCAAAAAGGCATCTATCAAAATCCTTGTCTGAATAGTGAGGTACACTGTCAATAACATCACCTTCCAAACCATCCTTGGCAAGGATGTCGTATGGATGTACGTTGGAGGTGTGATATTTTCCATGTAACTCATAGCTCGTAAGGCCGGAGGTTCTCTAGCTCTGGGTCTGGCTGGAAGTGGTAAGGTGCCTTCCTATCATCCATCCTTCTGAAAGTAACTGAGATCCGCTTCATCGGTACTCATGGTATGCAATGTTTAGCGACATCTGCTCCGTTGCCCTTTAGTATCATGACGGAACCTACCGGTAATGGTATCTTTACTAACCCTTGGAACTCACCTGGGCCTGCTATCCGGAGGTCAGATCCGAACATGATATTACACTCGTTCGTAAAAGAAAGCGTGCGAGAAGTTCGACAAAGTCGTGGTGATCGATGTGCGGGGGTATGCAGTCACCCTTCTTGTAAATGTTAATGATGCAACTGTTGGGTATGCAATCTACTGGCAGTACCCTCCATGTTATCATTCTCTTTACCATCCTTTTGATGACTAATGGCATTGGATCTACCTTGCCATGATGAAGTATTCCCGGTTGGTTTCCCTTCCTTTCTTCTGCGAAGTTGTAGCAGTATCCACATTGAATTGTAATTCTCCCTTTCCCTGGCATCCATCTCCGGGGTTCCGAGTAGGTGTTTTCTCTTAAGCTGTCAGCTCGACCCATTCTTTTCAAATCCCAGATGCAGTCCACGATTTGTTGTTGTTCGTATTCAGAGAACACGTTTGTATGTAGCTCGAGACCTTCTAGTATATTGATCTTCCTGCCTCTAATTCTCTCGAAGTATTCAAAAGTTCTCTTCTCGACATTCTGCATTCTTTCTAGCTCGTATTCTGGAATAATCTGCAAATGGCGAGGCCTGGTGACGTACTGTGGGATATATGGCTCAATTCCCTCGCATTCTCCTGCATACCTCAGCTCCTCGGGGGTGGTCTCCGTCGGGACATCCTCCGGGGTTGCTTCTGCAACAAGGTCATGCATTACTGGTGGCTGTATCTGGTGGCATGGTAGCCTTCCTTTTTCTGATCTCCTTGAGATTTCTCTAGTCTCTTCTGTTATCCTCGGAGGTGGCCTCCTTTCTTCAGGTTCCTGGCGAACCGGTATCCTTGAAGTATATGCATTGGTAGTAGCGACTGCCTCGTCGCGACTGTCCGTCGCTAGTTTAGTTAACATCTTGTGGATATGGTGATTTTTATTTCTTCGCCGAGTTGCTCGTGAGAGTAGCTCTTCGTACTTCTTGAATCTCTGCGGGCGCGGCGGCGACAAGCCTACCCTTCGTCGTAGCGACTACGTACTTGATTCTCTTGTCCTCCTCGGTGTTTGTTTTCCTTTTCTTCGTTGTTGGGTTGGTGGCTTGGGCCACCCACTTTCATTACTCGTCCGGATCGGCGGTTCCTCTCGATCAACCGGGACCCGCTCACCTTCCTCGTATTGCGAGCCCGCCGGTGCGAAGTCCGAGTCAATCTCTATTATCGCTCCATCTTTTACCCTCTTTTCATCGAGTGCAAGGCTTACGCCATTTCTAAAGTTCAGGACCAACCGCTCGTTCGACATTTCCCTGCGAAAAGACAAGGAAAATGATCAGGGGCTGTACTAAGAATAAGAACATTAAAAAAATGTTTATTAGAGACAGAGTTTTTCTTTTGTATTTTTTAAAATTCAACAGGAATGAAGTGGGAAAAGATCGGGAAAAAGATTTTGATTTGGAAGAGAGAACAAGGAAAATTTTATTATCATGATTTGATTTAGTTTTGCACATTTTTTATTATTTTTGGGTTTGGACCTAGTCATAAGTAATTACTTCGCCCGTGCTTCTAGGGATGAAGAATTCATTCCTTCGAAACATCAGGTAGCGTAATACTTTTTCAAGTATCGTCCGTTGATCGGAAGCATATATCATTCTCCTTGGCAATTCACTAGCTGGTAAGAGCCTCTTGAGTAGACTGCCTCAACCACAAACGGTCCTTCCTAAGTGGGTTCAAATTTTCCTCCTATCTTGCGGTGTGCAAGGATAGGTCTCTTGAGAACGAGAACTAAGTCACCAACTTTGAAGGTTCTTGGGCGGACCCGATCCGTCATGGGCTTGAACCATCTTGGTTTGGTATAGTTCTAAATTCGTTGCGCTACAAGTCTTTTCCCTTCCAGGGCTTTCCAACTCCTCTCAGTCGTAATTTGGCATTCTCTTCTGCCGTGATTTTGTTTGCAACTGTAATTCGAGTGAAGGAAGGCTTGGACCTCTAAGGGTAACACTCGCCTCGGACCCATTCACCGGAGCGTAAGGTGTAGCTTGAGTAGGAGTTCTGAAGGTTTTCCGGTAGGCCCATAAGGCTTATAATAACTTCTCGTGCCAATTTCTCTTCTTATCGTCCAAAGTTTTCCTTAAAATTTGAACAAGAGTTTTATTAAAAGCCTCAGCCAGGCCGTTTTCTCTTGGATAGTAAATTGTTGAATACCACCAGTCGATTCCGTGTCTCCTGACAAAATTATTGATTTGCGTGCTTCTAAATGCTGACCCATTATCTGAGATGATCCTGCGCGGCGATCCGAAACGGTAGAAAACTTGGTTCTTGAAAAGCCGTAGCATGTGGTGTGCTTTCACTTCTCCGAGTGGAATTGCTCTGCCGCCCACTTGGAAAAGTAATCCGTAGCCGCAAGAATGAAGCGATGTCCTTTTGAAGATGGTGGTTCTATTGGACCCACTATATCTATGCCCAAACATTCAAATGGCCACGACACAATTGTCAGATGTAGCACATTTGGAGGTTGGTGTAGAATCACTTCGTGCACTTGGCATTGGTGACAGCTCTTGGGATTTTCATGCAGTCAGTCATCATCGAGGGCCAGTAGTACCCTAGTCTTTTAATTTTCATTTTCATTTTCGGACCTGACTCATGAGCGCCACAAAGTCCTGAATGCACTTCTTTGACAATTTCACAAGCCTCGGACCCGCTTAGGCACCTTAGCCACATCCGATCAAAAGACCTTCGTATAACTCGTTGTTTATTAATGCGTAGGACGAGTTCTTTTCTTGATCCGATGGGCTAACGACTCTATCGTCCGGTAGTTTTCCTGTTTGCAAGTAGTCCATTAATGGATGTCGCCGATCTTCCGTGTTTTCACGTCACTCGCTGCATATCGATTCTTTTTCTTTTTCTGATTTGTGTATTTTGTCTATATCGAGCTGTGATAGGACCTGACGTCTGTGAACTGACACTTCCACTGATTCATCTTGCAAGCAGGCAAATTCTTTTGTGAGGCGGGCTAATGCATCTGCTAAAGCGTTTTCATTTCTAGAAATTTTGTAGATCGTCACATTCTGAATCTGTTCTATCAACTGTATGGCATACTGGAAGTATTGCTCGAGTCTTGGCTTTAAAATTCGTCATCGTCCGAGGATCCGTTGAATGATTAACTCGCGAATCCCCGTAGATGTTGATGTTTGTTATCCCCATTTGAATAGTTAATTCCAGTCCCGTTATGAGAGCTTCATATTACGCTTCGTTGTTCGTACACGGCTCCGTCAAGTGGTAGGAGTATCTTAACATCCCCCGCTCCGGTGTTATAAAGATTAGTCTGATTCCTGCGTTACCGGGCACTATCACTTGCGATTCTTCGTCTTTGTGTGCTGAAGTTGCTCCGTCGAAATATAATCCCCAACGTCGCTCATCAAGGTCTTCTAAGCTCATTATTTGTTCATCTGGCAAGTCGTCATTGAGAGGAGATTCTGCCGGCAAAGGGTGTGCTGTGAGGAAGTATGCTAGGACTTGTCCCTTTACGGCACGAAGAGGCACGAAAGTTATATTGAATTGCAATAATATCATCGACCACCCGGCAAGTCCGCCGAAAGCGTTGGACGGGTCATCGAAGTATTGAAATGGATTAAATTTCGAGATCGAGTTGACCTTATGAGAAAGCATGTAGTGCCCGAGCTTTTGAGCGGTGAAGATCGGGGCCAAACGATGCTTTTCAATTGTGGGATACTTTATTTCTGTCGGAAGTAAATGACGGCTTAGGTAGTAAAGAACATTTTCTTTACCCTCATCATTGACCTAGGCTAACAGGGCTCCGAGAAAGTCGTCTAAAGCCACGGTATAAAGTATCAACGGTGTACCTGAGACTGGGGCTGCTAAGACAGAAGGTGTCATTAAATATTGTTTAATGTCCTCAAAGGCCCTCTGGCATTTCTCTTCCCAAATTAATTTGGAGTCCTTTTTAACTAATGCCGAGAAAGGCTGACACCTACCTGACAAGTTCGAGATAAAGCGTCGAAGATATGCCAGCTTCCCTTGAAAAGATCGTAGTTGTTTTAAGGTTTTGGGAGGTGGCATTTCTAAGATAGCTTTAATCTTTTCCGGGTCAATTTCAATTCCACGATGTCGGACAAAGAATCCTAAGAATTTCCCGGAGGTGACGCCGAAGGCGCATTTTAAGGGATTCATCTTAAGGTTAAATTGTCTTAATCGATCGAAAACAATTCTCAAATCATACAGGTGGTTTTCCTTTATTTTTCTTTTGATGACCACATCGTCCATGTAGCATTCGACTTGATTGTGGATGAGATCATTAAAAATTCTTGTCATTGCTCTCTGTTAGGTTGCTCCTGCGTTCTTCAGTCCGAATGGCATCACTGTGTAGCAATATACTCCGATCGGCTTTCTAAATGATGTAAGTTTCTCATCTTCTGGAGCCAATTTTATCTGGTTGTATCCTGAAGATCCATCCATGAAAGAGAATATTTCATGTGTTGAAGCAATGTCGATCATTAATTCTGGGATCGGTAGAGGGAATTCATCTTTTGGACATGCCTTGTTTAAGTCTCGAAATCCACAAAATTCGATCCGACCATTCTTCTTCCTGACTGGTACCACATTGGCTAACCAAGTCGGGTATTGTTCTTCACGGACAAATTTGGCGTCTATTAGCTTTTTAACTTCAGCTATGACTTGTTGTTCAATTTCTGGACGCATTCTTCTGAGACCTTGTCTGACTGGAACATAAGTAGGATCCATTCCTAGCTTATGGACTGCGACTTCTGGAGCTAATCTTGGAATCTCATCGTAGCTCCAAGCAAAACTGTCTTTAAATTCCATTAATAACTTGATTATTTCTTCGGAGTCTTCTTTATTGAGTAAGGAGCTAACAAAGGTAGGTCTAGGCTCTTCGCTAGTACCTAAGTTAACTTCCGTTAACTCATCTATCAGTAGATTTGATCTCTTCTTCGAACTACGGTGGAGCGTTTCCAATTTGTAAATATTCAAGTTCTTCCGTAGTTTCCATGCGGTTTTCATTAGACTCGCAAGTGACAACCAAGCAAAATTCGGTATCATCAACCGATCCTATCGTGCCGAATCCGAGACCATGCTTTGAATCGGGTGGACGACCGGAGTTATTCCATAATTTTTCAAAATGTTGTGATTGACCTTTTGTCCATTATCGAGGTAAGAAACCACGCTGAATTAAATTTTGAACACAGGGAGAGTACCACTCAAAAGGCAATTCCATTAATTCGGAAGAAGTGACATCTTCAAATTGTACATTATTTTCAGTTTTGGAGGAAGGAGCACCACGATAGAATTTGATGGGCTTTGCACCGCCGCTATGTACCACTTTGACCACCATACCCTCGATCTTATTAGAATGGATCGGGGTCAGGGTCATAGTATGTACATAGTGGTTAATCTTCTCATACATCAATTTATATTCCTCGTTCTTTTCATCTTCGAGAGAGATCCTGAATTGCAGCTTCTTCCGATATATTGTCGCTGCTTCTTGCTTGATCTCTTTTTCTTCTTCAGAACTATCTTCCCAATCAACATTGATGGCTGGTTTCCTCTGTCCAACTGTCTTAACGTCTCTGCCAAGACCTCGTCCCCGGCCTCGACCTCGGATGCGAGTTGTGGAGAAACCTTCACCATCTCACCGCAAGGGAGTGGTGAGTGACTGTTGGACTAGAACTTCAGGTTCTTCGTCGTCCCGAACTTCCTTTGATTCATTCGTTATGGTATCTCTAGAAAAGATTGCTTTCTTTGGAGGTGCGTAATAAGCTGCATCTTCATTGATTCCAATTTCATGTACGGAGAATGGTTGTAAGTCACCTTTGATGCACTGTTCCCCTCCATCGTAGTATTTGATGCCCTGATGTAGGGATGATGGTACCATCTGGTTTTCATGTATCCATGGTCGGCCCAGTAGAGCGTTGAATGAAATTTCTGAATCGATTATGTGAAATTTCAAGGTTGTCTTTGCTAAGTCACTGGTCTTCATTAGCAGTGTTATCGATCCGAGTGCTCTTTCTCCTTTCTGGTTGAATCCTCTTAATAACATTTTGTCCGCTTCGAGCTTACGAGCATCAATTTCCAAGTATGCTAGCGTTCGAAGATTCATTATATTGATTAATGCTCCTGGATCCACCAATACTGCGGAGAGTGTAAACTTCCCGATTGTAATCGAAATGTACAATGGTCGGTTGTGGTCTGCTGTCCCAAGTAGTAGGTCATTGTCTGTGAAGGTAACACCTCGCTGTTCCTTTAACGAGCAAACCTCATCTAAGGAATCTCTGGACATTTAAGCTAAGCAAATTTCTGGATCAAGAAAGGCCTTGATCAGAGCTTCTCTCATCTCATTTGATAAGATGAGAGCGTCATAAATGCTTTGTTTGGCTGGTAGTTTCTTAAGATGGGCTAGCACGTTGTAGTCCACTTTATTTCCATGTGTCTCGATTTCTTCCCGAATGGGTATTTCTTCTGCCGAGGTTGGTTCTTCCCGAACAACCACACGCTTTCCTTTGTCCTTTGGACCCATTCTCGGAGGTAGAATTCTTCCACTTCTTAAGTTGACTTCGTAATTTCTCCCGAATCTAGTATCGAGTTTCTTGGTGTCTCCTCCTCGAATCGGAATGACAGGTTCTTCCGGATTAGCTTCGAGTGTCCGAAGGCTCTAACTCTATTGTGACTGGAGCTCCTCGAAACTTGCAAATAGATTCATTGCTTGTTGAACTCTCGTAGCCTCCTTGGTGGATGTCTTCTTTGTCATTTTGATCGTCGAGATTGTGTATGATTTGAGAATTGTTACTTGTATCGGAATCGATGTCCGGATTAGGTTGGTTGTCGCTAGTTACGTAATCGTTAGAAATAGTCAAAATGTAGCCAACGCCATAACCCTTATCATTATAAGATCCCACCGGAGTGAGTAAATAATCATACAGAGTCAGAGGTTCGAGGGGTTTCTCCCCCGAATCGGAAACAACCATCCTAGGATAAGCAGCCCCTAGTCTAGCCTTAAGAGTCTCGGTCTTTTCTTCTTCATCAATTTTCTTCTTTTCTTCAATCGTCTCTTGTTGAGGTGGTTCTTCTATCGCAAGTGATAGTGCCGACTTGACGATTTTGAACTTCGAATTGAGGCTCGCACCGAAGTGGTTTGGATGCGATCCAAAATCTTCTTCGAAGACTTTGTCCGGGCGGTAGTCCATCCATCATCGATCGCATAGGGATCTATCGGAACAATGAGATCTGTTGAGATAACATTGACGGAACCTCCTTTCTGGGGTTCCTTCATGTATTCCTTCGGAATCGTTATGTTCCCTTTTCGGAGATTGTTGTTGAGCCAACTTTTGAAGGTAATACAATCTTCTATCTTGTGTCCAAGCATCCGGTGGTAAGGGCAAAAGTTGGGATCACCTTTCTTGTCGACTTCTTCTAGTTTCTTAGGCTCAGGCATTTGGTAATCTGGAGTCTTCATCAGACTGTGAAAAATTTTCGGCACTGCCTCATTCTTGAACGGATACTTCCTGCTCAGAAGCTCCCTTAACGTACGTTGTGGACGAGGCAGTTGTTCATACTGTTGAGATGACTGAGCTGGGTCGGGGTTGCTGGTAATTCTATTGAGGTTGCTGATAAATTCTATCGCGGCCGTTACGGTGGTATTTGTATTGGTCGCTTGCCTTTATCGACCGTCGCGACGATCCCGACTTCTTTTCAAAAGTTTTTACGGGCTTCTGCTTGTCTGTTTTGTTGATGAAACTTAATTGCTTCGCCTCCTCCTGCAAGCTTCCGGCCTTGCTTAACAACTTCTTGAAAGTCTTAATAGTAAATCCCTTGAGGAGAAGTGCTATCGGGCCATGAATGCTCTTAAGTAAAATGCCGACTGCATGATGTTCTTGTAGCTGTGGCTCACACTTCATACTTAGATTCCTCCATCGAAGTATGTAGTCCACCAAAGTTTCGTTCGGCTTCGCTCTCTACCACTAAATCACCTATAGTGATGTGGTGCCGAGCTCCGGCAAATCGCTCGATGAAGAGGTTCTCTAATTCTGAAAATGTCTTCACCAAACCGTTCGGTAATTCCGCATACCAATCAAAGGCGATTCCTGACAGGCTGCTGACAAATTGTCGGAAGAGTAAAGCATCACTTCAGCCAGCATTGCAACAGCTGGCACGAAAATGTGCAACATGCTGCCGAGGGTTTCTGGTTCCATCAAAGGTCTTGAACAGAGGTGGTACGAAGCCTTTTAGATATTGGACAGCGTCGAATTCTTCGGGGTAAGGTCTACCCATCGGAATGGATGTCCCGCTCTTTGATTGTGCCAAGGCTTCTCGCACTCGCTCGTTCCACCATGCTCTTGATATCCTTTTCCGGAATCATGCTTTGTGTTGTATCCTTTTTTAACTGATCATCCCCGTTGACGGATGTAATCTCCTTTCCTCCGTCTACAATGTGAATAACTTCTAGGGGTGTTTCTATTTGGGGTTGAACCTGACTCTGGAGAGTGTCTAGGGCTGCAGCCATCTCTTCCATCCTTTTTGCCATTTGGGCAATCGTATCATCTTTCTCTTGAAGTTGCATCCTCATCACCTCCGGCTACTCTCTTTCTGCGTCTGTAGGAACACCTTGCGAAGCTGACGAAGCTCGTGTTTCAACCATGTTAATTTCTGCATATTCATCATCCATGAATTCTGACGAGTCGACTTCATCTCTGAATTTTTCTTCTCTTTCTCTTGCTAATCGCTGAATATCTGTTCTTAGCTTTTCCATAGCATCTTCTAATGGTCTTTTCTGTACATCCTTGCAGTTGTCATGCGATAACTGTTGGGTTTCCTTCTCATGAGTCCCCTTTATTGCGGTAGCACTTTCTTCGGACTCAAGTCTCCTGACGAGACTTTCCTTCTCAGGTTGTTGTTTTAATCATAATTGTCCGATAGTGGGACGCCATACCATCCTTCTAGCAGCAGAAGGTCTAGGACCGGATGGTCTGTCAGCCAAATGCGGAAGGTGGTATCCTCCCTAATTTGTAGTCCTGAAACAACGATAGGTGGACTAGCTTTCATTCTCTTATTTGGCTTTTCCGCAGCAATAGCAGGTTCTACTCGCGGCCCAAGATGGGATTTGGCCGGCACCCACCCTATCATTCTTAAAATTTCTGATACAGGGCATTTTTCTTTCTTTCCTAACTTTTTTATCAGGGTTTGCAGTCAAGTAAATGGCGTAATTCTAGCCCTTTTTTTACGACCTTCATTGTAATATGCGGGCTGAGGGAATGCAGAAGCAATCTTGCGGACATTTTCCTCATCCTCTCGCGGCGGAGAGGGGATGAAACCTACTTCCTCCCAAAAGTGGTATGTATTCGAGCAGTGGTGTATACTCGGGCAGCTTCCGGGATTTCCTCCAGAAAGCAACTTCGGCGAGCTCTGGCTTCTCTAGCAATCCTTCTACTTCTGTTCCTCCTCTGAGTCCGTGTCAGTGGTGGAATTCTCGAGCTGGACTCAACCTCGAAAATGGGGGGTCTCACAGGAAGATCTGTACCCTCCACAGGTTCATCACAGTTCTGAATTTCCTTCCCCTTTAGTTAGGCAGAAGCCGGGATAGGTACAGAGACAACTAGACCAGTGGGAGTAGCAACAACAGTCCTTCTGCAAACAACAATACTCCTCTCAGTTGGAATCTTTTGCAGAGGAGGGAATTCATGAGTTGACTTGAGGTTAAACTCAATCAACGGCTTCTCAGTTTTCGATACTTTACTTGCGAGTGAAAAGAGAGTGACATCAGGGATTTTGATGTCGGTGTCCCCAAATCCTTGTCCGAATCGAATGATTCCATTATCAGGCAGTTCGTCCTTGAACACAGCCTGTGTCCGAATCCGTCGACGAAGGAGAAGATCGGCTTTGGGGCTTCCATTTCGCAGGCGATTCCAAGTGTTAGTCCCCGAATCGTGCTTCTTGTTGTCGTAAAACTTATGACGAAAACGAAAGAGTCCGAACACATTTATGTTTATCATAGTGTATTTGTGGTATTTAAAATAAAATTTATTTAGATAATTGTTTTTCTAAAAGATTTGTTCGTTAGGATGAAGAATTATTAAAAGAAGGAGAGTTGCAGGAAGGGTAAAAGGAATTGATTAGGAACTGGAAAAGGAAGAGAAAGTCTTGTAGAAACTTCTCGACCCGCAAGATAACTGCTCCTAAACTAATACCTATTGGGGGCCCACCCCACCTCAGAAATGAGGTAAAAGGATCTCGGAACCTCTCCGTTTAGGGGTGTCTAAACAGATGACTCCTAAATCCGAGAGAATGTTGGCCATACTTGTTCAAGGTAGAAATGAACATAGTATCCCAACGGGAAGAAGGGTAGTTTGATCCACTAGGGACATGGATACACAACCGATTCTTTTTTTGAAAGCAGAACTATCTGATTAAAAATGAAGAGAGGAACTATTCCCCAGCGGAGTTGCCAGAAGTTGTCGGCATATTTTTAGGTTATGTGTATTATTTTAAAAAGGGGTCGCTTAACAGAAATTGTCTGCGAATTTTAGATTTTAAATTTAATTTAAATATATATATATGGTTTAAAAAGTAGTATTTGATTTTAAAAATAATTTTAAGATATGAAATCAAACCGATCTCACATCCCAGATAGTTTATATAAACGAGCGCCGCATCACAAACTGTGTATCTGTCCCGAAGAATAGACACACTGCTCAATGATAGGGCTCAGTTAAATAAACTAGGAGATTTGTGACATCCGTTTGATCTGCGAACCAATTTTATAAGCCGACAAATTCCCCTGCTTAATATAAATGATTTCAACGAGGTTTATATTACCCAGGTTCTTAAAGTTCCCTATAAGGGCAAGCCCCTATAGTTAATTACATCTTAAATGACGGGAATCACTTAAGAAAACTCTCGATAATAATCAATAATTCTCGCTCTCAAGAATCTCAAAGTTTAAGTTTTGAAGGGATTGAATTTTAGAATTTCAATAGGGAATGGATCAAGTTTGGAACATTTTGTTTTGGGAATTCAAAGGAAGAAAGGTAGGAGAAATTACAGATTCGAAGCGAACTTCGGTAATTTCCCGACTATCCTATTGTTTGGCTTAAATTTAGGAAAGTCCTAATTTTTATTTAATGTTTTGATCTTGTCGATTTTAATTAATTAGGACTTATATTCGTATGACATGATCATACAAATAGCCTCGAAGATTTAAGGGTTTATGTCGTATCGAACGGCTAACTCGGAGTCCTAAGACCGGTTAGGGCTTAATTTGCAATGCAAATGCCTAACAAGAGGTTGAGGATTTATGTTGCACTAAGAAAACTACCTCGAAGTCCTATGGTTTGGTTATTTAATTCTAAGAAAGTTTTGCTGAAGTAGACTTAGGTTTTACTGATGACGATGGTCGTGCTGCCCACCATGCTCCAAGCTCCTTGTTGTTGCAGAGGGTTAGTTTTAGAAGATTGTAATCAAAAGAGAAGAGAAGAGTTTGGTTTTAGAAATCTTAAAGTCCAAGTGTTTTTTTATGTTTTAATTAAAACAAATCTTAAAGTTGATTATAACAACACCGGTTAAAATCCCACGGTTCCGTCTTTCAGGCATCGTTATTTTTATTTGATTCACTTAGTCCAGATGAATTTCCTAAACTCAACTAAATGAGTTCCACACTTTCATTTAGACCGTGGGAAATCCCGTTAGCAATACGTAGGTTACATCATCCGAGGTATTCCCGATCATCCAACAAGACGTTTTAATTTAGTTGTAATTGTAGTTTTGTGTTCTGTTTGTGATTAAATTTTGAGTTATTTTATATTTTGAAATGTTGTGGCGGTGAATTTTATCTTGTAATGACTTTTAATTTAGTTTTGGTTTGAGTTTTAGGGACTATCCTAAAGGTGTGGGTTTTCATGCAACAGTTGTTTATCATGCAAGAAAAAGCAAAGTGCATTTGCAATAAAGTAAATTGCAAGGAGGTAAATTGCAATAAAATAAAAGCGTACCTGGAGGGTCTTCTCGTCATCCCAAGCTACACTTAAACACAATTTAGGATATTTAATCATTTAAAGCATGTTCCTGCATAAAGCTAAGGGAAGGGTTATGGTTTTCTACGGAGGTCCTACTCCTATAGCTAGTCATCTCCTATGACGTATAGGTTCTTGTGTTTTGGTTTGAGGACGATTTTCTTCAATAAAGAACAATTAAGTTCAATTGTTCTTATAAACATCCTATCATATTGAGGAAGTGCTTAAGACGAATCTTAAACATCTTTTCAATACCTCTAGGATTGTTTTAATCCAAGAGAATTTAATTATACAAAATGAATTAATCATCCAGGAGTTCAAGTTTTGTTATCTTGCTCAGTGAACTAGGACATTTGAATATCCTATGAGTGAAGTAATACTTCACTTAACACTCCATTTAGGAGTTATGACAACATAAGCTTTTGAGGGTAAATTAACGTTCAAGTGATTTCGTGATTTAATTTAATTTCAATTAATGGGTTTAAGTTTCGAATAGTGTTCAAGTTGTTTTAGATTTATTTTGAATTCTTTATATCTTTGGTGATGTTATATTTAATTCAATTTAATTTAATTTTAATTTAATTTAATTTGGTTTAGTTTTACTTTCAATTTAATTTAATTTAATTTAATTTAGTTTAATATATTTTAATTTAATTTAATTTAATTTAATTTAATATGTTTTAATTTAATTTAATTTAATTTAATTTAATTTAGTTTAATATGTTTCAATTTAATTTAATTTAATTTAGCTTAATATGTTTTAATTTAATTTAAATTTAATTTAGTTTAATATGTTTTAATTTTACTTAAATTTAATTTAAATTTTTAATTTTAATTTAATATTTTATATCTCTCTTTTTTTATATATTTTAAAGATGATTTAATTTAATTGTTAAAGTATTAATTTAATTGAAATTTTGGAAGGATTTAATTTAAATGTTTTAATCTTTAATTTAATTTAATGATTAAGTCTTTTGACATTTTAAATCTTGAATTTGGATTATCATTTTAATTAGGAATTAAATATTATTGAGATGATTAATTTAGTGGATTTTTTTAATTAAAGAATAAATCTCTTCCTAATAATATCCCTATTTTAATAATTCCAATTTGTTTTTATTATTCTTCCAAGTTTAAACAATTATTTAATTAAGGTTTATTTTAATTATTTTCAAATTATTTGGTAGGTTTCTACCCTTTAATTACCTAAGTTTCAAACATCCAAAATCAACTTAGTATCAAATATTTTACCCACCCTTTTAATTAAACCTAAATTTTTTAATTATAGGTTAAAATTTTAATTACTATTTTGCCCTTTAAACTAACTAATTTCATAACTCACTAAATTGAGCTTAACTGAATTTGAATTTTTTATGTAACTTCACTCATATATCAATCAAGACATCAGAGGAGAAAATGTGATTTTTCTGTATTTAATTTATTTATGTAATTATTTTTGGTGGAAAATAGGGATTTTCAAGGTAAATTCAATAACATGACCAAGGGAAAGTTTCTATCCTTAATAAAATTATGGGACATTTCTAATGACAAGAGAACCACTTGGACCAATTTTGGTGATTTTTTGAATCATATTATTTTTATTATAATTATTTTGAGTTTTTTAGTATTAATTAATTTAAAAATAAAATAAAGGTTAAAAAATGAATTTTATATTTTTAAAAAATCTCTCTGATATCAAGGAAACTAGAGAACTAATTTTTATAATTGTCTGATTTTTATTTGATTTATTAGAATTATTTTAGTGGAAATGCTAGAAAATACATTTTTTATTTTAAAATTACCTTAGGGCTTTAAAATTTGATATCTCATCATAGAGACTTAAGAAAAATATGGGGTTTATTCCTAAGTGATTAAAATTCAAAATGTGACATTTTAGTGAATTTTATTAATTTTGTGATTTTTATTATTTTTAATTATTAAAAATATTAAAATAATGCAAAAAATTAACTTTTTTAGAAAATTACAATTTTAATGTTCTTAAATTCCCATGATATCAGAGAGGCTCCAAAACTAATTTGGTGAATTTTTGAAAAGTATTTTGAAAGTTATGAATTTTTGAAGTTTATGTTTGGCTAAATGACTTAATCAACCCATTTGATAGGGCTAACCTAGTTCAATTGACTTCAAACTTTTATGGTGGGTTTCTTTGATCCTAAAGGTCAATGGAGAATTGATTTCAAGTCAATCTGATGTATGATTAGCTCTAATTAATTAAAGTTCCATTTTGGGTGTTTAAGCCAATTAGGGTTACTCTAAGTGAGTTAACTCAAAACCTATTTTTCCTAGGGTCCTCCGGTCATAAGAAACCTCTCCAAATTTTCCTAGAATTTATTTCACAACATGCTAATTATTGGAATTAAAATACTCAGAATAATGACCTAGAATTGAAAAATCAATAACTCTTCATAGGAATGGCCTCTGACTTTGGAAAATTCATGGAATGTCCCCAAGTTCAGAGGCTTCAAAAGCCCTATGGTCTCATGCCATAGTGATTTGTATACATGCATGGAGAATTGAAAGTGTGTAGAAAGTAAATAAATTATTAAAAAACAAATACTCAATGAAATTAAATGATTTCCTTTCCACAATATTCTCCTCTATTCACTGAGCAAGAGGGTATTTTTATTTTTTTTTTAGGATTTTCCTACACAACGTTATGAATTATCTAAGTTCTGATAATTAAATAAATAAGAAAAATCCTATTTTTCTACTTAAGTGACGCTGCGCCAACTCAACCTCGGCAGCTCCGAAAGCACACGCGTCGTCTCCTTATTCGGCGCCGCCATCCGACTCAGCGCTCCAGGGACCCGGGGTTCACATACCATCGCGCTGTCCGGCTCGATCCAGACCTTCCACTCGATACACGCTCGATCTGACGGCTCCCAGTCATCGTCTACGACTAGTGTGCACCCGTGACCGTCAACCTTCTAACCCTAATTTCTCACTCGATTCTCAACGGATTTTTGTGTTCTTAAGCTCTATGGATTCGTCTTGAAGAGACGAACACATCCATACTGGTAAACATGCATCGAAATCGATTCAAATTTAATGGAGAATCTCTGTAAGCTCGGGAAGAAGAGTGAGTCCATACCTTTGCTCAGAGAAGTGAAGCTTCGATCTGAGAGTTGTGTCACCTTCGATTGAGTCCAAGCAAGCTCCAGATGAAGTCCCTTGGCCTGGTGAATTGTTTAGGTATGATTTCGACCACAGCTGATTACAAAGATTGGAGTATGGAACAGATGGGTGGCCTGGAGAAGGGGCTTTTGCTGGTAAACTTGTGCTCTTGGTCTGGTGAAGGTGTAGGACCAATAAATTTGGGGATTGGCTCACTGTGGAGAAGTGTCCTAGTTTTGGGCTTGGATTTCAACTCTGAAATTGAGCTCACAGAGAGGAAATGGCAGGGGGATTTCAGTGGGGATCAAGTTTTCTATGTGTGGGGAGTAGTCCGGAATGATTTTGGCGAGTTTCCTTAAGGTTGGTTCGAGCACCTCTTCCATGGCCGAGAGAGGTGGTGTTTAAATAGGAGAGGCCGGAGGGCCTCCTGTGGGAGTTAGGGACCGGGATCGACCTGCTCTCGTTAAGGGAAGAACAGCCGCAATGGCCACCGGGCACTGGGGCAACTCAGCAAGAGAGAATTTCAATGTTGGCTCACATGCGAGCTCTCGGGTGTGGTGTTTTCCGGAATCCAGCGGCTGGCCAGCAGTGCATGGGTCACCCTCGTGTCTAGGTGGGTCGTGGCCGGAGGTTTGTGCAACTAATCGGGCCTTGCCATGTGTAAAGGGGGTGGCTTGGAATGGAATGAGGAAAAGGCCATTTTGGCTTGGTTTGGGTCAACCCATGTGTTTGGGTCGGGTTCACCTCCCCATGACCTCGGTTTTAAGCCGAGAGAATAAGTTAGGTCACTGGTCAAAGGTGGTGAGGTCTCTTTCTAAGAATATTTAGATTAAATTTGGGTTAAGGGGAATCATGGTTAAGGCTAATGAATTTAGGAGATTAAGGAAAGAGTCTCCTCCTTTTGCCCAAAATGGCATGGTGACATTTAAAGAGGCTCTCAAGGCTTCCATGTGGCTCATGCATGGCTTCATGGCTTGCCTATGGCTTAGGATGGCTTGGCTTGATTTCATGGAAGTAGAATTTAGAAATTTTGGTACTTTGGTGGAGAATTTTCATGAAGCTTGATTTGGAATGGTTTAATGATGATCTTGAAACTTAGGGGTGATTTTGATTAAATGGATGATGAGGGGAAGTGTCAAGTGGGCTTTGGATGAATTTTGGGCCTTTTGAAGTCACTTTTGATGTGCTTTTAGGAAGGCTAAAGGGAATGGGCCTTTAGGTTTAAGAATGAATTCATGGATGGGAATTTTGTAGAAGTTTGAGCCAAATAATTGTTGGGTTTAGTTTAGGGATATGTCATGAGTGATTTGAAATGAGTTTGGAGTGATTTGGGTTTGAATTGGGTTGGATTTGGGCCTCTTTGGTAAATGGGCCAATGTAGGTCAAATTGGGCTAACTTGGGCCAATGTTGGGCAAGGGTTGAAATTGATGTAAAATTAATATTTGGAAATGTTTATGGGAGTGTTTCAAAGAGGTTTTGACTTTGGTTGGGTTTTGATTTTGGGGTTTGGGCTTATTTGGGTTAGGTTTGGGTTTAGGTCAAAATTGGACCTTTTAGTTTTGGGTTGAATTTGAGTGGGGTTTGGGTCCAAATTTTTGGCAAATTATGTTAGAGTTTTTTTTGTGGGGATGTTAGGGAAGGTTTAGAAAATATTTGGGGTTAATTGGAGTTGAATTGGGTTAGTTTGAGCAAAGTTTGGGTCATGGGTCCAAATTAGGCTTTAAGGCCAAAAGCGAAATTGGATTCAAATGTCAATCAAATTAGACTTGGATTTGGTCTAGATTGATATTGTGGATGTTAAATTGAAGTTTAGAATTGAATTGGACCAGAATTTGGGTCAATTGGGTAGGTTTGGTTTCGACATCGGGTTCACTTTGGGTTAAAATGGGTCAAATTGGGGATTTTGACAAAAGTGTGGTAAATTGACAAAATTAGCACATGGTGTAGTTGGACAAAATGAAATTGGGAACATTTTGGATTTTCTGGAATTTTATGGGAATTTTCTGAATTTTTTGGATTTTTGGCTAAGAGGGGCTTTTTGGGTATTTGGAGAGTATTGGGGGGTATTTTTGGAATTTTTGGTATTTTTGGCTATGGATGATAAATTTGAGTGGAGGGAAATGTTTAGGAATGATTTTGGGGAATTTTGGGTAATTTAGGTGATTTTGCAAATTTTTGGTAGTTTCAATGGCATTTGGTAGGTTTGGCGGGTCTGGAGCCCCGGGGGTCAAAAATTGAAAATTTAGAAAATTGAAGATTGGGTAAATGTAAGTGGAATGAAATCATTTTGGTTGAGCCATGAAGCCATATCAAACCCACATGAGCCATGAAGGGACTCATTCGAGGCATTCACTATGTTGTTCCTAACCCTCTTAGCCAAGGGCTTAGGGGTTAAGGACCATCCATGTGAATCTCCTCCATGAGTCAGGAGGTCAAGTTGGGTATGGGTGTGGTTTTAGGAAGTGTGTGAATGTGTAGTGTATTAGTGTAGTGTGTGTGTAAGTCAGCCCTCACCAGACCAGGCCACCCAGGGCAGCCCTAAGGCCAAAGAGTCCTATAGGAACTCATTCTTTAAACTTCCACATCTGATCTCAACCCTCTAAGTGATTAGGGGTCTATAATCAAGTTTGTGGAGTTTGCAGGGAGTTAAGAAGTGGTTTGAATTTCTAAGTGGTGGGTCCCAATTCTAATCATCTAGGATAGTCAAAGGAAAAGCCTAAGGCTAGATCCTAAGTACTAAAGAGAGAAGAGAAGACCTCATAAAAAATGAGGTCAACAATCGTATCAAGTAATACAGAGCTCTAATGGAGTCTTAGTTATCGATCCCACAGGGAAGGCGCGTTCCTTACAATAGATAGCGTAATATTGAAATCCAATACTCAAATCGCAATTAAAGTTTACATTTACTTCTACTAACAAGATGCAGAAAATAGTAACAGTTATGCAAACCACAATTACTTCTAATATCTTTAAACATAATTAACTAACACACATACACTAACCTTTGTATTTGAAAGGTTTTGAAATATATGAAAAGTGTCTTTCCTCTTGCAATGAGTATATGACGTGTGAATGATATAGAATGATTATTTATTGTATTGTGCCAAATAGGAGCATAAATGTTTTTTTACCCTCAAAAGAGTACCCCCTCTTCCAAGCATGTAAAGAACATTGACATATCCTAAGTTCAGTCACTAAATCTAAGGCTAGGCTGGGAGGATACCAGCTGTCACTACGGAGCTCCCACTCACCTTTCACCTGATGGCTAACCTTCAACTTTAGTTACCAATTTTAGGACCAAATGGGGATCTCAGCTTGTCACCCTGAAACCTCCAGTTTGAAGCCCATCAAAACACATTTCCCGATTTTTTGTACTAAATTCCCATGAACTACAAAATTCATTCATGGACATTGAATGGATTCTTTATTATTGTTATAGGACACTCAATCCTTTCGGAGTTAATATAAAAAATATTTTAACAATTCAATTGGCCAGATCAAAAAGTAAATTAAGTTCAAAATAAAAAACTATCACAATTTATTCAATATTTAAAAGCACTTCAAATCAACATCATCACATCATCACATATCTATGTAAGAAGAAAGACAAAGGAGACTACTCAGAATTCATAGAGAATACACAATAAAACACGGATTTTATATATAAAAGAGAATTTATACAAACCACAATAGCAAATACAACTTATCTCTTTCTCTTCCCCAAGAAAATCCCTTCAAGTTCCTTTGAATCCATTTCTCTCTTCTTTGCAACACTCATTTCCCTCTTTAGAATTAAAAGGAAGAAGCAATCTCTCAGATTACTCCTTATCCTTCACTCCTTAAAGAAGAATCCCTCTCAAATCTTCACTTCTACACTCACTCTTCCAAACCCTAACTCTAAACTCACACTCTCTCTACTTCTACACTCTTCTCCCACCTCTCCTATTTCATCCTAAAACAGTTACATATATGTTTAAAACGAATTCCGAAGAGTTTCCTTAAGCTTCCATTCAAAAAGTCGCCAAAACTCTTCATTTTTGAATTGCACCGACATAGGGCGTCGGTGGCGCTCTATCGTCCATTTGATTCTTGAGTCTTTGGAATTTGGCGCCAGCGGCGCCAGAAGCTATTTTTTACCATTTTGCTCATTTTCGCTCCGAATTCATTCCTTTTTGCTACTTTTTGCTTCAATCACCTAAAATCATCATACATGCAACAAATCATGAAAAATGCATTTCTTTAAAGTGTTATATCACAATAAATGGGTAAAATTATATAGCAAAAATAGTATATATTTTTGGTGCATCACCAGTTATAAGTGCCATAAGAAAGCTGGGAAAAAGTGCTTCTTCCATGGAGTCCCCTGGACAGAACTAATATATTTGACTGTTAGGCAATTGGAGATGAGAATGATATGAGCATCATTGCAGATTAATAATCTTAGAGTTCACAACCTATTCAACTTTATTTTTTTGAAAGTTGACATGTGATTCTGAAAAAGATCAAGAAATTGAAAAAAGAGGTACTGAATCTTATGAATGCTATTAATAATATCTTTGATTTATTTGATCACTTGGATTGGAGGATGAAAGAACAATTTGATCGCATTGGCAAATTGAAGGAGGTTTGATAAATTTGATGAAAAAGAATGATGTGATTGTTGAGGATTCGATCGACGAATTCTCTTATCGTCCCTTCTACAATCTGTTTGTGCATCGTCAATTTATGAGAGATTTCAAAGGAGAAGATAGTACTGAGACAGATGATGAGTAGTGACTCTACTTTATATTTAATATTTGGTATTTTTATTATACTTTAGTGTGCTTAGTGTTGGCTTGATTGACTTTGTAGTATGTGTTCGGACTTATTATGCTTGGATTCTGTGTTTGTTTTTAGTTTTCAGTGTTACAATATCGTAGTGTGTTTGTGACTATGAACCTCTATGGCTTGATGAATTCATATGGTGAATGCTTAAGTATGTATGTTAGTAATGTAGATTTTATATACTAAAGTGATGTTTTATGTTGTTTGTGTAAATTTGATGTTAGTTAGTTGCTTAATTGATGAAATAGATGCTTAAAGAGGCTAATTATGTGATGGTGTAACATTTAACGATTGAAATTGCAAAATTTTACATACCCAGAAATTGAACTAGCACCGCCGGCGGTGCTCAAATACAAAGACTTAGGCAATTAGACTTAAATAGAGCGTCGTCGGAGCCCGATTATAGAACAGGCACGAAACACTTTAAATTATTAATTTTTTCCCTGAGACCTACCTATTTCACCATTTTCATCGTCTTCTTCCTCCAGCCAACACATATTTGCAATCTAGGGCTTGCTAAAGCTTGACACTATTTCATCTCAGCTAGATTACTACCTTCTTGTCATCATAGCAAAGTAACTCAAAATAGAGTGATTCTCAATTATTGTATTCAGACTATGAAACAGATTGATATTAGATCGATTATCTTCAAGAATATTCAGACTATTGCTAGAGGAGAAACCACTGGTTGGTTAGAACATCCTCCCCTGATTCATTCATTATGTGCACGTCTGGAGTTGAGTTTGATAGTATTGAGGAGTTAGTCCATCCACTGAGGCCTATTACTAAGAACATTATTCATACTTATGAGTCTCATGTAGTAGGGAGAGGAGAAAGTAGGAGAACTTATATTCCTACTACTAGTCAGGACATACCATCTACTTCTGAAGCACCAACATTATCTGATGTTATTGAGCAGTTGAGGATTCAGAGTGTCAGTATTGATTGACTCCATAGCAGGATCGATGAATTTGAGGCTCAAAGCGATGTTAATGAAGATTATATGAGGAGGAGAGTTAAGTAATACATTGCTTACCATGACGCTCAAGTCAGATATATGAGGGGAGACACCGGGGTGACATTTCCTACCGCCCTAACTATGTTCCTTACTGACCTGATCATGTAGATGAAGCTGGGGATGCTGGTGATGATGACTGGTAATTTTATGATTTTTGTTTTCATTTATGTGTTGTAGTACTTTTATGTGTTGTAATGTATTTTTTCTGTGATGTGTGAAGTTTATAAATATATTTGTGTTAAAAAATGAAAATATAATGAACTCTGTGATAGTTTGTTTAGTGATTTGAATTGATATTGTGATGTTATGTTGGATGTTTAATGTTTAAGTGTTCAATATTTCTTCACCCTGCAAATCTTTAATATTATATATATATCAGTGTTTCTAACTGTTTCATGCTTGCTAGCTTAATTTTCTTATTAATACCAGCATAGCTTCTGGAGACTTAAAAATCTCAACACAAAAAGGTTAGTTTTCTTTTAGTCTCAACCTTTTCAAATTTATATGTAATGAAAAACTTAAGTTTGGGGGAGGGTAAAATATTAAATATTATTTGTTCTTAATTAATATAATTTCAAAAATTATTAGCATGACTTTTAGTAGTTGAACATAACTTTAGATAACTAAAATTTTGATTTCATTTAAATATTATAGTAGATTTGGATGAAAGTTTTTAGTAATAAAGGTTAATTTTATAAGGTTAAGATACTTAGTATGAGAGGATTGGATTATAGTTAACTATTTAAAGTAAAAAAAATGTATTTTAGAAATGTTAAGAGACTTAAAGAATTATGTGTAAAGAAAGGATTGTGACTTTATGATGAATTATAAAACTGATATATATTTATAAAGTAAGGAGGCGTTTCAAGTTTCAACATTTGAAAGAGGAGAGTGAAGTTCAAAACTATTAAAGGCTATCTAGATATAGTAATCCTTAAAAGAAAAAAGAAAAAGAGAAAAGATAAAAAGAGAAAAAGAGAAAAAGAAAAAAAAAGGAATAGAAAAAGAAAGAAAATATATGTGAGGAGAAGCTTGAGGAGATGCCTAATCAAAAATTGGCCTCACTTGAATCAACCTCAAGGAAGAAATTTGTTACATTTCTGGATTTATATTTAAAGTATTAGCCTACTTTCTAATAGAGTTTGCATGAGCTTCTTTTTCATAAAGTCTTTCAAGGCACCCTTAATGTGATAAGTTATGGTTCATCTTGAAATGAAAAGATAACTAGAACTCTTAGACTGACTACTGAATGCTCTTATACCTGTAGTTTTAACCTGAGTTATTGAACTTCATTCTAGAAAACTTACCATAATATTCATTTAAATAAAAGATTATAGTATTCTATAAGTGAAAAGTTCACTACTTTGAGTTATATTTTTATGTAGTAAAAGGATTACTTGAGGACAAGTAATAGTTAATTTTGAATGATTTTGATGCACCAAAAATATGTTAGATTTTTTCTATATAATTTGAACTTTTTTTTGGTGATTTTGCACTTTAAAGGAAGGTATTCTTCGTGTTTTGTTGCATATTTGACAATTTTAGGTGATTGGAGCAAAAAGAAGGAAAAATGAACGAATTTGGAGCAAAAAGAGGCAAAATGAAGAATTTAGCCTACTGGCACCGCCGACGCCCAAATACAGGGAGTTCAGAATTTAAATGGTGACCCAACACAGCTGACGCCCTATCCAGCGCCACCGGTGCCCTATCTAGCATCGCCAGCATCCTATGTCGGTTTAAGGCAGATTTAATGTATTTAGACGATTTTTGAAGGGTTGTTTAAGGAATCTCTTGGGGAATTCATTTCTATACATTTTCAAATAGATTTGGATGCCAAGAAAGAGAGAGAGGAAAAGGAGAAAAGTCATTCGGAGTGAGGAAAGTATGTTAAGATTTGTGGAGAGTGTGTGGTAAGTGTGTTTAAGTGTGCAGAAGTCTTGTTTTATGAGGGATTCTTCTAAAGAGTGTAGGAGAAGGAGGAAAGAGAGAGATTGCTTCTTCCTTACTATTATAGAGAGAGAATAGAGTGTTCTAGTGAAGAGAGAAAATGATTCAAAGGAACTTCAAGGGATTTGCTTAGGGAAGAAATTGAGATAAGTTGTATTTACTTTTGTGGTTTGTATGACTTTGCTTTTATATATTAAATCCATATATTTTTATATCTTCCACATAAATTCTGTATAAATTTATGTCTTTTTTCTTGCAATGAGATATGGTGAAGTGTTGATGTAGATTTGATGTGCCATAAAAATGTTAAGAAATTGTGAAGATTTTTCACTTTGAACTTCATTTACTTTTCAATCTGGCCAATTGAATTGTTAAAATTTTTGTGAAACATTCAATCCAAAAGGACTAAGTGTTCTACAACAATAGTGGAGAATTCATTCAATGTCCATGAATGAGTTGCATAGTTCATGGGAATTGAGTGCAAATAAATAGGAAAATGTGGTTTGATGGGCGTCGAATTGGAGATTTTAGAGTGATGGATCGAAATCCCTAATTTGGTCCTAAATTTTGGTAACTAAAGCTAGTGGTTAGCCTTTAGGTGAAGGTAAGTAGGAGCTTTAAAGTGAGAGCTAGTATCCTCCCAGCTTAACCATAGATTTAGTGACTAAGCTTAGGATTTTTCAATGTTCTTTACATAACTTGGAAGAGGGGGTACTCTGATGAGGGTAAAGAATATGAATGCTCCTATTTGACACAATACAAATTTATTATTAATTTATATCAATCACTCATCATAGAATCATTGCAAGAGGAAAGATACTTTTCATATTCGAATTTTATAATACAAAATTTTGTGTGTGTTAGTTAATCCTGTTTAGAAATTTAGAAAGTAATTTTAGTTAATTTAGCTTTAGTTATCTTTGCACTAGCAACTTAAATATTACTTGAACTTGCATTGTGAATTGAGCATTGTATTTCAAATATTTACTATGCTTTAAAAATTTTAGACCTTTCTCGTGGGATCGATAACCAAGATCGCACTAAAGCCTCGTATTGCTTAAACAATATGTATAATTGCATATACGAGTAGCTGCCTAATTATTAAATTAATCTTATTGTGAAACTTAACTCGAAACTATCTTTTGAATGTTTACGTTAGAGGCGACGACACCGGGATCAACTAGCCTAATGTTTTTTATGCTCGGACCAAAGGGCAAAAGAATATTTATGCTCCTATTTGTCACAATACAACATTTTTAAGTTCTAAGCAATTTAAACTCCTCTAATTATTACTAAATATTTGTAAGGAGAAAGTATCTTAAATTAAGAATTTTATTCATTTTCTTAAAAATAAAAATTTCCTTTTAATTTACATTAATTTCCCCATAGGATCAATATCTGATATTTTAAAAAGAAAATCCTATATTACTTGAAACGATACGTATACTTGCGTAATACCCCTAGTGTGTTTACTATTATCTAAAAATTATTTAAATCTTGCACACTAGCCGCTTATTTTAGGGTCAAGTTTACCTATCTTTTATAAGTTTAATTATCTGAGTAATTGTGGGTCGGGTCACCAGATAATTACCAGAGACTTCTAGAAGATTTGCACCTAGGCGCTACGGTGTGCCTGAAATTTTATGTATTAATTTTGGACTATTTTGAAGATGTGCTTGAAATGACTCTTAGTGATTTTTAGAGTTATATTTAATAGAACCATTGACGGGATGAAAAGGAGAGTTTTGATAATTAGAGTGAGTGAAGATAGTATTTGGAGTCTTGATTTTTTTTGTGAGAGTCTTATGTGTGGGTTTGTGAGTTTGAGTCTTGTTATGTCTTTTTTGGTTTGTTAATTGGAGGAAGAAGACATCAAAGGAACTCTAAAGGATTTACTTGGGGAGAAGACTAAGATAAGTACTTTCTATTTTGTTTAAGTTATGTTTTATAGCGTAGACTTGGAGTAGGAGTTCTAAAGGTTTTCCGGTAGGCCCATAAGGCTTATAATAACTTCTTGTGCCAATTTCTCTTCTTATCGTCCAAAGTTTTCCTTAAAATTTGAACAAGAGTTTTATTAAAAGCCTCGACCGAGCCGTTTTCTCTTGGATAGTAAATTGTTGAATACCACCAGTCGATTCCGTGTCTCCTGACAAAATTGTTGATTTGCGTGCTTCTAAATGCTGACCCATTATCTGAGATGATCCTGCGCGGCAATCCAAAACGGTAGAAAACTTGGTTCTTGAAAAACTGTAGCATGTGGTGTGCTTTCACTTCTCTGAGTGGAATTACCTCTGCCCACTTGGAAAAGTAATCTGTAGCCGCAAGAATGAAGCGATGTCCTTTTGAAGATGGAGGTTCTATTGGACCCACTATATCTATGCCCAAACATTCAAATGGCCACGACACAATTGTCAGATGTAGCACATTTGGAGGTTGGTGTAGAATCACTTCGTGCACTTGGCATTGGTGACAGCTCTTGGGATTTTCATGCGATCGACTCATCATCGAGGGCCAGTAGTACCCTAGTCTTTTAATTTTCATTTTCATTTTCGGACCTGACTCATGAGCGCCACAAAGTCCTGAATGCACTTCTTTGACAATTTCACAAGCCTCGGACCCGCTTAGGCACCTTAGCCACATTTGATCAAAAGACCTTCTGTATAACCTGTTGTTTATTAATGCGTAGGACAGAGTTCTTTTCTTGATCTGATGGGCTAACGACCTATCGTCTGGTAGTTTTCCTGTTTGCGGGTAGTCTATTAATGGCCGTCGCCAATCTTCGTGTTTTCTCGTCACTACTGCAACTGATTCTTTTTCTTTTTCTGATTTGTGTATTTTGTCTATGTCGAGCTGTGATAGGACCTGACGTCTGTGAACTGACACTTCCACTGATTCATCTTACAAGCAGGCAAATTCTTTTGTGAGGCGGGCTAATGCATCTGCTAAAGCGTTTTCATTTCTAGGAATTCTGTAGATCGTCACATTCGGAATCTGTTCTATCAACTGTATGGCATACTGGAAGTATTGCTCGAGTCTTGGGTTTAAAATTCTGTACTGTCTGGGGATCTGTTGAATGATTAACTGCGAATCCCCGTAGATGTTGATGTTTGTTATCCCCATTTGAATAGTTAATTCCAGTCCTGTTACGAGAGCTTCGTATTCTGCTTCTTTGTTTGTACACGGCTCTGTCAAGTGGTAGGAGTATCTTAACATCCCCCGCTCCGGTGTTATAAAGATTAGTCTGATTCCTGCGTTACCCGGCACTATCACTTGCGATTCTTCGTCTTTGTGTGCTGAAGATGCTCCGTCGAAATATAATCCCCAACGTCGCTCATCAAGGTCTTCTAAGCTCATTATTTGTTCATCTGGCAAGTCGTCATTGAGAGGAGATTCTGCCGGCAAAGGGTGTGATGTGAGGAAGTATGCTAGGACTTGTCCCTTTACGGCATGAAGAGGCACGAAAGTTATATCGAATTGCAATAATATCATTGACCACCTGGCAAGTCTGCCAGAAAGCGTTGGACGGGTCATCAAGTATCGAAATGGATTAAATTTCGAGATCGAGTTGACCTTATGAGAAAGCATGTAGTGCCTGAGCTTTTGAGTGGTGAAGATCAGGGCCAAACAGTGCTTTTCAATTGTGGGATACTTTATTTCTGTCGGAAGTAAACGACGGCTTAGGTAGTAAAGAACATTTTCTTTACCCTCATCATTGACCTAGGCTAACAGGGCTCCGAGAAAGTCGTCTAAAGCCGCGGTATAAAGTATCAACGGTGTACCTGAGACTGGGGCTGCTAAGACAGAAGGTGTCATTAAATATTGGTTAATGTCCTCAAAGGCCCTCTGGCATTTCTCTTCCCAAATTAATTTGGAGTCCTTTTTAACTAATGCCGAGAAAGGCTGACACCTACCTGACAAGTTCGAGATAAAGCGTCGAAGATATGCCAGCTTCCCTTGAAAAGATCGTAGTTGTTTTAAGGTTTTGGGAGGTGGCATTTCTAAGATAGCTTTAATCTTTTCCGGGTCGATTTCAATTCCACGATGTAGGACAAAGAATCCTAAGAATTTCCCGGAGGTGACGCCGAAGGCGCATTTTAAGGGATTCATCTTAAGGTTAAATTGTCTTAATCGATCGAAAACAATTCTCAAATCATACGAGTGGTTTTCCTTTATTTTTCTTTTGATGACCACATCGTCCATGTAGCATTCGACTTGATTGTGGATGAGATCATTAAAAATTCTTGTCATTGCTCTCTGGTAGGTTACTCCTGCGTTCTTCAGTCCGAATGGCATCACTGTGTAGCAATATACTCCGATCGGCTTTCTAAATGATGTAAGTTTCTCATCTTCTGGAGCCATTTTTATCTGGTTGTATCCTGAAGATCCATCCATGAAAGAGAATATTTCATGTGTTGAAGCAATTTCGATCATTAATTCTGGGATCGGTAGAGGGAATTCATCTTTTGGACATGCCTTGTTTAAGTCTCTGAAATCCACAAAAATTCTGATTTGACCATTCTTCTTCCTGACTGGTACCACATTGGCTAACCAAGTCGGGTATTGTTCTTCACGGACAAATTTGGTGTCTATTAGCTTTTTAACTTCAACTATGACTTGTTGTTCAATTTCTGGACGCATTCTTCTGAGACCTTGTCTGACTGGAACATAAGTAGGATCCATTCCTAGCTTATGGACTGCGACTTCTGGAGCTAATCTTGGAATCTCATCGTAGCTCCAAGCAAAACTGTCTTTAAATTCCATTAATAACTTGATTATTTCTTCGGAGTCTACTTTATTGAGTAAGGAGCTAACAAAGGTTGGTCTAGGCTCTTCGCTAGTACCTAAGTTAACTTCTGTTAACTCATCTATCAGTAGATTTGATCTCTTCTTCGAACTCGCGTGGAGCGTTTCCAATTTGTAAATATTCAAGTTCTTCCGTAGTTTCCATGCGGTTTTCATTAGACTCGCAAGTGACAACCAAGCAAAATTCAGCATCATCAACCGATCCTATCGTGCCGAATCCGAGACCATGCTTTGAATTGGGTGGACGACCGGAGTTATTCCATAATTTTTCAAAATGTTGTGATCGACCTTTTGTCCATTATCGAGGTAAGAAACCACGCCGAATTAAATTTTGAACACAAGGAGAGTACCACTCAAAAGGCAATTCCATTAATTCGAAGAAGTGACATCTTCAAATTGTACATTATTTTCGGCTTTGGAGGAAGGAGCACCACGATAGAATTTGATGGGCTTTGACCGCCGCTATGTACCTCTTTGACCACCATACCCTCGATCTTATTAGAATGGATCGGGGTCGAGGTCATAGTATGTACATAGTGGTTAATCTTCTCATACATCAATTTATATTCCTCGTTCTTTTCATCTTCGAGAGAGATCCCGAATTGCAGCCTTCTTCCGACTTATTGTCGTCGCTTCTTGTCGACCTCATTTTTGATGAGGTCTTCCCTTCTTCTTTTTAGTGCTTAGGATCTAGCCTTAGGCTTTTCCTTTGACTATCTTAGAGGACTAGAATCGGGACCCACCTTTTAGAAATTTAAACCACTTCTAAACTCCCCGCAAACTCCACAAACTCGACTATAGACCCCTAATCACCTAGAGGGTTGAAATCAAATGTGGAAGTTTAAAGGATGAGTTCCTATAGGACTCTTTGGCCTTAGGACCGCCCCGGGCGGCCCGGTCCGGAGAAGGGGCCGACTTACACATACACTTACATACACACTACACTTACACACTACATTTCCACACACTTCCTAAAACCACACCCATACCCAACTTAACCTCCCGACTCATGTAGGTGATTCACATGGATGGTCCTTAACCCCTAAGCTCTCGCTAAGAGGGTTAGGAACAACATAGATAATGCCTCAAATGAGTCCTTTCATGGCTCATATGGGCTTGAAATGGCTTCATGGCTCAACCAAAATGACTTCTTTCCACTTACATCCACCCAATCTTCAATCTCCTAAATTTTCAATTTTTGACCCCCGGGACCCTACACCCACTAAACCTACCCAAAACCCTTGAAATTACCCAAATTTTCGCAAAATTTCCAAATTACCCAAAATTTTCCAAAATCAATCCCAAACATCTCCACATCACTCAAATTGATCATCCATACCCAAAAATACCAAAGATTCCAAAAATACCTCCCAATACCCTCCAAATACCCAAAATACCCTTCTTGGCCTAAAAATCAAAAAATTCAGAAAATTCCCAAAAAATTCCAGAAAATCCCAAATATTCCCAATTTCATTTTGTCCAACTACACCATGGGCCAATTTTGTCAATTTACCCTACTTTTGTCAAAACCCCCAAATCGACCCATTTTAACCCAAAGTGAACCCAATGTCAAACCAAACATACCCAATTGACCCCAATTTTGGTCCAATTCAATTCTAAACTTCAATTCAACATCCCCAATACCAATCTAGACCAAATCCAAGTCCAATTTGATTGACATTTGGATCCAATCTCACTTTTGGCCTTAAAGCCCAATTTGGACCCATGACCCAAACCTAACTCAAACTCACCCAATTCAACTCCAGTTAACCCCAAACCTTTTCTAAATCCTCCTTAACATCCCCACAAACAAAACCCTAACATGATTTGCCCAAAATTTAAACCCAAGTCCCACTCAAACTCAACCCAAGGTTAAAAGGCCCATTTTTGACCTAAACCCAAACCTAACCCAAATTCAACCCAATTCAAATCCAAATCACTCCCAATTTGCCTCAAATCACTCATGACACATCCATGAGCTAAACCCAACAATTATTTGGCCCAACCTCTTTACAAAATTCCCATCCATAAATTCATTTTTAAACTTAAAGGCCCATTCCTTAAACCATTTTAAAAGCCCACTTCCACCAAATCCAAAACCCCAAAAATTCTTCCAAAGCCCATATGACATTTCCCCTCATCATACTTTCAATTAAAATCATCCCTAAGTCCTAAACCAATGATCAAATATTTCTAAATGAAGCTTCATCCAAATTTCCACCAAATTATCCAAAATCCTTAAAATCCTTTTTTATGAAATCGACCAAACTTTTTGCCAAGCCAAAGGTGAGCCATGAAGCCATGCATGAGCCACATGTGAGCCATGAGAGCTTTGGACACTCCACCATGCCATATTGGGTAAGAAGAGGGGGGCTTTCCTTAATCCCTAAAGCTCATTAGCCTTAATCATGTTTCACCTAAACTTAAATTTAATCCAAATATATTTGGATGGAGAATTCTCCATGCCAAACCAGCTGATCCCTTTGATCCCCCACAGCATCCAAAGCCACCTTGAAGGGTGCACCAAGCCCAAATGGGTGGATTGACCCATTTAGACTCAAAACTAGCCATGCCTCATTCTACTTTGGATCAAAGCCTTTACACATGTCCATGGCCAATTGATTGCACAAACCTCCAGCCCTGACCCACCTGACCTTGAGGGTGACACATGCTTGGCCGGCCGGCCACCAGGCCGCCGGAAAACACCATGGCCGAGAGCTCACATGTGAGCCAACATTGAAATTCTCACTTGCTGAGCCGCCCCATCCCCAGTGGCTACCATGGTCGATCTTCTCCTCACCGGAGCAAGCTCGATCCCAAGCCCTAACTCCCACTCGGGAGGCCCCGCCCAACTCTATTTAAACTCCACCCCTCTCGGCCATGAGAAAGAGAGAAGCACAAACCTTGCCAAAACTCGCCAAAATTGTTCCGGACCCTTCTCCATCCTTAGAGCACTTGATCCCAGATGAAATCCCCTCGCCATTTCTCCTCCGTAAGCTCAATTTCGGAGTTGAAATTCCACCCAAAACCAGGACACTTCTCCACAAGTGAGCCAATTCCCAAATCGATTGGCTCTACACCTTCACTCGTACCAAGAGAAGGTGTCCACCATCAAAAGCCCCATCTCCGAGCCACCCAGGTTGCTCCAGCCTCCAAGCTTTGTGATCGGGCTTGGTCGAAATCATATCCGGACAATTCCCCGGACCAGGAGACTTCATCCGGAGCTTGCGGGACCCAATCGAAGGTGCAACAACTCTCGGATTGAAGCCACACTTCTCCGAGCCAAGGTATGAGCTAACTCTTCATCCCGAGCTTCCGGAGATTCTCCATTTCAAATGCCTTAGTTTCAATGCATGTTAGCCGTATAGATGTGTTCGTCTCTTCGAGACGAATCCATAGAGCATAAGAACATGAAAATCCATTGAGTATTGAGTGAGATATTAGGGATTTAGTGTGGACGGCTATCGGGTGAGGACACTTGGGGACGATGAACGGATGCCGTCCATTCAATACACGCGCGGACGGACGGCTCAGATGGCGTCGGACCAGGAGACGGTACGAGAACCGCGGGGCCCGGGCTGCTGACTCAGGTGGCGACGTCGAATGGGAGCGCGCCGCGTGGTCTTTCGGAGCTGCCGAGGATGCACTGGCGCCGCGTGGATAAATAGAAAAATAGGGTATTTTCCGATTTATTTAATTCCCTAAACTTCAAAAATTCATATCTCTCGTGTAGAAAAATCAGAAAAATAAAATAAAAATACCCTCTTGCTCGAGTGAAGAGAGGAGAATAATGTGGAAAAGAAATCACTTAATTTCATCAAATATTTTATTTTTTATAATTTATTTACTCTCTGCATTGTTTTAATTCTCCATGCATGCATACAATTCACCATGGCATGAGACCATAGGGCTTTTGAAGCCTCCGAATTTGGGAACATTCCCTGAATTTTCCAAAGTCGAGGCCATCCCTATAAAGAGTTATTGATTTTTCAAATTCAGAGTTCATTGTTTTGAGTATTTTAATTCCAATAAATAGCATGTTGTGAAATAAATTCTAGGAAAATTTGGTGATGTTTCTTATGACCAGAGAACCCTAGGAAAAATAGGTTTTGACTTAGTTCATTCAAAACAACCCTAATTGGCTTAAACACCCAAAATAGGTCTTCAATTAATTAGAGTTAACCAGGCATCAAATTGACTTGAAATCAATTCTCCACTGACCTTTAGGATCATAGGAATCCACCATAAAAATTTGAGGTCAATTGGACTTGGTTAGCCCCACTAATTGGGTTGATTAAGTCACTTAGCCATTTTAAACTTTAAAAATTCATAACTTTTAAAATACTTTTCAAAAATTCACCAAATTGGTTTTGGAGCCTCTCTGATATCAGGGCAATCTAAGAAAATTAAAATTTCAATTTTCTAAAAAAGTTGATTTTTAATAATATTTTAATATTTTTAATAATTAAAAAATAATAAAAATCACAAAAATAATAAAATTCACCAAAATGTCACATTTTGAATTTTAATCACTTAGGAACAAATCCCACATTTTTCTTAGGTCTATTTAGTGAGATATTGAATTTTAAAGCTTTAAGGTAATCTTAAAATTAAAAAATGTATTTTCTAGCATTTTCACTAAAATAATTATAATAAATCATAGAAAAATCAGAAAATTGCAAAATTTGCTTCTCTGGTTTCCTTGATATCAGAGAGATTTTTGAAAAATATAAAATCCATTTTTCAACATTTATTTTATTTTTAAATTAATTAACACTCCAAAACTCAAAATAATTATAATAAAAATAATATAATTCAAAAAATCACCAAAATTGGTCCAAGTGCTTCTCTGGTCATTAGGAATGTCCCCTAATTTTCTTAAGGACAGAAACTTTCCTTTGGTCATGTTATCAAATTTTCCTTGAAAATCTCTATTTTCCACCAAAAATAATTATATAAATAAATTAAATACAGAAAAATCACATTTTCTCCTCTCATGTCTTTATTGATACATGAGTGAAGTCACATAAAAATTTCAAGTTCATTTGAGTTCAATTTAGTGAGTTATGAAATTATTAAGCTTAAGGGGTAAAATGGTAATTAAACTCTTAACCCTTAATTAAAACTTTAGGTTTAATAAAAAAATCAACAAGTAAAATATTTGATCTTAATCTGATTTGGATGATTGAAATTTAAATAATTAAAGGGTAGAAACCCATTAAACAATTTTAAAATGATTAAACTTTAATTAAATAATGGATTAAATTTGGAAGAATAATAAAATTGGAATTATTAAAATAAGGGATATTTATTAGGAAGAGATTTATTCTTTAATTTAAAAAATCCCTAAACTAATTACATCATTAATACTCAATTCTTAATTAAAATGATAACTCAAATGTAAAATATTAAAAGACTTAATTGAATTATTAAACTCTTTTAAAATTTCAATTAAAATTAAAAATTAAATTAAATTAAATTAAATAATTAAATTAAATTAAATTAAACAATTAAATTAAATTAAATAATTAAATTAAATTAAATTAAATCAAATAAATTAAATTAAATAATTAAATTAAATTAAATTAAATAATCAAATTAAATTAAATTAAATTAAATTAAATTAAATTAAACAATTAAATTAAATTAAATAATTAAATTAAATTAAATTAATAATTAAATTAAATTAAATTAAAAATTAAATTAAATTAAATTAAATTAAATAATTAAATTAAATTAAAAATTAAAAATTAAATTAAATTAAATTAAATTAAATTAAATTAAATTAAATTAAATTAAATTAAATTAAATTAAATAATTAAATTAAATTAAATTAAATCAAACTAAATTAAAATTAAATCAAATTAATTAAACATCAAATTAAATTAAATTAAATTAAAACTCAATTAAATTAAGTTGAATTAAATATAACATCATTTAAAACATAAAGAATTCAAAATAAATCTAAAATAACTTGAACACTATTCCAAATTTAAACCCTTTAACTTAAATCAAATCATTTGAATACTAATTTACCCTTGAAAGCTTTAGTTATCAGAACTCCTAAATAAAACATTAAATTAAGTGTTACTTCACTCATAGGATATTCAAATGTCCTAGTTCATCTAGCAAGTTAACAAAACTTGAAAACCTCGGACGATTGATTCATTTATATAATTAAATTCATTTGGACTTAAAACAATCCTAGAAATATTGAAAAGATGTTTAAGATTCTTCTTAAGCACTTCATCAATATGATAGGATATTTATAAGAACAATTGGATTTAATTATTCTTTGATTAAGAAAATCGTCTTCAAACAAAAACACAAAAACCTAGACGTCATAGGAGATGACTAAGCTATAGGATTAGGAATTTGGTAGAAAACCATAACCCTTCCTTTAGCTTTACCTAGGAACTTGCTTAAATATTCTAATTGTGTTTTAAGTGCGGCATTGGGATGACTGGAAGACCCTCCAGGTACGCTTTTATTTTATTGCAATTTACTTTATTGCAATTTACTTTCTTGCAATCTACTTTATCGCAAATGCACTTTACTTTTCTTGCATGATAAAACAATCGTTGCATGAAAACCCACACCTTTAGGATAGACCCTAAAACTGAAACCAAAACTAAGTTAAAAGTCATTGCAAGATAAAATTCACCGCCACAACGAGTTCAAAATATAAAACAACTCAAAATTTAATCACAAACAGAACACAAAACTACAATTGCAACTAAATTAAAACGTCCCGTTGGATGATCGGGAATACCTCGGATGATGTAACCTACGTGTTGCTAACGGGATTTCCACGGTCTAAATGAAAGTGTGGAACTCATTCGATTGAGTTTAGCAAATTCATCCGGACTAAGTGAATCCGATAAAAATAATGATGCCTGAAGGATGGAACCGTGGGATCTTAACCGGTGTCGTTATAATCAACTTTAAGATTTGTTTTAATTAAAACGTAAAAAAACACTTGGAAAATTAAGATTTTCTCTAAACCAAAACACTTTTCTCATCCCCCTGATTTATGATTTCTAAAACTAAACCTCTGCAACAACAAGGAGCTCGGAGCATGGTGGGCAGCACGGCAATCGTCATCGCGAAAACTTGAACCTACTTCAACGAAAACCTTCTTAGAATTAAACAACAAAGCCATAGGACTTCGAGGTAGCTTGCCTAGTGCAACATAAATCCTCAACTCTTCGTTAGGCATTTGCATGATCATGCCATGTAAATTAAACCCTAACCGGTCTTAGGATTCCGAGGTAGTCGTCCGATACGACAATAAATCCTCACATCTTCTAGGCTATTTGTTTGATTTTATCATGCAAATATAAGCCCTAATTAATTAAAATTGGCAAGATCATAACATTTAAACAAGTATTAGGACTTCCCTAAACTCAAGCCAAATGATAGGATAGTCGAGAAGTTACCGAAGTTCACTTCGAATCTGTGATTTCTCCTACTTTTCTTCCTTTGGATTCACAAAACGAAATGTTCCGAATTTGATCCATTCCCTATTGAAATTCCAAAATTCAATCTTTGAAAACCCTAAACTTTGAAATTCTTGAGAGCGAGAATTATTGGTTATTATCGAGAGTTTTCTTAGGTGATTCCCGTCACTTAAGATGTAATTAACTATAGGGGCTTGCCCTTATAGGGAATTTTAAAGAACCTGAGTAATATAAAACCCGTTTAATACTTTCATATTAAGCGAGGGAATTTGTCGGCTTATAAAATTGGTTCGCAGACCAAACGGATGTCACAAAACTTTTAGTTTATTTGATCGAGCCCCACCATCAAGCAGTGTGTCTATCCTTCGGGATAGATACACGGTTTGTGGTACGGTGCTCATTTATATAAACTATTTGGGATGTGAGATCGGTTCAATCTCAAATTTAAAATTATTTTCAAAATCAAATACTACTTTCTAAATTATATATATATTTAAATTAAATTTAAAATTTAAATTCGCCGACAACTTCTGTTAGGCGACCCCTTTTAAAATACAACACAACCTAAAAATAGTGCCGACACTTCTTGCTTGATCTCTTTTTCTTCTTCAGAACTATCTTCCCAATCAACATTGATGGCTGGTTTCCTCTGTCCAACTGTCTTAACGTCTCTGCCACGACCTCGTCCCCGGCCTCGACCTCGGATGCGAGTTGTGGAGAAACCTTCACCATCTCGCCGTAAGGGAGTGGTGAGTGACTGTTGGACTAGAACTTCGGTGTTCTTCGTCGTCCCGAACTTCCTTTGATTCATTCGTTATGGTATCTCTAGAGAAGATTGCTTTCTTTGGAGGTGCGTAATAAGCTGCATCTTCATTGATTCCAATTTCATGTACGGAGAATGGTTGTAAGTCACCTTTGATGCACTGTTCCCCTCCATCGTAGTATTTGATGCCCTGATGTAGGGATGATGGTACCATCTGGTTTTCATGTATCCATGGTCGGCCTAGTAGAGCGTTGAATGACATTTCTGAATCGATTATGTGAAATTTCGAGGTTGTCTTTGCTAAGTCATCGGTCTTCATTAGCAGTGTTATCGATCCGAGGGCTCTTTCTCCTTTCTGGTTGAATCCTCTTAATAACATTTTGTCCGCTTCGAGCTCACGAGCATCAATTTCCAAGTATGCTAGCGTTCGAAGATTCATTATATTGATTGATGCTCCCGGATCCACCAATACTCGGAGAGTGTAAACTTCCCAATTAGTAATCGAAATGTACAATGGTCGGTTGTGGTCTGTCGTCCCAAGTAGTAGGTCATTGTCCGTGAAGGTAACACCTCGTCGTTCCTTTAACGAGCAAACCTCATCTAAGGAATCTCCGGTCATTTGAGCTAAGCAAATTTCTGGATCAAGCAAGGCCTTGATCAGAGCTTCTCTCATCTCATTTGATAAGATGAGAGCGTCATAAATGCTTAGTTTGGCTGGTAGTTTCTTAAGATGGGCTAGCACGTTGTAGTCCACTTTATTTCCATGTGTCTCGATTTCTTCCCGAATGGGTATTTCTTCTACCGAGGTTGGCTCTTCCTGAACAACCACCTGCTTTCCTTTGTCCTTTGGACCCATTCTCGGAGGTAGAACTCTTCCACTTCTTAAGTTGACTTCTGTAATTTCTCCTGAATCTATTATTGAGTTTGCTGGTGTCTCCTCCCGAATCAAAATGACGAGTTCTTCCGGATTAGCTTCGAGTCCGAAGGCTCTAACTCTATCATGATCGGAGCTCCTCGAAACTCGCGAATAGATTCATTGCTTGTTGAACTCTCGTAGCCTCCTTGGTGGATGTCTTCTTTGTCATTTTGATCGTCGAGATTGTGTATGATTTGAGAATTGTTACTTGTATCGGAATCAATGTCCAGATTAGGTTGGTTGTCGCTAGTTACGTAATCGTTAGAAACAGTCAAAATGTAGCCAACGCCATAACCCTTATCATTATAAGATCCCACCGGAGTGAGTAAATAATCATACAGAGTCAGAGGTTAGAGGGGTTTCTCCCCCGAATCGGAAACAACCATCCTAGGATAAGCAGCCCCTAGTCTAGCCTTAAGAGTCTCGGTCTTTTCTTCTTCACCAATTTTCTTCTTTTCTTCAATCGTCTCTTGTTGAGGTGGTTCTTCTATCGCAAGTGATAGTGCCGACTTGACAGATTTCGAACTCTGAATTGAGGCTCGCACCGAAGTGGTTTGGATGCGATCCAAAATCTTCTTCGAAGACTTTGTCTAGGCGGTAGTCCATCCATCATCAGTCGCATAGGGATCTATCGGAACAATGAGATCTGTTGAGATAACATTGACGGAACCTCCTTTCTGGGGTTCCTTCATGTATTCCTTCGGAATCGTTATGTTCCCTTTTTGGAGATTGTTGTTGAGCCAACTTTTGAAGGTAATACAATCTTCTATCTTGTGTCCAAGCATCCGGTGGTAAGGGAAAAAGTTGGGATCACCTTTCTTGTCGACTTCTTCTGGTTTCTTAGGCTCAGGCATTTGGTAATCCGGAGTCTTCATCGATCGTGAAAAATTTTCAGACCGCCTCATTCTTGAACGGATACTTCCCGCTCGAAGCTCCCTTAACGTACGTTGTGGACGAGGCAGTTGTTCATACCGTTGAGATGACCGAGCCGGGCCTGGGGTTGCCGGTAATTCTATCGAGGTTGCCGATAAATTCATCGCGGCTGTTCAGTGGTATTTGTATTGGTCGCTTGCCTTTATCGATCGCTCGCGACGATCCCGGACTTCTTTTCAAAAGTTTTCACGGGCTTCGCTTGTCCGTTTTGTTGATGAAACTTAATTGCTTCGCCTCCTCCTCGCAAGCTTCCGGCCTTGCTTAACAACTTCTCGAAAGTCTTAATAGTAAATCCTCGAGGAGAAGTGCTATCGGGCCATGAATGCTCTTAAGTAAAATGCCGACTGCATGATGTTCTTGTAGCTGTGGCTCACACTTCATACTTAGATTCCTCCATCGAAGTATGTAGTCCACCAAAGTTTCGTTCGGCTTCTGCTTCTCTACCACTAAATCACCTATAGTGATGTGGTGCTGAGCTCCGCAAATCGCTTGATGAAGAGGTTCTCTAATTCGAAAATGTCTTCACCAAACCGTTCGGTAATTCCGCATACCAATCAAAGGCGATTCTCCGATGGCTGCCGCCAAATTGTCGGAAGAGTAAAGCATCACTTCCGCCAGACATTGCAACAGTCGGCACGAAAATGTGCAACATGTCCGCCGAGGGTTTCGGTTCCATCAAAGGTCTTGAACGAGAGGTGGTACGAAGCCTTTCGGATATCGGACGAGCGTCGAATTCTTCGGGGTAAGGTCAACCCATCCGAATGGATGTCCCGCTCTTTGATTGTGCCAAGGCTTCTCGCACCTCGCTCGTTCCACCATGCTCTTGATATCCTTTTCCGGAATCATGCTTTGTGTTGCATCCTTTTAATCGATCATCCCCGTTGACGGATGTAATCTCCTTTCCTCCGTCTACAATGTGAATAACTTCTAGGGGTGTTTCTCTTTGGGGTCGAACCCGACTCGGAGAGTGTCTAGTGGCCGCAGCCATCTCTTCCATCCTTTTTGCCATTTGGGCAATCGTATCATCTTTCTCTTGAAGCTGCATCCTCATCACCTCCGGCTCCTCTCTTTCTGCGGCTGTAGGAACACCTTGCGAAGCTGACGAAGCTCGTGTTTCAACCATGTTAATTTCTGCATATTCATCATCCATGAATTCTGACGAGTCGACTTCATCTCTGAATTTTTCTTCTCTTTCTCTTGCTAATCGCTGAATATCTCGTTCTTAGCTTTTCCATAGCATCTTCTAATGGTCTTTTCGTACATCCTTGCGGCTTGTCATGCGATAACCGGCTGGGTTTCCTTCTCATGAGTCCCCTTTATTGCGGTAGCACTTTCTTCGGACTCAAGTCTCCTGACGAGACTTTCCTTCTCAGGTTGTTGTTTTAATCTTAATTGTCCGATAGTGGGACGCCATACCATCCTTCTAGCAGCAGAAGGTCTAGGACCGGATGGTCTGTCAGCCAAATGCGGAAGGTGGTATCCTCCCTAATTTGTAGTCCTGAAACAACGATAGGTGGACTAGCTTTCATTCTCTTATTTGGCTTTTCCGCAGCAATAGCAGGTTCTACTCGCAGCCCAAGATGGGATTTGGCCAGCACCCACCCTATCATTCTTAAAATTTCTGATACAGGGCATTTTTCTTTCTTTCCTAACTTTTTTATCAGGGTTTGCAGTCGAGTAAATGGCGTAATTCTAGCCCTTTTCTTACGACCTTCATTGTAATATGCGGGCTAAGGGAATGCAAAAGCAATCTTGCGGACATTTTCCTCATCCTCTGCGGCGGAGAGGGGATGAAACCTACTTCCTCCCAAAAGTGGTATGTATTCAGGCAGTGGTGTATACTCGGGCAGCTTCGGGATTTCCTCCAGAAAGCAACTTCAGCAGCTTCCGGCTTCTCTAGCAATCCTTCTACTTTTGTTCCCCCTCCGAGTCCGTGTCGTGGTGGAATTCTCGAGCCGGACTCGACCTCGAAAACGGGGGTCTCACAGAAGATTCGTACCCTCCACAGTTCATCACAGCTTCCGAATTTCCTTCCCTTTAGCTCGGCGTGCCGGGGTAGGTACGAGAGACAACTAGACCAGGTGGGAGTAGCAACAACAAGTCCTTCGCGAACAACAATACTCCTCTCGACTGGAATCTTTTGCAGAGGAGGGAATTCATGAGTTCACTCGAGGTTAAACTCAATCAACGGCTTCTCGCTTCCAGTACTTTGCTTGTGAGTGAAAAGAGAGTGACATCGGGGATTTTGATGTCGGTGTCCCCGAATCCTTGTCCGAATCGAATGATTCCATTATCGAGTAGTTCGTCCTTGAACACAGACTGAGTCCAAATCTCGTTGACGAAGGAGAAGATCGGCTTTGGGGCTTCCATTTCTGCAGGGCAGATTCCAAGTGTTAGTCCCCGAATCGTGCTTCTTGTTGTCGTAAAACTTATGACGAAAACGAAAGAGTCCGAACACATTTCTGTTTATCTTAGTGTATTTGTGGTATTTAAAATAAAATTTATTTAGATAATTGTTTTTCTAAAAGATTTGTTCGTTAGGATGAAGAATTATTAAAAGAAGGAGAGTTGCAGGAAGGGTAAAAGGAATCGATTAGAACCGGAAAAGGAAGAGAAAGTCTTGTAGAAACTTCTCGACCCGCAAGATGACTCGCTCCTAAACTAATACCTATCGGGGGCCCACCCCACCTCAGAAATGAGGTAAAAGGATCTCGGAACCTCTCTGTTTAGGGGTGTCTAAACAGTGACTCCTAAATCCGAGAGAATGTTGGCCATACTTGTTCAAGGTAGAAATGAACATAGTATCCCAACGGGAAGAAGGGTAGTTTGATCCACTAGGGACATGGATACACAACCGATTCTTTTTTTGAAAGCAGAACTATCCGATTAAAAATGAAGAGAGGAACTATTCCCCAACGGAGTCGCTGTAAGTTGTCGGCATATTTTTAGAGTTATGTGTATTATTTTAAAAAGGGGTCGCTTAACGTAAATTGTCTGCGAATTTTAGATTTTAAATTTAATTTAAATATATATATATGGTTTAAAAAGTAGTATTTGATTTTAAAAATAATTTTAAGATATGAAATCAAACCGATCTCACATCCCAGATAGTTTATATAAACGAGCGCCGCATCACAAACTGTGTATCTGTCCCGAAGAATAGACACACTGCTCAATGATAGGGCTCAGTTAAATAAACTAGGAGATTTGTGACATCCGTTTGGTCTGCGAACCAATTTTATAAGCCGACAAATTCCCCTGCTTAATATAAATGATTTAAGCAGGGTTTATATTACCTGGGTTCTTAAAGTTCCCTATAAGGGCAAGCCCCTATAGTTAATTACATCTTAAATGACGGGAATCACTTAAGAAAACTCTCGATAATAATCAATAATTCTGCTCTCAAGAATCTCAAAGTTTAAGTTTTCAAGGGATTGAATTTTAGAATTTCAATAGGGAATGGATCAAGTTTGGAACATTTTGTTTTGGGAATTCAAAGGAAGAAAGGTAGGAGAAATTACGCATTCGAAGCGAACTTCGGTAATTTCCCGACTATCCTATTGTTTGGCTTAAATTTAGGAAAGTCCTAATTTTTATTTAATGTTTTGATCTTGTCGATTTTAATTAATTAGGACTTATATTCGTATGACATGATCATACAAATAGCCTTGAAGATTTGAGGGTTTATGTCGTATCGAACGGCTACCTCGGAGTCCTAAGACCGGTTAGGGCTTAATTTGCAATGCAAATGCCTAACAAGAGGTTGAGGATTTATGTTACACTAAGAAAACTACCTCGAAGTCCTATGGCTTGGTTATTTAATTCTAAGAAAGTTTTGCTGAAGTAGACTTAGGTTTTACTGATGACGATGGTCGTGCTGCCCACCATGCTCCGAGCTCCTTGTTGTTGCAGAGGGTTAGTTTTAGAAGATTGTAATCAAATGAGAAGAGAAGAGTTTGGTTTTAGAAATCTTAAAGTCCAAGAGTTTTTTTATGTTTTAATTAAAACAAATCTTAAAGTTGATTATAACAACACCGGTTAAGATCCCACGGTTCCGTCTTTCCGGCATCGTTATTTTTATTGGATTCACTTAGTCCAGATGAATTTGCTAAACTCAACTAAATGAGTTCCACACTTTCATTTAGACCGTGGAAATCCCGTTAGCAACACGTAGGTTACATCATCTGAGGTATTCACGATCATCCAACAAGACGTTTTAATTTAGTTGTAATTGTAGTTTTGTGTTCTGTTTGTGATTAAATTTTGAGTTATTTTATATTTTGAAATGTTGTGGCGGTGAATTTTATCTTGTAATGACTTTTAATTTAGTTTTGGTTTCGGTTTTAGGGACTATCCTAAAGGTGTGGGTTTTCATGCAACGATTGTTTATCATGCAAGAAAAGCAAAGTGCATTTTGCAATAAAGTAAATTGCAAGGAGGTAAATTGCAATAAAATAAAAGCGTACCTGGAGGGTCTTCCCGTCATCCCAAGCTACACTTAAACACAATTTAGGATATTTAATCATTTAAAGCATGTTCCTAGATAAAGCTAAGGGAAGGGTTATGGTTTTCTACCGAGGTCCTACTCCTATAGCTAGTCATCTCCTATGACGTATAGGTTCTAGTATTTTGGTTTGAGGACGATTTTCTTCAATAAAGAACAATTAAGTTCAATTGTTCTTATAAACATCCTATCATATTGAGGAAGTGCTTAAGACGAATCTTAAACATCTTTTCAATACCTCTAGGATTGTTTTAATCCAAGAGAATTTAATTATACAAAATGAATTAATCATCCAGGAGTTCAAGTTTTGTTATCTTGCTCGAATGAACTAGGACATTTGAATATCCTATGAGTGAAGTAATACTTCACTTAACACTCCATTTAGGAGTTATGACAACATAAGCTTTTGAGGGCAAATTAACGTTCAAGTGATTTGTGATTTAATTTAATTTCAATTAATGGGTTTAAGTTTAGAATAATGTTCAAGTTGTTTTAGATTTATTTTGAATTCTTTATATCTTTGGTGATGTTATATTTAATTCAATTTAATTTAATTTTAATTTAATTTAATTTGGTTTAGTTTTACTTTCAATTTAATTTAATTTAATTTAATTTAGTTTAATATATTTTAATTTAATTTAATTTAATTTAATTTAATATGTTTTAATTTAATATAATTTAATTTAATTTAATTTAGTTTAATATGTTTCAATTTAATTTAATTTAATTTAGCTTAATATGTTTTAATTTAATTTAAATTTAATTTAGTTTAATATGTTTTAATTTTACTTAAATTTAATTTAAATTTTTAATTTTAATTTAATATTTTATATCTCTCTTTTTTTATATATTTTAAAGATGATTTAATTTAATTGTTAAAGTATTAATTTAATTGAAATTTTGGAAGGATTTAATTTAAATGTTTTAATCTTTAATTTAATTTAATGATTAAGTCTTTTGACATTTTAAATCTTGAATTTGGATTATCATTTTAATTAGGAATTAAATGTTATTGAGGTGATTAATTTAGGGATTTTTTTTAATTAAAGAATAAATCTCTTCCTAATAATATCCCTATTTTAATAATTCCAATTTGTTTTTATTATTCTTCCAAGTTTAAACAATTATTTAATTAAGGTTTATTTTAATTATTTTCAAATTATTTGGTAGGTTTCTACCCTTTAATTACCTAAGTTTCAAACATCCAAAAACAACTTAGTATCAAATATTTTACCCACCCTTTTAATTAAACCTAAATTTTTTAATTATAGGTTAAAATTTTAATTACTATTTTGCCCTTTAAACTTACTAATTTCATAACTCACTAAATTGAGCTTAACTGAATTTGAATTTTTTATGTAACTTCACTCATATATCAATCAAGACATCGGAGGAGAAAATGTGATTTTTCCGTATTTAATTTATTTATGTAATTATTTTTGGTGGAAAATAGGGATTTTCAAGGTAAATTCAATAACATGACCAAGGGAAAGTTTCTATCCTTAATAAAATTATGGGACATTTCTAATGACAAGAGAACCACTTGGACCAATTTTGGTGATTTTTTGAATCATATTATTTTTATTATAATTATTTTGAGTTTTTTAGTATTAATTAATTTAAAAATAAAATAAAGGTTGAAAAATGAATTTTATATTTTTAAAAAATCTCTCTGATATCAAGGAAACTAGAGAACTAATTTTTATAATTGTCTGATTTTTATTTGATTTATTAGAATTATTTTAGTGGAAATGCTAGAAAATACATTTTTTATTTTAAAATTACCTTAGGGCTTTAAAATTTGATATCTCATCATAGAGACTTAAGAAAAATATGGGGTTTATTCCTAAGTGATTAAAATTCAAAATGTGACATTTTGGTGAATTTTATTATTTTTGTGATTTTTATTATTTTTAATTATTAAAAATATTAAAATAATGCAAAAAATTAACTTTTTTAGAAAATTACAATTTTAATTTTCTTAAATTCTCATGATATCAGAGAGGCTCCAAAACCAATTTGGTGAATTTTTGAAAAGTATTTTGAAAGTTATGAATTTTTGAAGTTTATGTTTGGCTAAATGACTTAATCAACCCATTTGATAGGGCTAACCTAGTTCAATTGACTTCAAACTTTTATGGTGGGTTTCTCTGATCCTAAAGGTCAATGGAGAATTGATTTCAAGTCAATTTGATGTATGATTAGCTCTAATTAATTAAAGTTCCATTTTGGGTGTTTAAGCCAATTAGGGTTACTCTAAGTGAGTTAACTCAAAACCTATTTTTCCTAGGGTCCTCCGGTCATAAGAAACCTCTCCAAATTTTGCTAGAATTTATTTCACAACATGCTAATTATTGGAATTAAAATACTCAGAATAATGACCTAGAATTGAAAAATCAATAACTCTTCATAAGGATGGCCTCTGACTTTGGAAAATTCATGGAATGTCCCCAAGTTCAGAGGCTTCAAAAGCCCTATGGTCTCATGCCATAGTGAATTGTATACATGCATGGAGAATTGAAAGTGTGTAGAGAGTAAATAAATTATTAAAAAACAAATACTCAATGAAATTAAATGATTTCCTTTCCACATTATTCTCCTCTATTCACTGAGCAAGAGGGTATTTTTATTTTATTTTTAGGATTTTCCTACACAACGTTATGAATTATCTAAGTTCTGGTAATTAAATAAATAAGAAAAATCCTATTTTTCTACTTAAGTGACGCTCGCGCCGACTCAACCTCGGCAGCTCCGAAAGCACACGCGTCGTCTCCTTATTCGGCGCCGCCATCCGACTCAGCGCTCCAGGGACCCGCGGTTCACATACCATCGAGCTGTCCGGCTCGATACACGCTCGATCTGACGGCTCCCAGTCATCGTCTACGACGAGTGTGCACCCGTGACCATCAACCTTCTAACCCTAATTTCTCACTCGATTCTCAACGGATTTTTGTGTTCTTAAGCTCTATGGATTCGTCTTGAAGAGACGAACACATCCATACGGTAAACATGCATCGAAATCGATTCAAATTAAATGGAGAATCTCTCGTAATCTCGGGAAGAAGAGTGAGTCCATACCTTTGCTCGCAGAAGTGAAGCTTCGATCCGAGAGTTGTGTCACCTTCGATCGAGTCCAAGCAAGCTCCGCATGAAGTCCCTCGGCCTCGTGAATTGTTTAGGTATGATTTCGACCACAGCCGATTACAAAGATCGGAGTATGGAACGTGATGGGTGGCTCCGGAGAAGGGGCTTTTGTCGTTAAACTTGTGCTCTTGGTCCGGTTAAGGTGTAGGACCAATCAATTCTGGGATTGGCTCACCGTGGAGAAGTGTCCTCGGTTTTGGGCTCGGATTTCAACTCGAAATCGAGCTCACAGAGAGGAAATGGCAGGGGGATTTCAGTGGGGATCAAGTTCTCTATGTGTGGGGAGTAGTCCGGAATGATTTTGCGCAGTTTCCTTAAGGTTGGTTCAAGACTCTCTTCCATGGCCGAGAGAGGTGGTGTTTAAATAGGAGAGGCCGGAGGGCCTCCGTGGGGAGTTAGGGACCGGGATCACCTGCTTCGTTAAGGGAAGAACAGCTCGCAATGGCCACCGGGCACTGGGGCAACTCAACAAGAGAGAATTTCAATGTCGGCTCACATGCGAGCTCTCGGTGTGGTGTTTTCCGGAAATCCAGCGGCTGGCCGACAGGCATGGGTCACCCTCGGTGTCTAGGTGGGTCGTGGACTGGAGGTTTGTGCAATCAATCGGGCCTTGCCATGTGTAAAGGGGGTGGCTTGGAATGGAATGAGGAAAAGGCCATTTTGGCTTCGTTTGGGTCAACCCATGTGTTCGGGTCGGGTTCACCTCCCCATGACTCGGTTTTAGGCCGAGAGAATAAGTTAGGTCACTCGGTCAAAGGTGGTGAGGTCTCTTTCTAAGAATATTTAGATTAAATTTGGGTTAAGGGGAATCATGGTTAAGGCTAATGAATTTAGGAGATTAAGGAAAGAGTCTCCTCCTTTTGCCCAAAATGGCATGGTGACATTTAAAGAGGCTCTCAAGGCTTCCATGTGGCTCATGCATGGCTTCATGGCTTCGCCATGGCTTAGGATGGCTTTGGCTTCGATTTCATGGAAGTAGAATTTAGAAATTTTGGTACTTTGGTGGAGAATTTTCATGAAGCTTGATTTGGAATGGTTTAATGATGATCTTGAAACTTAGGGGTGATTTTGATTAAATGGATGATGAGGGGAAGTGTCAAGTGGGCTTTGGATGAATTTTGGGCCTTTTGAAGTCACTTTTGATGTGCTTTTAGGAAGGCTAAAGGGGATGGGCCTTTAGGTTTAAGAATGAATTCATGGATGGGAATTTTGTAGAAGTTTGAGCCAAATAATCGTTGGGTTTAGTTTAGGGATATGTCATGAGTGATTTGAAATGAGTTTGGAGTGATTTGGGTTCGAATTGGGTCGGATTTGGGCCTCTTTCGTAAATGGGCCAATGTAGGTCAAATTGGGCTAACTTGGGCCAATGTTGGGCAAGGGTTGAAATTGATGTAAAATTAATATTTGGAAATGTTTATGGGAGTGTTTCAAAGAGGTTTTGACTTTGGTTGGGTTTTGATTTTCGGGGTTCTGGGCTTATTCGGGTTAGGTTTCGGGTTTAGGTCAAAATTGGACTTTTAGTTTTGGGTTGAATTTGAGTGGGGTTTGGGTCCAAATTTTTGGCAAATTATGTTAGAGTTTTTTTTGTGGGGATGTTAGGGAAGGTTTAGAAAATATTTGGGGTTAATTGGAGTTGAATCGGGTTAGTTCTGAGCAAAGTTTGGGTCATGGGTCCAAATTAGTGCTTTAAGGCCAAAAGCGAAATCGATTCAAATGTCAATCAAATTAGACTTGGATTTGGTCTAGATTGATATTTTGGATGTTAAATTGAAGTTTAGAATTGAATTGGACCAGAATTTGGGTCAATTGGGTAGGTTTGGTTTGACATTGGGTTCACTTTGGGTTAAAATGGGTCAAATTGGGGATTTTGACAAAAGTGTGGTAAATTGACAAAATTGGTACATGGTGTAGTTGGACAAAATGAAATTGGGAATAGTTGGGATTTTCTGGAATTTTCTGGGAATTTTCTGAATTTTTTGGATTTTTTGGCTAAGAGGGGCTTTTTGGGTATTTGGAGAGTATTGGGGGGTATTTTTGGAATTTTTGGTATTTTTGGCTATGGATGATAAATTTGAGTGGAGGGAAATGTTTAAGAATGATTTTAGGGAATTTTGGGTAATTTAGGTGATTTTGCAAATTTTTGGTAGTTTCAATAGTATTTGGTAGGTTTGGCGGGTGTGGAGCCCCGGGGGTCAAAAATTGAAAATTTAGAAAATTGAAGATTGGGTAAATGTAAGTGGAATGAAATCATTTTGGTTGAGCCATGAAACCATATCAAACCCACATGAGCCATGAAGGGACTCATTTGAGGCATTCACTATGTTGTTCCTAACCCTCTTAGCCAAGGGCTTAGGGGTTAAGGACCATCCATGTGAATCTTCTCCATGAGTCAGGAGGTCAAGTTGGGTATGGGTGTGGTTTTAGGAGGTGTGTGAATGTGTAGTGTATTGGTGTAGTGTGTGTGTAAGTCAGCCCTCACCAGACTAGGCCAACCAGGGCAGCCCTAAGGCCAAAGAGTCCTATAGGAACTCATTCTTTAAACTTCCACATCTGATCTCAACCCTCTAAGTTATGGGGTCTATAATCAAGTTTGTGGAGTTTGCAGGGAGTTAAGAAGTGGTTTGAATTTCTAAGTGGTGGGTCCCAATTCTAATCATCTAGGATAGTCAAAGGAAAAGCCTAAGGCTAGATCCTAAGTACTAAAGAGAGAAGAGAAAACCTCATCAAAAATGAGGTCAACAATCGTATCAAGTAATACAGAGCTCTAATGGAGTCTTAGTTATCGATCCCACAGGGAAGGCACGTTCCTTACAATAGATAGCGTAATATTGAAATCCAATACTCAAATCGCAATTAAAGTTTACATTTACTTCTACTAACAAGATGCAGAAAATAGTAACAGTTATTCAAACCACAATTACTTCTAATATCTTTAAACATAATTAACTAACACACATACACTAACCTTTGTATTTGAAAGGTTTTGAAATATATGAAAAGTGTCTTTCCTCTTGCAATGAGTATATGATGTGAGAATGATATAGAATGATTATTTATCATATTGTGCCAAATAGGAGCATAAATGTTTTTTTACCCTCAAAAGAGTACCCCCTCTTCCAAGCATGTAAAGAACATTGACATATCCTAAGTTCAGTCACTAAATCTAAGTCTAGGCTGGGAGGATACCAGCAGTCACTACGGAGCTCCCACTCACCTTTCACCTGAAGGCTAACCTTCAACTTTAGTTACCAATTTTAGGACCAAATGGGGATCTCAGCTTGTCACCCCGAAACCTCCAAATTAAGCCCATCAAAACACATTTCCCGATTTTTTGTACTAATTTCCCATGAACTACAAAATTCATTCATGGACATTGAATGGATTCTTTATTATTGTTATAGGACACTCAATCCTTTCGGAGTTAATATACAAAATATTTTAACAATTCAATCGTCGTATCAAAAAGTAAATTAAGTTCAAAATGAAAAACTATCACAATTTATTCAATATTTAAAAGCACTTCAAATCAACATCATCACATCATCACATATCTATGTAAGAAGAAAGACAAAGGAGACTACTCAGAATTCATAGAGAATACACAATAAAACACGGATTTTATATATAAAAGAGAATTTATACAAACCACAATAGCAAATACAACTTATCTCTTTCTCTTCCCCAAGCAAATCCCTTCAAGTTCCTTTGAATCCATTTCTCTCTTCTTTGCAACACTCATTTCTCTCTTTAGAATTGAAAGGAAGAAGCAATCTCTCAGATTACTCCTTATCCTTCACTCCTTAAAGAAGAATCCCTCTCAAATCTTCACTTCTACACTCACTCTTCCAAACCCTAACTCTAAACTCACACTCTCTCTACTTCTACACTTTTCTCCCACCTCTCCTATTTCATCCAAAAACAGTTACATATATGTTTAAAACGAATTCCAAAGAGTTTCCTTAAGCATCCAATCAAAAAGTCGCCAAAACTCTTCATTTTTGAATTGCACTGACATAGGGCGTCGGTGGCGCTCTATCGTCCATTTGATTCTTGAGTCTTTGGAATTTGGCGCCAGCGGCGCCATAAGTTATTTTTTACCATTTTGCTCATTTTCGCTCCGAATTCATTCCTTTTTGCTACTTTTTGCTTAAATCACCTAAAATCATCATACATACAACAAATCATGAAAAATGCATTTCTTTAAAGTGTTATATCACAATAAATGGGTAAAATTATATAGCAAAAATAGTATATATTTTTGGTGCATCACCAGTTATAAGTGCCATAAGAAAGCTGGGAAAAAGTGCTTCTTCCATGGAGTCCCCCGACGTAACTAATATATTCGATCGTTAGGCAATTGGAGATGAGAATGATATGAGCATCATTGCAGATTAATAATCTTAGAGTTCACAACCTATTCAACTTTATTTTTTTGAAAGTTGACATGTGATTCTGAAGAAGATCAAGAAATTGAAAAAAGAGGTACCGAATCTTATGAATGCTATTAATAATATCTCTGATTTATTTGGTCGCTTGGATTGGAGGATGAAAGAACAATTTGATCACATTGGTGAATTGAAGGAGATTTTATAAATTTAATGAAAAAGAAAGATGTGATTGTTGAGGATTCGACCGACGAATTCTCGTATCGTCCCTTCTACAATCTGTTTGTGCATTGTCAATTTATGAGAGATTTCAAAGGAGAAGATAGTACTGAGACAGATGATGAGTAGTGACTCTACTTTATATTTATATTTGGTATTTTTATTATACTTTAGTGTGCTTAGTGTTGGCTTGATTGACTTTGTAGTATGTGCTCGGACTTATTATGCTTGGATTCTGTGTTTGTTTTTAGTTTTCAGTGTTACAATATCGTAGTGTGTTTGTGACTATGAACCTCTATGGCTTGATGAATTCATATGGTGAATGCTTAAGTATGTATGTTAGTAATGTAGATTTTATATACTAAAGTGATGTTTTATGTTGTTTGTGTAAATTTGATGTTAGTTAGTTGCTTAATTGATGAAACAGATGCTTAAAGAGGCTAATTATGTGATGGTGTAACATTTAACGATTGAAATTGCAAAATTTTACATACCCAGAAATTGAACTAGCACCGCCGGCGGTGCTCAAATACAAAGACTTAGGTAATTAGACTTAAATAGAGCGTCGTCGGAGCCCGATTATAGAACAGGCACGAAACACTTTAAATTATTAATTTTTTTCCCTGAGACCTACCTATTTCACCATTTTCATCGTCTTCTTCCTCCAGCCAACACATATTTGCAATCTAGGGCTTGCTAAAGCTTGACACTATTTCATCTCGCCTAGATTACTACCTTCTTGTCATCATAGCGAAAGTAACTCAAAATAGAGTGATTCTCAATTATTTTATTCAGTACTATGAAACGATTGATATTAGAACGATTATCTTCAAGAATATTCGTACTATTGCTAGAGGAGAAACCACTCGGTTGGTTAGAACATCCTCCCCCGATTCATTCATTATGTGCACGTCCGGAGTCGAGTTTGATAAGTATTGAGGAGTTAGTCCATCCACCGAGGCCTATTACTAAGAACATTATTCATACTTATGAGTCTCATGTATTAGTGGAGAGGAGAAAGTAGGAGAACTTATATTCCTACTACTAGTCGGGACATACCATCTACTTCGAAGCACCAACATTATCCGATGTTATTGAGCAGCTGAGGATTCGCAGTGTCGTATTGATTGACTCCATAGCAGGATCGATGAATTTGAGGCTCAAAGCGATGTTAATGAAGATTATATGAGGAGGAGAGTTAAGTAATACATTGCTTACCATGACGCTCAAGTCAGATATATGAGGGGAGACACTGGGGTGACATTTCCTACCTGCCCCAACTATGTTCCTTACTGACTTGATCATGTAGATGAAGCTGGGGATGCTGGTGATGATGACTGGTAATTTTATGATTTTTGTTTTCATTTATGTGTTGTAGTACTTTTATGTGTTGTAATGTATTTTTTCTGTGATGTGTGAAGTTTATAAATATATTTGTGTTAAAAAATGAAAATATAATGAACTCTGTGATAGTTTTTTTAGTGATTTGAATTGATATTGTGATGTTATGTTGGATGTTTAATGTTTAAGTGTTTAATATTTCTTCACCCTGCAAATCTTTAATATTATATATATATATCAGTGTTTCTAACTGTTTCATGCTTGCTAGCTTAATTTTCTTATTAATACCAGCATAGCTTCTGGAGATTTAAAAATCTCAACACAAAAAGGTTAGTTTTCTTTTAGTCTCAACCTTTTCAAATTTATATGTAATGAAAAACTTAAGTTTGGGGGAGGGTAAAATATTAAATATTATTTGTTCTTAATTAATATAATTTCAAAAATTATTAGCATGACTTTTAGTAGTTGAACATAACTTTAGATAACTTAAATTTTGATTTCATTTAAATATTATAGTAGATTTGGATAAAAGTTTTTAGTAATAAAGGTTAATTTTATAAGGTTAAGATACTTAGTATAAGAGGATTGGATTATAGTTAACTATTTAAAGTAAAAAAAATGTATTTTAGAAATGTTAAGAGACTTAAAGAATTATGTGTAAAGAAAGGATTGTGACTTTATGATGAATTATAAAATTGATATATATTTATAAAGTAAGGAGGCGTTTCAAGTTTCAACATTTGAAAGAGGAGAGTGAAGTTCAAAACTATTAAAGGCTATCTAGATATAGTAATCCTTAAAAGAAAAAAGAAAAAGAGAAAAGATAAAAAGAGAAAAAGAGAAAAAGAAAAAAAAAGGAATAGAAAAAGAAAGAAAATATATGTGAGGAGAAGCTTGAGGAGATGCCTAATCAAAAATTGGCCTCACTCGAATCAACCTCAAGGAAGAAATTTGTTACATTTCTGGATTTATATTTAAAGTATTAGCCTACTTTCTAATAGAGTTTGCATGAGCTTCTTTTTCATAAAGTCTTTCAAGGCACCCTTAATGTGATAAGTTATTGTTCATCTCAAAATGAAAAGATAACTAGAACTCTTAGACTGACTACTGAATGCTCTTATACCTGTAGTTTTAACCTGAGTTACTGAACTTCATTCTAGAAAACTTACCATAATATTCATTTAAATAAAAGATTATAGTATTCTATAAGTGAAAAGTTCACTACTTTGAGTTATATTTTTATGTAGTAAAAGGATTACTTCGAGGACAAGTAATAGTTAATTTTGAATGATTTTGATGCACCAAAAATATGTTAGATTTTTTCTATATAATTTGAACTTATTTTTGGTGATTTTGCACTTTAAAGGAAGGTATTCTTCGTGTTTTGTTGCATATTTGACAATTTTAGGTGATTGGAGCAAAAAGAAGGAAAAATGAACGAATTTGGAGCAAAAAGAGGCAAAATGAAGAATTTAGCCTACTGGCACCGCCGACGCCCAAATACAGGGAGTTCAGAATTTAAATGGTGACCCAACACAGCTGACGCCCTATCCAGCGCCACCGGTGCCCTATATAGCATCGCCAGCATCCTATGTCGGTTTAAGGCAAATTTAATGTATTTAGACGATTTTTGAAGGGTTGTTTAAGGAATCTCTTGGGGAATTCATTTCTATACATTTTCAAATAGATTTGGATGCCAAGAAAGAGAGAGAGGAGAAGGAGAAAAGTCATTCGGAGTGAGGAAAGTATGTTAAGATTTGTGGAGAGTGTGTGGTAAGTGTGTTTAAGTGTGCAGAAGTCTTGTTTTATGAGGGATTCTTCTCTAAAGAGTGTAGGAGAAGGAGGAAAGAGAGAGATTGCTTCTTCCTTACTATTATAGAGAGAGAATAGAGTGTTTTAGTGAAGAGAGAAAATGATTCAAAGGAACTTCAAGGGATTTGCTTAGGGAAGAAATTGAGATAAGTTGTATTTACTTTTGTGGTTTGTATGACTTTGCTTTTATATATTAAATCCATATATTTTTATATCTTCCACATAAATTCTGTATAAATTTATGTCTTTTTTCTTGCAATGAGATATGGTGAAGTGTTGATGTAGATTTGATGTGCCATAAAAATGTTAAGAAATTGTGAAGATTTTTCACTTTGCACTTCATTTACTTTTCAATCTAGCCAATTGAATTGTTAAAATTTTTTGTGAAACATTCAATCCAAAAGGACTAAGTGTTCTACAACAATAGTGGAGAATTCATTCAATGCACATGAATGAGTTGCATAGTTCATGGGAATTGAGTGCAAATAAATAAGGAAATGTGGTTTGATGGGCGTCGAATTGGAGATTTTAGAGTGACAGACTGAAATCCCTAATTTGGTCCTAAATTTTGGTAACTAAAGCTAGGGTTAGCCTTTAGGTGAAGGTAAGTAGGAGCTTTAAAGTGAGAGCTAGTATCCTCCCAGCTTAACCATAGATTTAGTGACTAAGCTTAGGATTTTTCAATGTTCTTTACATAACTTGGAAGAGGGGGTACTCTGATGAGGGTAAAGAATATGAATGCTCCTATTTGACACAATACAAATTTATTATTAATTTATATCAATCACTCATCATAGAATCATTGCAAGAGGAAAGATACTTTTCATATTCGAATCTTATAATACAAAATTTTGTGTGTGTTAGTTAATCCTGTTTAGAAATTTAGAAAGTAATTTTAGTTAATTTAGCTTTAGTTATCTTTGCACTAGCAACTTAAATATTACTTGAACTTGCATTGTGAATTGAGCATTGTATTTCAAATATTTACTATGCTTTAAAAATTTTAGACCTTTCTCGTGGGATCGATAACCAAGACTGCACTAAAGCCCTGTATTGCTTAAACAATATGTATAATTGCATATACGAGTAGCTGCCTAATTATTAAATTAATCTTATTGTGAAACTTAACTGAAACTATCTTTTGAATGTTTACGTTAGAGGCAGCACACCGGGATCAACTAGCCAATGTTTTTTATGCTCGGACCAAAGGGCAAAGAATATTTATGCTCCTATTTGTCACAATACAACATTTTTAAGTTCTAAGCAATTTAAACTCCTCTAATTATTACTAAATATTTGTAAGGAGAAAGTATCTTAAATTAAGAATTTTATTCATTTTCTTAAATACTTTCTTGGATAATTCAGAAAATCTAGTAAGTTTGTTGTTTCACTTGTTTAGTTTTAAAGTAAAATTAAAAATAAAAATTTCCTTTTAATTTACATTAATTTCCCCATAGGATCAATATCTGGTATTTTAAAAAGAAAATCCTATATTACTTGAAACGATACGTATACTTGCGTAGTACCCCTAAGTGTGTTTATTATTATCTAAAAATTATTTAAATCTTGCACACTAGCCGCTTATTTTAGGGTCAAGTTTACCTATCTTTTATAAGTTTAATTATCTGTGTAATTGTGGGTCGGGTCACCGGATAATTACCGCAGACTTCTAGAAGATTTGCACCTAGGCGCTACGGTGTGCTCGAAATTTTATGTATTAATTTTGGACTATTTTGAAGATGTGCTTGAAATGACTCTTAGCGATTTTTAGAGTTATATTTAATAGAACCATTGACGGGATGAAAAGGAGAGTTTTGATAATTGGAGTGAGTGAAGATAGTATTTGGAGTCTTGATTTTTTTTGTGAGAGTCTTATGTGTGGGTTTGTGAGTTTGAGTCTTGTTATGTCTTTTTTGGTTTGTTAATTGGAGGAAGAAGACATCAAAGGAACTCTAAAGGATTTACTTGGGGAGAAGACTAAGATAAGTACTTTCTATTTTGTTTAAGTTATGTTTTATAGCGTAGACTTGGATTTTGACGTATATTATGTTTTGTTGTGTTTTCCCCATGAATTTTGAGTAGTTTTCTTTATTTTTCCTTTTACAATAAGACTTAATCATGTGTGGCATTAGAATGGTTTGAAGACATCTTTTATTCCAAAACTGTGATGGTATTTTCACTGGCTCTTAATTTACATTGCAAACTAGTCATTTGTAATGTTAAAATCTGTTGCGAAATATAATGATCTGGGAGGGCTATGATTTCACCTAACTATTGAATGCCATAATAACCTTATGATAGAGGGGAACCAAGTTATGGGGGGAGCACAAAGTGATAGAGAGATATGTTTTGATGGGTGTAGAATTTTTGTTTCCAGGGTGACAATCCAGATTCTTAACCAATTTGATCTAGTGTTTATAACCTAAGCCATGGTTAGTCATATAGAGAGGCCCCAGTTGGTATTTTGGAAGTGAGAGGCATTGAACCTACCCAGCATAATCATATCAATTAGAAATTTACTATAGATTAGTCAATATTTTTTATGCACTCGAGAGAGGGTAAAGAATTGGTATGCTCCTATTTGTCACAATACAACATTTAAACCTTTAAAATTTTTATTACTACTCTAATTGCGATCTCTTTGCATCTAGTTTCCACTTAAAATTAGAATTAGAAAATATTTAATTTTAACCTTTTTACAAACATTTCGACACTTTCTTCTACAAATTGTGTTTGCAGTTTAAGTTAAAGTTTTTCTACATTATTATAAGAAATTTATCCTTCTCCGTGAGTCCGATACTAAGTTTTTTAAAGAAAGCTCTATATTACTTTAAATGATATGTGTTTTTGCGTAGTATCTATTGTGTGTAAGTCATTAATCAAAAATCTAAATTCTATAACATATCTATTTTGCACAATAGCCGCTAAATATTAATTGGGTCAAATTTTTTGTCATCTTTTGGAAATTAATTAAATCAGTAATTGCGGGTCGGAGATCACTCTATCACGATTCTCTGGTGCGGCCAGCTCATCTGCATTAAGAATATTGTCAATTAATTATTAAAAGCTATTAAAGTCAGAAAAATTTACATACTCAAATATCTATCTATTTCAAAGTGGGTAAAGGAACATTCATATGTTCCTTGTGTTAGAAGACCTCCATGCTTAATCTGCTCGATGGAAACTTTTCTTTTGACTCTTATTGGCCACCTTCAGTTCTTTCGATGTGTGGAAAGTCTCGCTGACTTACTTCAACAATCACGCCTATACATAGGCCAGAAGTCAGGACCTTTGATCGCTGAAAAATTTATTAAGAAATTCATACCTATTTTTGATGAAATTGCACTTTAAAGAAGGGTATTTTCTTTATTTTATTGCAGGAATGAAGAATTTAGGTGATAAAAGCAAAAATCATAAAAAGGAGCAAATTTGGAGCAAAATCATGCAATTTGTGCTGAATAGCCGACGGCGAGATCGAGCTCGCCGACGGCGAGGTTACGAGAAGAAAATTCTGAAGAATTTATAACTGTCTCGCCGACAAGCGAGCCCGAGCCCGCTAACGGCGAGCTAGAGTGGTTTGAAGATCTTCTAGAAGCCTCGCCGACGGCGAGGTAGTTCGTCGTCGACGGCGAGCTAGTTCAAATGGTGCAGATACATTGAACCTGGACACTTTTTGAAGGGATGCTTACACACCTCTTGGTCCTTTGCTCACCTCTAAATATAGAAGCCAAAATTAAGTCTTTAGTGTATTATTTTGTGTGATCTAAGTGTGTTAAGTCGAGTTTTGTGTCTTAGTGTGTCCTTGAGTGAGTTAGTGAGTTTTTAATGAGTTTTGCTGTACTGGAAGGAAGAGTCAAAGGAACTGCGAGGAGTCTGCTTGGAGGAAAATTAAGATAAGTATTTGTATTTATTGTTTTTAACTTTAAATGAAATCCATGCTTAGTTTAGTTTCCATGCATTCTGAGTAGTTTATTTTGTCTTTCACCCTATTTATGAAATTAAGTGACTTGATGAAATTAAAATAGAGATACTTTTATATATTAATAAATTGTGATAATTTTTACTTAAAACTTAATTTACTTTTCAAACTCGGTCATTTGATTTGTTAAAATATGTTGATTATCAACTATAGTAAAAATTACATCCGATATTCGGGGAATTCAAAAGCCTTGGAAGGAGGGTGCAAATAAATAGGGAAATAATATCATCGGGCGTAGAATCGAGCATTTTAGTGTGACAGACTAAAATATTCAATTTGGTCTTATTGTTCGAGAGCTGAAGTGTAGATGTTAGCCCTCAGGCGAGGGGAACGTGGGAGCTCTGAAGTGGCAGTCAGTATCCTCCCAGCCTAGCCGCAGATTCAGTAATCAAACATAGGATTAGTCAATATTCTTTACACCTGGACCAAAGGGTAAAGAATAGGAATGCTCCTATTTGTCACAATACCTTGGAATTATCTATTTAAATTCATCCATCACTTAAATTTCTAAACAAGGGGAAAGATACTTTTTCTGAATAGTTAAGACTTATTTAGCAATTAGTTTAATTTCCTGCACTTTCAATACGTATTATTTTTCTACTTAGTTAAGTTACCTAATTAAAATACTTAGTTTACTTTATTGCGCTTAAATTTAGAATTCCAAATTTTCGTATACTATTTTAAAATTATTATTATTATTATTTTAAAATTAGTTGTTATTTAATTTTCTCTTTCCCCGTGGGATCGATAACTGGGACTCCACTAGAGCCCCGTATTACTTGATACGATACGTATACTTGCATAGCATCCACAACATAAACAATTACAATTCTATACATATAATATAGCGGGGTCAAGTTTTTGGCTTCCTTACAATCAAATTAAAATATCATAATATAAATTTGTGGGTCAAGTTTTTGGCGCCGTTGCCGGGGATTGTAAGAAAAATTTACTAGAGTAACGGACTATTTTAAAATATCTATTCTAAAATTGTATGCGCAAATTTGGAAACAAAAATTTAATACCTTACGATTCTGAATTAGAGCGTACAATTAAAAGAATTAGAAAACAAAAGAAACAAATAATAAATTTAACACAAATGGCGAATATTCCTGAAATTCAAAATATGAACTAATAAAGACCATTAAGAGATTATGCCAACCCTACATCAGATGAAATTCATTTAACTATTCAAAACCCTGATGTAGCTGCTAATACATTTGAACTTAAACCTGCAATTATCCAAATGGTACAAAACAATCAATTTAGTGGTTCACCTACTGAAGATCCTAACTTAAATCTTGCTAGTTTTCTAGAACTTTGTGCTACTTTTAAATATCAAGGAGTATCTGACGATGCTATAAGACTTAGAATTTTTCCTTTTTCATTAAGGGATAAGGCTAAAATGTGGTTGAATTCGTTAGCACCTGGATCTATTAAAACTTGGGGAGAATTATCACAAAAATTTCTATCCAAATATTTTCCACCATCTAAAACTCGCTAAGTTTAGAAATGATATAACTTCTTTTTGTCAGATAGATGGAGAATCAATATATGAATATTGGGAGAGATTTAAGGAACTTCTTAGGAAATGCCCACATCATGCGCTACCAGATTGGCTGATTATTCAAACCTTTTATAATGGATTAGTAGGATCTTTAAGATCAATCATCGATGCTGCTGCTGGAGGTTCATTAATTTCTAAACCATTTGATGAAGCTTATGCACTAATCGAAGAAATGGCAACAAATAATTTCTAATGGCCCATCGATAGAGTAAATCCAAAAAGATAGCCGCATTCATGAAAAAGATGCAATATCTATGTTATCTTCTCAAATTGTTGCTATATCTAAGAAATTAGATCATTTTGGAATGAACTACTCTCCTACTTTAGAAGAAAACTCATCTGGACAAATCATAGAATCTCAATCTAATTATGAAACTTTAAATGCTATTAATAATAGAACTAATAACCCTTATGCAAACTATTATAATCCTGGTTGGAAAACTCATCCAAATTTTAATTGGAATAACACATCTAATCAACAATGGATGAATCAACCTAATCAAGCAAATGCAAACTATAAACCTAATTACCCACCTGGATTTAATAACAATAACCCTCAATTCAAAGATAAGAAATTATCTATGGATGAATTAATTTTGAATTTGGGTCATCAACTACAAAATCAAGGAAATTAACTACAAATTTAAGGAAATCAATTACAAATTCAAGGAACATCTATTAAAAATATTGAAACTCAACTTGGACATATTACTACTCGCGCTAAATAATAGAATACCCGGAACGTTTCCTAGTAATGTAGAAATAAATCCTAAAGATCAAGGAAAAGAACAAATTAAAGCAATACAACTAAGAAATGGAAAAGAATTAGAACCTCAAATTCAAAAAGAACTTAAAAGCCAAAATGAGGAAGTAGAAATTGAAAAGGAAACAATTCAACAAGATTCAAACTTGGAACATCCTTTAATACCTATGAAAATTTCTGTTGAAACACCTCCACCACCATTTCCTCAACGACTAGCTCAACATAAAAAAGATAAATAATTTGCTAAATTCCTTGAAATACTAAAGAAATTAACAATCAATATACCTTTTGTCGAAGCTTTAGATCAGATGCCAAATTATGTAAAATTTATGAAAGATATTCTAAATAAGAAAAGAAAATTCACTGATAATGAAACAAGACTTAGTGAAGAGTGTAGTGCTATTATTCAGAAGAAGCTTCCTAAAAAATTGAAAGATCCTGGTAGTTTCACTATACCCCACGCTATAGGAGAAAAATTTTATGGAAAAGCTTTGTGTGACTTAGGAGCAAGCATCAATCTAATGACTCTATCGATTTTTAAGAGATTAGGATTAGGAAAAATTACACCTACTTCGGTAACCCTTCAATTAGCTGATCGTTCTGTTACCTATCCTAAGGGAGTTATTGAAGATGTGTTAGTAAAGGTGGATAAATTTATCTTCCCAGTAGATTTTATTGTTTTAGATATGGAGGAAGATAAATAAATTCCTATCATTTTAGGAAGACCATTTTTAGCTACTGGAAAAGCCATGATTGATGTTCAGAAAGGAGAATTAACTATGAGAGTAAATGACCAAAAAATTACCTTTAATATTGCAAAATCAATGAAATATCCTGCACTAGAAAAAGATGATGAATGTTTTCGGATGGAAATACTTGAACATTTACAACAAGAACATTTTAAGGAATATTACGAAGACAAATTAGAAAAAGAAAACACTGAATTAATTGAAGATAATAATAAAGAACTAGATTATATTCAGGAAAGATTTGAATTTTTGGATAATACTGAAAACACTAACAAGAATATAGTTCCATCAATTATTAAACCTCCTGAACTTGAGCTAAAAATATTACCTGATCATTTGAAATTTGCTTATTTAGGTAATTATTTAACTTTACCAGTTATTATTTCATCTGCATTAAACGAATCTCAAGAACAAAAACTTGTAGAAACTTTAAAAAAATATAAGAAAACTTTTGGTTGGACTTTAGCGGATATTAAAGGAATTAGTCCTTCAATCCGTATGCATAGAATTATTTTAGATGATGAACATAAACCTAAAGCAGATCCCCAAAGGAGATTAAACCCGATAATGAAAGAAGTAGTTAAGAAAGAAATTTTAAAATGGTTAGATAATGGTATCATATATCCTATATCTGACAGTGCTTGGGAAAGCCCAATTCACTGTGTTCCTAAGAAGGGAGGAGTGACCGTCACTGTCAATGAAAATAACGATCTTATTCCTATAAGACAAGTTACCGGTTCGGCGTATATGTATTGATTATAGGAAATTAAATACCGCCACCAGGAAAGATCACTTCCCTTTACCATTTCTAGACCGTATGTTAGATAGATTAGCCGGACATAAGTATTTTTGTTTTCTAGATGGATACACCGGTTATCATCAAATACAAATTGCTCCCGAGGATCAAGAGAAAACTACATTTACTAGTCCTTATGGAACTTTCGCTTTTCGAAGAATGCCTTTTGGATTATGTAATGCACCAAGCAACATTCCGTAGATGTATGATGTCTATATTTAGTAAGTTAATCGACAATGGAATAGAAGTATTTATGGATGATTTTTCTCGTATTTGGAACATCATTCGACACATGCTTAACTCATCTTGAAAAAGTATTAGAAGTATGTGAGAAAACAAATTTAGTTCTAAATTGGGAGAAATGTCAATTTATGGTTGCGGGCGGCATTGTATTAGAGCATAAAATTTTGGAAAAAGGCATGGAAGTGGACCCTCGAAAAATTCAAGTTATAGCTAAATTACCACCTCCAACTACGGTAAAAGGGGTAAGAAGTTTTCGTGGACATGCTGGATTCTACAGACGCTATATAAAAGATCTTTCAAAAATTACTAAACCTCTATGCCAACTTCTCGAAAAGGACAAAAAATTTGAATTTACAATCGAATGCCTGAATGCTTTTGAACTCTTAAAAGAAAAATTAATTACAAGCACCTATAATAGTTTCACCTAACCGGGAGAAACCATTAGAGCTTATGTGTGATGCTAGTGATTATGTCAGTAGAAGCAGCTCTGGGCAAAGATATGAAAAGATTTTTAAAGTTATATACTATGCTAGTAAAACTCTAAATGATGTCGAAATAAATTATACAAGCTATGTAAAGAGAATTATTAGTGGTAGTATATGGTTTTAATAAATTTAGACCTTATCTGATTGGAACAAAATGTATCGTGCATACTGATCATTCTGCTATCAAATATTTAATGCAAAAGAAAGATTCCAAACTAAGATTAATTAGATGGATGCTATTAATGCAAGAATTTGATTTTGAGATCGTTAATAAGAAAGGAACTGATAATCAAATTGTGGATCATTTATCAAGATTAGAAAATCATGAATTATTTGATATTGAAAATGAAATTATAGACAGCTTTTCCCGATGAACAATTATATAATATCAATGAGTGGAAAATACCATGGTATGCCGATATAGTAAACTATATAGTTAGTAATATTTTACCACCTATGCTAACTTTGCAACAACGTAAAAAATTCATCCATGATACGAAAACCTATTTTTGGGATGAACCATATTTATATAAGCAATGTAAGGATTTAATTATTAGAAGATGTGTACCTTATGAAGAAACCGAACCAATTATTCAAAAATGTCATGATTCGATTTGGAGGACATTTTGGGACCGATAAAACCGCTTATAAGATTCTACAATCCGGATTTTACCGGCCTACTCTATTTAGAGATGTATATAGATATATTAAAACTTGCGATAAATGCCAAAGGGTAGGAAATATATCTAGAAGAAACGAAATGCCTCTAAACTTTATATTAGAAGTTGAAATTTTTGATGTTTGGGGATTAGATTTTATGGGACCTTTTATTCCTTCGTTTGGAAACTCATATATATTAATAGCTGTTGATTATGTTACCAAATGGATTGAGGCACAAGCTTTACCTAGGTGTGATGCGAAGAGTGTTTCAAAATTTCTGATGAAAAATATTTTTACTAGATTTGGAATGCCGAGAGTGATTATCACTGACGGAGGAACTCATTTTAGAAATAAATACATTCACAAACAAGTAGAAAAATACAATATTATTCATAAGATATCCACTGCTTATCTTCCACAGACTAACGGATTAGCTGAAGTATCCAATCGTGAGATTAAACGTATTTTAGAAAAATTTGTAAACCCAAATAAGTTAGATTGGTCTATTAGATTAGACACTACATTATGGGCTTATAGGACTGCTTATAAAACTCCGATTGGAATGACTCCTTACAGGCTTATATATGGAAAAACATGCCACTTACTAGTTGAATTAGAACATAAAGCATATCGGGCGATTAAAGAATTTAATTATAATATGAAGGAAGTCTGTGAGAAAAGATTGTCGCAATTAAATGAATTGGAAAAATTAAGAAATGAATCGTATGATAATGATCGGATTTATAAAGAAAAGATGAAATTATGGCATGATCGGAAGATTAATCGTAGAAATTTTGAACCAGGACAGTGAAGTTTTGCTATATAATACTAGATTGAAATTATTTCCTGGAAAATTGAAGTCTCGATGGTTAGGACCTTTCACCATAACTCAAATATTTTCATACGGAACTATAGAAATCGAAGATCCAAAAACTGGACATAAATTTAAAGTTAATGGACATAGATTAAAACCATATTTCGAAGGTATAAGACCTAACTATAAAGAGGTTTTAATGCTTAGTCGACTCCGATTAATAATTGAAATTAGGTCGGGCTGATGACGTTAAACCAAGCGCTTTATGGGAGGCAACCCATATTAGTTATCTACTTTTATTGTATCTTAATAGTTAGTTTATATTATTGAAACTTTACTACTCAATTATTATTAAAAATCATCACATATTCGAACCTTTATGATGGGAAAAGAAATTATTCGATTTAGAGAAAAATTGGACATTATTTTGAAATCTCGTCGACGGCGAGGTCGATACTCGCCGACAGGTCGATACTCGCCGACAGCGAGGTTCGCGCCTAATTTAATTCAGTTTATTTATAAGCTCACCGACAGCCGAGAACTCCGAAGGCGCTTTATAACTAAGTCGGCGGACGGCGAGAAACCTCCCACCGACAAAGTGAGGAAGTTATAAAAATGAGTTATATATACTTTAAATGCCGATCCGGACGGTTTCAACACCAATTCCTTTGTGAAAACCCATTCTTAAACCATTCTAAGTCTGCCTTCTTCACTAGAATTCATTCCATTCACCATAATGGCTTCCAAATTCTTAGATTCTTCTAAATCCGGAGTGTTTAACCTGAGGAAATTTCGTGAGTGCGGAAGCGCAGCGGATCTTCAACAAGGTTTTGCTAAAGAAAAGAGTTATCAAGGAACGGAGATTTGTCAATCGAGGATTATAGAATTCCACTACGAAGATAGAAGAAATGATCGCACAGCGGCACTGGGAGGTATTTTGTTACACGACGTCTGCTGTTGTTATTCCAGTTGTGAAAGAGTTCTACACTAACTTACATGCGGGCAACAATGGGAATATCTACATCCGAGGAAGATGGGTGACGTTTACTCCATCAAGAGTAAATGAGTTATTCTCTATAGAAAACACCCCGGTATGTCACTATTCAAATTTTGTGCCTTCTCGATATAATATGAATGAGATATTTTGATATCCGATCGATGAACCTAAGATTGGGAAATGCGTGAAGACGGGTATGTTAGTTTCTCCGCATCACTTTTGAATCCTCGTCTCAAAGCACCGGCACTTTTTCATCTCATCTAAATTGTTACCTACTACGAGGGTAAACAAGGTTTCGAAAGAATGTGCTATATTGAATTATTGTATTCAAATTGGATCGCCTATTGATGTGGGATCAATAATTGTTAAGTCCGTATCGGGTTTAATTGTGCATGGGCCGGCTCACTGACTAGGACACCCATCTACTATTTTTGCATTATGCAACGAGCATCGCTTTTCTTATGAAGCTTAGGAAAAGGTTCTCGTTACCTTGGAAGCCGCTTGATCCTACGTATATGTTCCCTACTTCTGACAATAATGAAGACATTACATTTATCTCTCGATAGAGTTTCACGGAATAATCCTATAGCAAGGCCTATTTCGGATAAAACAGAAGTTACTTATGAAGAAAATTAATGGAATGGAGAAAGAACTACGTAATGTGAGAGATTTAATCGACAATATATCCGATTTATTCGATCACATCGATCGGAGGATGAAGGAACACCTCGATCATTCTCGGACACTCGAAGCTAGCTTTCTTCATTTACCGAGACGTAAGGGCTTGATCACCGAAGAATCCGCTTCGAATTTCCCTTCGAGCCTTTCTATAACTTATTTGTGCATCATCGTCATATAGGAAATATCGAGAAGATGAAGATTCCGACCTCGAAGAGTAGTAGTAAAGATTTCCATAGTATGTTTGTGTTTATGTTATTTGATTTGATTTAGATTTTATTATGCGTGGAGTGATGATTTGAATATCTCAAACTTAATTGAGATATGCATCATAGTTTTGTATCAGCATTTAGTGTGTAGTGGATTGGTTTGCTATGCTGATTAGTAGTAAGGATTGAAGTTTGATTATAGAGTTTTAAATTATGTTAGTTTGTATGTCTCATGGATTTCAATATTAAAGTTAATTTGTTGTGTTGTGTGAATTTGTTTGTGTTTAGGTAGCTAATCATCATATTAAAGTAATAAATGATATGATCGGAAATAAAATCAAGGACGAAAATGAGTGACGAAATTTCAAAAAATTTTAAAATTTTGGAATCTCGCCAACGGCGAGAAAAATCCCGCCGACAGCGAGATCGATCTCGCTGACATCGAAGAATTTCTCGCCGACAGCAGATTTTTCCCGAAAGTTTTTGGTTCTGAAAAATATTAGCTCACCGACGGCGAGATAAATCTCGCTGACAGCGAGGTCACGAAAAACACTTTAATTGACTGGTCAAAAACACTATTCATCATCCCCAACCTCCAATTTTTGCAAAAACTGACCTAGGGCTTGAGAGATCTTGGATTTGAAGCGATTTCATCACTCAAAAACACCAGATTTCATCTTCTCTTGGTAAGAGCTTCACTCCTATGCAAAAATTTTTGATTTTCACCATGTATTTTCACCACATTACAAATTTTGGGAAAAATCAAAATGTGGAAGAAATATTCGGTGGAAATTCATGGAATTTGATTTAAATTGCTTATAAATGTTGTAGGAAGCCTTCTTAGGATTATTTTTAAGTTTAGTGAAAATTTTCACGATTTTCACAGATCGATCGAATGGCTCCATGACAAAAACGTCGAGTAGAGTTAGACGAAAAGCGATTCATCAATGCACGAGCACATGCAAAATATTTTGAAAATATACAAGGAAGAAAGTGCATTGTGGATCAGGTATTCAAAAATACGGGAGGAGAAGTAGAGCGGATTATAAAGGAACGAGGCGTGGAAAATTTCGTTATGTTCAAGATAGAGCACATCGTAGAAGTGGTGAAAGAATTTTATGTCAATTTGATCGTCGCCGAAGATGCACCAAGTAAAGGTACGGGTTTTTTGTAGATTTCAATGCCGCAAGAATTAACGTGTTCTATGAATTTCATGACTCGCACTTTAGCGAGTATGAAACTTTGGAACGATGGAAGGACCACTCTGAGGAAGTCATTAACTTTCTCACCGATGGGACCGGAGTATGGAAAATTAAGCGACAGGAAAGAGTGAATTTTCCTCTTTCCAAATTAAATGCGTCTCCAAAGCCTCGGCATTACTTTATTTGCTCTACCCCGTTACCCACATATCACCACAGACGAGGTAACACGAGATAGAGCAATTCCGAATTTCGCATTCGAATAACGAAGCATCAACATCGGGAGAGTTATTTATCAAAATATCCCGGCCACTCCTCGAAATGAAAGTGGAGCCGGATCGGGCCACCCCGGATTGATTTCGCACTCGCCAACTCTCCTGAGGTCGAGGCTAGAGATGATGAAGAATGGGTGGAACCTACGAAACCACTTACTACTCGCTAACATTAAGAAGTACGAGTCCCATGAAGGGTGGAGATCAAGAGTAAGAAGTTATTTTACTCAATCAAGTAGTAGATATACCCTCTACTAGCTATGGACCTCCCGAGCCTACCAACCCTACCCTACAAGATCCGATGAATGAATCGACTCGCATGAGGAGGAGTTTCGAGTAGTTCGGAGAGACCATGGGGAGAAGGTTTGATCATTTTGATCAAAGGATTGATAATCCGGAGAGGAGACATGATTATGATAAGTGAATACCTCCAATAACATTCGAAATACGAGATCGCATATTATGAAGCCGAACTTCGTTATAGGAGTGGAGATTTAGATGTTGTCTTTCCGTAATGCCCTGTGTACACTCGCATCACCCCGCTCGGCCTTCTAAGCGACCTACAGATCAAGGAGGGGATGATATAGTTTGACTTTCATGTCGAAGATTAGGACTTTATGTATTTTATTTGTTTGATGTAAGTTATTTCTGAGGATTGTATATGTTTGTAATATTCAGTACTTTATATTTCGAGACATCGGATGTTAGTTAGATTAATTTGCTCGGATTATTATAATAGTTAGTTTTTGTTTTTGTGTTAGTTAATTGCATTTGTTTTTATGTTAAATAGGATGTTAGTTTTTCTTTAATCTGTTTTTATTTTATTTTGTATTGTTTTAAGTTTTCAAAATTGTTAATCTGTTAGTTCAATTGTTTTTAATATGTTAGTAATTCATATGTGTAGTGTAGAGTTATTTTAATTGTTGTGTTTAATACTTATCTTAGATTTTATCCCTGCTTTTTCTTTAAATTGTTATACATATATGGAGAATACTAACAGTACAGGTTCAATGAAAAATGAAAAAGCATGCAAAATTTTCAAAAAAAAAAAAAGAAAAAAAAAGAAAAGAAATACCTAAACTTCAAAGGTATGATTTATTTACTTTCCTTCTTTTTCATTATTTAGAATAGATATAAAAATTTAAGTTTGGGGGGAGAGTAAAATAGAAATTTAGTTATTAACTTGTTCTCAATTTCTATTTTCAAATTATTATAAAAATGATTTTTATAGCAAATTTTTTAATTTGATTTAATATGAATTATTTTATTTAATTATTATAAAAGGTTAAATGAAATATTTCTAAGTACTTTAATTAATTAAATAGAATAAAATATTTGGTTAAGGGAAATAAGAATATAGTAAACTATTTTTAGTAAGGAAAACTATATTCTAAAATTAAAATTCTTAAGTATTCAAGTGAAAAAGAAAAGATTGAAAATCAATGAAATAAAAACTATGAAGATATATATGCTAAGAAATATTCCTAAGTTTCAAATTTAGGAAGATGAAAATGAACTTCAAAATTATTAACAGGCTCTCCAGATATAGTAATCCTCATTAGAAAAAAGAAAAAGAAAAAGAAAAAGAAAAAGAAAAAAAGAAAAATGAGGAGAAGCTTGAGGAGATGCCTTATCAAAAATTGGCTTCATTTGATTTAACCTAAAGGGAAAAACTTAAATATTTCCAAACTTATGTTTATGGATTAGAATTTTACCTAATAGTATTTTCTTGAATTTCTTATCATAAGAATATCTTAAGTAGTTATTCTTTTAAATATAATCATTCCCGAAATGAATAAGTAAGTAGTAAATCTTAGACTCGATGACTAAATAATTTATTTCTATAAGATTAATTAAATTACATGAATTATTTTTTAACTTTATTATGATATTAATTAATCTAATTCATAGTTATTTAAATTGAAAAATCTTATTATAAAACTCATTATTTTTATGTAGTACTAAAATTACTTAAGGACAAGTAATAAGTAAGTTTGGGGGATTTTGATCGCTGAAAAATTTATTAAGAAATTCATACCTATTTTTGATGAAATTGCACTTTAAAGAAGGATATTTTCTTTATTTTATTGCAGGAATGAAGAATTTAGGTGATAAAAGTAAAAATCATAAAAAGGAGCGAATTTGGAGCAAAATCATGCAATTTGTGCTGAGTCGCCGACGACGAGATCGAGCCCTCAGACGGCGAGGTTACGAGAAGAAAATTTTGAAGAATTTATAACCGTCTCGCCGACGAACGAGCCCGAGCCCGCCGGCGCCGAGCTGGAGCGGCTTGAAGATCTTTGAAGCCTCGCCGACAGCCGAGGTAGTTCATCGCCGACGGCGAGCTAGTTCAAATGGTGCAGATACATTGAACCTGGACACTTTTTGAAGGGATGCTTACACACCTCTTGGTCCTTTGCTCACCTCTATATATAGAAACCGAAATTAAGTCTTTAGTGCATTATTTTGTGTGTTCTAAGTGTGTTAAGTCGAGTTTTGTGTCTTAGTGTGTCCTTGAGTGAGTTAGTGAGTTTTTAGTGAGTTTTCATTGCATCTGAAGGAAGAGTCAAAGGAATCTGCGAGAGTCTCGCTTGAGAAAAATTAAGATAAGTATTTGTATTTATTGTTTTTAACTTTAAATGAAATCCATGCTTAGTTTAGTTTCCATGCATTCCGAGTAGTTTATTTAGTCTTTCTCCCCGTTTATGAAATTAAGTGACTTCGATGAAATTAAAATGAGATACTTTTATATATTAATAAATTGTGATAATTTTTACTTAAAACTTAATTTAGTTTTCAAACTGGCCATTTGATTTGTTAAAATATGTTGATTATCAACTATAGTAAAAATTACATCTCATATTCGGGGAATTCAAAAGCCTTGGAAGGAGGGTGCAATTAAATAGGAAAATAATATCACTGGCGTAGAATCGAGCATTTTAGCGTGACGGACTAAAATATTCAATTTGGTCCTATTGTTCGAGAGCTGAAGTGTAGATGTTAGCCCTCGGAGAGGGGAACGTGGAGCTCCAAGTGGCAGCTAGTATCCTCCTACCTTAGCCGCAGATTCGATAATCAAACATAGGATTAGTCAATATTCTTTACACCTGAACCAAAGGGTAAAGAATAGTGAATGCTCTTATTTGTCACAATACCTCGAAATTATCTATTTAAATTTATCAATCACTTAAATTTCTAAACAAGGTGAAAGATACTTTTTCTCGAATAGTTAAAACTTATTTAACGAATTAGTTTAATTTCCCGCACTTTCAATACGTATTAATTTTCTACTTAGTTAGGTTACATAATTAAAATACTTAGTTTACTTTATTGCGCTTAAATTTAGAATTCCAAATTTTCGTATACTATTTTAAAATTATTATTATTATTATTTTAAAATTAGTTGTTATTTAATTTTCTCTTTCCCCGTAGGATCGATAACTAGTGACTCCACTAGAAGCTCCGTATTACTTGATACGATACGTATACTTGCGTAAGCATCCACAACATAAACAATTACAATTCTATACATATAATATAGCGGGGTCAAGTTTTTGGTTTCGTTGCAATCAAATTAATATATCATAATATAAATTTGTGGGTCAACCTTCTAGCGGGAAACCATATTCAGGGATTTCTTCAGTGAATGATTGTCGAGACCTCCCAAAGGAGCAAGATGGTTGACTGGCTCAGGTTCAGTTATCAATCGCTTCTTTTTCTTTGCAACTTTCTTTTTCTTTTTTCTCAACTATGGTAGAAGTAGGAAGTCGAAAGCCTTCCAAAGCTACAAGACAATAATCTATATTCTTATTAGAGCCGCCAGCCAAGATATAACTCGAAGAATTTCAAAAACCTTGAATGAGCTGAATGCAGCGGAAGCTTTCATGCCTTATTTGTGGAGTTCACTAGGCACGGAACTCAAAGGAGAGTTAATTATTAAATTAATTTCATCATTTACTATTTCATTTATTACGAAATTATTTTTTTGCCCTTATGGTAGTTGTCACCATTAAGGAGCAAAAATATCGAAGGATTAATATATATACAGTAAAAATGAAAACAAAAATCTCAAAGGATCGAGCAACTACGATGGAGTTTTAGGCTAGAAAGTCATGTGACAAAAAGTGAGGAAGACTTGTCTAGTGATCGGTCGACCATTATAACAAAAACTGATTAACTTACCCATCGATCGATTGAACCCTCACCAAAATTGATCGGGTTACTTTGATCAGTCGATTGGACTCCTTGGAAGAAATGATCTGATGGTCAGTCAACAAAACCAGTCGAAACGAAAGCATTCGGCGATCGACAGACATCATATTTCTTTTATATAATACTATACTATTCATTCAACTGACAAGTCGATTCAGTTATTTTGATGATTAAAATAATTGTTATTTTCCTTTTTATGAACTATATTTTGAGACCGCTATAAGTAGGCCAGGACATAAATGAAAGATTGAACATTCTCCCTCACTCAACTCGGTATCCCTCTCTCCTCTCTACACTAACTTTCGAGGTAGATTTATGGAAATACAATACAACATATATGATATCGGATCATTTCTTCATATTCATCATTTGATGGTGCACGTATTACTTAAAATAATAATATAAGAGAAAAAAAATATTACTTCAAATTTTTTTTTTGTGTACTCTATAATCATCAAAATTAATTCATGGCCTGTTAAGCTAACAGAATTTAGCTCATTGATACCAATGATACCTAAAAACTTGATAGACAATTTTCTTAAATGCAATTGTGGCCTTATTAAAAGAAAAAAATTGATATAATCCATGAGTTGTATTTATTTATTTTTATTGGTGTTAAACTAATTTTAGCTCAAAAAATAAAAAAAGATAAAATTTAATATTGTTTATTGTGTTAATCAAGTCGAGAATTTGCGTTTAACTAGCTAAGGGTGTGTTTGAGGCGATACTTGTGTGTTTCCAAATAAACTGCTTATTTGGAAACGCGGACCGCAGAGTTCGAGTCACATTCTGTGTTTACTATAAAAAACCAACCGTGTTTTCAAATAGGCGTCTCAAAAGCTGTTTCAAACAGTCGGCGCTGCAACAGTGGATAAGCTGCCCACGCACCCTAAATCACCCCCCTATCTATCAATAGAATGAATGTAGACGATATTCTGCATAACTTACACGATGGATGGGCCACCTCTTTTGTCCCCTACTTAAAAGTGAGATTCATATGTGACAAAACAATTTTTGTGCCTTTGCTCAATTTTTGTATTTGTTTAATACCTGTATTGTAGAGGGGTTTGTTGGATTGTACTTTATATGACAAAACTTTCTAAAACATGTAATTTTTTAAGAACTTAATTTCTAAAATTAATAATTATTTTTTTTTCATTTTCCTCTATTTATATCTCTATCTTTATATTAACATATTAATATTTTGGTAGAATCTAATAGGATAGCACAATATTTTTTATTTATTTTTACCCTTGCGTTTTGCTTTGTTGCCCAAGCTAAAATTCAGAATAAAAAGTAAAGCATAAAATTATATTAATAAGGGTTACTAACAATATGAAGTTGTTAATATGTAAATAAGGATTGAAGCACAATAAAAAAAATTTTTTGTGGTTCTCAGGTTGAACAGCGTAACAAGGAAAATGAGTGGTTCGACCTTATTGGGTACATGACAGAAAACATCTTGCATATGGTGTCTACGCGTTGTTCAGCGTTCATACTCCAATAAAAAATTTCATATATGACTAGGCTATTTAAAAATAACGAAAATGTATTTATTGTGATGCGATTATAAAATAATTTCAATAATCCCATAATACCACCGGTGAAAAGTACTGAAAACACCTCCTAAAAGATCATGCCAGTAACACTGCAGTTCCGCTTTAATAAACCCACAAAACAACTCGAATAACACCACAACAACACTGCTGAGTAGCGCCAATAATATCGTTAAGATGACCACGTAAATAACACCAAGGCAACATCACAAAAATCAAATAAAATAATTCAAAAAAATCATAATAACAACATAATAATACTCGTGAAAAATGATAATAATAAAATAATATCACTGCAGTGTTATTCAAATTATTTTATTGTAATTATTGCGTTGTTACAGTAATATTATTAAGATATTGTATAAAGTTAAAATTTTATTGGAGTGTGAATACTAACCTATCAGGGGCCTCCATGTTTAAGATTTTTTTGTGACGGATGACTGTGCTACTCTAAAAATGGTTGGGCCCACGTGAAATAATAAGGACGCGGTTGCTTGGAAATGCAATTAGTGCGGGCCCCGCAATCCATCTCCGGGCAGCATTAATTTATTGGGCGTTAGTGGGGGAAGGGCATCGGATATTCCTGGGAGATATGCCTTGCCGACGCTGCCCGAAATTCTAGCAGAAATGCCTTGCCGACGCTGCCCGATATTTCTTTTCTAATCTTCCTCATTGACTGGACCTGACCGGCATCACCCACCACCATTTCTGCTTCCGGCAAACTCGGTGCGCTAAATAATATAAGGAGAACTTTCATCATTATTATAATTTTCCCATTTCATCAAAGAATTTAAATAATTTTATTTATCCTGCTATTACGAATCCAAATAAATTCACTAAAATAAATACAAAAAAAATTCATTCAGATTAGTTAACTTAAGCTTTTCAATAATTTCAATTAAAATGTATTAGCTCGATAATTAATCTACATCAAATGCGTCGCTTAAGATGTTTCTCTTAATAACACTCTTATTGATCTATTCAACCACAAGGTGAGCTTGTAAGGCCCATCTACTTGCCTTAAGGGAGTTTTCCCTCAAGTTTAATATATATGATTGTATGAATTGATCTATTAAGTGAGTTGGTCGAGCTACTATTATCGGGTAGTAAAGGTTAACCCATCTTAGGCAAGGTAAGTTTTCTAAGGACTCGATGAGCTGACAAGCTTCATCCCCTTGAACTTAGTCAGAGGACAAATTACCTACATCTATAATTCTTCAATTATCTTTATCACTTGGATAGTAATATTGCGAGAATAATAATATAAAAATAATCTCTATTAGTATTATAAAATAGATATGAATATAAGTATTTAATTTTAATATGTTCCACAAAGTTTAGGCCCTTGATCATATTTATATATGTTGAGGGAGAAGAGAGCTAGTTGGATTGACCTTCTCCACAAGCATTCTTCCTCCCTCATACCTTTCTTCCCTTCAGACTAATTATCTTTGTTGTGAAAATAAAAATATCTCGAAGGACTATATCACAATTCTTATGGTCGAAGGACTATATCACAATTCTTATAGTCGATTGAAAAAAATCATAATAAATGCTACATTTTTTGAAAATAAAATATCTCGAAGGACTATATCACTCTAACTTATATCGAAAGGGAGGAAGTGGATTGAAAAAAATCAAAATAAATGCTACATTCTCAAAGGAAATATTCAAACTTCACCATGACTTAATTTCTTCCAAAAACCCCTACATTTATTCTTTTACTCTTGCGGAAAGCTGCCAACAGTAGGCCCAATTCTTATTGAAGAGGCTATAGTTTTGAATGCGGCTTATGCCAAATTTCGGGGGCTAAGCAACCTGTCAATTACTTCACAAATAGAGTTTGAATTAGAAGGTATGAGATGAATTCATAATTTTTTTTAAAATGAGTACTAACAATCATTATGAGTTACAATTATCTTCTTAGTTCACTTCATGTTTAGCGAAATCAAAGACGACGATCACCTAGTAAGCTGGTATGCCCAAGTTATTAGAGTATGAGAAATGAATATGAATTATGTGTTTTTCTTCCCAGAGGGGCTAAATGATCTGAAAGAGGAATGATCTGAGCAGCGTGGTCCCAAAGAAGTCGCACCTCCATTAATAGGAAATATCACCCTTCTTATTGTAGGCAAGAACTCGCCCATTGTAGCTAGTTAAATCTAAAATTGGTCTCTGATATTAATAAGTTAATGTTTTAATATATTAGTGATTTTATCCCTTATAAATATTGCTTGTAAGACAGTTATAATTATAGCCTCTACGTCGAAACAAGTGAATTTAGGCGTCAAGATGTTGAATAGAATTATTGTAGAACTCTCTGCGGGATTAAATGTTTCGAGTTCATCTACTTCTATGAAGAAGGCCAAGTTGTACTGCATCTTTTGTGCATTGATGAAGTAAATGGTTGGAATGAAGGACTAGCTTTTTATTTCTAAAAATATTTGGATTCCACCAGTTTAAACTAATGTTGGTCAATTAGCAACTTTCATATAAGTTAGAGTGACTACCTTTGACGAGTTAAACAGATTGTTTATATTGATTAAATTATAAGAATTAAAAATATTTCTTGAATAAAAGAAAGATTTTACTTTATCTCTTATGATTAATTTGATGGCTTTAATAGCTTTCAACAATTTTGGCATGATGTTGGAAAATGAATGTTTTAATTTTTTTGCATTCCTTATAATGATTTACTCCTTTCTTTAAATGATGATGCTTGTAAAAGATTTTAATAACTTACCATCATCCATGAATAGGTTAGGGTTCTCTTATTTTCTATCCATTGTCCTCAATTTCTGATCAATGATGGGCACCTCAATTTTTGTTAGAAGCAGGGCATTTTTTGAAATCAGTTGTACTGCAATAGAAACTTTCATGGACACATTTTTATCTACCCATAATAATCACAAGAGTGAGTTTATTGCTATGATCTTATGGTCGGTTGTTTAACACTCATCTTATTCAGGTGAATCGTGTTATGGCATTGTCTACTACAATATAAAGCTTCATGCTCTGACATTCGCTTCTCAGCTTGAGAAGATAAAAGCCTTTATGCTTGATCATAACACCTCAAAAATGTGTTCTAAGTGCCTTAGTGCTATGTTTCCAGTGCCTTCATGCTAAGCTCTAACTTTTAGTGCATTTCTTGCAAGTAATTAGCACCTCGGTGTTACTCTTTCGGCGTGAAAGAATTGCTTTCCTAGCACCTACACACTAAACTCTCTATTTTGAAAGCATTTTATATATGACATTCGGACTTCAGCAATATCTTTTTTGGCCCTTGGTGCTAAGCTCTCTATTTTGACAGCAATCATCATAAAGAATTAATGGTTCAATGTTACCTTCTTAAAATCTCAGCTCTAATCTCTCTTTTTTTAGAGCATTCCTTATAAGAAATTAGTTCTTTAGCATTGCCTTTTTAATATCTTGGTGCTGAGCTCTCTTTTTTAAAGAGCTCGTCACAATGATTATTATACCTCAATGATCTCTTTCTGTCACTTTAATACTTAGCTCACTAACTGAAGACCTTCTTTTAAGACAATTAATGCTACAATGCTCTTGTCCAACACTATAGCACTACCCTCATTTCAAACAAAGTTGTTTTAGTAGAAAAAATAAGTTTCAGACACCAAATCTTGGCTATAGCTTCTAAGGGAGAGAGAGATTGGGTGGCTAATGATAACATATGCCTGCATTTTATGCCGAGTCAATAGTGGCATCACAACACTATTAATAATTATCACCACCCATGTCAAACTTTCAATATATGTCAAGAGTTATAAAAGTAGCACTAGCTATCATCATCATAGTGACTCCCTAATCTTAATCTTAAAATGGTTTTCCCTATCAAATTATGGGAAGAAAATCAAGGACTTTTTGGATCCTACCCATGAAGAACTCAAGAGACGGGTGTTTTACATTTTTTTTTAGAAAAAGTTAAAATCAAAACATTTAGGAAGATTACTATTGGTAGAAAGCAAAGGATTATTTCAAGCATTCCTTAGAATAGTTATCGGTTGTGGTTACTTCAATTTAAGAATTCTCTTAATCTTCCCTCTTTTCTTCCTACTCACTTTAGTTCCATTCCATTTCTCCCATGGGCTCTCTGTTTGTACTCTACTTTTCAAGGCTTGATCTTTCTTAACTTGGTTTTTGTTTGAGGTGAAAAAATAGCTCGAGTATTAAGAGAGAGAGAGAGAGAGAGAGAGAGAGATGACAACATCATTTTAATCCTATTCATCTACTGTTTACAAGCTTAAATAGATTGAGACTAATCTAAACCTCACAATAATGAGCATCTCACCTCTCCCCAAAATCATCTAACTCTCATATAGGCCCTATGTTTTGATATAGAATGTTAGACATCGACTATGTGTGTAGAGGACCATAGTAAGCCGCCCTTTTCCCAACATGTTTACCCTAAGAGATATCTTGTGAGATACTTGAATCATATGATATGGTGCTATTTTGAAAGTAACACTATAGTGTCATTTTCTTTATGTGTGATGGCAATCCCCGCACCCCCTCAATATAAAGGCCCACATAAAATGGTTCAATTCATGTTCTCGTCGGATATGATTTCAAAGGATTATAACTTGGTCTACTGATCCACTGAAAATTTGATAGCTTTTTACCATTCATTTCATACCTGTTTTAGATGATATTGCACTTTAAAGGAAGGTATTTTTGAGATTTCATGCAGGTACAATGATTTTAGGCCTTTGGAGCAAAAGAAAGCGAAAAGGAGTAAATTTGGAGCGAAAAAAATAAAAGTGCATTTTATTGAACTAGCGCCGAACGACGCTGTCACCAGCACCGGACAGCACCAGTTTCAAGAGAGTTAGGATACTGTGGTTGAATAATGCTTCGAACGACGCTCTTACCAGCGCCGGAAAGCGCCCTATCCCAATTTTGAACTAGGTTCAATGTATTTGGCCAGATTTTGAAAGGTTGCGTGAGGAAACTCCTGAGAATTCAGTTTTGGCCGAATTTAAACACTTTTGGAGCTAAATTTCAAAGGGGGGAAGAAAGGAAGAGAAGACTTTAGAGTATAGAGAGAGTTTCTTTCCATTTTGTGTAGTAAGTTAGGTTTTGTATTTTCTCTTCTAAGGAGTGTAAGAGGAGAGGGAAAGTGAGAGATTTCTTCTTCCTTACTATTCTAAAGAGAGAATTGTGTGCTATTGTGAAGAAAGAAGAGGAGTCAAAGGAATTCCTTGAGATTCGCTTCGGGAAGAATTTGAGATAAGTTGTCTTTACTTTACTCTGTTTATATGACATTGTTTTTAAATATAAAATCCATGTTTTGTCATCTTTTCCTCATGAGTCATGAGTAGATTTCTTTATCTTTCTCCTTTTCATGTGATGTGTTGGTGTTGTGAAATGAAAATGATGTGCTGATTTATTATGGAGAATTTGTGATGACCTTTACACTTAGAACATTATTTACTTTTTGATTTGGCTAATTGAATTATTAAAACTTGTTGGGAAACATATGTTCCGAAAGGCTAATGAGTTCCACAACAAAAGTGAAGGTCACATTTAATGTCCACGAATGAGTGATGTAGCTCATGGTGATTGAGTGCAAATAAATAGGGAAATGTACTTTGATGGGCGTAGAGTTCGAGATTTCAGAGTGACAGGCTAAAATCCTCAATTTGGTCCAAATGTTTGGAAACTTAAGCGAGAGTTAGCCTTCAGATGAAGGGATGTGGGAGCTCTGGAGTGAGAGTAAGTATCCTCTCAGTTTAACCACAGATTTGGGGACTAAACTTAGGATTAGCTAATGTTCTTTATACGTTGAAATATGAGTAAAGCATAGGAATGCTCCTATTTGGCACAATACATTTGTATCACTGATCTATGTCACAATAATAATTACATTATGATTGGAAAGGAGGAAGACTCTTTCTTGAAACTGTACTTTGTTATAAATTTAGTCTTGTGTTAGTGTAACTACTAGAGTTTAGAATGTGCTTTGGTAGAAATAGTAACTGAATCTGTTTGTGTTTACTTTAAGAATTAAATCAGTTGTAATTGTACTGTGATTCAATAAGTGATTTCTATGCTACGCCATAAAGTTAAAGCCTCCCTGAGGGTTCGATATCCAGGACTTCACTAGAGTCATGTATTTCTTGAGCGATACGTATACTTGCATTAATTATGTGACTCATTATCATCTAAATCAATATATATATATATATATATATACATATATATATATATATATCGAGTTAATTAATTTTTGCAAATTAAAAAAGTCACACCAAGTTTTTGGCGCTGTTACCGGGGAGGCAAGGTAAAAGAAAAAGTAACTGTTAAAATCTAACTCTTGTAGTAGTTGAAATCTTATATTTGAATGCAAGTCATAGTTGTGTGTGTCTGTTTATTTTTAGTGTTTTTATTGTGTTTGCATGTGTAGTATCAGATCTATAGATTTAGTGCCTTACGATTCTGAATGAAAGCGCACTATTAGAAAAATTTAAAAACAACAAAAACATTATGTAAATCCTTATAAAATGGCGAATAATTTGACCAATCAAAATAAAAATATACCAAGACCTTTAAGAGATTATGCTAATCCAACAACAGAGAAATTCACTTAACTATTCAAAATCTTAATGTAACTGCTAATTCATTTGAGCTTAAACCTGCTATTATCCAAATGGTACAGAATAATCAATTTGGAGGAACACCTAATGAAGATCCTAACTTACATCTCGCTAGTTTTCTAGAACTGTGTGCTACTTTTAAGTATGATGGAGTGTCGAACGATGCTATTAGAGTTAAACTTTTTCCTTTTTCATCAAGGGATAAGGCTAAGGCCCGGTTAAATTCATTAGCACTTGGATCTATTAAAACATGGGGAGAGATTTCACAAAAGTTTCTGTCGAAATATTTTCCTCCTTCCAAAACTACTAAGTTGAGAAATGATATCACATCTTTTAGTCAGTTTGATGGAGAATCCATATATGAAGCTTAGGAGAGATTTAAAGATCTTCTGAGAAAATGTCCACACCATGCTTTAACAGACTGGTTAATAATTCAAACCTTTTATAATGGATTAGTGGGATCATTGAGATCGATTATCGATGCTACAGCTGGTGGATCATTAATGTCAAAACCTTTTGATGAAGCATATTCCTTAATTGAAGAGATGGCTACTAATAGTTTTCAATGGCCCTCTAAGCGGGTAAATCCTAAGAGAGTAGCCAGCATTCATGATTATGATGCGATAACTATGATAGTCTCTCAAACTGCAGCACTTTCTAAGAAAATAGATCAATATAGATTGAATTATTCTCCAACACCCCCCATGTTAGAAGAAAATTCATCAGGACAGATGCCAGACTCTCAAATGTCTTATGAAACCTTGAATGCTATACATAATAAAGTCAATAATCCTTATTCAAATTATTATTATCCTTGTTGGAGGAATCATCCAAATTTCAATTGGAATAACACCAATGCTATTGTTAATCTGCAATGAGGAAACAATCCTATGAATCCAGTTGGAAATCTAAACAACCAAGGAAATACCAATTTTGGACCCTCTTATCTTCCTGGTTTTAATAGTAATCAACAATTTAAGGAGAAGAAGTTGTTTACTGATAAAATGATTTTGAATATAGGTAATCAAATTCAAGCTCAACGTTGCAATGAAGAACACTGAAAATTAGTTGGGACATATCTTCACTGTGCTTAATAATAGACCTACTGGGAATCTTCCTAGCAATATTAAGATCAACCCGAAAGATCAAAACAAAGATCAAATTAAGGCTATTCAATTAAGGAGTGGTAAAGAAGTGGAACCAAGAGTTAAAAAAGAAGTCGAAGTTGAAAGAGAGGAAGTAAACATTGATATAGGTTCTAATAAGATATATCCAGACGAATATCCGCTAGAACCAATGAAGATAACTGTTGAAAAACCACCTCCTCTTTTTCCCCAAATACTAAAGAAATAGAACAGGGATAATAGATTTGAAAAACTTTTGGAAATTCTTAAGAAATTAAAGATTAATATTCCTTTTGTTGAAGCATTAGAGCAGATGTCTGATTATGCAAAGTTTATGAAGGATATGCTTAAAAAGAAAAGAAAGTTTAAAGACCATGAGATTGTTGCACTCAGTGGTGAGTGTAGTGCAATTATTCAGAAAAGCTTCTTGAAAAGCTTAAAGACCCACATAATTTCACTATGCCGTACGCTATAGGAGAAAATTTTTTCAGAAGAGCTTTATGTGACCTTGGAGCTAATATTAATTTTATGCTTTTATCAACTTTCAAAAGATTGGTAATAGGAGAAATATCACCTATATTTGTGACTCTTTAACTGGCTGATCGTTCTATCACTTATCCTGAAGGAGTTATGGAAGATGTAATAGTAAAGGTGGATATATTTATCTTTCCTGCGGAATTTATTATATTAGATGTGGAGGAGATAAATAAATTCTAATTATTTTGGGAAGACCATTCCTTGCTAGTGGGAGAGCGATTATTGATGTCCAGAAAGGAGAATTAACTATAAGAGTTAATGACCAAAAGGAAACTTTAAACATTCTGAAATCTATGAAGTACCCTTCAACTGAAAAAAATGATTAGTGCCATCGAATAGAAGTCTGCAATTATTTGAGAGAAGATCATTTTAGAGAAGTATTTGAAGAAAATCTGGAATGTGAGGATGAAAATGAAAGTGAAAATGAAGATGATTTGGAAGATATGAAGAATGAAAAGTTAGACTTTGTTCAGGTAAAATTTGAAAGATTGGAAACTATGAAAAATAGAGACAAAAGTTTAATTCCATCTATCATTAAACCCCCTGAACTTGAGCTAAAAATTCTTCCTAATCATTTAAATGAATATCAAGAACAAAAATTATTGAAAACTTTAAAAAGATACAAATAGGCTTTTTGTTGGTCCATAGCTGATACTAAAGGAATCAGTCATTCGATCTGTATGCACAGAATTTTGTTGGATGAACAACACAAACCAAGAATTGATCCACAAAGGAGATTGAACCCAATAATGAAAGAAGTTGTTAAAAAAGAGATTTTAAAGTGGTTAGATGCTGGAATTATATATCATATTTCTGATAGTGTTTGGGTGAGCCCAATTAATTGTGTTCCTAAGACAGGAGGAGTGAATGTTGACGTACATTTTCGAAATGAATTTATACTGACAAGACAAGTCATTGGTTGGTGAATATGTATTGATTATAAAAAATTAAACGCTGCCACCAGAAAAGATTAATTTCCTTTACCCTTTTTAGACCAAATGCTAAACAGACTTGCTGGACACAAGTTCTATTGCTTTCTCGATGGATATACTGATTATAACCAAATATCTATTGCTCCCGAGGATCAAGAGAAGACTACATTTAATAGCCCTTATGAAACTTTTGCTTTTAGAAGAATGCCCTTTGAATTATGTAATGCACCAGCAACATTTCAATGATGTATGACATCCATATTTAGCAAATTAATTGATGATGGAATAAAAGTGTTTATGGATGGTTTCTTAGTATTTGGAGATTCATTTGATAGATGCATATGCAACTTAAAAAAGTTTTAGAGGAATGCGAAAGAAAAAAATTAGTCCTAAACTGGAAAAAGTGTCAATTTATGGTTACAGGAGGAATTGTGCTTGGGCATAAAATATCTAAATATGGCATGGAAGTAGATCCTGTGAGAATTCAAGTTATAGTAAAATTACCACCTCCAAAAACTGTGAGAGGGGTAAGAAGCTTTTTGGGACATGTAGGATTCTACAGGCAATATATTAAAAATTTTTCAAAAAATTCTAAGTCTCTATGCCAGCTGTTGGAAAAAGATAGAAAGTTTAATTTTAATGATGAATAATTAAAAGCTTTCGAATCTATTGAAAGAACTGCACCTATAATAGTTTCACCTGACCGGGAAACCATTTGAATTAATGTGCGATGCTAGCGATTACTCTATCGGAGTTGTTTTAGGGAAAAGACATGACCAAATGTTTAAAGTTATATATTATGCTAGTAGGACTCTTACTGATGCTCAAATTAATTACACTACTACTAAAAGAGAGTTATTAGAGATTGTATATGCTTTTGAAATATTTAGATCACACTTAATCGGAGCTAAATGTATAGTGCATACTGATTATTCTTCTATTAAATACTTAATGCAAAAGAAGGATGCAAAACCAAGACTGATTCAATGGATGCTTTTAATGTAAGAATTTGATTTTGAGATCGTTAAAAGAAAAGGGGTTGATAATCAAATAGCTAATCATTTATCTAGACTTGAACAACCTAATATGTAAGACTTTGAAAAGAAATTATTGAAACTTTTCCTGATGAGCAATTATATAATATTATTGAAGGAAATTTACCGTGGTATGCTGATATTGTGAACTACATCGTGAGTAATATTTTACCACTTGATTTAACAATGAAACAACAGAAAAAATTTAAGCATGATGCTAAATTTTATTTCTGGAACGATCCTTATCTATACATGCAATGTAAAGATCTTATTATTAGGAGATGTGTGCCTTATGAAGAAACTAAAAAAATTATTAGAGAATGTCATGATTCTGAATTTGAAGGATATTTCAGAATTGATAGAACTGCACATAAGATTTTGCAATCTGGATTTTATTGGCCTACAATTTTCAGAGATGTTTATAAATTTATCAAAACTTGTGATAAATGTTAGAGAATAGGCAATATATCTAGAAGAAATGAAATGCCTCTTAATTTTACTCTGGAAGTTGAAATTTTTGATGCATGGGGATTAGATTTTATGGGACCATTTATGCCTGCATGGGGAATATATATACTGATTGTTGTTGATTATGTACTAAAATGGATTGAGGCAATAGCTATACCAAGGTGTGATGCTAAAAGTGTTTCGAGGTTTTTAATGAAAATATTTTCACAAGATATAGAAATTCGAGAGTAATCATCACTGATGGAAGATCCCATTTTAAGAATAATCTGATTCAGAGATTGGAAGAAAAATATAATATTGTGTATATAATCTCTACAGCTTATCATCCCTAAACTAATGGTTTAGCAGAGGTATCTAATCATGAAATTAAATAAATTTTGGAGAAAGTCATTAATCTGAGAAATTGGATTGGTCTGCTAGATTGGATATTACTTTATGGGCATACAGAACTGCTTATAAAACTCCTATAGGAATGTTCCCTTACAGATTAATCTTTGGAAAAACCTATCATTTACCAGTTGAATCAGAATATAAAGCATATTGGGTGATAAAGAAATTGAACTTTAATTTGAAAGGTACTGGTGAGAAGAGACTGTTGAAATTGAATGAATTGAAATAAACCATAAATTAATCATATGATAATGATAAAATATACAAGGAAAGAAGAAAAATATAGCATAATTGGATGATTGTTAAAAAGTAATTTGAACCAGGACAAAAAGTTTTACTATTCAATACAAGATTGAAATTATTTCCTGGGAAACTGAAATCTAGATGGACAAGACCTTTCATTGTCATAAAAGTATATCAGTTTGGAGCTGTGATTATCGAAGACCCTAAATCTGGAAGAATATTTAAAGTTAATGGCCAAAGATTAAAACCATATTTTGAAGGCAATAGTCCTAATTTTAGAGAGTTTTTAATGTTCGATCAACCTTGATAACATAAAGTTATGTCAGACTGAAGACGTTAAATCAAGCGCTTTGTGAAGGGCAACTCATAGTTATTAAATGTGTACTTTATTTTATATGTTATTTGTGTTTGTTTGTTACTTAATTAAGTCTCATTCTTCCTTAATTATCATTAATAATATTTATGAAATGAATCAAATAAAAATTTGGAAAAAAATTGAACGAAGTGAAGTTTGGCGAAATTTGAACTAGCACTGAGCGGCACTGCTATTAGCGCCACTATTTAGAAAATCATTTCTCGTCTTTAAAATCTGAGTTTTAGCAATTCTACGCAGTATATCCTCCATTAGAAATCCCAAAAATCACCCATGGAACTTCTAAAGGAACGAAGAGGAAGACCCAAATTCTTATCCAAATGGATTCCGACTTGATGGAAATTCAAAGATTTCAAGTGTTCAACTGTAGAAAGTTTGTAAATTTCGAGGCGCAACGAATTTTCAACAAAAATATCTCAAAAATAAGATTGATTAAAGAGTGAGGCTTTGTAAATCGAGGTACGAATTCTCCTACGACTAAAATTGATGAATTTATTTTTCAGAGATGTTAAGAAGTATTGTGTTATAATACCACCGCCGTAGTTGTTCCGGTTGTGAAGGAGTTTTATGAAAATCTTCATGGAATCAACCAAGGATCAGTTTATGTGTGAGGTAGGTTTGTCACATTTACTCTGTCAAAAATTAATGATTTATACATGATTGAGAATGCGCAAATCTGCCACTATTCAAATTTTGGCCCGATGAAAGACAATAGGAATTTATTAGTTAAGAGCACCTTTTTCTTGTGAATATGAAAATTTTCCTATTGCAAATGAAGCATTGGATAAGATTGTAAACTTTTTGACTGATGAAAAAGGGGAATGGAAGATTAATCAAAGACTAAAAGTTTACTTCCCCCTTTCTACTTTGAATCCTGTGTCAAAAGCCTGACATTATTTCATTTCTGCAAGACTGTTGCCTGCCAACCATCACAGTGACGTTACTGTTGATAGAACTGTTCTAAATTACTATATTCCGAACATGAAGAATATAAATATTGGGGCTATTATTCATAAAAGTATTTTGACAAGCTCAAAAGGAGAAACTACAGGAGATACTAGGACACCCCAGTTTGATTCATGCCTTATGCATTCTGTCAGGTGTAGTGATTGAAGATTCTGATGAGGTAGTCCATCCCCTGAAGCCCATTACTAAACTGAATCTGATGATATATGAAGCCCATGTAGGATGAAAATGGAGTAAGAAAGCTGATGAGCCTTCTTTTAGTCAAGATAGACCATCTACATCTAGGGAGCCTAATCTGCATGATTTTATGGATCGATTAGAAAGCTTAAACACCAGAGTAGAGGGACTAGAAGTAAGGAAAAAGATTAATGATGATTATCAAGTGCGGTGGAGAGAATATGAGATAGCCTATCAGGACACACATATGAGACTTTTTAGGGGAGACACTAATGCTGTATTTCCTACTTACCTTGAGTATACTCTATACCAGCCTGAAGAACCTGAAGATGGTGGAGCTCGTGCAGAAGATGAAGATTGGTAGTTTATGTATTTTTATTTTTATTTTTCATTGAACTTATTGATGTATTTGTGTTTTGTATTTGTGATGTACCTGAGACTCCTTATGATTTGTATCTGAGATGTTATATGTGTATGTGGATGTACTTGTAGTAGAATTTATTGTTGATTTGTAATGTATGCGATGTGATAGTAAAGTTTTTATGTGTTTGGTTTGCTAGTTTAATTTTTAATAGTAATGGTTGGATGTTAATGCTATGTGCACTGTTTAATGTGTATACTTCTTCTTTATAAACTTCTAACCCATATTTGTGTATAGAAATGCTTCTTCATTATTTCAGGCATCATGTTCTACTTTATGAAGAAAAACCTGCTTAAACTCAAAGGTATGAAAAGACCAGCATATTGAGGTATGAGTTATATAATTAGATTTTTTCTTTCTTCTATGTTAATTATATTCAAAATCTAAGTTTGTGGGAAGGGAAATAATTAACTGTTAATTATTCTCATTTAAAATTACTTTGAAAAATTAGTAACATGATTTCCTGTAATATAAGTTAATTTTAGATAACTGTATTTTGACTTTATTTAAGTATTTTATAAAATCGAATGAAAGTATTGGGCAATGAAAAGTAATTTTGTAATGTAAGATATTTTGGTGTAAAAGAATAGGACTATAGTCAACTATCAAAGTAAGAAAAACTGTATGTTTGAAATATTAAGAATCTTAAAATTTTATGTGATATGAAAGGATTGAGTCTCTATGATGAATCATTAATAAGCTAGATAAATGCTTATAAGGTAAAGGAATGTGGTAAGTTTCAAATTTAGGGTGAGAAGGGTGAAGTTCAAAATCATTATAGGCTATCTAGATACAGTAATCCTCAAAGAAAAAAAAGAAAAGAAAAACAAAAAGCAAAAGAAAAGAAAAAGAGAAGTGAGGAGAAGCTTGAGGAGATGCCTAATAAAAAATTGGCTTCACTTGGACCTACCTAAAGTGAAAAACTTAATTACTTTCCTGAACTTATATGTATGGATTAACATCTTTACTAGTAGTGTTCTCATAAACTTCCCTTCATGTAATGCTTTTAAGTGCCTTAATGGGACAATCTACAGTCATTTTTGAAATGAATAGAAGGCTAGAACTTTTAGACTTGATTACTAGATATTCTTACACCTGAAGAATTTACTTGAATTATTTAAATATCTTTCTGAAAATTTTAATATTGTACTTATCTGAATCAAAATTATGGTATTCTAGAAGGAAAGTTCATTGCAGTGGATCATAAGTTTATGTACTAACTAAAATTACTTGAGAACAAGTAATAGTTAAGTTTGGGGGATCTTGATCCACTGAAAGTTTGATAGCTTTTTACTATTGATTTCATACCTATTTTTGATGATATTGCACTTTAAAGGAAGGTATTTTTGATGATTTCATGCAAGTACAATGATTTTAGGCCTTTGGAGCAAAAGGAAATGAAAAGGAGCAAATTTAGAGTGAAAAAGGATAAAAGTGCATTTTATTGAACTAGCGCTGAACGGCGGTATCACCAGAACCGGACAACACCAGTATCCAGAGAGTTATGACATTTTAGCTGAATAATGCACCGAACGACGCTCCTACCTGCGTCGGACAGCGTCCTATCCCGATTTTGAACTAGATTCAATGTATTTGGTAGGATTTTGAAAGGTTTCTTGAGGAAACTCTTGGAAATTCAGTTTTGGCCGAATTTAAACACTTTTGGAGCCAAATTTCAAAGGGGAGAAGAAAGGAAGAGAAGAGTTTAGAGTTTAGAGAGACTTTCTTTCCATTTTTTGTAGGAAGTTAGGTTTTGTGTTTTCTCTTCTAAGGAGTGTGAGAGGAGAGAGAAAGTGAGAGATTTCTTCTTCCTTACTATTCTAAAGAGAAAATTGTGTGTTGTTGTGAGAAAAGAAGAGGAGTCAAAGGAATTCCTTGAGATTCTATTGGGGAAGAGTTTGTTATAAGTTGTCTTTACTTTACTATGTTTGTATGACGATGCTTTTATATATAAAATCCAATTTTTGTCATCTTTTCCTCATGAGTCTTGAGTAGATTTCATTTTCTTTCTCCTTTTTCATGTGATGTGTTAATGTTGTAAAACAAAAATGATGTGCCGATTTATTATGGAGAATTTGTGATGATCTTTTCACTTAGAACTTTATTTACTGTTTGATCTAGCAAATTGAATTGTTAAAACTTGTTGGGAAATATATGTTCGGAATGGATTATGAGTTCCACAACAAAACTAAAGGTCACATTCAATGTCCATGAATGAGAAATGTAGTTCATGGGGTATGAGTGCAAATAAATAGGGAAATATACTTTGATGGGCGTAGAGTTAGAGATTTCAGATTGACAGGTTGAAATGCTCAATTTGGTCCTAATGTTTTGAAATTGAAGCGATCGTTAGCCTTAAGGTGAAAGGAAGTGGGAGCTCTGGAGTGAGAGCTAGTATCCTTCCAGCCAAACCACAAATTTGGGGACTAAACTTAGGATTAACCGATATTCTTTATACGCTGAAATATGGATAAAGAATAGGAATGCTCCTATTTGGCACAAATCATTTGTATCACTTTATGATTGCAAAGGAGGAAGACTCTTTCTTGCAACTGTACTTTGTTATAAATTTAGTCTTGTGTTAGTTTAAATTGCTAGAGTTTAGAACGTGCATTGGTAGAAATAGTAACTGAATTTGGTTATCTTTACTTTAAGAAATAAACCACTTACAATTGTGATGTGATTCAATAAGTGATTTCTGTGCTACGCCATAAAGTTAAAGCCTTTATGTGGGATCAATAACCAGGACTCTACTAGAGCCCTGTATTACTTGAAATATACGTATACTGGCGTTAATTGTGTGCTCATTATCATCTAAACCAATATATATATTAGAAAAGGAGCCTCGGTGAGCTCCAAATTTGATAATACCAAATAGGAGATACAAAACTAGGTAAGGGGGATCTCCAAAAACAAAAGAGAATACACCACTTAACCCACAACAAAACTCCACAAAGATACTAACTAAAATTACAAAAATAGAGTGTGTGTGTGTGTGTGTGTGTGTGTATATATATATATATATATATGACAGTCATATATCTATGTATACCAAAAAAGAAAAGAGGGGACTCGAAAGACAAAACAAGGCCAACCAAGGGGACCAACATGAGGAGGTAGAACACCTGAAGATGCAGACAACAGGTAAAATCGAGTGCACAATTCTTATATGAGGAGCAGGGAGATTATCTCCACCTATGAGGGTTGCTAGCTTAGGGGGGAGCAGAAGATACAACCACAGAATCAGAGGTAGAACCAATCAGCCGACTGGTTACCTTCCCTGTGAATAAAGGAGAACTTTTCATGGAGCTGATACTTTAAGTTTTGTATCCTGCTCACCCAATGATAATGTTGCCAAGGGAGGGGGACCGGAACCCCATTCAGATTAATTTGTTGAATAACCAACTCTAAGTCTCGTTCTATCTCAATGTAGTTCCACTTAAGGTTCTTAGCAATCTTCAAAGCCCAGTATACAACAATAAATTCAGCTTCCATAGCGTCAGCAGCTTCCACAGGAGCATGGAAAAATAACAAGCAGGTCCCCACATTGTTCCTAAATAGTCCACCAATACCAGCATTGCCAGCCCAGTAACTTCCTTCACAGTTTACTTTGAGGTTGGGTGGGCAAGGAGGTTGCCAGGTCACCAGACCAATCCTGAGGGATGGTCCAGTATGGAAAGTCTCAATACAGTAAATGTTGGGAAATTTGGTGTACCTTATCAATTTTTGTATATAGGATAAGCAGTTCTTGGTAACATTTTGCTCACTAGGTATGATTTCTTCAAAAGTAGCTTTGTTCCTTGCCATCCAAATAAACTAAGCAACAATAAAAGGGATAGCACCAATGCCCAGTCTAGCCCAGCTAGGCCAGCAGGAGTAGAGGCAATCCCAATCCAAATTATGGGTATTGATATGTAAATGCTGCAGAAGACTGCTCCAAACAAGTTGGGAAAATTTGCATCTGAAGAAAAGATGGGGAATTGATTCCTCCTCCCTTCAGCAAAGACTGCATCAAGAAGGACCTCTAAATCCTTTAAGTTTAAGGATATCATCAGTGGGGAGCAGCTTTAGGAATGTTCTCCAGGAGAAGAAACTCATGGAGGGGGGATAGAGATTTATTCCAGGGGATTTCTCCCCATTGGACAGGCTCCCAATTGTAAAGTTTGGTGTAGATGATTTTGGACAGGCTGTGGTAAGTCTGGCACCAGACTGCCAGCTAATGGAGTCTTTCCTGTGTCTATCAAAATTAATAGTTGCCACCTGCTCAACAGAAGCATTGCTCAAAACTGCATGGAGAGAAGTAAGGGACCAGTTATCCCCAGACCAGCAATCAGCCACTTTTAAATTCAGATTAGGGATGGCAGACCAAGGGATGAGCCAATCAAGGGGACACCAGTGATCCAGCCAGAAAGACAAATCCTCATGCCATAGGTTCCAAATGTACATATGTTCAGCTTGGTTTCTGACTTTCAACATGGCTCTCCAAAGTTTGGAGTCTCCAGTTCTGCAAGTGACCTGGGAGGGGTGTAAATGCCTACAATACTTACCAGTAATGAATTTAGCCCAAAGGTAGTCTTGGGATCTAAATTTGATCCACAACTTGCAGAGGTTAACTTGGATAATCTGCTGAAGGCTCTTAAATCCCATCCCCCCAACCCAGGTAGGTTTAGCCACTTTAAGCCAAGAAGTCCAGTTGATTTGTTTCCTCTGGCCTGCCCAAAGATATTGATTAAATGCTCTTTCAAAAAGAATTTGGGTGCATTTGTTCATTGTAGTCATTTGTAGCACATAAGCAGGTAATGTAGTAAGAATACTCCTTAGGATGGTAATTTTGCCTCCATTTGATAGATAATTGTGAGTCTAGTTAGCCAGATAAGAGCTGATTTTATTAAGGATATCATCAAAGTGTATTTGCTTGGTTCTGCCCATATTGAGATGAACTCCTAGATATTTCAGAGGCAAGGAGGTGCTAGTGAAACCAGTATAGTCAATAATCCAATTCTTCATCTCAGCTGAAATCTTCTGGGGAAAAAGATGTTGGCTTTTGGTAGGATAAAATTCCATTCCAGAAAATTGTAGGATGGAGTGCAGACATTTCATAATGTGCTTGACAACATTTTTGGAGGCATTAGAGAAGATCATGACATCATCTGCATAAATCAGGTGAGATATGAGGATATTAGACTTGTGGTGGTACCTGATGGAGCAATGTGAAACAACAGTATGGTTGAGGAGTTTAGAGAAGTAGTCCATGGCCAAGATAAACAAAGTGGAGGATAGGGGGTCCCCTTATTTAAGACCCCTGGTAGCAGAAAAATAACCCCAATAAGAGTCATTAAGGAGAATGGAGTGAGCATTAGCCTTGAGCTACCTTTTAATGAGACTGCAGAAATTGTTTTGAAAATCCCTGGCAGAGAGGGTCTCCAAGAGGAAATCCCAGTTTATAGTATCATAGGCCTTCTTAATATCCAATTTATAAATAAGATTGCCACTCCTGCACTGTTTATTCAGGTCCAGCAGCATCTTCTGTGCCAATAAGATGTTGTCAGCAATGGATCTAACTTTGCAAAGGCTGTTTGGTTGGGGCTAATAATTTTGTCCAATAAAGGTTGAAGTCTATTGACAATAACTTTGCTGATGGTTTTGCTGATGACAGAGGTAAGGCAGATGGGTTTGAAGTGATCCCAGCTAGACTGTACACTGTCTTTAGGAATTAAGACAAAGTTAGAAGTATGGAAAAGTTGGGGAATGTCCCCTCCCAGAAAGAAGTTAGTAATGGCTTCAATAACATCAGATTTGATGACCTCCCAAGATTTTTTGTAGAAGTCAGAGGTGAAGCCATCAGGACCAGCAGTTTTGGAGCTATCAATAGAAGAGAGAGCTTGCTAGATTTCAGTTTCAGATGGAGGGGAGCTGAGGTTCACCTCGTTGAGCTACTGATAATGCTCCATTAAAAGATCAGGGATAATTGGGGTTCTTTCCACATTAGGCTGCTGCATTAAGTTTCTAAAATGTTGAGTTGCACTTCTACCTATCTCCAAATGGTGAGAGATCCACTCCCCAGTGTCCTTTCTAATGTTATGAATATAGTTGCATTTTCTTCTGTATTGGAGATAAGCATGAAAATAGGCAATATTCCTGTCTCCATCAGCAAAGTGATTAACAGATGCCTTTTGCTTGAGGTACATTTCCTGGATATCAATAGACTGCATCAATTTTGCTTTAGCAGCAATCCGTTGGGGGCTAAGGTCACTATTCTCCTGAATTTTCTCTTCAAGAGCCAAAATATCTTGTTCAGCCTCCTCCACCACAGAAAACACATTCCTAAATTGGTGTCAGCCCCATTTTTTAATTTATGGCTTAAATTTTGGTGTAGATAACACAGTTTAATCCAGGGGTCCTAATGATGAGAGTCCAATGATTTTTCACAAACTGCAGAAAATCAGGGTGAGTTGTCCAGAAATTCTGATACCTAAAAGGGGGGCTAGTTGGGGTGCTAGGGGGGTAGTGAGGGTAATAAGGAGGGGCCTGTGGTCAGAGCAGGCAAGAGCAAGATGGGTAACTTGAGTTTGGAGAAAGTGAGACTGCCACAGCTCATTTGCCAGAAATCTGTCCAGTCTTTCCCTGATAGAATTCCTTCTCCAAGTAAAAGGGGGGTCCCTAAACCCTAAATCATATAGCCCAGCAGCAATAATATTATCCCTGAAAGTGATCATGGTCTTCACATTAGGTATGATACCCCCAACCTTCTCAGCTGGAGTGGAGATACAGTTGAAGTCACCTCCCACAATCCAAAGGGAGTTGGTATTAGTGCTGATGATGTGAATTTGTTCCTAGAGGAGGGTTATATCAATAGTTCTACAACCAACATAAATTAAGGAAGCAAAGGCATGATGACCAGCAAATTGGATGGAGAGATGGACAATTTGGGGGTGGTCCAGTAGTATAGTCCAATTAATCTCCTTCCTGTAGAAAATCCAAATTTTTTTGTTGGAATTGGCAAAATGGGAGAAGCCAGGAAGTTTATTAATGATTCTATTGGGGTATTGATGTACAAGGGGTTCAAGGATAGCAAAGAACCAAATAGAATGTTTTTATAAGGTAAAGAAGCCCTTTAAGAGAGGGGGGATGTGCCACTCCTCTAATATTCCAGCAAAGAAAATTTATCATGAGGTAAAGGGGGGGGGGAGTGGGTGGGTGAGATCTGGATCTAGTTCTACCCCTAGTAGAAGGAGGTGAAGGTCCAGGTAATTTCTTTGGAGTGGGAATGGTACCACGAAGGAGATCAACTTTGTTTCTTCTTTTCTTTCTAGCATTCTGGATTTCCCAAGCATTCCCCATTGATTCCTGTAGTACCTCAGTAGAGAGAGCCTGGAAAATACCAGAAGAACCAACAAGGGGGGATCAATAAGAGAAGGCTCAAAAGGTGAGGTTGGAGGGATAATTGGTGGGGGAATATGAAAAGAGGGAGTTGAGGTAAAACTGGATGGTAAGGGTTCAAGTGGGGGGTTTACAATTACAGGAGAGGGGAAGCATGCTGGGGGGATTACCAATGTCAAAGGGGGAAGAGATAGGTTTGGGAGAAGGAGATAAAGCCTGGATAAGGATATCAGAGGTATCCTTACCAGAAGAAGGAGTGAGGGGGGGTAGAACAGGGGGATTGGTAACAGTAGCAGTAGCTGGTATCAGACCAAGATCCCTGCTAGCAGAAGTGACAGCACCAACAACAGCTCTAGTGTTATGTTTCTTTATGGGTGGATGTAGTCTATAACATTATTCAATAGTATGCCCATACATTTTGCAATTAGTGCAATAGTATGGTTTTTGTTGCATTATAACTTCCTGCTAATGGCCATCAGAAGCTGACCCCACCTAGATCCTCTTAATTTCAGGCAATGAAATATCCCTTTCAATTTGTATCCCGGCTGCTTCAGGCAGTCCTCTATTAAATGTAACTGCATCCATCTTGAGGGGAGTTCCAATGGCTCTAACAATTTGAAATGATGTATTATGGTTGAAAAATCTATATGGGAGATTAGGGAATTTAAACCAGATTGGTACAATGGGGGGTCTTTGCTTGGATCAAAATCTGGTGTCCATTTAAGGAGCTTCATTTCCATTCCAGCTATAGGGACCATTTGCTTAGCAAAAAGCCTAGCATAATTCTCCTTAGTAGTGAGATTAATAAGAACGTGCCTCCCATCCAAGAGTCCCATTTTCCAACTGCCAATAAATGCTAGAGAGTCAAAAAAGGATGTAACAAGCTCCATTTTGGGGTGACCAAGAGTGAATTTTCCAGTAAGTGTTAGCTTAACTTCCTCATTTAGAGAATCTAGTTCAGCATCAGAGAAGTAAACTGCAGGGCAACCTTCCTTAACTCCAATAGGATGAATATAAGGACATGAAGCCTTCCCTGCAGCAGCATCATGGAAGACCTGTGGGAAAACCAGCTGATTAGTGTTTTGTAAGGGGGTGGGTCCATTACCCACCACCCCAGCATAGGAAGCTTTAGCCCATTCTACCCTGGTTGAAAGCTCCACAGGGCATTCCATTCTGGAAGGAGAGACTCCAGCACAGCAGGCAATAGGTCAAAGCAAAACAGCTTAGGCAAAACAAGACTGAGGCCAAGTCTGTTGACCTCATTTTTGATGAGGTCATCTCCTCTCTCTTTAGTACTTAGGATCTAGCCTTAGGCTTTTCCTTTGACTATCTTAGAGGACTAGAGATGGAACCTACCCCTTTAGAAACTCAACCACTTCTTAACTCCCTGCAAACCCCACAATCTTGATTGTAAACCCCTAATCACCTAGAGGGTTGAGATCAAATGTGGAGGTTTAAAGGATGAGTTCCCTATAGGACTCTTTGGCCTTAGGATCACCCTGGGTGGCCTAGTCTGGTGAGGGCTGACTTACACATACACTACACTCTCACACACACATTCCAAATCCTAAAACCCACACTCTCACCCAACTTAACCTCTTGACTCATGTAGGTAATTCACATGGATGGTCCTTAACCCCTAAGCCCCTGGCTATGAGGGATAGGAACAACATAGTGAATGCCTCAAATGAGTCCTCTCATGGCTCCTATGGGCTTAATATGCCTTCATGTCTCAACCAAAATGATTCCATTTCACTCACACTTGCTCAATTTTCATTTTTCCAAAATATCGTTTTTTGACCCCCGGGGCCCCGGATCCACCTAGCCTACCAAAAGCCCTTGAAACTACCCAAAACCACCAAAATTTCCAAATCACCCAAAACTTTTCCAAAATCAACCTTAAACATTTTCCCACCAATCAAATTGATCATTTAAAGCCAAAAATACCAGAATTTCCAAAAATACCCTCAATACCCTCCAAATTACCAAAATCCCCCTCTTGACCCAAAAATTCAAAAATTCCAAAAATTCCCAGAAAATTTCAGAAAATCCCAAATATTCCTAATTTCATTTTGTTAAACTACACCATGGGCCAATATTGCCAATTTACCCCACTTTTACCAAAACCCCCAATTTGACCCATTTTAACCCAAAGTGAACCCAATGTCAAACCAAACCTTTCCGATTGACCCCAATTTTGGTTCAATTCAATTCTAAACTTCAATTCAATATCCCCAATATCAAGCTAGACAAAATTCAAGACAAATTTGATTGACATTTGAATCCAATTTCATTTTTAAGCTTAAAGCCCAATTTTGACCCATAACACAAACTTAGCCCAAACCAACCCAATTCAACTCCAATTAATCCCAAACCTTTTCTAAATCTCCCCTAACATCTCCACAAACAAAACACTAATATAATTTGCCCAAAATTTAGACCCAAACCCCACTCAAATTCAACCCAAACCTAAAATCCCCAATTTAGCCTAAACCCAAGCTTAACCCTAACTTAGCCCAAATCCCAAAATTGAACCCCAACCAAAGTTGAAAACTCTTTGTAACACACCTATAAACATTTCACAACATTAATTTTATAACAATTTCAACCTTAGCCCAAGCTAGCCCAATTTAACCCATTTTTGTCCCCTTACCAAAGAGACCCAAGTTCAACCCAATCCAACCCCAAGCCTTACCACAATTACTTAAAATAACTCATGAAAGATTCCTAAGCCAAATAAACACTCATTGGGCCCAAACATCACAAGGCTCCTCATCCTAAAAATCCATTTTAAAATTTAAAAGCCCATTTCCTAAGCCACTTTAAAAGCCCATGAAAAACAAACCCAAAAAGCCCAAAATCCACCTTAAAGCCCACATTACAATCTCATCTCATTCTCACTTAATTAATATCATTCCCTAAGTGCAAAACCCATCATGAAAATCAAATCAAAATGGTATTATGCCAAATCCCATCGAATAACCCCAAAATTTTAAAAATTCCATGAACCCTTTTCCATGAAAGTTGACTTGACTTTTCCCAAGCCAAATGGAGCCATGAAGCCATGTATGAGCCACATGGGAGCCATGAGAGCCTTAGACACCTCACCATACCCAAAGTGGCAAGAAGAGGGGACCCTTTAATGATTCTCTTAAGAGTGATTAACCACTCCCATGATTCCCCTAAACCATGCTTAAGCCTAATTGTACTTGGATGGTGACTTCTCCCCACTAATTAAGCTGAGCCAAATAGCTTTCTCTTTAGCCCAAGCAGGCCTTGGGGAGGTGAACCTAGCCTAAAACCATGGGTTGACCCAAACCAAGCCAAAATCACCCCTTTCCCATTCCATTTCAATTCACCACCTTTACACATGGCCAACTCCAATTGACTTCACCATTGCCAAGCCCTGCCCTCACTGGTCAAGATGGTGACCTGACCCTGGCCGGCCAGCCACCACAGCCGCCGGAAAACCCCATGGCCGAGACCTTGGGAGGAGCCCAACATTGAAATTCTCTCTTGCTGAGCTGCCCCATGCCCAATGGCCATTGGAGCTGTTCTTCCCTTGCCAAGAGCAGCTGATCCCAGCCATTAACTCCCCCTAGGAGGCCCTCCAGCCACTCCTATTTAAACCCCACCCCCTCTCAATCAAAGAAAAAGTGGCACCAACCCATATAGAAACTCTGCCAAAATTGTTCCAGACCATCCTCCACACTTAGAGCAATTGATCCCCAATGATAATTTGCCCTAATCCCCATCCATAGAGCTTAATTTCTCAGCCAAAATTCCACCCAAAACCAGGACACTTTCCAATTCTCCACCAAACTCAAATTAAACTCACCCACACCTGCACAAGATCAAGAGAAGGAGTTCCCCAGTGAAAGCCCCCTCTCCAGGCCACCCATTTGCTCTAGCCTCCAAGCTTTAGAATCGGGTCTGGTCGAATTCAGGTCTAGGCAATTTCTCAGGGCCAGAGACCTCATCTGGAGCTTACTTGGACTCAATCGAAGGTGACACAACTCTCAGATTAAAGCCACACTTCTCTGAGAAAACGTATGAGCTCTCTCCTCCTCCCGAGCTTCCATGAATTCTCCATTCCTATTGCCTTAATTTCAATGCATGATTACCATATAAATGTGTTCATCTCTTTAAGACAAATCCATAGAGCATAAGAACACAAAAATCCATTGAGAATCGAGTGAGATATTAAGGTTTTAGTGTGGATGGCTCTCGGGTGAGGTCGATTGGGGACGATGAGCGGATGCCGTCCATTCAATACACGTGCAAATGAATGGCCCAGATCGAGTCGGACCGGGAGATAGAGCATGAGCAGCGCGCCGCGTGGCACTGAGTCAGACGGCGGCAACAAATCAAATGGCGACGCATGGTGTTCGGAGCTCCCGATGTTTCACTGGCGTCGCGTGGATAAGTAGATAAATAGGGTATTTAATGTATTTATTAAATATCAGAAACTTCGAAAATTCATAACTTTGTGTAGAAAAATCATAAAAATAAAATAAAAATACCCACTTGCTCAGTGAACAGAGGAGAATAATGTGGAAAAGAAATCAAGTAATTTAATTGAGTATTTAATTTTTAATGATTTATTTACTCTCTGCATTATTTTAATTCTCCATTTGCATAGCATGAGACCATAGGGCTTTTGAAGCCTCTGAACTTGGGAACATTCCTTGAATTCTCCAAGGTCAGAGACCATCCCTATGAGAAGTAATTGATTTTCCAATTGTATGTTACTGTTTTGAGTATTTTAATTTTAAAAATTAGCTTGTTATGAAATAAAATCTAGAAAAATTTGGTTAAGTTCCTTATGATCAGAGGACCCTAAAGAAAATAGGTTTTGTATTAATTCACTTGGAACAACCCTAATTGGCCTAAACACCCAAAATTGAATTTTAATTTATTAGGGTTAATCACACATCAAATTGACTTGAAAACAATTCTCCACTGATCTTTAGGAGTAGAGGAACATCACATAAAAATTTAAAATCAATAGGAAATGTTTAACCCCACCAAATGGGCTAAATAAACCCCATAACTAAAATTAAACTTTAAAAACTCAAAACTCACAAAATACTTTTCAAAAATTTACAAAAATGGTTTTGGGGCTTCTCTAATATCAGAGGAATTTAGGAAAATTAAAATTGTAATTTTCTAAAAAAGTTGTTTTTTATCATTATTTTAATATTTTTAATAATTAAAAAATAATAAAAATCATAAAAATATTAAAATCACCAAAATGTCAAATTTTGAATTCTAATCACCTAGGAACAAACCAAATATTTTTTCTAAGTCTCTAGGGTAAGATATTGAATTTTAAAGACTTAAAAAAAATTTTGAATTAAAAAATATGATTTTCTTTAACATTTCCACTAAAATAATTCTAATAAATCAAAGAAAAATCAGAAAAATATAAAATTTGGTTCTCTGATTTCCCTGAGGTCAGAGAGATTTTTTAAAAATATAAAATCCATTTTTCTATTGTAATTTCTTTTTAAAATTAATTAATACTCCAAAATTCAAAATAATTCTAAAAAATAAAATATAATTCAAAAAATCACCAAAATTGGCCCAAAGGTTCCTTTGGTTATTTGGAACATCTCATTATTTTCTTAAGGACAGAAATATTTCATTGGTCATGTTATTGAATTTTCCTTTAAAACCCCAATTTTCCATTAAAAATAATTACATAAATAAATTAAATACAGAAAAATCACATTTTCTCCTCTAATGTCTTAATTGACATGTGAGTGAGGTTACATAAAAGTTTCAAGTTCATTTGAGCTTAGTTTAGTGAGATATAGCATTATTAAGCTTGAAGAACAAAAGGGTAATTAAAAATTTCAACCCTTAATTAAAATTTTAGGATTAATCAAAAAGGGGAGGGTAAAATATTTGATTTTAAACTGATTTTGGAGGATTGAAACTTAAATGATTGAGGGTAGAAACCTACTAACCATTTCAAATATAATTAAAATAAAACTTTAATTAATTAATTAATTGAAATTTTGGAAGAATAATAGAAATTGGAATTGTTAAAGTGGGGATATTATTAAGAGGTTATTTATTCTTTAATTTATAAATCCCTAAATTAATCACTGCAATAATATTTAATTCCCAATTTAAATGATAACCCAATTTAAAATTTAAAATACTAAAAGACTTAACTATTAAATTAAATTAAATTTAAACTAAATTAAATTAAATTACACTCTAACAATTAAATTAAATCATATCTAAAACATTAGATTAAAAATTAAACTAAATCAAATCAAATTAAATTAAATTAAACTTAAATTAAATTAAAATTAAATTGAATTAAAATCATTTAACAACACACTTAAATGAAATCATTAAGAGTTAAACCAAACACTTAAAGTAAACTTAAAACATGAATGACTTGAACACTATTCCAAACATAAACTTATTTTTTATAATTAAGTCAAAATTAAAATTAAATCATTAAGTTTAAATAATTAAAATACTTAATAAGTTGATTTTCCCTTAAGAGCTTTTATTATTATAACTCCTAAATTGAGTATTAAGTGAAATGTTCCTTCACTTATAGAATATTCAAATGTCCTAGTTCACTGAGCAAGAGAACAAAAACTTAACTAAACCTCTGAATGGTTAATTCACATTTATAATTAAATTCACTTGGACTTAAGACAATTCCAGAAGTATTGAAAAGATGTTTAAGACTCGTCTTAATCACTTCCTCAATATGTTGGGATATTTATAAGAACAATTGAACTTAATTGTTCTTTGGCAAAGAAAATCATCCTTAAACTAAACTAACAATCTAGACTTCATAGGAGATGACTAGTTATAGGATTAGGAACTTGGTAGACAACCAAAACCCTTTCTCTTAGCTTTACCTAGGTATTTCTAGCAAAATATTTAAATGCCTTAACATGTGTTTTAAGTGCAGCTTGGGATGACGGGAAGACCCTTTAGGTACGCTTTTATTTTATTGCAATTTACATTATTGCAATTTACTTACATGCACTGTACTTTACTTTTTCTTGCATGATAAACAAAACTGTTGCATGAAAACCAAAACCTTTAGGATAGTCCCTAAACTGAAACCAAAACTAAATTAAACGTCATTGCAAGATAAAATTCACCGCCACAACATTCCAAAATATAAAACAACTCAAAATGTAATCACAAATAGAACAATAAAACTACAATCACAACTAAATTAAAACGTCTCATTGAATGATCGGGAATACCTCGGATGATGTAACCCACGTGTTGCTAACGGGATTTCCCACGGTCTAAATGAAAGTGTGGAACTCATTCAGTTGAGTTTAGCAAATTCATCTGAACTAAGTGAATTCGATGAAAGTAACGGCACTGGGATGACGGAACCGTAGGATCTTAATCGGTTCTGTTTAATCAACTTTAAGATTTAGTTTAATTAAAATATTAAAACCACTTGGATTTTAAGATTTTCTCTAAACCAAAACACTTCTCTCATCTCCTGATTTATGACTTCTAAAACTAAACATCTGCAACAACAAGGAGCTTGGAGCACAGTGGATAACACAACCATCGTCATCAACAAAACTCCGATCTACTTCAGCAAAACCTTTCCTAGTTTTAAAAAAAACAAAGCCATAGGATTTCGAGGTAGTTTGCTTAGTGCAACATAAATCCTCGACTCTTCATTAGGCATTTACATGATCATGTCATGTAAATTAAGCCCTAACCGGTCTTAGGACTCCGAGGTAGTCGTTTGGTACGACATAAACCCTCACATCTCTGAGGCTATTTGTATGATCATGTCATACGAATATAAGTCCTAATTAATTAAAATTCGCCGGATTGAAACATTAAGTAAATTTCCAAATCTAAGCCAAACAATAGGATAATTTGGGAAGTTGCCAAGATTCTTCTTGGATCCTCAACTTCTCCTACTTCTCTTCCTTTGACTCCTAAAATAAATTGTTCCAAATTCGAGCTAATCCCCAATTCAAATCTCCAAAATTCATTCCTTTGAAAACCTTAAACATTGAAATTCTTGAGAGCAAAACCACTGATCATTATCGAGAGTTTTCTTAAATGATTCCCGTCATTTAAGATGTAATTAACTATAGGGGCTTGCCCTTATAGGGAACTTTAAGAACCCGGGTAATATAAACCCTGCTTAATTCATTTATATTAAGCAGGGGAACTTGTCGGCTTATAAAATTTGTTCGCAGACCAAATGGATGTCACAAATCTTTTAGTTTATTTAATCGAGCCCCATCATCAAGCAGTGTGTCTATTCCTCAGGATAAATACATGGTTTGTGGTGCGGTGCTCGTTTATATAAACTATTCGTGATGTGAGATCGGTTTGATTTCATATCTTAAAATTATAAAAATTTAAAACTATTTTCAAAATAAAATGCTACTTTCTAAATTATACATATTTAAATTAAATTTAAAATCTAAAATTCGCCGACAATTTCTGTAGGCTACCCCCTTTTCAAAAATACAACACTCAACCTAAAAATATGCCGACAACTTCTGGCGACTCCGCTGGGGACTAGTTCCTCTCTCCATTTTTATCATATGGTTCTGCTTTCATAAATCGGTGGTGAGTCCATATCCCTAGTGGACCAAAACTACCATTCTTCCGTTGGAATACCCCGTTCATTTCTGTCTTGAACGAGTATAGCCAACTCCTCTCGGATTTAGGAGCCACTGTTTAGACACCCTTAAACAGAGAGGTTCCGAGATCCTTTTACCTCTTTTCTGAGGTGGGGTGGACCCCCAATAGGTGTTAGCTTAGGAGCGGTCCTTCGAATTGAGAAGTCTTGCATAAGACTTTCTCTTCCTTTCCAATTCTAAATCGTGTCCTTTACCTTTTCTATAACCTTTTTCCTTTAATTGTTTTGTTTCTAAGAAATGAACCTGCTAATAAACAACCTCGTAATAAACAACCTCTTTTATATTTCACAAGTACACTAAGATAAACGAAAATGTGTTCGGACTCTTTCTTTTTTGTTCTAAACTTTACGATGAAAAGAAGCATAATTCGGGACTGACATTCGGAATCTGCCCTGCGGAAAATGACTGCCCCAAAGTTAATATTTTCCTACACCAATGGAATGGACTTCGTCGTTTACAAGGATGAGCTGCCCGACAATGGGATCATCCGTCTCGGACAAGGATTTGACAACACAGATGTCAAGTTCGCTGACGTCACTCTCTTCACACTAATGGACGAAGTGTCAGAAACTGAAGAGCCCGTGATTGAGTTCAACCTAAAATCGACTCAAGAATTCCCTCCCCTACAAAGGGTTCCAGCAAAAAGAAGTACTACCATTCGTAGAAGGACTGTTGTCTCTGCCCCCACCGGTCTAGTCATCTCTGCACCTACCCCGACTTCTGCCAAACTAAAGGGGAAGGAAATCCAAGTCTGTGATGAGATATTACCGTGGAGGGTACAGATTTCACTACAATACCATCTGTTTTTGAGATTGGGTCCAGTTCAAGAATTGCATCCCTAACTCAGACTCAAAGGAGAAAAAGAAGCAGAAAGATCGCCAAGAAAGCTAGAGCTACCGAAGTTGCTTTTCTGGAAGAAATTCCTGAGGAAAGAGAAGAACTGCCTGAGTATACACCTCTATTGGAAGGGAGCAGGTTTCACCCCCTCTCTGCCGCATCAGATGAAGAGGATGTTCGTAGGATCGCCACCGCATTACCCTAACCTGCATACTACAACAATTATAAGAGGAAAAGGGATAAGGCTACGCCATTTGCCCAACTGCAAGCTGTGATAGAAAGATTAGCAAAGAAAGAAAGATGACCTGTGTCAGAAATCTTAAAAAGGATAGGACGAGTGCCAGCTAAATCCCGCCTTGGACTGCTAATAGAGCCTGTTGCTGCCGCAGAGAAACCAAAGAAGAAGATAAAAGCCAGTCCACCCGTTATTGTATCGGGTCTACAAATTAGGGAGGATACCACCTTCCAGCATATAGCCGATAGACCATCCGGTCCTAGGCTTCCGGCTGCAAGAAGGTTGGTATGGCGACCTACCACTGGTGAGCTAAGACCAAAACAGTGTCCTGAGAAGAAAAGTCTCGTCAGGAGAATTGAATCAGAAGAAAGTGCTACTGCAATAAAGGGGACTCCCGGGAAGGAAGTTTAACAACCGTCACGAGACAACTGCTAGACCGTGCGAAATGGGCAACTAGAGGATGCCATGGACAAGTTAAGGACTGACATCCGACGGTTAGAAAAAGAAAGAGAAGAAGAACTAGGAGATGAAATCGACTCATCAGAATTTATGAATGACGAGTATGCCGAGATCAACATGGTTGAGACACGATCATCATCAGCTTCGTAAGGTGCTCCGGCAGCTGCGGAAAGAGATGAACCGGAAGTGTTGAGAGCACAGCTTCGGGAAAGAGATGATACAATTTCCCAGATTGCAAAGAGGATGGAAGAGATGGTTGCTACCTTAGCCACTCTCCAGAGTCAGGCCCAGCCTCAGAAAGAGACACCCCCAGAAATTATCCATATTGCGGATGGAGGAAAGGAGATCACATCCGTCAACGGAGATGAACCACCAAAGAAGGATTCTACACAAAGCATGATTCCAGAAAAGGACATTAAAAATATGGTAGAATAGTAGGTTCGAGAAGCTTTAGCACAATCCAAGAATGGAGCATCTATTCAGACGGGTAGATCTTACCCCGAAGAGTTCGATGCAGTCCAATACCCGAAAGGCATCGTACCACCTCTGTTTAGGACTTTTGATGGAACAGGAAACCCTCAGCAGCATGTCGCACATTTTCGTGCTAGTTGTTGCAATGCATGTGGGATCGACGCTCTACTCTTCCTCCAATTCGTCAGCAGTTTGTCAGGGATTGCCTTCGACTGGTACGCAGAATTGCCGAACGGTTCAGTAAAGACCTTTTTAGAAGTGGAGAATCTCTTCGTTAAATAATTTGCCGGGGCTCAGCACCACATCACTATCGGTGATCTTGTGGTGGAGCAACAAAAGCCGAACGAGACTTTAGTGGATTACATACTTTGATGGAGAAACTTAAGCATGAAGTGTGAACCACAGCTTCAAGAACAACATGCAGTCGGTATCCTACTTAAAAGTATCCATGGCCCGATAGCACTTCTCCTTAAAGGATTTACAATCAAGACTTTCGAGAAGTTGCTTAGCAAAAGAGGAAGCAAAGTAGTTAAGTTTCGCGGACAAGAATGATAAGCAGAAGCCCGTGAAAACATTTGAAAAGAAATCTGGAATCGTCGCGACAGTAGATAAGGGCAAGCAGCCAATGCAGATACCGTCAGAGCGGCCACAGTCTACTTATCAACCACCGCAACGAACATACCAACAACCTCAGCAGGGCTATCAACAACCTCAACAGGGTTATCAACAACCTCATCCAAGCTATCAGTCACCTCAGCATTATGAACAACCGCCTCGTTCGTCACGTACTTTAAGAGAACTTCTAAATAGAGAATATCCATTCAAAACTGAAGCAGTAGCGAAGATGTTCCGCAGCTTAATGAAGACACCGAATTTTCAGCTGCCAGAGCCCAAGAAGCCGAAGGAAGTCAATAAGAAAGATCATCTAAACTATTGGCCTTACCACCATATGCTTGGACATAAGATAGAGGATTGCATCACTTTCAAGAGTCGGCTTGATGACAATCTCTGGAGAGGGAACATAATGATCTCAAAGGAATACATGAAGGAACCCCAGAAAGGAGGTTCCGTCAATGTTATTTCAACGGATCCCATTGTTCCGATAAACCCTTACACGACTGACGATGGATGGAGTACTATCTGGACAAAATCATCGAAGAAAATTTTGGATCACATCCAGGCCACTTCGGTACGTGCTTCAACTCAGAGTTTGAGACCTGTCGAGCCGGCACTATCACTTGCGATTGAAGAACCGCCCCAGAAGGAGGAGAAGATCATGGAAGAAAAGAAGACTGAGGCTCCGAAGGGTAGACTAGGGGCTGCTTATCCTAGGATGGTTGTTTCCAATTCGGGGGAGAAATCCCCCAAACTTCTGACTCTGCATGATTATTTGCTCTCCCCGGCGGGATCTTATAATGATAAGGGTTATAGCGTTGGCTACGTTTTGACTGTTTCTAACGATTACATAAATAACGACAACCGGCTTAATCCGGATCTCGATTCCAATACAAATAACGATTCTCAAATCAAACACAACCTCGACGACCACGACGAAGAAGATGTTCACTAAGTAGGCTATGAAAGCTCGACAAGCAACGAGTCCATTTATGAATTCCCAGGAGCTCCGATCACGATAGGATTAGAACCATCAGACACCGAAGGAACTTCAAAAGAGCCAGTGGTTCCAATTTAAGAGGATACACCGGCAGATTCAACACCAAATTCAGAAGAAATAACTGAAGTAAATTTAAGAAGTGGAAAAATTTTACCGCCGAGAATGGGTCTAAAGGATAAAGGAAAGCAGGTGGTTGCTCAGGAAGAACCAACCCCGACAGAGGAATTACCCATTCAGGAAGAAACCGAGGAACACGGTAATAAAGTGGACTATAACGTGCTAGCCCATCTTAGGAAGCTACCATCCAAATTAAGCATATACGACGATCCTGTCAAAGGAGATGAGAGAGGCTCTGATCAAGGCTTTACTTGATCCAGAAACTTGTTTAGCTCAAATGGTCGGTAATTCCTTCGACGAGGTTTGCTCGTTAAAAGAACAGCGAGGTGTTACCTTCACGGACAATGATCTATTACTGGGAATAGCTGATCACAACCGACCGTTATACATTTCAGTCACTATTGGAAAGTTTACGCTCTCCAGAGTGTTGGTTGATCCCGGAGCATTAATCAACATAATGAATCTTCGGACGCTAGCGTATTTGGAAAGTAATGCTCGTGAGCTTGAAGCAGACAAGATGTTATTAAGAGGCTTCAATCAAAAAAGAGAAAGAGCTCTTTGATCGATAACATCACTGATGAAGACCGGTGATTTAGAAAAGAAAACCGCAAAATTCCACATAATTGATTTTGAGACATCGTTCAACGCTCTACTGGGTCGGCCATGGATCCATGAAAACCGGATGGTACCGTCGTCTCTGCACCAGTGCATAAAGTATTACGAAGGAGGGGAACAATGCATCAAAGGTGATTTGCAACCATTCTTCGTGCATGAAATCGGAATTCATGAAGATGCAGCCTACTACGCGCCCCCAAAGAAAACAATCTTTTCTAGAAATACCATACCAAATGAAGCAAAAGAAATTCGAGACGATGAAGAACCTGAAGTTCTAGTCCAACAGTTACTCACCTCTCCCTTAAGGCGAGATGGTGAAGATTTCTCCAAAACTTGCACCTGAGGTAGAGGCCGGGAACGAGGACGTGGAAGAAATGTTGGAACAGTTGGACAGAAGAAACCGTTCATCGATGTTGATTGGGAGAACACTTCCGAAGAAGAAGAAGAAATTAAGAAAGAAGCAGCGACAATAAGTCAAAAGAAACCCCAGTTCAAGATCTCTCTCGAAGATGAAAAGAATGAAGAATATAAATCAATGTACGAGAAGATTAACCATCTTGTTCATACTATGACCCTGACCCCGATCCATTCTAATAAGATCGAGGGTATGGTGGTCAAGGAAGTGCATGGTAGTGGTACCAAGCCAATCAAGTTTTACCGTGGTGCTTTCTCCTCCAATACTGAAAAAGATGTACAATTTGAAGATGTTACTTCTTCCAAATTAATGGAACTACCTTTTGAGTGGTACTCTCCCTGTGTTCAAAATTTAATTCAACGTGGTGTCTTACCTTGACAATGGACAAAAGGCTGATCACAACACTTTGAAAAATTATGGAATAATGCCGGTCGACCTCCCAATTCAAAACATGATCTCGGATTCGGTGCAGTAGGATCAGTTGACGATACAGAATTTTGCTTGGTTGTCACTTGCAAACCTTATGAAGACTGCTTGGAAGCTACAGAAGATCTCGAAGATCCACCAATCAGAGATGCTCCATCAGAATTCGAAGAAGAAATCAAATCTACAATAGACGAGTTAATAGAAGTTAACTTAGGTACTAGCGAAGAGCCTAGGCCAACCTTTGTTAGCTCCTTACTCAATAAAAAATATTCCGAAAACATAATCAAGATACTAATGGAATTCAAGGACTGTTTTGCTTGGAGTTATGACGAAATGCTAGGATTAGCTCCAGAAGTCGCAGTTCATAAATTAGGAGTAGATTCTACTTCTATTCCAGTCAGACAAGCTCCCAGAAGAATGCGTCTAGCAAATTGAGCGACAAGTAATAACCGAAGTTAAGAAGCTAATAGACGCTAAATTTGTCCGTAAAGAACAATACCCTACTTGGTTAGCCAATGTGGTACCAGTCAGAAAGAAGAATGGTCAGATCAGAATCTACGTAGATTTCAGAGATTTAAATAAAGCATGTCCAAAGGACAAATTTCCACTACCAATCCCAGAACTGATGATCGACATTGCTTCAACACATAAATATTTTCATTCATGGATGGATCATCGGGATACGACCAGATAAAGATGGCACCAGAAGACGAAAAGTTCACGACATTCAGAACGCCGATCGGAGTGTATTGCTACACAGTAATGCCATTCAGAATAAAGAACGCAGGAGCAACATACCAAAGAGCGATGACGAAGATTTTTGATGATCTTATTCACAACCAAGTTGAGTGCTACGTGGATGATGTGGTCAACAAAAGCAAATTGAAAGAGGATCACCTGTATGATTTGAGAGTTGTTTTCGAGCGACTAAGACAATACAACCTTAAGATGAATCCCTTAAAATGCGCCTTCGGCGTCACTTTCTGGAAATTCTTAGGATTTTTTGTCCGACATCGCGGGATTGAAATTGATCCGGAAAAGATTAAAGCTATCTTAGAAATGCCATCTCCTAAAACCTTGAAACAACTACGATCCTTTCAAGGAAAGTTGGCATATCTTCGACGCTTTATATCGAATTTGTCAGGAAGGTGTCAGCCTTTTTCTGCTTTAATTAAGAAGGATGCCAAGTTTACTTGGGACTCCAAATGTCAACATGCCTTCAATGACATCAAACAATACTTAATGACACCTCCTGTCTTAGCAGCCCCAGTCTTAGGTAGACCGTTGATACTTTATACCGCGGCTTTAGACGACTCCCTTGGGGCCCTGCTAGCACAGGTCAATGATGAGGGAAAAGAAAATGCTCTCTACTACTTAAGCCGTCGTATAATCCCGAAGGAAGTAAAGTATCCTCCTATTGAGAAGCACTGCTTGGCCCTGATCTTCGCCGCACAGAAGCTCAGGCATTACATGCTTTCTCATAAGGTCAACCTTATTTCGAGAGTTAATCCGTTGCAATACTTGATGACCCGACCGACGCTCTCTGGCAGACTTGCCAGGTGGTCGATTATACTATTGCAATTTGACATAACTTTCGTTCCTCTTCGCGCCGTAAAGGGACAAGTCCTAGCAGACTTCCTTGCAGCACACCCTTTACAAGCAGATTTGCCTCTCGACGACGATTTGCCTGACGAGCAGATAATGAGCCTAGAAGACACTGATGATCGACGTTGGGAACTATACTTCAACGGTGCGTCCTCAGCACAGAAGAACAAAGAATTACAAACGATAGTGCTCGGTAAGGAAGGAATCAGACTAATCTTTATAACACCGGAGCGGGGGATGTTAAGATACTCCTACCACTTAACAGAACCATGCACAAACAACGAGGCAAAATACGAAGCTCTCATAACAGGACTGGAACTAACCATTCAAATGGGAATAACGGACATCAACATCTACGGGGATTCTCGGTTGATCATTCAACGAGTCGCCGAATAGTACGAGATTCTAAAGCCAAGACTCGAGCAGTACTTTCAGTATGCCATGAAACTGTTGGAACATATTCCGAATGTAACGATCTACAAGATCCCCAGAAAAGAAAATGCTCTTGCAGATGCGCTAGCTCGCCTTGCAAAAGAATTTTCCTGCATATATGATGAGTCAGTTGAAATGTCAGTTCAGGGACGACAGGTCCTATCACAGCTCGACATGGACATGATACACAAATCAAAAAAAGCAGAAGAAACAATTGCAGCAGTGACAGAAAACACAGAAGATTGGCGTCAACCGCTAATAGACTACCTGCAAAAAGGAAAATTACCGGATGATAAGTCGCTAGCCCATCAGATCAAGAAAAGAACTCTGTCTTACACATTAATAAACAATACGTTATACAGAAGGTCTTTTGATCAAATGTGGCTAAGGTGCCTGAGCGAGTCCGAAGCTCGTGAAATTGTCAAAGAGGTACACTCAGGACTCTGTGGCACTCATCAGTCGGGTCCAAAGATGAAAATGAAGATTAAGAGACTAGGGTACTACTGGCCCTCAATGATGACCGACTGTATGAAGATCGCCAAGGGCTGTCACCATTGCCAAGTGCATGGAGTGGTTCTACATCAACCTTTAAATGTGCTACATCCGGTAATTGCATCGTGGCCATTTGAATGTTGGGGCACAGATATAGTGGGTCTGATAGAACCACCATCTTCAAGAGGACATCGCTTCATTCTTGCAGCTACAGACTACTTTTCTAAATGGGTAGAAGCAGTTCCACTCAGAGAAGTATAGGCACATCACGTGCTACAGTTTTTTAAAAATCAAGTTGTCTACCGTTTCAGAGTACCGTTCAGAATCATTTTAGATAATGGGTCTACATTCAGAAGCACAAAAATCAACAATTTTTTCAGAAGACATGGAATCGATTGGCGATACTCGACAATCTACTACCCAAGAGCAAATGGCTTGGCCGAGGCTTTTAATAAAACTCTCGTCCAAATTCTAAAGAAAACCTTGGATGACAACAAAAGAAATTGGCACGAGAAATTGTTAGAAGCCTTATGGGCCTACAGGATAACTTTCAGGACTCCTACTCAGTCTACGCCTTACACTTTAGTGTACGGGTCCGAGGCAGTTTTACCTTTGGAGGTTCAGCTTCCATCACTCAGAATTGCAGTTGTAAATAAAATTACTACAGAAGAAAATGCTAGATTACGACTGGAAGAACTGGAAAGCTTGGAAGGGAAAAGACTTGCAGCGCAGCAAAATTTGGAACTTACCAAGATAAGATGATCCAGGCCCATGTTAAACTGGTCCGCCCAAGAACTTTCAAAGTTGGTGACTTAGTTCTTGTTCTCAAGAGACCTATTCTTGCACACTGCAAGATAGGAGATAAATTTGAACCGACTTGGGAAGGGTCGTTTGTGGTCTAGACAGTCTACTCAGGAGGCTCCTACCAACTTATGAATTGCCAAGGAGAACGACAAATGCTTCCAATCAACGGACGATATTTGAAGAAGTATTACACAACATGATGTTTCGAAGGAATGAATTCTCATCCCTAGAAACACGGGTGAAGTAACCACTTGTGACTGGGTCCGAACCCAAAAACATAAAAATGGATTACAAAAAAATCATTAATAAAAAATTATATGTGCTAAAAATAAAATATGTGAAATCATAATAATAAAGTTTTACCCTTCCTTTCAAATCAAATATTGTTCCTGATCTTTCCTCATCTTTTCCTACTTTCCTTAAAATTAAAATAAGTGAATAAGAATCTTCAGTGATAAATATTTTCTTAATGTTCTTGTTCTTAGTACAGCCCCTGATCCTTTCCTTGTCTTTTTCGCAGGGAAATGTCGAACGGGCGGTTGGTCCTAAACTTTAGAAATGGCGTGAGTCTCGCACTTGATGAAAAGAGGGTGAAGGATGGAGCAGTGATAGAAATTGATTATGACTTCACACCAGCTAGCCTACAGTATGAAGAAAGTGATTGGATCCCAGTTGACCGAGAAGAGCTTCACAGCCAGACAGTGATGAAGATGGGTGGCCCAAGCCACCAATCCAGCAACAAGAAAAGAAAGACAATCATCGAGGAAAGCAAGAAAATCAAGTCTGTAGTTGCCACGACAGAGGGCAACCTCGTCAGCGCCGCGCCCGCAGAAATTCAAGGGGTAAGGAGAGCTACTCTCACTGCTACCCAAAGAAGGAATAATAATCGCCGTATCTGCAAAATGTTGACTAAACTAGCAGCAATCAACACGAGGAAACAGCCGTTTTTGCCGGCACACACATTTCGAAGATACTGGTTCGTCAGGAACCAGAAAGAAGAAAGTCAACGCCAAGAAAATCAGAACAAATCGAAGAAGTGCCAAGAAGAACAAAAATAGAGTCAGTGCCTCGACGCCAGACAGAGATACCAGATCTGAAGAACGTTGTCGCGGAAGCAACCCCAGAGGATGTCCCAACAGAGACAATCCCCGAGGAGCCAAGGTATGCAGGATAACGTGACGGGATTGAGCCATACATCCCGCAGTACGTTACTAGGCCTCGTCACTTGCAGATCATCCCAGAATATGAATTAGAAAGAATACAAAATGTTGAGAAGAAGACTTTTGAATTCTTTGAAAGGATTAAAGGCAAGAGAATCAACATTTTGGAAGGCCTCGAGTTATACACAGATGTATTCTCAGAATATGAGCACAGCAGATTGTGGATTGCATCTTAGAACTTTAGAAGATGGGTCGAGCAGGCCGTCTGAGGGAAAAGTCTTATTCAGAACCCCAGAGATGGATGCCAGGGAAAGGAAGAGTCACAATATAGTGCGAATGTTGCTATAACTTCGCAGATGACAGAAAAGGAAATCCACCAGGGATACTCTGTCGCAGTGAGGTGGATCCAATGCCGAAGATAATTAAAAGAATGGTGAAAAGAATGATAACATGGAGGGTATTGCCAGCAGACTGCATACCCAACAGTTGCATCATCAACATTTACCAGAAAGGCGACTGCATACCTCCACACATAGACCACCACGACTTTGTCAGACCTTTCTGCACGGTTTCGTTCATCAACCAATGCAATATCATGTTCAAATCTGACCTCCGGATAGCAGGCCCGGGTAAGTTCTGAGAGCCGGTGGAAATACCACTCCCGGTAGGTTCCTTCATGATATTAAAAGGAAATGGAGCAGACGTAGCTAAACATTGTATACTGAGAGTGCCAGTGGAGCGGATCTCCGTTACTTTTAGAAGGATGGATGACAGAAAGGCGCCTTACCACTTCCAGCCAGATCCAGAATTGGAGAATCTTCGGCCCTATGAGCTGTGAGTTACATGGGAAATAACACACCTCCAATGCACATCCATGCAACATTCCTGCCAAGGGTGGCTTGGAAGTTGATGTTATTACCCATGTTTCTTACTATTCAGACATGAATTTTTGATAGACACTTTTCAATGGATCAACAAGAAGTTTATACAGTCCGTTTTGGAGTTACATGGATTGTATGAGACATTAAATTTCTGAGAAAAATATCATCATGACTAGATCAAGTTGTATGATGTACTTTCAGCAAGTTGGAAAGCAAATGACTACGTCATATTCTGCCTTCACCTTTTTTTGTGCAAATTGACTGGGAAACGCCATTAGAGTTAAATGAACTTTGAATGAAGAACATAAGAGAAAAGAAAATAAATGAGAACTTTTCTTTAAAAATCTAAATATTAAAATGAACTCCAAATTCACATGAACACTAAATGAACAACAAAAATAAAATCAGATCGCTGAAGGTCAAACGAAATGAACCTAAATCTCAATTTGAATTCCAGTCTAAATCCATCTTTTCAATCCCTCTAATTCTTCTTCAAATCAAGACCTACTTCAGACCTCCTTTGAAATCCTCTCTCGGGATGATTTCAGATCCACAAAAAATTTTCGATTTGGTTCTGATGGCATGGATTCATACCCTTCGCCAAATAATCAAACTTTGATCGATTCTCGTGGGATGTGGAACACTTTCACATCGCATTTCAATCTCCCGCTAAATCCACATCTCCACAGTACATTTCAATTCAAAATTTTCTAGACTCGTACCTACATTCTAGTTCTCATTTTGAGATCGATACCTACATTTCGATTCTCATCTGAATTGATACCCACATTTCAACTCAAAATTTCCGAGACTGGTACCTACATTCCAGTTCTCATCTCGAAATCGATACCTACATTTCGATTCTCATCTGAATTGATACCTACATTTCAATTCAAAAGTTTCGAGACTGGAACATATATTCTAGTTCTCATTCCGAGATCGGTACCTACATTCTGATTCTCTTTTCGAAATGGATATCTAAATTTCGATTCTCTTTCGAATTGACATCTAAATTTCAATTCCAAACTTGTGGGACTGGTACCTACATTCCAGTTCTCTTTCGAGATCAGTACCTAAATTCTGATTCTCATCCTTTTCAATCGACACTTAAACTCGGATGCTTACTCCGAGGCTGCTACCTAAAATCCAGTTTTCTTCGCAATCCTGAGGTTGGAACTCGGGTTTCAATTCTCATTTCAAATCCAAATTTCCTCAAACTGATTTTAAATCAAACTTCAATCTAAATTGGAACTCCAAATCAAAAATCTAAACTCACACTTCAAAACTTGAACATGAAATGAAACAAAATCTAAATCAAAATTCTCTAGATCCTGTGATTTGGAATTCACATCCTTTTCCTTTCCCCAGCGAGAGTTCAGGAACCTCCAGTCTTGGATATATACACTATACTACCCGGCGGAAATTTTTCTACTCTGTCCTAAGTTTGTCACTTGGACATCTGTGATTGGTTTTATTGATCTCTTCGGTCAACGCCAATACGCGTGGTGTGCTTGGTTATCACACCACACCTATTGGGGGTCCATTTGTTGACCTCTTTTTTGATGAGGTCTTCTCTTCTATCTTTAGTACTTAGGATCTAGCCTTAGGCTTTTCCTTTGACTATCTTAGAGGACTAGAGATGGAACCTACCCCTTTAGAAACTCAACCACTTCTTAACTCCCTGCAAACCACACAAGCTTGATTGTAAACCCTAATCACCTAGAGGGTTGAGATCAAATGTGGAGGTTTAAAGGATGAGTTCCCTATAGGACTCTTTGGCCTTAGGATCACCCTGGGTGGCCTGGTCTTGTGAGGGCAGACTTACACATACACTACACTCTCACACACACATTCCAAATCCTAAAACCCACACTCTCACCCAACTTGACCTCTTGACTCATGTAGGTAATTCACATGGATGGTCCTTAACCCCTAAGCCCCTGGCTAAGAGGGTTAGGAACAACATAGTGAATGCCCCAAATGAGTCCTCTCATGGCTCCTATGGGTTTAATATGGCTTCATGGCTCAACTAAAATGATTCCATTTCACTCACACTTGCTCAATTTTCATTTTTCCAAAATTTTCATTTTTCCAAAATTTTCATTTTTCCAAAATTTTCATTTTGGACACCCGGGGCCCCGGATCCACCTAGCCTACCAAAAGCCCTTGAAACTACCCAAAACCACTGAAATTTCCAAATCACCCAAAACTTTTTCAAACTCAACCTTGAACATTTTCCCACCAATCAAATTGATCATTTACAGCCAAAAATATCAAAATTTCCAAAAATACCCTCAATACCCTCCAAATTACCAAAATGCCCCTCTTGACCCAAAAATTCAAAAATTCCTAAAATTCCCAAAAAATTCCAGAAAATCCCAAATATTCTCAATTTCATTTATTCAACTAGACCATGGCCAATTCTGCTAATTTACCCCACTTTTACCAAAACGCCCAATTTTACCCATTTTAACCCAAAGTGAACCTAATGTCAAACTAAACCTTTCTGATTGACCCCAATTTTGGTTCAATTCAATTCTAAACTTCAATTAAATATCCCCAATATTAGTCTAGACCAAATCCACACCCAATTTGATTTACATTTGAATCCAATTTCATTTTTTAAGCTTAAAGCCCAATTTTGACCCATAACCCAAACTTAGCCCAAACCAACCCAACTCAACTCCAATTAATCCCAAACCTTTTCTAAATCTCCACTAACATCTTCACAAACAAAACGCTAACATAATTTGCCCAAAATTTACACCCTAACCCCACTCAAATTCAACCCAAACCCAAAATTCCAAATTTAGCCTAAACCCTAGCTTAACCCTAACTTAGCCCAAATCCCAAAATTAAACCCCAACCAATGTTGAAAACTCTTTGTAACACACCTATAAACATTTCCCAACATTAATTTTATACCAATTTCAACCTTAGCCCAAGCTAGCCCAATTTAACCCATTTTTGTCCCCTTACCAAAGAGACCCAAGTTCAACCCAATCCAACCCCAAGCCTTACCACATTGACTTAAAATAACTCATGAAACATTCCTAAGCCAAATCAACACTCATTGGGCCCAAACATTACAAGGCTCCTCATCCTGAAAATCCATTTTAAAATTTAAAAGCCCATTTCCTAAGACACTTTAAAAGCCCATGCAAAACAAACCCAAAAAGCCCAAAATCCACCTTAAAGCCCACATTACAATCTCATCTCATCCTCACTTAATTAATATCATTCCCTAAGTGCAAAACCCATCATGAAAATCAAACCAAAATGGTATTATGCCAAATCCCATCAAATAACCCTAAAATTTTCAAAATTTCATGAACCCTTTTCCATGAAAGTTGACTTGACTTTTCCCAAGCCAAATGGAGCCATTAAGCCATGTATGAGCCACATGGGAGCCATGAAAGCCTTGGACACCTCACCATACCCAAAGTGGCAAGAAGAGGGGACCCTTTAATGATTCTCTTAAGAGTGATTAACCACTCCTATGATTCCCCTAAACCATGCTTAAGCCTAATTGTACTTGGATGGTGACTTCTCCCCACTAATTAAGCTGAGCCAAATAACTTTCTCTTCAGCCCAAGCAGGCCATGGGGAGGTGAACCTAGCCCAAAACCATGGGTTGACCCAAACCAAGCAGAAATCACCCCTTTCCCATTCCATTTCAATTCACCACCTTTACACTTGGCCAACTCCAATTGACTTCACCATTGCCAAGCCCTTCCCTCACTGGTCAAGATGGTGACCTGACCCTGGCCGGCCAGCCACCACAGACGCAAGAAAACCCCATGGCTGAGACCTTGGGAGGAGCCGAACATTGAAATTCTCTTATGCTGAGCTGCCCCATGACAAATGGCCATTGGAGTTGTTCTTCCCTTGCCAAGAGCAGCTGATCCCAGCCATTAACTCCCCCTAGGAGGCCCTCCAGCCACTCTTATTTAAACCCCACCCCCTCTCGGCCAAAAAAAGAGTGGCACCAAACCATATAGAAACTCTGCCAAAATTGTTCCAGACCATCCTCCACACTCAGAGAAATTGATCCCCAGTGATAATTTGCCCTAATCCCCATCCACAGAGCTCAATTTCTCAGCCAAAATTCCACCCAAAACCAGGACACTTTCCAATTCTCCACCAAACTCAAATTAAACTCACCCACACCTGCACAAGATCAAGAGAAGGAGTTCCCCAGTGAAAGCCCCCTCTCCAGGCCACCCATTTGCTCTAGCCTCCATGCTTTAGAATCGGGTCTGGTCGAATTCAAGTCTAGGCAATTCCCTAGGGCCAGAGACTTCATCTGGAGCTTACTTGGACTCAATCGAAGGTGACACAACTCTCAGATTGAAGCCACACTTCTCTGAGAAAAGGTATGAGCTCTCTCCTCCTCCCGAGCTTCCATGAATTCTCCATTCCTATTGCCTTAATTTCAATGCATGATTACCGTATAGATGTGTTCATCTCTTTAAGACGAATCCATAGAGCATAAGAACAAAAAAATCCATTGAGAATCGAGTGAGATATTAAGGTTTTAGTGTGGACGGCTCTCGGGTGAGCTCGATTGGGGACGTTGAGCGAATGCCGTCCATTTAAAACACGTGCAAATAAATGGCCCAGATCAAGTCAGACAGGGAGATGGAGCATCAACAGCGCGCCGAGTGGCGCTGAGTCAGACTGCGGCGAAGAATCAAATGGCGACGCGTGGTGTTCGAAGCTGCCGATGTTTCGCTGGCGCCGCGGGGATAAGTAGATAAATAGGGTATTTAATGTATTTATTAAATATTAGAAGCTTTGAAAATTCATAACTTTGTGTAAAAAATCATAAAAATAAAATAAAAATACCCTCTTGCTTAGTGAACAGAGGAGAATAATGTGGAAAAGAAATCAAGTCATTTCATTGAGTATTTTATTTTTAATGATTTATTTACTCTCTGCATTATTTTAATTCTCCATTTACATAGGCAATTCACCATGGCATGAGACCATAGGACTTTTGAAGCCTCTGAACTTGAGAACATTCCCTGAATTTTCCAAGGTCAGAGGCCATCCCTATGAAAAGTTATTGATTTTCCAATTGCATGCTACTGTTTTGAGTATTTTAATTTCAAAAATTAGCATGTTGTGAACTAAAATCTAGAAAAAATTGGTGAAGTTCCTTATGATCAGAGGACCCTATGAAAAATAGGTTTTGGATTAATTCACTTGGAACAACCCTAATTGGCCTAAACGCCCAAAATTGAATTTTAATTAATTAGGGTCAATCACACATCAAATTGACTTGAAAACAATTCTCCATTGATCTTTAGGATTGGAGGAACATCACATAAAAATTTGAAATCAATTGGAAGTGTTTAACCCCACCAAATGAGCTAATTAAACCCCATAAGTAAAATTAAACTTTAAAAATTCATAACTCACAAAATACTTTTCAAAAATTCACAAAAATGGTTTTGGGGCATCTTTGATATCAAAGGATTTTAGAAAAATTAAAATTGCAATTTTCTAAAAAACTTGATTTTTTATCATTATTTTAATATTTTTAATAATTAAAAAATAATAAAAATCATAAAAATATTAAAAATCACCAAAATGTCACATTTTGAATTCTAATCACCTAGGAACAAACCAAATATTTTTCCTAAGTCTCTAGGGTAAGATATTGAATTTTAAAGACTTAAAACAATTTTTGATTTAAAAAAATGATTTTCTTTAACATTTCCACTAGAATAATTCTAATAAATCAAAGAAAAATCAAAAAAATATAAACTTTGGTTCTCTGATTTCCCTGAGGTCATAGAGATTTTTGAAAAATATAAAATCCATTTTTCAACTTTTATTTCTTTTTTAAATTAATCAATACTCCAAAATTGAAAATAATTCTAAAAAATAAAATATAATTCAAAAAATCACCAAAATTGGCCCAAATGGTCCTCTCGTTCTTTAGGAACATCCCATAATTTTCTTAGGCATAGAAATATTTCCTTGGTCATGTTATTGAATTATCCTTGAAAACCCCTATTTTCCATTAAAAATAATTACATAAATTAATTAAATATAGAAAAATCACATTTTCTCATCTAATGTCTTAATTGACATGTGAGTGAGGTTACATAATAGTTTCAAGTTCATTTGAGCTTAGTTTAGTGAGTTATAGAATTATTAAGCTTGAAGAGCAAAAGGGTAATTAAAAATTTCAACCCTTAATTAAAATTTTAGGATTAATCAAAAAGGGGAGGGTAAAATATTTGATTTTAAACTGATTTTGGATGATTGAAACTTAAATGATTGAGGGTAGAAACCTACTAACCATTTCAAATATAATTAAAATAAAACTTTAATTAATTAATTAATTGAAATTTTGGAAGAATAATAGAAATTGGAATTATTAAAGTAGGGATATTATTAAGAGGATATTTATTCTTTAATTTATAAATCCCTAAATTAATCAGTGCAATAATATTTAATTCACAATTTATATGATAACCCAATTTAAAATTTAAAATGCTAAAAGACTTAACTATTAAATTAAATTAAATCTAAACTAAATTAAATTAAATCAAAACTTAAATTAAATTAACACTTTAACAATTAAATTAAATCATATCTAAAACATTAGATTAAAAATTAAACTTAATCAAATTAAATTAAATTAAATTAAATTAAACTTAAATTAAATTAAAATTAAATTGAATTAAAATCATTTAACAACACACCTAAATGAAATCATTAAGAGTTAAACCAAACACTTAAAGTAAACTTAAAACATGAATGACTTGAACATGATTCCAAACATAAACTAATTTTTTATAATTAAGTCAAAATTAAAATTAAATCATTAAGTTTAAATCATTAAAATACTTAATAAGTTGATTTGCCCTTAAGAGCTTTTATTATTATAACTCCTAAATGGAGTATTAAGTGAAATGTTCCTTTACTTATAGGATATTCAAATGTCCTAGTTCACTGAGCAAGAGAACAAAAACTTAACTAAACATCTGAATGATTAATTCACCTGTATAATTAAATTTAGTTGGACTTAAGACAATTCCAGAAGTATTGAAAAGATGTTTAAGACTCGTCTTAATCACTTCCTCAATATGATGAGATATTTATAAGAAAAATTGAACTTAATTGTTCTTTGGCGAAGAAAATCATTCTTAAACCAAACTAACAACCTAGACGTCATAGGAGATGACTAGTTAGAGGATTAGGAACTTGGTAGACAACCAAAACCCTTTCCCTTAGCTTTACCTAGGTATTTCTTGCAAAATATTTAAATGCCTTTACATGTGTTTTAAGTGTAGCTTGGGATGACGGGAAGACCCTCCAGGTACGCTTTTATTTTATTGCAATTTACATTATTGCAATTTACTTACATGCACTGTACTTTACTTTTCTTGCATGATAAACAAAACTGTTGCATGAAAACCAAAACCTTTAGGATATTCTCTAAACTGAAACCAAAACTAAACTAAACGTCATTGCAAGATAAAATTCACCGCCACAACATTCCAAAATATAAAACAACTCAAAATTTAATCACAAATAGAACAATAAAACTACAATCACAACTAAATTAAAACGTCTCATTGAATGATCGGGAATACCTCAGATGATGTAACACACGTGTTGCTAACGGGATTTCCCACGGTCTAAATGAAAGTGTGGAACTCATTCAGTTGAGTTTAGCAAATTCATCTGGACTAAGTGAATTCGATGAAAATAACGGTGCCGGGATGACGGAGCCGTGGGATCTTAATCGGTTCTGTTTAATCAACTTTAAGATTTGTTTAATTAAAATATTAAAAACACTTGGATTATAAGATTTTCTCTAAACCAAAACACTTCTCTCATCTCCTGATTTATGACTTCTAAAACTAAACCTCTGCAACAACAAGGAGCTTGGAGCACAGTGGGCAGCACGGCCATTGTCATCAGCAAAACTCAGATCTACTTCAGCAAAACCTTTCCTAGTTTTAAAAACAACAAAGCCATTGGATTTCGAGGTAGTTTACTTAGTGCAACATAAATCCTCAACTCTTCGTTAGGCATTTACATGATCGTGTCATGTAAATTATTCCCTAACCGGTCTTAGGACTCCGAGGTAGTCGTTTGGTACTACATAAACCCTCCGAGGCTATTTTTATGATCATGTCATACGAATATAAGTCCTAATTAATTAAAATTCGCAGGATTGAAACACTAAGTAAATTCCCAAATCTAAGCCAAACAATAGGATAGTTTGGGAAGTTGCCAAGATTCTTCTTGGATCCTCAACTTCTCCTACTTCTTTTCCTTTGACTCCTAAAATAAATTGTTCCAAATTCGAGCTAATCCCCAATTGAAATCACCAAAATTCAATCCTTTGAAAACCTTAAACTTTGAAATTCCTGAGAGCAAAACCACTGATCATTATCGAGAGTTTTCTTAATTGATTCCCGTCATTTAAGATGTAATTAACTATAGGGGCTTGCCCTTATAGGAAACTTTAAGAACCCACGTAATATAAACCCTGCTTAATTCATTTATATTAAGCAGCGGAACTTGTCTGCTTATAAAATTGTTTCACAGACCAAACAGATGTCACAAATCTTTTAGTTTATTTAATTAAGCCCCATCATCAAGCAGTGTGTCTATTCCTCGGGATAAATACATGGTTTGTGGTGCGGTGCTCGTTTATATAAACTATTCGGGATGTGAGATCGGTTTGATTTCATATCTTAAAAATTTTCAAATTTAAAACTATTTTCAAAATAAAATGCTACTTTCTAAATTATACATATTTAAATTAAATTTAAAATCTAAAATTTGCAGACAATTTCTTTAGGCGACCCCCTTTTCAAAAATACAACACTCAACCTAACAATATGCCGACAAAGTGCACACACAGAAATCACACTCCAGCCCAGTGAAAGACAGACTGATCAGAATAACCAGCTAGTCAAAACACCAAAAAGATGAAGATAGGACCAGTAATAAGAGAGGAGGGGAAGTAGCAAAATCCAGGGTAGAGGCAGAAAGGAACCAACTAATGGAACATTAAAACTTTGAAAATCGGGAACCCGGGAAAGGGAAAAGAGTAGGGAGACAGGCCAAGCAGGAAGGCCACACCTCACTAGAGAGCACCACCACCAGCAGAGACAGCTTACCAGGCAGGAAGGAATCCGGCGCTGACAGAGGGGTCATCACTGACCCCCAAACCCTAGCAGAGCAAAACTTGCCACCATCTCATATATATATATATATATATATATATATATATATATATATATATATTTAAATCCGAGTTCATTAATTTTTCCAAATTAAAAAAGTCACACCATCTACCACTATTTTTCCCTTCATCTTGCATGGTAACTATAGATCTCACCACATCATATTCAACCCCATTAAGATGTCTGTGACTAAACCTTAAGGCCTAAAATTTTTAAAAGAGCATTTTAGGGTAATTATTTAGTACATTAACTCACAATTCATCTTATGAATGTAGTATTGTAGGCATACACTTTGCTTAAATTAGAGTATTTAATGATTTAGTGATACATATGTAGCACCACATCAATATGCCCTTTAATTTGAACAAAGATCTTAATGTCACCATCCCCTTTTGTCTAAACTAAGATATTAATGCCATTATATAGTCATTTATGCACCATAATGCTAGCGTTACCATTTCCTATTATATAACTATTTTCATGTCATGTTACCATAAGGGTAGTGTAGGGAAGTTGATATTCTCACATCACCCATTACAAAATATTCTATAATAAGGCTATGAAGTTCCTCAATCTTGAATAATCAGAACCTCACAGTTACATAATTAACGCATTAATGCCAGAAGCCTCAAACATTAATATCATAAATTCCTTTGGTAAATTAATGTATAGTTTAAAATTAGTTACATATCATATCAAGTTATGCACTCTAGTGCATTTTAGTAAAAGTATTGAATGCTTAGTCTCTTTCATTAAATGCATATTACATCTCCCAAAGTTACCTTATTTAGGTGAACTAACATAAAACATGCATATAAACTTAAGATAGAACGTTGACAATTCAATAATGGGGCTCATGTAGATTTAGGAGTTAAAAAATGATTATATTATATTAGTGAGTGTTGTTTACGAGTATATCTCATTAAACAACTTAAAATATTTTAACCCAACCAAATCTCTTATGATTATTCTGAGAATATAAAAAATTTATGATATCCCATCATTTACACCTATACTAGATAAAACATCAACATTCTTTTAAAATTTATTTTATTAGATAATTATTTATGTTGCTTGAAGAAAAAAAAATCTATTTTTAAAAATTATTGGATTAAGATGATAAATCTTAGAATTCTTAGATCCCTATAATGGCTTCAGAATTCTTAACACAATTAAGTTTATATGGGATGCCTTTAGCCACAGCAACTCTCAGAAAGTTAGATATTATGATCGGTACAACCTTAGAAAAAATTATTGTAGTATACAATAGTTATATATATATATATATATATATATATATATATATATATATACATATATTCATCATGTTGGCGACTGAGGCAAGAGAAGCTCTGCTAGGGTTTTCATGGGGTCACTGGCGGCGGTAGTGACTTTGGCTGGTGCTGGTTGGAGGAAGGTTTGTATTTGCCCCCTGGTTACCTATTGTAAGCTGTGCTTGAGGTTCCTGGAGTTCCATCACTGTTTTTAGCCTTCTCAGGTTTTTGCTTTCTTGAATTTGGGAGATCACTGTTACATTGTTTCTCTGGGCTGTGGAGGCTTGGTTTGGTTTCTCTGTGTTCCTTGGGTGTGTTGTTGCTTCCTTCTCCTTATTCTCCTTGGAGTTTCGCTCTTTTGACCCATGTGGTAGGGGATTACAGCTGTTCCTTTTTTCCTCTAGGTGGAGCTTGGCTGGCTGAAATGGCCAAAGCTTTTCTAATTGATAGCAGCACCAATGCAATGTGGGCTAAGGACACTTATGCAGGAGTGGTGGGTAAGGGACAAACTTCTCACAAGTCTTTTGATCACCTGGTCTTCCCTCAGGCATTGCATGATACTACAGCTGGGAAGGGGGACAACCCCTTTATTAAGCCTTTGGGTGTTAAGGAGGGATGATACACCTAATATATATATTATTTTTATACACATTTTTATATCTATTTTTAACGATATTACACTTTAAGGGAAGGTCTTTTGTGTTTTTCTTGCAGGTGTGATGAAAATGGATGGTCATTATGAAAGGAGCAAAATTGGATCAAATTTGGAGTAAAAATAATGAAAAATCAAAATTTTAGCACTGGCGGCTAAGCGCCGCTGGGCCGGCGCTTAGCCGCCATAGTTAAAAATTGAAATTCAAATGAATTTGGCACCAATTTCAAAGGGGATGGGATGCAACTCTTGGTGGTAACTACCATAACTTCCTTTGGGCGACAAGTTTGAATGAGATGGGTGCGTTCCTTGGTAGATACATTGAATCTGGACACATTTTGAAGAGACACCAAGGCACCTTTTGGTTTACTATTTAAAGAGAGTCTTAGGAAAGATTAGGGGAGGCTTTAGGAGGCTCTTCCACTGCGTTTTGAAGGAGAGGCTTAAAGAAGGCTCTTCCACTGTGTTTGAAGGGTACTTCCATTGTTCTTTCACTGCATTTTAAGATTTTTTATTAAGAGTTGGAGTAGAGAGTAAGAAGGAGAAAAGGGTCAGAATGAAATCTTCTTCTTCCCACTTCTTTTCTTTCTTTTAGTTTAGTTTTTATTGAAGTCTGAAGTCGGTATTCTGAGTCATCGGAGTTGGAGACTTGCTCTGAGGAGTAGTTTAGCAAAAAATCAAAGTTTTAAAGGAACTTCCTTAGTCTTGTGGAGAGGATTTTCAGATAAGTGTTTACATTTAATCTTTTTATTAATACTTGCTCTCGTTTGTTATTTTTCCTATTATTTTTAATTTCAAATCAATGTGTTTTTGTATTTTCCCAATGCATTTTGAGTAGTTTACTTTATCTTTTTCTTTCTTAAATGGCGAAGTAATTAATTTATAAAGAATTGTTGTGGAAAGTATAAGTGTTTAAAAATTGGAAGAAGTTGTGAAGATTGATTCTGAAAATTTTGTTTACTTCTTAATTTTGCCTGTTAAATTGTAGAATTTCTTGACATTATGTAAGATCCAGTGCGGTATTATATCATAAAAGTTAGTAAGAATCACATGCAATTATAGGGTGAGAATTGTAGTCCATATAATTTAATGTAATATTAGAAGATATTTTATGAAAGGGAGTAAAATTAGAGGATTTTAGAGTGACAGGCTAAAACCCCCTAATTTTGTTTGAAATCTTGAGTTTTTTTATGAGAAGTTAGCCCCCAGGTTGTGGGAATCGAGGGAACTCTAGAGTGAGAGACTGGTATCTTCCCTGCCTAACCATGTTCAAAATAATAAAAATTTCAAATTAACCTATGATCTTTATAGAACCAAGTAAGGGTAAAGAACACATTTGCTTCTATCTGTCACAACAAATTTAAATACTTCCACAACAATACTTTAAGAATTATTACTACTTCATAAAAGGAAAGAAAAAGATATTCTAGTTAATAGTATTTTACATCCAGTGTTATTAGCTGTTATAATTTTAATTTCATTGCTTAACATTTTATTAAGAAAATTTTAAAAGACAACTTAACTTTCAAAACTTTTTGAAATCAAGACATACTTTTCCAAAAACAATTAAAGAAAGTAAAAAGATAATTTTTTTATTTCTTTAAAAACTTTCATATTTTCCCTGTGGGTTCGAAATCTCGGGACTTAATCAGAAAGTCCTATATCACTTGATAAACGATATGTATACTTGCGTAGTATCTCATATTATAAAATCATTAGTTTCATATCTAAATCATCAGAGCATTTACCGGACAGTACCAAGTTTTTGGCGTCGTTGCATTTATCTGGGATCAAGTTTTTGGTGCCGTTGCCGGGAAAAATTTATTTAAATTACATTTTAAAGAAAATTAAGAAATTTTAAATTTTTACTTTTCTTTGTTTTTGTTAGTTTGTTGTGTTTAGTTTTGTTTTATTGTTGTATGCGTATTTCAGGTTCTGAAGAACTTGTGCCTTAAAATTCTGAATTAGAAAGAACTATTAGAAAAATAAAAAAAATTAAAAATACAGAAAAAGATAAAAATATTCAAGAAATGGCAAATCATCAAGATCAAAATGTTGGCATCCATCAAGAATTAAAACCTTTAAGAGATTATGTTAACCCTAAAGTAGATGATCTTCATGCTAGTATTCAAAACCCAGCTGTAGCTGCAAATTCTTTTGAGCTTAAACCTGCTATTATCCAAATTGTGTCTAATAATCAGTTTTGGGGAGCAATAACTGAAGATCCTAATTTGCATCTTGCTAATTTTCTAGAGTTGTGTGCTACTTTTAAATATGATGGTGTTTCAGATGATGCTATTAGACTTAGACTTTTTCCTTTTTCACTAAGGGATAAAGCTAAAATGTGGTTACATTCATTAGCACCTGAATCAATTAGAACTTAGGGTGAACTGTCAAAAAACTTCATTGCTAAATTTTTTCCACCATCTAAGAGTACTATGTTGAGAAATGATATAACATCTTTTTGTCAGTTTGAAGGGGAATGAATATATGAAGCATGGGAAAGATTTAAAGATCTCATCAAAAAATTTTCACATCATGCGATACCAGATTGGTTAATAATTCAAACTTTTATAATGGATTAGTTGAATCTCTTAGATCAATCATTGATGCTGCTGCTGGTGGATCGTTAATGTCTAAACCATTTTCTGATGCTTATGCTTTAAATGAAGAAATAGCTACTAATAATTTTTAATGGCATTCTAAAAGGTTAAATCCCAAAAAGGTATCCAGTATTTATGAAAATGATGCTTTTACAATGTTAGCAAATCAAGTTGCTGCTATATCAAGGAAGATAGACCAATTTGGGATGAATTTTTCTCAGCCAAATCTCGTGATTGAAGAAAATTCATTAGGCTAAATGTATGATTCTTATTCTTCGCCAGAAACCATGAATGCTATAATCAAACCTAACAACCCATATTCCAATTATTATAACCCAAGTTGGAAGAATAATCCAAACTTTAACTGGAATAACAATAATCATGGTAGTGTTAATCAAAAATGGTGGAACAACCAAGTAAACCCATTGGGGAATTGGAAAAACCAAGGTAATAATAATAATAGATTAACTTATCCTTCAAGTTATAATAATCTTTACAAAATAAGGAGAAGAAGTTGTCTATAGAAGAAGTAGTATCACATATGGGAAATCAATTACAAATTCAAGGAGCAACCATAAAAAATAATGAAAATCAATTAGGACAAATTAAAAATGCCTTAAGTAATAGATCCCAAGGAATGCTTCCATGTAATACTGAAGTGAATCCAAGAGAAAAGAATAAAGAACAAGTGAAGACAATTCAACTGAGAAGTGGAAAAAAATTAGAAGGTAGAGTTTAAAAAGAAACTGAAGTAGAGAAAGAAGAGACTGAAAAACTTAAAGAGGATGCTCCAAAAGGTTTTGAAAGACCTATTTCTCCACCTCAAGTTGATTTAGAAAAACCACCACCTCCATTTCCTCAGAGACTTCGTCAACAAAAGTTGGAGAAGCAATTTTCAAAATTCTTGGAGATATTAAAGAAGCTTACCATTAATATTTCATTTGCTGAAGCCCAAGAAAAAATGCCAAGCTATGAGAAATTTATGAAGGATATTCTTAGTAAAAAGAGAAAGTTTAAAGAAAATGAGACTGTTGCAGTTAGTGAGGAGTGTAGTGCGATAATTCAGAAAAAGCTTCCTGAAAAACTGAAAGATCTTGGTAGTTTCACAATTCCATGTGCAATCAGAGAAAGATTATGTGGGAAAGGTTTATGTGATTTGGGTGCAAGCATTAACCTTATGCCTCTATCAATATTCAAAAGACTGGGACTAGGAGAAATAACCCCAACCACTGTAACTCTGCAATTAGCAGATCGTTCGATCACATATCCTAAAGGAGTTATAGAAGATGTTTTGGTAAAAGTGGATCAATTTATTTTTCCTGTGGATTTCATTGTGTTAGATATGGAGGAAGATAAAGAGATACCCATAATTTTGGGGAGACCTTTTCTAGCAATAGGCAGAGCCATGATAGATGTGCAAAAAAGGTAATTAATGATGAGGGTTGATGAATAGACTATTACATTTAATATTTCTAAATCGATGAATTATCCTGCTAGAGGTAAAGAAGATGAGTTTTCTATGATGGATGTTATTGAATATTTAAGTGAATGTAATTTCAAATCAACTTATGAAGAGGAAGCTAAAAGAGAAGAATTTGAATATAAACAAGAAGATAAGTTATTTGATTATGAAGATTTTTAAGAGGAAGATTTAAAGTTTGTTCGTGAAAGATTTGAATTGTTGGATATGACTGAGAAAGATAAATCTTATGGTCCATCAATTGAAAAACCACCTGAACACTAGTTAAAAATGCTTCCTGATCATTTGAAGTATGTTTTTCTTGGTGAATCCTCAACCTTGCCTGTTATAATTTCCTCTCAATTAACTGAAAAAGAAGAAGAGAGTTTGTTTAAAATTTTGAAGAAGCACAAGAAAGCCTTTGGATGGACAATTACTGATATTAAAGGAATCAGTCCTTCAATTTGTATGCACAGAATTCTTATGGAAGATAATTGCAAACTGTGGGCTGATCCCCAAAGGAGATTAAATCCTATCATGAAAGACATTGTTAAGAAAGAAGATTTAAAATGGTTGGATGCTGGAATTATCTACCCTATTTCAGATAGTGCATGGGTTAGTCCTATTCACTGTGTTCCTAATAAAGGAGGAATAACTGTGACTGTTAATGAAAAGAATGAAATGATACCAACAAGAAAAGTTACAGGGGGGCGAATATGCATTGATTATAGAAAATTAAACATTGCCACAAGGAAAGATAATTTTCAACTCCCTTTTCTAGATCAAATGTTGGATAGACTGGCTGGGCATAAATACTTTTGTTTTCTGGATGGATATATTGGTTACCACCACATTAAAATTGCTCCTGAGGATTAAGAGAAAACTACGTTTACTAGTCCTTATGGTACATTTGCTTTTAGAAGAATGCCCTTTGGTTTATGTAATGCCCCTACTACATTTCAAAGATGTATGATGGCTATTTTTTGTGATTTAATTGAAAAAGGGATTGAAGTTTTTATGGATGACTTTTCAGTGTTTGGGATTTCATTTGAATCATGTTTAGAACTTCTATCTAAAGTTCTAAAAAGCTGTGAAGAAACTAATTTGGTCCTTAATTTGGAAAAATGCCAATTTTTGGCAGCAGGAGGAACTGTTTTGGGACAACGATTTTTAGGAAAAAGTTTGGAGGTAGATCATGCAAAAATTCAAGTTATATCAAATTTAACTTGCCCAACCAATGTAAAGGGAATTAGAAGTTTTTTAGGACATGCTGGATTCTAAAGGCGTTACATTAAAGACTTTTCAATGATTACAAAACCTTTATGCCATTTATTGGAAAAGGATGCAATTTTTTATTTTGATGAAGACTGCTGTAAAGCCTTTAAAACATTAAAAGAAAAATTAAGCACTCCACCTATAATAAGAAAAACCTTTTGAATTAATGTGTAATGCTAGTGATTATGCTATTGGTGCTGTTTTAGGTCAGAAATATGATAAAATTTTCAAAGTAATTTATTATGCCAGTAAAACTTTTAATGAAGCTCAAATTAATTTTACCACTACTGAGAAAGAGTTATTAGCTATAGTATTTTCCTTTGATAAATTTCAATCATATTCAATTGGAACTAAATGTGTTGTGCATACCGATCATTCTGCTATTAAATACTTAATGAAGAAAAATGATGCAAAACTGAGACTGATAAGATAGATTCTTCTTTTACAAGAATTTGATTTTGAGATACTAGATAGGAAGATTTCTGATAATCAAATTTCTGATCATTTCTCCAGGCTTAAAATTGAAAAATCTCTCTGTGATATTGAAGAAATTAATGAACATTTTCCTGATGAAAAACCGTTCACTGTTAAAGAATGGCATGTTCCGTGGTATGCAGACATAGTAAATTTTATTGTTAGTAATATTAAACCCTATGGTTTTAAATTTCATGAAAAGAAGAAATTTCTATCTAATGCTAAGAATTATTTTTGGGATGACCCTTTTTTATATAAACAAGGAAAGGATCTTATAATTCAAAGATGTGTACCTTTGGAAGAGATTTATGAAATTATTCAAAAATATCACAATTCTGATTATGGGGGACTTTTTGGAAGTGATAAAACTGCACATAAAATATTACAATCAGGATTTTATTGGCCTACAATTTTTAAGGATGTGAATGTTTATATTAAAAATTATGATAGATGTCAGCGTGTAGGCAATATTTCTAGAAGAAATGAGATGCCCCTCAATTATATGTTGGAAGCTGAAATATTTGATGTTAGGGGATTAGATTTTATGGGACCATTTACACCATCTTTCAGAAATGTTTATATTTTGATAGCAGTAGACTATGTTTCCAAATGGATTAAAGCTATAGCTTTACCTCGATGTGATGCTTAATGTGTTGCAATGTTTTTAGAAAACAATATATTTTGCAGATTTGGAATACCAAGAGTAATCATAACTGATGGGGGAAGTCATTTTAGAAATGCGATTATTGAGAAGTTAGCAAAGAAATATCATATTAATCGTCGCATTGCAACTGCTTATCATTCGCAAAAAAGTGGTTTAGTTGAATTATCCAATCATGAAATTAAAAGAATATTGGAAAAAACTATTAATCCAAATACAAAGGATTGGTCAATTAAACTGGATTATGCTTTGTGGGCCTATAGGACTGCTTACAGAATATTTATAGGAATGTCTGCATATAGGCTGACTTTTGGAAAAACTTGTCATTTAACTTTTGAACTTGAGCATAAAGCATATTGAGCTATTAAAGAGTTCAATTGTAATTTGAAAGATGCTGTTGAAAAGAGATTATTGCAATTGAGTGAGCATGAATAAATAAGGAATGAATCTTATGAAAATGCTAAGATTTATAAGGAAAAGATGAAGTTATGGCATGATCAGAAGATTCTTACCAAAAATCTTGTACCATGACAACAAGTTTTGCTGTATTATGCTTGATTGAGAATATTTTCTAGAAAACTTAAGTCCAGGTGGATGGGTCCATTTATTGGGATAAAAGTTTATTCTTATGGAGCCGTAGATATTCAAGATCCTAAAACTGGAAAAATATTTAAAGTTAACGGACATAGAATAAAACCATATTTTTCAGTGAATAAATCTAAATCTGATGAGAATTTGATGTTGGGTCACTCAGAATGAGTTCTTGGTATGTCAGGCTGAAGACATTAAAATAGTCGCTTTGTGGGAGGCAACCCATATTTATCAGTGTGTTTTGCTTTATGTTTGTTTATTGTGTTTTGTTTGCTTTGTTTGGTTTGCTTTTATGTTTTTAGTGATAGTAATTTGGAGTTTTTAAACTTAAGTAGAGTTTATTTGACCTTAATTGATGATTTAGAGAAGTCAGAATGAAAATTTGGGCACTTAGCAGACCTGTGCTAAATTGTGCACTGGCGGCTAAACGCCGACTAGTTGGCGCTTAGGCGCCGCAGTTATAAAAAACATGAAAAATGTCGATCTAGAAGCCTAGATCATGGGGGATAAGTTTTGGGAGTTATTTTGGAGTTTCTAAACATCTTGGGGCTGTTTTAACATTTCCCAAGTTTATAAAAAAGGTCCTGACTTAAGAGAAACACTTGCCCCAAGTCCTATTTTCATTTCTGAAGTCTTAAGAAGAGAATTTTGAGTGCATCATGTCTTCCTGGGAGAACGAGATGAAGAAGAAGCAAGATTCTGACAAAATTAAGTTCATTAGTGATAGTGCTAAAGAGTTATTTAATGGATATCTCGTTGTTAGTATTCAGGGTATTGCGGAAATGATTGAAAGCCCGAGTGACTTCAGTGGAAGCAAAGATCAATGATAATAATTTACATTTGGAACACATGGGTTGGAAACTTAAGATGCAATTTATTCATTCAAGGTACGTGGAAGAAATAGATAAGGTGATGTTTGTGAAGAACAAATAGATTGAAGAAGATGATGTAAGAATGAACAATTATCACCCGTGCTATCAAATTTATATTCCAAAAGGGTCAAATTAGAATAATAGTGGTCCGGGATATATTCCGCCTAATGGAGAATGGAATTAAGAGTGTTTTGTTTGTTTAATGTTCTTATATGTTATGTTTAGTGTTCTTGTGAGTTCATGTTTGGTGTGTTTAGTGTTTTCATTTAAATATTAACTAAGCTTGATGATGTGATGGTTACATCCTAGAGATGTATACTTATCAGTTTGAGATTAATGTCTCATGTATTTAGAGAATTTCATCCTTTATGTTTGGATAGAAATTCTAGTATTGTATTAAGTGTTATGTTTGTTTTAATATAAGTTTGTGTTTTTGTGAAATTTGTGTGGAATAAATGGTTATTAAATTTTGATTTGGAGTATTGGAAGAGTTGTGGGGAGAAATAATTATTTTGGAGTAATTAAGGGTGATTAACCAGGTAATTTAGTGCATATACCTTAATTATGAAAATTTGGGTATTGGCGGCTAAGCGCCAGATTTCGCGGCTAAGCGCCGATAGTTCGCGCTTAGGCGCCAGTTCGTGAAAAATGGTTCTAAAAAGCTAAAAACCCGAAAATTGTCATTTTCAACCACCCCATCGTCTTCAACCTTCGGTTTACCACGAAAGAGGAGCCTAGGGCATCATATTGTGGATCATTTAAGAGCCGATCTCAACAAAAAATTGTTAGATTTGGATTCCTTAAGGTAAGAGCACTACTCCTAAGTAAAATTTTTTATTTTCACCATGTATTTTGAGTAAATTATGGAAAATCTTAAAATCCCTATTCATTGTGAAAATTTGAGGAAAAACTTGAGAAATTGCTTAGATTTAGTGAAAATATCTTTTGGAAGATAATTTAGCAAGTTTAGTTTGATTTTGGAATTTATGGTGAAACTTTCGTAAATTTTTAGAGATGGATCCAAAGTCAAAGCGTGCACGAGAAAAGACGAAGTATGATTCTGATAAATTTATTTGTATGAGGACTGAGGAACGATACGTTGATGCATTGCAGTCACGTAAGTTGATTCTTGAGTGTGTGTTTAGTAAGCCAGGAGAGGTGATTGAAAGATTAGGGGAGGCTTTGGGAGGCTCTTCCACTGCGTTTTGAAGGAGGGGCTTAAGGAGGCTCTTCCACTGCATTTTGAAGGGTACTTCCATTGTTCTTCCACTGCATTTTAAGAGTTTTTATTAATAGTAGAAGTAGAGAGTAGAAAGGAGAAAAGGATCGGAATGAAATCTTCTTCTTCCCACTTTTTTTCTTTCTTTTAGTTTAGTTCTTATTAAAGTCTGAAGTCTGTATTCTGAGTCATCGGAGTTGGGAGACTTGCTCTGAGGAGTAGTTTAGCAAAGAGTCAAAGTTTCAGAGGAACTTCCTTAGTCTTGTGGAGAAGATTTTCAGATAAGTGTTTACTTTTAATCTTTTTATTAATACTTGCTTTCGTTTGTTATTTTTCTTTTTGTTTTTAATTTCAAATCAATGTGTTTTTGTATTTTCCCAATGCATTCTGAGTAGTTTACTTTATCTTTTTCTTTCTAAATGGAGAAGTAATTAATTTATAAAGAATTGTTGTGGAAAGTATAAGTGTTTAAAAATTGGAAGAAGTTGTGAAGATTGATTCTGAAAATTTTGTTTACTTTTTCATTTGGCCTATTAAGTTGTAGAATTTCTTGACATTATGTAATATGAAATGCGGTATTGTCTCATAAAAGTTATTAAGAATCACAAGAAATTATATGGGTGAGAATTGTAGTCCATATAATTGAATGTAATATAAGAAGATATTTTTATGAAAGGGAGTAAAATTAGAGGATTTTAAAGTGACAGGCTAAAACCCCCTAATTTGGTTTGAAATTTTGAGTTTTGTTATGAGAAGTTAACCCCAGAGTTGTGGGAATCGAGGGAACTCTAGAGTGAGAGGTCGGTATCTTCCCCGCCTAACCATGTTCAAAATAATAAAAATTTCAAATTAACCTATGTTCTTTATAGAACCAAGTAAGGGTAAAGAAGACATTTGCTTCTATTAGTCACAACAAATTTAAATACTTCCAAAATAATACTTTAAGAATTACTACTACTTCATAAAAGGAAAGAAAAAGATATTCTAGTTAATAGTATTTTACATCTAGTGTTATTAGCTATTGTAATTCTAATTTCATTGCTTAACATTTTATTAAGGAAATTTTAAAATACAAATTAACTTTCAAAAATTTTCAAAATCAAGACATACTTTTTCAAAAACAATTAAAGAAAGTAAAAAGATAATTTTTTAATTTCTTTAAAAATTTTCATATTTTCCATGTGGGTTTGATATCTCGGGACTAAATCAGAAAGTCCTATATTACTTGATAAACGATACGTATACTTGCGTAGTATCCCATATTATAAAATCATAAGTTTCATATCAAAATTATCAGCGCATTTACCAGACGGTACCAAGTTTTTGGCGTCGTTGCATTTATCGGGGATCAAGTTTTTGACGCCGTTGCCGGGGAAAATTAATTTAAAATGCATTTTAAAGAAAATTAAGAAATTTTAAATTTTTACTTTTCTTTGTTTTTGTTAGTGTGTTGTGTTTTGTTTTTTTTATTGTTGTATTCGTAGTTCAAGTTCTGAAGGACTTGTGCCTTACGATTCTGAATTAGTAAGAACTACCAGAAAAATAAAAAAAATTAAAAATACAGAAAAAGATAAAAATATTCAAGAAATGGCAAATCATCAAGATCAAAATGTTGGCATCCATCAAGAATTAAGAGCTTTAAGAGATTATGTTAACCCTAAAGTAGATGAACTTCATGCTAGTATTCATAACCCTGCTGTAGCTGCTAATTCTTTTGAGCTTAAACCTCGTTATTATCCAAATTGTGTCTAATAATCGGTTTGGGGAGCAACAATCGAAGATCCTAATTTGCATCTTGTTAATTTTCTAGAGTTGTGTGCTACTTTTAAATATGATGGTGTTTCAGATGATACTATTAGACTTAGACTTTTTCTTTTCTCACTAAGGGATAAAACTAAAATGTGGTTACATTCATTAGCATCTAGATCAATTACAACTTGGGGTGAACTGTAAAAAAAATCATTGCTAAATATTTTCCACCATCTAAGACTGCTATGTTGAGAAATGATATAACATCTTTTTGTCAGTTTGAAGGGGAATCAATATATGAAGCATGACAAAGATTTAAAGATCTCATCAGGAAATGTCCACATCATGCGATACCAAATTGGTTAATAATTCAAACTTTTAATAATGGATTAGTTGGATCTCTTAGATCAATCATCGATGCTGCTGCTGGTGGATCGTTAATGACTAAACCATTTTCTGATGCTTATGCTTTAATTGAAGAAATTGCTACTAATAATTTTCAATGGCCTTCTGAAAGGTTAAATCTTAAAAAGGTAGCCAGTATTTATGAAAATTATGCTTTTACAATGTTAGCCAATCAAGTTACTGCTATATCAAGGAAGATAGACCAATTTGGGATGAATTTTTCTCAGCCAAATCTCATGATTGAAGAAAATTCATTAGGCCAAATGGTTAATTCTTATTCTTCACCAGAAACTGTGAATGTTATAATCAAACCTAACAACCCATATTCCAATTATTATAACCCAAGTTGGAAGAATCATCCAAATTTTAATTGGAATAACAATAATCAGGGTAGTGTTAATCAACAATGGGGGAACAACCAAGTAAACCCATTGAGGAATTGGAACAACTAAGGTAATAATAATAATAGATTAACTTATCTTTCAGGTTATAACAATTTTTACAAAATAAGGAGAAGAAGTTGTCAATGGAAGAAGTAGTATCACATATGGGAAATCAATTACAAATTCAATGAGCAACCATCAGAAATAATGAAAATCAATTGGGACAAATTACAAATGCCTTAAGTAATAGATTCCAAGGAATGCTTCCAAGTAATACTGAAGTGAATCCAAGAGAAAAGAATAAAGAACAAGTGAAGGCAATTCAACTGAGAAGTAGAAAAGAATTGGAAGGTAGAGTTTAAAAAGAAACTGAAGTAGAGAGATTGAAAAACTTAAAGAGGAAGCTCCAAAAGGTTTTGAAAAACCTATTTCTCCACCTAAGGTTGATTTAGAAAAACCACCACCTCCATTTCCTCAGAGACTTCATCAACAAAAGTTGGATAAGCAATTTTCAAAATTCCTGGAGATTTTAAAGAAGCTTACCATTAATATTCCAATTGCTGAAGCCCAAGAACAAAAGCCAAGCTATGAGAAATTTATGAAGGATATTCTTAATAAAAAGAGGAAGTTTAAAGAAAATGAGACTGTTGCACTTAGTGAGGAGAGTAGTGCGATAATTCAAAAAAGCTTCCTGAAAAACATAAAGATCCTGGTAGTTTCACAATTCCATGTGCAATCGGAGAAAGATTATGTGGAAAATCTTTATGTGATTTGGGTGCAAGCATTAACCTTATGCCTCTATCAATATTCAAAAGACTTGAACAAGGAGAAATAACCCCAACTACTGTAACTCTGTGATTAGCAGATCGTTCGATCACATATCCTAAAGGAGTTATAGAAGATGTTTTGGTAAAAATGAATCAATTTATTTTTCGTGTGAATTTCATTGTGTTAGATATGGAGGAAGATAAAGCGATACCCATAATTTTGGGGAGACCTTTTCTAGCTACAGGCAGAGCCATGATAGATGTGCAAAAAGGAGAATTAATGATGAGGGTTGATGATCAGACTATTACATTTAATATTTCTAAATCGATGAAATATCCTGCTAGAGGTGAAGAAGATGAGTGTTATAGGATGGATTTTATTGAAAATTTAAGTGAATGTCATTTCAAATAAACTTATGAAGAGGAAGCTAAAAGAGAAGAATTTGAATATAAGCAAGAAGATAAGTTATTTGATTATGAAGATTTTCAAGAGGAAGATTTAAAGTTTGTTTGTGAAAGTTTTGATTTGTTGGATATGACTGAGAAAGATAAATCTTATGGTCCATCAATTGAAAAACCTCCTGAACTTGAGTTAAAAATGCTTCCTGATCATTTGAAGTATGTTTTTCTTGGTGAATCCTCAACCTTTCCTGTTATAAATTCCTCTCAGTTAACTGAAAAAGAAGAAGAAAGTTTGCTTGAAATTTTGAAGAAGCGCAAGAAAGCCTTTGGATGGACAATTACTGATATTAAATGAATCAGTCCTTCAATTTGTATACACAGATTTTTATGGAAGATAATTGCATACCACGGGCTGATCCCCAAAGGAGATTAAATCCTATCATGAAAGAAATTGTTAAGAAAGAAATTTTAAAATGGTTGGATGCTAGAATTATCTACCCTACTTCAGATAGTGCATGGGTTAGTCCTATTCACTGTGTTCCTAATAAAGGAGGAGTAACTGTGACTGTTAATGAAAAGAATGAAATGATACCAACAAGATAAGGTACAGGGTGGCGAATATGCATTGATTATAGAAAATTAAACATTGCCACAAGGAAAGATCATTTTCAACTCCCTTTTCTAGATCAAATGTTGGATAGACTGGTTGGGCATAAATACTTTTGTTTTCTGGATGGATATTTTGGTTACCACCAAATTAAAATTGCTCCTGAGGATCAAAAGAAAACTACGTTTATCGGTCCTTATGGTACTTTTGCTTTTAGAAGAATGCCCTTTGGTTTATGTAATGCCCCTACTACATTTTAGAGATGTATGATGGCTATTTTTTGTTATTTAATTAAAAAAGTGATTGAAGTTTTTATGGATGACTTTCAGTGTTTGGGATTTCGTTTGAATCATGTTTAAAACATCTATCTAAAGTTCTAAAATGCTGTGAAAAAACTAATTTGTTCCTTAATTGGGAAAAATGCAAATTTATGGTAGCAGGAGGAATTGTTTTGGGACATCGGTTTTTAGAAAAAGGTTTGGAGGTAGATCCTGCAAAAATTCAAGTTATATCTAATTTACCTTGCCCAACCAATGTAAGGGGAATTAGAAGTTTTTTAGGACATACTGGATTCTAAAGGCGTTACATTAAAGACTTTTCAAAGATTACAAAACCTTTATGCCGTTTATTGGAAAAGGATGCAATTTTTTATTTTGATGACGACTACCATAAAGCCTTTGAAACATTAAAAGAAAAATTAATCACTGCACCTGTAATAATTTCACCAAATTGGGAAAAACCTTTTGAATTAATGTGTGATGCTAGTGATTATGCTATTGGTGCTATTTTAGGTCATAAATATGATAAAATTTTCAAAGTAATTTATTATGCCAGTAAAACTCTTAATGAAACTCAAATTAATAATACCACTACTGAGAAAGAGTTATTAGCTATAATATTTTCCTTTGATAAATTTCGATCATATTCAATTGGAACTAAATGTGTTGTGTATACTGATCATTCTGCTATTAAATACTTAATGAAGAAAAATGATGCAAAATCGAGACTGATAAGATAGATTCTTCTTTTGCAAGAATTTAATTTTGAGATAGTAGATAGGAATGGTTCTGATAATCAAATTGTTGATCATTTGTGCAGGCTTGAAATTAAAAAGTCTCTCTGTGATATTGAAGAAATTTATGAATATTTTCCTGATGAAAAACTATTCACTGTTAAAGAATGGCATGTTCCGTGGTATGCAGACATAGTAAACTTTATTGTTCGTAATATTATACCCTATGATTTGAAATATCATGAAAAGAAGAAATTTATGTCTGATGCTAAGACTTATTTTTGGGATGACCCATTTTTATATAAACAAGGAAATGATCTTATAATTCAAAGATGTGTACCTTTGGAAGAGATTTATGAAATTATTCAAAAATATCATAATTCTGATTATGGGGGACATTTAGGAAGTGATAAAACTGCATATTAAATATTATAATCAGAATTTTATTGGCCTACAATTTTTAAGGATGTTAATGTTTATATTAAAAATTATGATAGATGTCAGCGTATAGGAAATATTTCTAGAAGAAGTGAGATGCCTCTCAATTATATGTTGGAAGTTGAAATATTTGATGTTTGGGGACTAGATTTTATGGGACTATTTACACCATCTTTCAGAAATGTTTATATTTTGATAGGAGTAGACTATGTTTCCAAATGGATTGAAGCTATTGCTTTACCTCGATGTGATGCTCAAAGTGTTGCAAAGTTTTTAGAAAAGAATATATTTTGCAGATTTGGAATACCAAGAGTAATCATGACTGATGGGGGAAGTCATTTTAGAAATGCGATTATTGAGAAGTTAGCAAAGAAATATCATATTAATCATCGCATTGCTACTGCTTATCATCCGCAGAAAAGTGGTTTGGTTGAATTATCCAATCGTGAAAGTAAAAGAATATTAGAAAAAACAGTTAATCCAAATAGAAAGGATTGGTCGATTAAACTGGATTATGCTTTGTGGGCCTATAGGACTGCTTACAGAAATAAGGAATGAATCTTATGAAAATGCTAAGATTTGTAAGGAAAAGATGAAGTTATTGCATGATCAGAAGATCCTTACCAAAAATCTTGTACCAGGACAACAAGTTTTGTTGTATAATGTTAGATTAAGAATATTTTCTAGAAAACTTAAGTCCAGGTGGATGGGTCCATTTATTGTGATAAAAGTTTATTCTTATGGAGCTGTAGATATTCAAGATCCTAAAACAGGAAAAATATTTAAAGTTAACGGACATAGAATAAAACCATATCTTTCAGTCAATAAATCTAAATCTGATGAGAATTTGATGTTGGGTCACTTAGAATGAGTTATAGGTTTGTCAGGCTGAAGACGTTAAAATAAGTGCTTTGTGGGAGGTAACCCATATTTATCGGTGTGCTTTGCTTTGTGTTTGTTTAGTGTATTTTGTTTGCTTTATTTGGTTTATTTTTATGTTTTTAGTGATAGTAATTTGGAGTTTCTAAACTTAAGTAGAGTTTTTTTGACCTTAATTGATGATTTAGAGAAGTCAGAATGAAAATTTGGACACTTAGCAGATCTTTGCTAAATTATGCACTGGCGGCTAAACACCGACTAGTTGGCGCTTAGGCGCCGCAGTTATAAAAAACGTGAAAATGTGGATCTAGAAGCCTAGATCGTGGGGGAGAAGTTTTGGGAGTTATTTTGGAGTTTCTAAATGTCTTGGGGCTGTTTTAACATTTCCCAAGTTTATAAAAAAGGACCTAACTTAAGAGAAACACTTGCCACAAGTCCTATTTTCATTTCTGAAGTCTTAAGAAGAGAATTTTTAGTGCATCATGTCTTCCTGGGAGAACGAGATGAAGAAGAAGTAAGATTCTAACAAAATTAAGTTCATTAATGATAGTGCTAAAGAGTTATTTAATGGATATGTCGTTGCTGGTATTCAGGGTATTGCGGAAATGATTGCAAAAATTTAAGCCCGAGTGACTTCAATGGAAGCAAAGATCAATGATACTAAATTACATTTGGAACACATGGGATGGCAACACAAGATGCAATTCAATCATTCATGGTATGTGGAAGAAATAGATAAGGTGATGTTTGTGTAGAACAAATGGATTGAAGAAGATGATGTAAGAATGAACAATTATCGCCCGTTCTATCAAATTTATATTCCAGAAAGGTCAAATGAGAATAATAGTGGTCCAGGATATATTCCACCTAATGGAGAATGGAATTAAGAGTGTTTTGTTTGTTTAATGTTCTTATGTGTTATGTTTAGTGTTCTTGTGAGTTCATGTTTGGTGTGTTTAGTGTTTTTATTTAAATATTAACTAATCCTTATGATGTGATGGTTACATCCTAGAGTTGTATACTTATCAGTTTGAGATTAATGTCTCATGTATTTAGAAAATTTCATCCTTTATGTTTGGATAGAAATTCTAGTATTGTATTAAGTGTTATGTTTGTTTTAATATAAGTTTGTGGTTTTGTGAAATTTGTGTGGAATCAATGGTTATTAAATTTTGATTTGGAGTATTGGAAGAATTGTGGGGAGAAATAATTATTTTGGAGTAATTAAGGGTGATTAACCAAGTGATTTAGTGCATATACCGTAATTATGAAAATTTGGGTATTGGCGGCTAAGCGCCAGAATGCCGGCGCTTAAGCGCCAGATTTCGCGGCTAAGCGCCGAGAGTTCGCGCTTAGGCGCCAGTTCGTGAAAATTGGTTCCCAAAAGTTAAAAACCTGAATATTGTCATTTTCAACCACCCATCGTCTTCAACCTTCTGTTTACTACGAAAGAGGAGCCTAAGGCATCATATTGTGATCATTTAAGAGTCGATCTCAACAAAAATTGTTAGATTTAGATTCCTTGAGGTAAGAGCACTACTCCTAAGTACAATTTTTAATTTTCACCATGTATTTTGAGTACATTATGGAAAATCTTAAAATCACTATTCATGATGAAAATTTGAGGAAAAACTTGAAAAATTGCTTGGATTTAGTGAAAATATCTTTTAGAAGATAATTTAGCAAGTTTAGTTTGATTTTGGAATTTATGGTGAATCTCTTGTAAATTTTTAGAGATGGATCCAAAGTCAAAGTGAGCACGAGAAAAGACGAAGTATGATTCTGATAAATTTGTTAGTATGAGGGCTGAGGAACGATACGTTGATGCATTGCAGTCACGTAAGTTGATTCCTGAGTGTGTGTTTAGTAAGCCAGGAGAGGTGATTGAAGATATGATTGCTAGAAGAAACTGAGAGAATTACTATTACTTCTCCGTTGTTGCTGTTGTTTTTGTAGTTAGAGAATTTTATGCAAATTTGCCTGCTACAGAAGAGAATCAAGTGATGGTTAGGAGGCATGAGGTCAACTTTTCTTCTGGGGCAATCAATACTTTTTATGGACTACCTCCTGACATGTTCTATTTTTATTCTAATTATCATCCTTCGGAAGGGGAATTAGATGAGATCATGGAATTTCTGACTGATGGAAGAGGATTATGGAAAATAACAAATGATAGAAGAGTGAACTTTCTTGCTTCCAAATTGAATGTCATTTCTAAGGCGTGACATTATTTTATCTCGTCTAAGTTGTTGCATTCGAGCCATACTAGTGAAGTAACGAGAGAAAGAGTTGTGTTGAACCATTATATTCAGCAAGGGAAGCTTATTGACCTTGGATATAATTTTTTATTATGTTTTGAACTATGCTAGATCAACCACGACTGCAGGTATGGGATTTCCTTCCTTGATTCATTCACTATGTGAACGATCTGGAGTGAAGTTTGATACCTGGGAAGAGGTACTTCAGCCATTGAGACCAATTACCAGTGTAAACGTTGGTACTTATATTGTACATTCAGAGTTTGGTTGGAAAGAAAGATTCAGTAGGGCTTCTACTACTTCTGCTTCTGCTTCTGCTGCACTACTTCTCTTGCTACTACTTCACGTGCTTCGTCATCTACTGATTCACAGACTGATTTATTAAGAAAGATTTCGAAAAAAGTGAGTCTTACTCGAGAGCATATGAAAGATATGGATGGTAAGCTGGATAATGTGGAGAGAGATATTATAAAACATGATGAATGTGAGGACAGTTATCAGCAATATTTGGATGAGTCGATTAGAGGTGATCAGAGTGCTTGAGATGCCACCTCATCCATTCTACATACCTTATGTGTCATCCAGGGATTGGAACGAGTAAGATGATGATGATGAGGATGAAGAGTAGATGTATGTTGTTTGTTTTAGTTATTGTGTTGTTATACTGTGTTACTGTGCACTTTATCTAGTGTTTTGTTTGGTGATTGTATTGTGATGTGAACCTTGATAGTATGCAGATTGTAGTTGTACTATGTATCTGTTATGCATATTCATGTATTGTTGTTGTTTTATTGTGGATTTATATGTTGCTTTGTGATAGTGTGTAATAGTAAATGTTTTTATGCATGTGTTATGTCAGAGTTTTTAATAGTGTGTACCTTAATTCAAAAACTGTTAGCAGATTATAAACCACTATAGGAACTTCTACTTAGGAAACTATATGTTTAAATTTTTTTGAAAATTCCACTATCTTTGACGACTACCATAAAGTCTTTCTGAAATTTTTACTTTTCTTATTATAAAAAAATTAAAAAATATTTTGTTTTGGAAAAACTAAATTTGATTTCTTTTTACTCATGTTATTTAAATTGTTATACTTGCATATTAGGATATTAAAAATTCCTGCAAGCATGATATGTTAGTTTTTATTTCTCACCCATATATAATTTCTTATGCTTAAATGTTTTATCGGGATTTAAAAAAAAACAATGTTTTTGAAAAACTAAAATTTTATTTGATTCTCAAGAATACTTAAAAATAAATCTTATTTTTGATTGTGAACAAATATGTACATGAAGTTATATTAGGGGAAAAAATTTTGAATATAGAAATGAATAAAAGAATTTAGTTAAAATTTATAGTAATCATGAAAAACTTAAAGTTAAAATTTTCTTAATGAAGAAGTGTTAAAAAAGTTAAAGTATCTTTAGTAAGAAGTTTTATATTTTTGAATAAATAGAAGATTTGACTTTTATTCTTAAAAGCTTAAATTTCTTTTATTGAAAAGTAATTTTTAGATACTATTATTATGATTTTTAAGTGAAAGGCATAAATCTGATCTTTATTTTAAATGGAAGGATGGAAATCAAAATCATTAAAGGTCTATCCATATATAGTAATCCTTGCCCTATTAAAAAAAAGAGAAAAAAAAAGAAAAGGTGAAAAATAGTATATGAAAAGGGAGGAGAAGCTTGAGGATTTAAGGGCCTAATCAAAAATTGGTTTCATACCTAAAGTTTAAGATATAAGTTCAGAGAAAATCTAAAACTCAAGGTTATAATATAATAAGTAAAATTATTTTTCAAATAAAGATTTTTAAGTGAGAAAAATAAATGTTTGAATCATATATTTTAAAGAATCTACAAATATTTCTGAAATAGATAGAGACTTATATTTTTCATTTTTTTTACTTAAGAACTTTCTAAACTTTAAGTTGGTTTTAATTACTGAAATTTTTTCTAAATTGGACTATTCCATTTCTATAACAAAATTTTGTTATCTTCCTAAGAAACTAATTACATAATTTGCATGCTAAAATATTCTATGAGATTAACTGTCACTTGAGGACAAGTAAGATTTTAAGTTTGGGGGATTTTGATACACCTAAAATATATAGTATTTTTATGCACATTTTTATACCTATTTTTAATGATATTGCACTTTAAGGGAAGGTATTTTGTGTTTTTCTTGCAGGTATGAAAAAAATGGATGGTCATGATGAAAGGAGCAAAATTGGATCAAATTTGGAGCAAAAATAATGAAAAATCAAAATTTTGGCACTGGCGGCTAAGCGCCGCTGGGCCAGCGCTTAGCCGCCACAGTTAAAAATCGAAGCGACACTTAGCCGCCACAGTTAAAAATCGAAATTCAAATGAATTTGGCACCAATTTCAAAGGGGATGGGATGCAACTCTTGGTAGTAACTACCAAAACATCCTTTGGGCGGCAAGTTTGAATGAAGGGGTGCGTTCCTTGGTAGATACATTGAATCTGGACACATTTTGGAGAGACACCAAGACACCTTTTGGTTTACTATTTAAAGAGAGTCTTAGGAAAGATTAGGGGAGGCTTTAGGAGGTTCTTCCACTGCATTTTGAAGGAGAGGCTTAAGGAGGCTCTTCCACTGCATTTTGAAGGGTACTTCCATTGTTCTTCCATTGCATTTTAAGAGTTTTTATTAAGAGTGTGAGTAGAGAGTAGAAAGGAGAAAAGTACTTCCATTCTTCTTCCCACTTCTTTTCTTTCTTTTAGTATAGTTTTTATTGAAGTCTGAAGTCTGTATTCTGATTCATCGGAGTTGGGAGACTTGCTGCGAGGAGTAGTTTAGCGAAGAGTCAAAGTTTCGAGAGGAACTTCCTTAGTCTTGTGGAGAGGATTTTCAGATAAGTGTTTACTTTTAATCTTTTTATTAATACTTGCTTTCATTTGTTATTTTTCTTATAGTTTTTAATTTCAAATCAATGTGTTTTTGTATTTTCCCAATGCATTCTGAGTAGTTTTCTTTATCTTTTTCTTTCTTAAATGGAGAAGTAATTAATTTATAAAGAATTGTTGTGGAAAGTATAAGTGTTTAAAAATTGGAAGAAGTTGTGAAGATTGATTCTGAAAATTTTGTTTACTTCTTAATTTGGCCTGTTAAGTTGTAGAATTTCTTGACATTATGTAAGATCCAATGTGGTATTGTCTCATAAAAGTTAGTAAGAATCACATGCAATTATATGGGTGAGAATTGTAGTCCATATAATTGAATGTAATATTAGAAGATATTTTTATGAAAGGGATTAAAATTAGAGGATTTTAGAGTGACAGGGTTAAACACCCTAATTTGGTTTAACATTTTGAGTTTTGTTATGAGAAGTTAGCCCCCAGGTTGTGGGAATCAAGGGAACTCTAAAGTGAGAGACTGGTATCTTCCCTGCCTAACCATGTTCAAAATATTAAAAATTTCAAATTAACCTATGTTCTTTATAGAACCAAGTAAGGGTAAAGAACACATTTGCTTCTTTCTGTCAAAACAAATTTAAATACTTCCACAACAATACTTTAAGAATTATTACTACTTTATAAAAGGAAAAAAAAGATATTCTAGTTAATAGTATTTTACATCCAGTTTTATTAGTTTTTATAATTTTAATTTCATTGCTTAACATTTTATTAAGGAAATTTTAAATGACAAATCAACTTTCAAAACTTTTCAAAATCAAGACATACTTTTTCAAAAAAATTAAAGAAAGAAAAGAGATAATTTTTTGATTTCTTTAAAGATTTTCATATTTTCCCTGTGGGCTCAATATCTCGGGACTTAATCAGAAAGTCCTATATTACTTGATAAACGATACGTACACTTGCGTAGTATCCCATATTATAAAATCATAAGTTTCATATCTAAATCATTAGCGCATTTACCGGACGGTACCAAGTTTTTGTCGCCATTGCATTTATCGGGGTTCAAGGGATAGCCAGTTATTCTCTTCTTAAAGCAAGATATGAGATGTCTTTCTGAAGCTGTTAAGTTCAGTCTTATTGGAAAATTCCAGATGGGGCACCACAAAATGGAGTATGTGAGGAAATTCTTTGATGAACTTAATCTTGTGGGCTCATGGAAGCTTGGATTGTTAGATGGAAGGCATTTACTCATTATGCTATCTAATGAGGAGGATTATGCCTGAATTTTTGCCAAACAATCTGTATTGATCGCTGGCACATATATGAAAATACTTTAATGGACACCAGAGTTTGATCCTTTGAAAGAGCCTCCCATTATCCCAATGTGGTTTAAATTCGCCGATCTGCCTATACATCTCTATCATCAAAATGCCTTGTATATCATTAGTCAAGCTTTGGGTACTCCTTCGAAAATTGACTCTCACACATTTGACATGGCTAGACCAACTGTAGCCAGGGTCTTAGTGAAGAGGGACATTACCCTTCCTGACCTAAAGAAGTTTTGGGTCAGAACTGATGAAGACTCTCCTGAGGAGGGCTTTTGGCAAGAAATTAAGGTGGAGTTTAAGCCTTTGTACTGCCCACACTATAGAATGTTTGGTCATGTACAAGATAACCGCTACAGACTTCACCCCCCATTAGAAGAAGAGCTATTGTAACCAAGAAGGAGACTAAAAACCCCTACAGTTCCAAAAATTTGTCCTTCCAGAACCTACTGTTCCAATTGTGGAATTGTCTCCACCTGATTCTAATATGCATGCTGTGGAGCATGGCCAATTAGAAGATATACAAGAGGCTATGGCTGAAATTCTTGAGCCTACTGAAAATTCAGTATTTACTAGCCCAGTGGCTCAAGAGAAGGGAGTTCAAGGTTCTGATTCTGGTCAGGAATTCTCAGTGGCAAATATCAGCAAAATGGCTAATGGTCTACACACTGAATGGAAAACTCAGAAAAATAGCAAAAGAAAAAAGAGCAAGACTGAAGCACAAGGACTGTTGGAATCCCAGCCTTCAGGTGACCCCCAGATAGTCCCCCATTTATTTCTCACCCCAAAACCAGGGGGAAAGGAAAGACTCTTTCGCAATGATCAATTTTATGGGTTGGAATATAATGGGGGCAGCTCATCCCTCTTCCTTAAGTAGAATTAAACAACTTGTTACTATCCACAAACTATGGTGTTTTGCACTTCTGGAACCCATGGTTAGAAAGAATACAAATCTTATTGTTAAGTCTTTTTCCAATTTCTCTCATTATGTTAATAGTAATAACAAGATTTGGGAGTTTGCTAGAAAGGAACTACAGTGGTCAGTGCTTCTTGATCATAATCAGATCATCCATTTGCAATTTTCTCTAGAGCAACAAACTAGTTTTGCATCATTTATGTATGCTAAGTGCAATTCTATTCAAGAACAACTACTATGGAAAGATCTGCTGCAAATTGGCCAATAGGTGAATTCATTCTGGATTTTAGGGGGAGACTTTAACTGTTTCACTTCTGTTTCAGAAAAAAAGGAGGCAATCCACCTTCAATCTCTTCCATGACATACTTCAATCAATTCATTACAGATGCTGCAATTTTTGATCTTGGATTTCAGGGCCCCTCCTTTACTTGGAGAAGAGGTAACACTTGGGAAAGACTTGATATAATGCTGGTGAATTATTTATGGCTCCAAACTTTCCCTTATAATATTATCACTCACCTCTCTATGACTGGGTCTAACCATAGGCCCTTTCTATGTTCAATTAAGAATGTTGATGTTGGAGGAGGACGACAGTTCAGGTTTCAAAATATTTGGCTGCTCCATCCTGACTTTATGACTGAGTTGTGAAAATTCTGGAAACCCATAATGGGGAGCTATCCTTGGAGTAACCTCTGGAATCTACATAAGGAGACAGCTAAGAACCTCCAAAACTAGATTGGACAACTTTTGGCAATGTTCAAACTAATATCCAAACAAAAGAGGAAAATGTTGTAATTATGAAAGATGGTTTTCTTAAGGGGGTTAATAATGAGCTAGATTTTCACCTTGCTCATGAAAAGTTACTCTCACAAGTCAAATATCAAGAAGGTTTCTTTAAATAGAAGGCTGCTTCTTCCAAATTCATAGATGGGGCTAGGAACACTAAGTATTATCATGCTTACAGTAACTTTGAAAGGAAATGTAATATGATTCTTTCTATTAAGAATGCAGATGGAGGTAAGCTTATTGATGTTGAAGCTATTGCTGAAGATGCTGTGAAACATTTCCACCAGCTTTTTACTCAGGTTCCAACCCACTCTACCCTCATTCAGTTTATGTTGTTTCAGGATAACCAAAATTATGTGCAGGAACTTAACTTAACTCATATACCATTGGAAGCTGAAATTAAATCTACCTTAGAATCTATTGATGGTACTAAGGCTACAATACTTGATGGTTTTTCATCTTCATTCTATAAGGATTGTTGGTCTATTACTGGTAAGGATGTAGTCCAGGCAGTGCATGCTTTCTTTCAGGGGCTGGATTCACCTAAGTACTTTACTGCTTCCACCATTATTCTAATACCTAAAAGTAAGCATAAAAAAACATGGGGGATTTCAGACCTATCAGTTTATCCTCAGTGATTTCAAAGATACTAAGAAAAATTCTTGTTACTAGACTCCAACCTCATCTGCATATACTTATCAAAGCTAATCAGGCAACCTTTGTGAAAGGGAGAAACATCTTAGATAACATCATGCTGGCTCAGGAACTGCTGTTGGATCTGGATAAAAAGTTTATGGGACACAATGTGATCTTTAAGTTAGACATCAAAAAAGCTTATGACACAATAAGCTTGGATTTCATCCTTAATAGTCTAGCTGCTAAAGGTTTCCAACCAGACTTTGTGCAACTTGTTGGGAGGTGGCTGAAGTACAATGGTCATTCTGTCATGGTAAATGGTAAGAGGCATGGTCTCTTCAGTGCCACAAGAGGTATCAAACAAGGAGATCCCCTCTCCCCTACTCTCTTCATTCTAGCTTTTGATTATCTCTACAGAATTTTGGAAAATCTTTTGGCTAAGTTACCCAAGCTAAGTTATCATCAAAAATCTAATATTTTTGTTAGCCATCTGTCATATGCAGATGACATTATATATTTCTCCAGAGCTTCTAAGGCTATATTCAAGGTGATCTACCAGGCACTACAACACTTTCATTCAGTATCTGGCTTGGAGTTAAATTTACAGAAATGTCAATTCTTTCCTAGTATTCATGTTAGCCACCATATGAAGTCATGGATTGTTGATTACACTTTCTTCAAATCAGCTCATCTCTCCATCAACTATCTGGGTATTCAATTATTGAAAGGAAGAACTAAACAAATACAATTTCAGGAGGTCATTGATAAAATTAAAGCACACATTCAATGTTGGACTAACTCTTTCCTCTCTAATGGTGGCAGGATTACACTTTTGAGAAGTATACTTCTTACATTACCCTCTTATGCTCTACAAATGTTTATTATGAATAAAAGCACCCAAAAACAACTTGGTAGAATGTTCAATAGGTTTATTTGGACTGGACAACTTAAACACAAACATTGGCTACCTTGGCAAAAGCTTTGTAAACCTCTCCAAGCTGGTGGGTTGGGTTTCAAGAGTTTTGACCACTTACATTTTATTAATCTTTGTAAGATATGGATCAATTTTAGAGCTAAAGATAACCTCTCAGCTAGATTCATAAAGGGTAAATACTGTAAACATGAGCATCTTGCAGTGGTTCAGCCCAAATTGGGAGACTCCATGCTGTGGACCAATCTCTTGAAGATCTGGGAAAGAGCTAAACAATTATTCATCTAGGAGTTAGGTGAGGGCCAAGTCAGCTTCTGGCTTGAACAGTGGGTATAGGGAGGTGAAAGACTCTCTCCTACCCAATCTGGGAATCCCTCCAATATTTGTGTTAAAGATTTATGGGATGACAGTCAATGGAACTGTAGTCTGATAAGTAACATTCCTAACTCTGGAAAATTGCAACAAGTTTTGATAACAGATTTCCAGCCAGCTCAGAAGGACAAGCTAATTACCAAAAATAAACTCTCTCAAAAGCTTTCCACCTTCATATACCATAATTTTTTTAACTGGGACCAAATCCAATGGGGTGCAGAATTTTGGGGGAAACTGCTGACCCCATCTATGTCCTTCTTTTGTTGGAGAGCAAGACATAAGCTTCTACCTACTAATGACATCTTAAAATTCAAAGGATTAAGATGGCCTTCTTTCTGTCATCTTTGTCATTGTCTTTGAAGAATCATTTGACCACCTGTTTTTCACTTGCCATTTCTCCCAGAATGTTTGGAAAGAGCTGCTCACCAAGCTAAAACTTGATACACTGACTTTGAGCTGGCTGCATTTGTCTATTAGCCTGGTGGAGTGGCATCATGCAAATCTGCTGGTAGTCCCTTGCTTGGTATCCTAGTTTATTTAGAGGAGTAGAAATCAAGCCAAATATGAGAAGCTTACAGCCTATATGCAAGTGGCTGCCTAATGTTTGGCTTATATTCAAAAGCTTATTAAGTTTCACAACTTCAAGGACATCTGCTTGGTTAAAGTGTCTGGAATAGCCCCCTTGCTTCATCCACTTGTCATTAAGTGGTCTCCACCCCCTAGTCCTTGGATTAAAGTCAACACAGATGGGAGTTACTATAAGATGCAGGCTGGCTTTGGAGGCATTTTTAGAATCAACACTGGGAAGTGCCTACTTTTCTTTCACTCTCCAACTTGTGCCCTTGATGCCTTGGAAGCTGAAATGATTGCTATTTTTTGGGCAATCAACATAGCTTATCAGTGCAAGGTGAGACTTCTTCTAGTGGAATCAAATTCATCATGCTGTATCAAGTATCTCCAAAACACTGAACCTGCTTCTTGGTACATCAGAAGGTGTTTCAATAGAATGCCAAAGTTTAAATATGTCATGCAAGTTGTTTTTGCCTATTTTCCTAGGAAAGGCAATGCACCTGCACATTGGCTTGCCTCTCAAGGGAGTTTTAATGAAGTTGTTTTTTTTATGTAACTCCTCCCGCCCCCCTCCCCCTAGCTTTTTTGCTTCATGGAGACAACTTGGGTCTTCCTTACATTAAGGTTTAGCTTGTAATTTCTATCTAGCTCAATATATTGCTTGCGTATAGGCAAGTTTTTAGTATATATATATATATATATATATATATATATATATATATATATATATATATATATATATATATATATATATATATATATATGTCTTCCTTACATTAGGATTTAGCTTGTAATTTCTATCTAGCTCAATATATTGCTTGCCTATAGGCAAGTTTTTAGTGTATATATATATATATATATATATATATATATATATATATATATATATATATATATGGGGAAAGAGCAACTTGTGACTCCCTACGTGTTAATATAAAAGGTGAGTACAAAATTAAGGAGGGGAGGTGAGTCCCTTGAGCTTAAAACAAGAGAAAATACACTTAAAGACACACCCTTAGTGGTTTCACCTCCCACAATACAACTCACAAAAACAAGGTCAAAATCAAAACAAGATTTACATGTATACCCAATAGACAAGTAAGCTCCCAAAACTATAAAGTGAAAGGGTAATGTAACAAAAATTATAGAAGAGCTATTAACTTGGTACTCTTCATAGGAGATTGTACTCTGCACAGCAAAATCATATTGAAACTGCAAGAAACTGTACAAAGAAATAGCCCACAGTAGTAAAGAAGCAATCAGAGATCCAACTACCAAAGCACACCATTCAGCATAGAGGAAACCAGCAAACAGAGAATGTCGAAACAGGACAGCAAGATTCATCCAAAAATAGGCAGTTAGACAAGAAAAATAGGGAAGAGGTATAAGACTACTATGACCCTGATAAGAATTCTCCAAGTAAGAAGTAAAGCTCAATATACAATAGCTGAAGAATAATAGGCAAGGAAAAAAAAAACCATATCTTAGCCAGCAGCATAGTAGCAGGAGGCAGTGAACCCAAATCGACAAGTGAAGCAACCAGATCCAGAGAAACAGACAAACATCGAAAAACTAGGCCTCCATCGAAAGGAGTCAGATGATGTTCCAGTAGCATAGTAACAGGAAGCAGTGAACCAAAACGGAGAATTGAAGAAACCAAATCCAGAGAAATAGACAATCATAAAGAACCAAGCCTACATCTAAAATGAGCAAGATGATGTCTAACCAACCGTTGAGTGAAAAAACTAAAAAGAAAGCAAGGGATATTAAAGAAAAATTTTCATATTAATTAACATCTAATGTATGGAATAACCAATAAGTCACTTGTCAACAATAAAAGGAGAGAAAGTGATGGAGTAATACCCACTAAAGGCACCTCTTATACATGTTTAGCAAACCAGTCAACTGGAGAGTTACTCTTCTGATACACCTAAAATATATATTGTTTTTATGCACATTTTTATATCTATTTTTGTTGATATTGCACTTTAAAGAAAGGTATTTTCATGTTTTTCTTGCATGTATGCTTAAAATGAATGATTGTGATGAAAAAAAATAAAAAAAGGATAAAATTTAGAGCAAAAATGAAAAGTGTGCAAATTAGCCTCTAGAAGTTAAGAACCAAGGGCTGCCACATAGCCGCGACAGTTAAAAATGACGAATTAAATCAAATTTGGCTCCATTTTCAAGGGGTGTTTGAAGCAACCTTTGGTTTAAACTTCCTTAACTTCTTTTGGGAGGCAAATTTGAATGATTAGATGTATCCTTTAATAGATACATTGAATCTGGACATGATTTGAAAAGACACCAAAGCACCTTTTGAAGAATTATTAAAAGAAAGTGTTGTAATCAGAAAGAGATTTTTTTGAGAGTTTCTTTTTCTTAGGAAGTTGTTAGAGAGTCTTTAGAGAGTCCTTGAAGTCAATGGAGTTTTGTAGAGAGTTTTAGAGGGGGATGAGTTGGTGTTGAAGCCTTCTTCTCACCAATATTCTTTCATCCGTTTATCTGGTTTGTATTTGAGTTTAAAGTCAGAGTTGGTATCTACAAAGTTGGGCGACCCACTCTGAGGTGTCATTTAGTGGTAAGCAAAGTTTCAAAGGAACTTCAAGAGCCTTGTGGAGAGGATTTTTAGATAAGTTTTTATCTTTGTTTTTACATTTGATTTTAAAGTAAGACTTGTTGTGTTTTAACTGTGATCTATTATTTTAAATCAAATTTCTTTTTGTTTTCACCATGAGTTATGAGTAGTTTTCTTTGTCTTTTTCCTTTTAAATGATGAAGTAACTAAATTATGGATGGAAATTGTGTGAAGTATAGATGTTTAATGTTGGAAGAAGTTGTGATAATTCAACTACGTTGCACGCCATTTACCTCTTGATTTGGCCAATTGAGATGTTAAAATTTGTTGTGAGAACATGTAAGAACTAATGTGGTATTGTCTCAATCAACAATTAGAGAGAATCACATGAAATTATATGGGTGAGAATTGTAGTCCATATAGTTGAGTGCAAATAAATATGGAGATATGCTTTTGATTGGGTGTAGAATTAGTGGAATTTGCAGGCTAAAGCCCCTGATTTGTTTTGATGTTTAAATTTTTGGTATGAGATGTTTGCCTCCAGGTGGAGGGAGAAGAGAGAATTCTAGCATGAGAGCTAGTATCTTCCCTGCCTCTTCAAGTTTTAAAGCATCAGATTAACCTATGTTCTTTATAGAACTAAGTAAGGGTAAAGAGTATAACTGCTCCTATTTGGCACAACACATTTAGATACTTCCACAATGAAATTTCATAATTATTACTAATTTATGAAGAAAAAAAAAATATTTTTTCTCATTTGCTTTCATATCATTTAATAGTCTTGATAATTTTAGTTACTTTATTTTTCTTAAAAATTATCAAAAAGAATTTAAACTTTCTATTTATAAAACATAACTTACAAAATCGTTTTGAAAAGTCAAAAGTTGTTTTTCTGTTTTCTTTAAATTTTTAGAACATTTCCCTGTGGGTTTGATATTTTGGGGCTTTATCAGAAAGTCCTATATTATTTGATAAACAATACGTATACTTACATAGAATCCATATTATAAATAATTAAAGTTTATCTCTTATTTGATTTGGAATAAAGTTTTTGGCGCCTTTGTAAAGAAAGATATATTATTGTTGAGAAAAAAAATATAAAGTTTAATTTCTTATATAAAACGTAAGCATAAATATTCGGGGGTCACTTATCTAAATATAAAGCTCATTTGAACCTACATATGATGCTGGGAGATAATATTTCAAATTCTTCTAAACAAATAAGATCCCAAGGAGGGGAGGTAACCTTGGTAAACATATTATGTAACAAAATAGAATCAGTTTCTATTTGTAGGAGAGGAAATATAAAGGAGACAGCAGTCATTAAGGCTAAATAAAATGCCCAGGCTTCGGCATTAAAAGGAGCATCAGCAATAATAGAGGAAGAAAAATAACATATAGACTGACCTAGATAATCCCTAAAAATGCCAGCAATACCTGAGAAAACATCAGTCCAGCTACCATAATTATTAACTTTAACCCAACCTTATGGTGGAGGCGGCCATTTAACCAAAACAAGCCTCTTAATCCTACTAGGTGAAGCAAGGTCATAATGACCAACTTTAGAAGCCCTTTTAAAAAAAGCCAAGATATATGAAAATGTGATGAAGGGAGTATGACGTGCATCATTGTATTTAAACCTATTCCTGACAGTCCACAAAGACTAAAAGACCACTAAAGGGAAACAAATAAATCTTTCCCCATAGTTAGTAGCCTGCTTCCAAACTGTGAGATAAATCCCAATGTTACAGGAATTCGGCCAGACCAACCTAAAATGAAGGTTAACAAGTCTCAGACCTCTCTAAGAAAGTTGCATTTAAAGAAAATATGTGAGAAAGTTTCTTCAACTTGTTTACACATATGGAAGATAGAGGCCATTCTAAATCCTTTAAGCTTTAATAGGTCATCAAGGGGAACCACAGAGGAGAACAGACGCCAAAGAAAGAAAGTGATAGAGTGCATGAAAATGTGTTGCCAAAGGATAGGTCCCCAGTACCATTTAGAATAAGGATGTAATTGAGTATAAAGCAATTTACTGACTGAAATAGATGTGACCTTCTTCCAAATGGGAGAGTCTTTAAGACTAAGATGTAAAGGGATTTGATTAATTTTCATAGCATTATCTTTACCCACATGGGAGAGTCTTTAAGTCCCTTAATTTGTTAAAATCCCATGCCCCATTGGACCTAAAGTCACAAACTAGTAAATTTTCAAGATGAGGATGATGCTGGCGGTCTTTAAGATTTTGCATGCCCCAAAAATCATTCCAGAAGGAAACATTTCCCTCCCCTAGATCCCAAAAAATAAAATTACGATCAACAATCTAGCTTTTAAAATGGCCTTCCAAATTTTTGTGTCTCCAGCCTTCCAAGTTACTAGAGAGGGATATGTAAAGAGACAATACTTATGCTACATAAAAGAAGCCCAAAGGGAGTCACCAATATGAATTTTTACCATAGCTTACACATGTTCACATCAACAACATGTTGCAAAGCTTTAAACCCCAGGCCACACGATTGTTTAGGCTTACACAGTTTATGCAAGGTCAGCCAATGCTTTTTAGCACATTCACCCTCCTAAAGAAATCTGTTGAAGAGGTTTTCAAGTAGTTTAAGAGAACCTTCTTTAGCATTAAAAACCTATAGAGAATATAAGGGAATACTTTGAAGAACACTAGCAAGAAGAGTGAGTCTGCATCCATTAGAAAGGAAGGCATTCCTCCAATCATCAACCTTATGCTTGATTTTATCAATAACCTCATCCATCTGAATTTGCTTTCTCCTGCCTCTAAGAAAATTAACTCCATGATATTTAAGAGGTTGATAAGAAAGTTTATACCTAGTGAAATTTATTACCATATTTGTATGAGAGGTCTAAATGTGCTTCCCAAAAAACACCTGACATTTATCCCTGTTGAAGGATAGACTAGAGGAATTTTCAAAAACCTCCAACACCTTCATTAAATTCTTAACAACAAGTTTGGAAGCATTAGAAAAAAAAATAGCATCATTAGCTTAAGAAAAATGGCTAACCAAAAATTTTGCCCTGTGTGTGTATGCTGTATTTGGAATTAATTTAAAAGCCTAGAGAGGTAATCAAAGGCAATAATGAAAACAGTATGGGAAAGAGGGTCCCTCTGCTTTATCCCTCTGTTGGCAAAAAAGAAGCCATAGGAACTGCCATTAACAATCACACTGTAATAGTTGTTCTGTAACCACCTTTTAATCAAAATGCAAAGGCTAGCATTGAAACCTCAAGCATGAAAGATATTTATAATGAAGTCCCAACTAATAGTATCAAAAGCTTTTTAATATCAAGTTTAAGGACTTGATTATGTCTTCTTCATCTCCTGTCCAAATATTCGAAAATTTCCTGGGCTTAGAGAATATTATCAGTAATCTCCCTCCCCTTAATAAAAGCTGATTGTTGTATGGAAATAAGACAGGGGAGGTGTGGTTGTAATATAGCAACAAGTAACTTGCTAATGATTTTAGAAATAACAATAGTGAGTGATATAGGTTTGAGGTTATGAAGTGAGGCTTATCCCTGTTTTTAAGGATAAGAACAATCATAGAAACAATAAAGTAATTACAACGATTCTCCCCCTAAAAGAAACATTGAATATCAGTCGTTACATCAGCTTTAATGATATTCCAACAATTAACATAAAAGGCAGAAGAATATCCATCAGGGCTAAGAACCTTATTAGAGTTAACATCCTTAAGTGTAACAAAAATTTCTTCCCGTAGGGGATATCAGAGAGGGAAAAGGAAGCAACCAAATCTCTATCCTGAGCAAAGATATCTGCATCAATTAGAGAAACCTACACAGTATTAAAAAAAGGTTCTTTGAACTATTCCACTAAATTTAAACCAATATCCTCAGCTTCAGTAAGGACCACCCCCTCAGCAGTAACTATTTTAAGAATAGTATTATAATTTGTTCTATTCTTAATAAAAGCATGAAAGTACTTTTTATTCCTATCCCCATTAGTAAAATGCATATCATGAGCTTTTTGCTGCAAGAGATCTTCTTCAAGGAAGATATCAGCAAGAAGTTTAAGATAAGCTTAGGATAATTCAGCAGCAATAGAAGGATCCATGCAAACCTAAGCTTCCAAATCATTTACCATATTCTGTGACTCAAGTACTCTAGAATACACATTACCAAAAACCTCATACTTCCACTTTCTTAACCCAGTAGCTACTTTTATATGTAATTTCCACAAGATATACCAGGAGTTACCACACCTAATAGGTTTCCAAAGCTGTTTGATAAAATTTTGGAAAGAGAGGTGAGTAGTCCAAATATTTAGAAATTTAAAATGATAAGTAGTTGGCTTATTTTGAAAAGAGAAAGTTAACAAGATTGGATTGTGATCAGAAGTGGCATAACTTAAATGTGGCACTCTTGAGATATGATAATAGCTAAGGAAATTTGAATTTCTAAAAAATCGTTCAAGTATTTGAAAAAGAAAGCCCCTTCTCCAAGTAAATGGAGAACTAATAAAACCCAAATCAAAGAGGCCAGCTTGAGATATATTGTCACAGAAATGATTGATAAGCACATTATCTACTTTGGCTCCTCACTTCTTCTCAACGGGAGACATAATCATGTTAAAATCACCACCATCTAACCAATTCTCAGTAATATTTTCTCCATAACAGTAAGTTTATTCCATAGCAAGTTCTTATCTTGCAGTAAAGAGCTAACATAGAGAAAAGTGACCCAACTAATAAAAGCCTCCATAGTGTAATTAGCAAGAATAAATTGATTGTCATCTTCAATAATGTTTAACTGAATAGTCCTTCTCCAAAAAACCCAAATTTATTGTTATTATTACTATTATGAGAATATTGTTTAAAAGAAGAAAGAACTTTATCCTTGCGAACAAATACCGTTGGTTCCAAAGTAGCAAAGATACCAATTTTGTGGACCCTACAAAGATATTTAAGATGATTAACGGAGGGAGGGTCAGCAACTCCCCTAATGTTCTAAACTAAAATGTTAAACATGTTGTCTTAACCCACCCCTCCTAGTAAGCCTAGAGGGGGGGGGGGTAAGTGATCATCATTAGAGTTATAAGGTTCAATCATGATAGGTTCCCATGGTAATTGCAAAGCATCAATTTTTCTTTTACCTTTCTCCTACTATATTTTTAGATGATCCATTCAGCTTCAAGAAAAATAGAAACATCCTTAGTAGCATCTAGTAAAGGGTATGAGGAATGCTCTTGTGGGGCAAGTGGTCTAAGAAAGCCACTTTCAGCAATGACATCAGAAGGAGGATGGACAACATTGTGTCCAACAATATCATAAGAAGATTGTGAAGAATGTGAATGTGTAATACCTCTCTTAGGTGTATGATGCGATGCGACTTTATATATGCTTTTAAATACAAGAATTTGATACCACTTTTTAATATATTTAATTCCTGGCAAATGGCTTCAAAAACTTGATGTGCGATGTTTACTTTTACTTATGAATTAATATTTAGATTTTATAATAATTTTTATAAAAGTTACAATTTTAAACGCAAGTATATGTATCGTTCAAGTAATATAGGGCTCTAGTGGAGTCCTGGTTATAGATCCCACATGGATAGTGTTTTTATAAAAAGTAAGAAATGTAAGAAATATTTTGGAAATTTTAAATTTAAAAGTAATTTATATATATATGAATTTTTTTTTTTTAAATTTCAAATTTAATTTTCTAACAATTTTCTCTGTAAGCAAGTAAGCAGTAAGCTGTAATAAAGTAAAGTAAGCAGTAATTAAAATTCAATGCAAGTATAAAAATGACTTTCTCCTTTTGAACTAATCCAAGATATTTAGAATAACTATTTTTTGTGGGGAATTTAGATTATGGAATTGTACCAAATTGAAGCATTCCTGTTCTTTACCCTTTGGTCCAGGTGCAAAGAATATTGACTAATCTATAGATCGGTCCAGGATGTTTTATTAGTAGAATGGGTTAATATGGGCTCACATTAGTAGATGTCCAAGGGTGGCTATGGTCAGCCCTACCTGTGACCCGTTCCCTTTCTGTAAACCAAATTGTTAGAATTTAGTCTGTCACTCTAAAAACTAATTAATTTTACGCCCAATAAATAATATCTTCCTATTTAGTTGCACTTCACCTTGAATAACCAGCATAAAGCCTTCGACTACACAAGGATTCATGTGATATCTACCAGTTAAGAATTTATCTCCAGATAGGTCTCAAAATTCTTCAACAGGTTTTAACAATTTAAATGGTCAGTTTAAAAAGTAAACTAAGATCAGGTATTAATATCATCACAATGTTTTAATTATTTTAAATTTAATTCTCCTACAAAATTTAATTAATTTATTATCTTTTCATAGTTGAAATGAGAAAGATAACTAACTACTCAGAACACATTGAAATCACACAACAAAACATTTATAAAACTTTGAACCAAGGTACAAATACTTATCAGAAGTGTTCCTTCAAGTGATTCGCTGACTTCTACTGACTCCAAAGCAATGATTAAAGACTCCAACAACAACAACACACGATAAATACTTAAAATAAACTCACTAGATACAAAGTAAAGTGGCACCCTAAGTGTGGAAGAGACTAAAAAAAAATTAGTAAAACTAGATGGGGGAGAGAAGGTGCTAAAAGGGGCTTGAGGACTATATGGTGTGATTTTCTCGGTACAATGGGCTCCTACTATATGGTGCAATTTTCTCTTTAGAATGGGCTCCTATTTAGAGAGCTCTGAATTTGACCAGGGGTTGCTTAAGACACCTCTTCAAAATTCATCCAAATTCAATGCATCTTCTTGAAGATAACTATCGCGCCTAGGCGCCGGGATCTGGCGCTTAGGTGCCGGACTCCGTGACCAGGTCTTCGCATCTCTTCACTTTGGATCACACCTCTTAGCGATTAAAATCGTTTCCTTGTGTCCAAATGCATTGTATCACATGTCCTATAAATTAGGAGTAACTTCCAGTCTTCTAGAAGCTCCAATAACCGCTTAACTCCGTCAAAATAACTCCCCAAAATCATCAAAAAATATTAACAGCGTCTGTATCGAGCTGGCGCTTAGGCGTCGAATTCTGGCGCCAGGCTAATAATTCCAATATTTTTCTCCATAAGCTCTATTTTTGCTCCTTTTTGCTCTTTTTTTTCTTCTTTTTCTTTCTTAGACTCTTTTTTAATCATCTACATCCAAAAACATAAAAATACCTTTCATTAAAACATAATATCCTTAAGAATTGAATCACAAATAAGGCATAAAAATGGGTATTTTTTAGGTAGATCAAAATCCCCCAAACTTAAATGTTACTTGTCCTAAAGTAACCCTTTTAGCTACACAAAATATATAACATTTGGAATGAAGTTAAATTCTTTAAGATTCCTTATAATATTTGGTTTTATAAATTATTTAGCAAATCTTTCACTAAATTTCACTAATTAAGTTTAATTTTAAGAATTAAAGAACATTTAAGTACCAAATCATAAGACTTCCAATTTTTCATTTATTTTAAGAATAATTGTAGTTTATCATTATAATGTCACATAGAATATTTACAAGAAAAAGATTTTCATGAAATATTTTTCTAGTAAAAATATTTGTACAAATTAAGTTAAAAATGTAATCAGTTTTCTTCCTATAAGATAATTCAAGTGAAGCCATGTTTTGATTAGACATTTCCACAAGCTTCTCCTCACCTTCTTCTTTCTTTTTTTTTTCCTTCTTTTTTTTTTCAAGTGAGGATTACTATTTTTGGATAGCCTGTTAATGATTTTGAACTTCACTATCCTTAACTTATTTTCAAAAACTTATACATTCTTACTTAATAAATATGACATTTTTAATAATTTATTATTTTCAAAACTTATTTCAATCTTTTATTTTTCAAGCAATAATGTTGATTCCTTAGTATTTCAAAAATATAATTCTCTTTACTATAAATAGAAAAATTTTGATCTTATTATTTTTAAGTTAAATAATTCTATTCTTAAAATCAATCAAAATTTTTGAAATTTTAGTTAAGTTTACTAAATTATTTATAAATTCAAAAATTTAGGTAATCTTAAACAGATTTTTCATTCATTATGTTATGTTAATATATTTTTAAAGAAAATATTAGTTCATTAAGGACAAATAATATTTGAATTTGATAAATGTTTTCCCTTCCCCCAAACTTCAGCTTTAGTATAAATATGAATCATGAAATTTTCTAAAGCATGAGAGAAAGAAATAAACAGGAATTAATCTAAGTACAATAATGTTGTAGTAAGGAAAAACTAACTTCTTCTTCTACACACTCTTTAATATGAATATAACATAAATGATTAAGCATATATAGAAAAGTTTTGCAGAGCAGGTGTTAATTTCTAAAAAATACTTATTATTATTATTATTATTATTATTTTATTTTAATATTTAAACATGCAAAATAACTAACTATTCATGAACACTAAACAGTAGGCTGAAACAGAAATAAACTTTTATAAAAATTCATTCATATTTCAGTCTTAAACACACATCAGATAATGTAAAAATAGTTTTAACATAAAAAGTTCACATAAACACTAACAAATAACATCACTAAACAACACAAGAAACAAGAAACACACTAAAAATAGAATCAACAAATCTCCAGAAGTAAGTCAAGCTACTAATCACTATCTGTAGCTTCATCATCGTCATCACCAAAAGAAAACTTCATATCCTTCAGATCAACATTTAGTGAATATCTGGTACAAGTAAGGAACTGAACATCGTGCTCACCTTTCAGAAATACTCAGCATCGTAATCACTCTTTATTTGTGTATATTCAGAAAGATGATCGATCTTCTTATCGATCGTAACTACTCAACAATGAGTTAGGAATAACTCATTCTGCTGCTTTATAAACTGATGATGCATTGTTTCCTAAAAAGTAGATGGTGGCTCTCTAGAAGTAGATTGTCTAGAAGTAGAAGCTCTACCTGATATAGGTAATGAACCAGAAGGTGCAGTAGAACTCTTACCTTGAAGCCGATCATAGATAATGACACTCTCTCTTCCTATAGGCTTTATCGACTTGAGCTTTTCCTAAGAAAGCTCAGCAACTACTCCAGCACTTTGACATAGAGAATATATCAGAGATGGAAAACCAAGTCCAATAGAAGTGCTAGAATGAGCAGTAGCCTCTACAAAATCTTAAATAATGCTCCCTACATCAATAGGCTTCCTCTCTTGAATGAAGTAGTTGAGGATAACTCTATCTTTGGTAACCTCACTCAGATGATTGGATGGAAGGAGATGAGCATAAATAAAGTAGTACCATGCCTTTGAAACACAATTTGCCTTAGAAGATGAAAAATTTACCCTTTTTCCATTCTGAATCTTCCAAGCTCCAGTACTATCAGTCAGATAAGCAATGATAATATCCAAATCTCCCTCAGATGGAGATAATCCGGAGTAATAACATTCAATGTTTGGCAGCATGCCATAGAAAATGTTGATACGTTCAGGAGTGAATCCTACTCCAACTCCTCTGACGAAAATCTCGTATTCTTCAGCATCTACGAAATTATCATAAAACTCTCTAACAACCGGGATAACGACAACAACAGTGAAATAACAAAATTGTTGCCAGTTGAGCGCAAAGATTGTATCCTCAATTCTTCCTCCAGGATTGTAAAAACTTTGCTCCGAGAAAAATTTCCGAGTCGTAGCAAAATCATTGTATCCGAAGTGTGCAGCTGCAGTGACGAACTTGCTACGATTAAAATTTTTTCGTTCCTTTCCTCGCTTAGACTTGGGTGCGATCTAAACGTGAAATAAAAACGCAAAATAAATTCAACGAATCTAGGAAAATAAACTAATTTAATCTTTTCAAACTTGAAAGAGCTTAAAAATTCATGGATTTAACCTTAAAAATCAAAATTTTTCTCAAAATTTCAGTTTTTCTAAATGAGAGAAAAATCCATGGTAAAAATAAAAAATAATGAGTTTAGAATGTAGATCTGACCTCGGGATGAAGAAATCGGGTGATTTCAAGCTCAAAAACATGAAACTCCAACTTTAAATGGGATCTATAGGGCGTATTTTTGTGAAAAACAATGGAGAAGGAAGCTTAGGCGTCAAAAATGGCATGAGGGGGGTTAAGAAGATGAGATTACGGGTTCAGGCTGAACCGGCGCCTAGGCGCCAGACTCGCCTTTCTAAAAATTTGATTTAAATTTTATATCTTCCACAAAATATTATCAAATTTGACTCCTAATTACTTTTATGAGAGTATTAATCCAATTTATATCCTCCAAACATTTTCACAATCAATTTAAAATGATCGTTTAGATCCACAAAAATGTATCCAATTTCTTCAATTCCAATCTACAACTTCCATTGCAAATTCAATAAATTTTAGTTCAAGACTGTATCAAGGTTCATCATTTTATAAATAACACAAACAACAGCATATTTGATCACTAAAATATATATTAAGAATTTAATCCCAATTTTATATGAAATTGCACTTTAAAGAAAGGTATTTTCTTTGTTTTATTGCAAGAATGAAGATTTATATGTACTGAAGGCAAAAAGCACAAAAGAAGCAAATTTGGAGCAAAAAGGACTCAATTTGATGAAAATTGAACTGTCCCGCCGACGGCGAGATTTAGGCCGCCGAAGGCGAGTTTTTTCCGAAATATTTTTAATATATTATAAGGAACTCGCTGAAGGTGAGATCGAGCCCACCGACAGCGAGATCGGCGCGGTTAGCCCATCTTCTAAAAGCCCGCCGACAGCGACACCAATACCCGCTGACGGCGAGATAGTTAAATTGAGCCAGATGCATTGAACTTGAATGCTTTTTGAAGAGGTGCTTAAGCAACCTTTGGAGATTTGAACCTTCTATAAATAGAGCCAAAGTTTAATCCATTAGTGTGTCATTCTAGAGTCAGTTTTAGTCATTTGTGTGGAAGTTAAGAGTCTTTTGAGTGAGTAGATTAAGTTTTTATCATTTTGGTGTGTTGTACTGGAAGGAAGAGTCAAAGGAACTTCAAGAGTCTGCTTGGGGAGAAGAATTGAGATAAGTATATTTGTTATTTGTTTGTTAACTTTGATGAAATCCATGCTTTGTGTTATCTTTCCCATGCATTCTGAGTAGTTACCTTAGTCTTTCTCCTTGTTCTTGAGATTAGTGAAATGAGAAATTTAAATAGTTGTGCCTGAAATATGATAATAGAAATTGTGCTAATATTTTTACTTAAATCATAATTTACTTTCAATCTGGCCAATTGATTTGTTAACATATGTTGAATTATCAACTATAGTAAAGATTACATCCAAGATTCAGGGAAATCCAAAGCCTTGGAAGGAGGCTGCAAATAAATAGGGAAATATTAACTAGCAGGCGTAGAATTGAACATTTTAGTGTGACTGACTAAAATATTCAATTCAGTCTTATTGTTTGAGAGCTGAAGTGTAGATGTTAGCCCTCAGGCGAGGGGAACTTGGGCGCTCTGAAGTGGCAGTCGGTATCCTCCCAGCCTAGCCGCAGATTCAGTAATCAAACATAAGACTAGTCAATATTCTTTGCACCTGGACCAAAGGGTAAAGAATAGGTTTGCTCCTATTTGACACAATATAATTAAAAACTAATTTAAATTTTCATTCACTAAACACTCTAAAGACAAGGAGAAAGATATTTTTCTGAAATCTTTTATTAACCTTTTAAGCATTAGTTTATTTTAGTCTAAGTGTTTTAAATTTTCATATACTAGATTAATAAGTAAATTTACTTTAAGTTGTTCTTTGAAATTTACTAACTTCCCTATGGGATCGATATCTAGGACTCCATTAGAGCCCTATATTACTTGATAATGATACGTATACTTGCGTAGTATCCACAGTAAAATCCATAAAATCCATAACAGAATCATAAGAATATATTTAGTCCGGAACAAGTTTTTGGTGTCATTGCTAACTTTTATAATAGTAAGTATAAATATTGAAAACTGGATCAAGTTCTTGGTGCCATTGCCAGGGAAGTAAAGTAATTATTAAGGTAATTAATAAAATTATTAAAATAATTACTAGTGTAATGAACTATTTAATATTACTTAAAAATTGTATGCGTAAATTTGGAAACGAAAATTTAATACCTTACGATTCAGAATTAGAGCGCACAATTAAATGAATTAGAAAACAAAAGAGAGAAATTATAAATTTAAGACAAATGGCAAATAATCCAGAAATTGAAAATATAAACCAACAAAGACCATTAAGAGATTATGCCAACCCTACATTAGATGAATTTCACCTAACTATTCAAAACCCTGATGTAGCTGCTAACTCATTCGAACTTAAACCTGCAATTATCCAAATGGTACAGAATAATTAATTTAGTGGTTCACCTAACGAAGATCCTAATTTACGTCTTGCTAGTTTTTTGGAACTATGTGCTATTTTTAAATATGAAGGAGTATCTAATGATGGTATTAGACTTAGGCTTTTTCCTTTTTCTTTAAGGGATAAGGCTAAGATGTGGTTAAATTCATTAGCACCTAGATCTATTAAAACTTGGGGAGAATTATCACAAAAATTTCTATCCAAATATTTTCCTCCCTCGAAAACTGCAAAACTTAGAAATGATATAACAACTTTTAGCTAGTTTGATGGAGAATCCATATATGAAGCTTGGGAGAGATTTAAAGAACTTCTTAGGAAATGCCCAAATCATGCATTACCAGATTGGTTAATTATACAAACTTTTTACAATGGATTAGTAGGATCTCTTAGATCAATCATTGAAGCTGCTGGTTCATTAATGTCAAAACCATTTGATGAAGCCTATGCTTTAATCGAAGAAATGGCTACTAATAATTTTCAATGGCCTGCTGAAAGAATAAATCCTAAAAAGATAGCTAGTGTTCATGAAAATGATGCAATATCTATGCTAGCTTCTCAAATTGCTGCTATATCGAATAAATTAGATCATTTTGGAATGAATTACTCTCCTACTTACATTAGAAGAAAACTCATATGGACAAATTATAGATTCTCGATCTCCTTATGAAACTATAAATGCTTATTAATAATAGACCCAATAATCCTTATGCAAATTATTATAATCCTGGTTAGAAGAATCATCCAAATTTTAATTGGAATAACAATACAGCTAATCAACAATGGATGAACAACTCTATTGGAAATCCACCTAATTAAGGAAATTCAAATTATAAACCTTCTTATCCACCTGGATTTAATAATACTCAATTTAAAGATAAGAAGTTATCTATAGAAGAATTAATATTAAGTATGGGTCAGCACTTGGAAAATCAAGGAAATCAATTACAAATTCAAGGAAATCAATTACAAAATCAAGGAACAACAATTAAAAATATTGAAACTCAACTTGGACATATTGCTACTGCGCTTAACAATAGAATTCTTGGAACTTTTCCTAGAAATGTGGAAATAAATCTGAAAGACCAAGGAAAAGAACAAATTAAAGCGATACAATTAAGAAGTGGAAAAGAGTTAGAAACTAAAAGTAAAAAAGAAACAGAAAGTAAAAATGAGGAAGTGAAAATTGAGAAAGAAAAGGATCAACAAGATAAAAATTTAGAATATCCATTAATCCTTATGAAAATATCTATGGAAAAACTACCACCACCATTTCCTCAACGACTAAAGCAAGATAAAAAAGATAAGCAATTTTCTAAATTCCTTGAAATTTAAAAAAATTAACGGTAAATATTTCTTTTGTTGAAGCATTAGAGCAAATGCCTAATTATGTAAAATTTATGAAAGATATTTTAAATAAAAAAAAATTTACAGATAATGAAACTGTTGCACTTAGTGAAGAGTGTAGTGCAATTGATCAGAAAAAGCTTCCTAAAAAATTAAAAGATCCTGGTAGTTTCACTATACCCTGCGCTATTGGAGAAAAATTTTATGGAAAAGCTTTGTGTGATTTAGGAGCAAGCATAAATCTAATGCCTCTATCAATTTTTAAAAGATTAGAATTAGGAGAAATTTCACCTACTTCAGTAACTCTTCGGTTAGTCGATCGTTACGTGACTTATCTTAAGGGAATTATTGAAGATGTGTTAGTAAAAGTGGATAAATTTATCTTCCAGGTAGATTTTATTGTTCTAGATATGGAAGAAGATAAAGAAATTCCCATAATATTAGGAAGACCCTTTCTAGCCACTCTGGAAAAGCTATGATTGATGTTCGAAAGGAGAATTGACAATGAGAGTAAACGATCGAAAAGTAACTTTTAACATAGCAAAATCAATGAAATATCCTGCTTTAGAAAAAGATGATGAATGTTTTCGAATGGAAATACTTGAACATTTGCAAAATGAATATTTTAAAGAATAATATGAAGAAAAATTAGAAAAAGAAAATATAGAATTAATTGAAGAAGCAAATAATGAAAAACTGGATTATATACAAGAAAAATTCGAAATGTTGGATAATACTGAAAACATTGAAAACAATATAGTTTCGTCAATAATTAGACCTCTTGAACTTGAATTAAAAATTTTACCTAATCATTTAAAATATGCTTATTTAGGTAACCATTCAACCCTACCAGTTATTATATTAGCTGAATTGAATGAATTATAAGAACAAAAACTGTTAGACACATTAAAAAAATATAAAAAACTTTTGGTTGGACTTTAGCAGATATTAAAGGATTTAGTCCTTCAATCTGTATGCACAGAATTATTCTAGATAATGAACATAAGCCAATAGTAGATTCTCAAAGAATATTAAACCTAATAATGAAAGAAGTAGTCTAGAAAGAAATATTAAAATGGCTAGATAATGGTATTATATATCCTATTTCGGACGAGTGCTTGGGTAAGCCCAATTCACTGTGTTCTTAAGAAAGGAGGAGTGACTGTTAAAGCTAATGAAAATAATGATTTAATACCTATAAGACAAGTTACTGGATGGCGTATATGTATTGACTATAGAAAATTAAATGCAACCACTAGGAAAGATCACTTCCCATTACCATTTCTAGACCAAATGTTAGATAGATTAGTCGGACATAAATATTTTTGTTTTTTAGATGGATATTCCAGTTATTATCAGATACATATTGCTTCTGAGGATCAAGAGAAAACTACATTTACTAGTCCATATGGAACATTTGCTTTTCGAAGAATGCCTTTTGGATTATGTAATACACCTGCAACATTCCAGAGATGTATGATGTCTATATTTAGTAAATTAATTGATAATGGAATAGAAGTATTTATGGATGATTTCTCTGTATTTGGAACGTCATTTGACGCAAGCTTAAATCAGCTTGAAAATGTATTAGAAGTATGGGAGAAAACTAACTTAGTTCTAAATTAGCAGAAATGTCAATTTATGGTTGCAGGAGGAACTGTATTAGGGCATAAAATTTCAGAAAATGATATGGAAGTAGACCCTGCAAAAATTCAAGTTATAGCTAATTTACCACCTCCAACTACAGTAAAAGGGGTAAGAAGTTTTCTTGGACATGCTTGGATTCTACGGACGCTATATAAAATATTTTTCAAAAATTACTAAACCTTTATGCCAACTTTTAGAAAAGGATAAGAAATTTAAATTTACAATTGAATGCCTAAACGCTTTTGAATTATTATAAGATAAATTAATCACAACACCGATAATAGTTTCACTCGATTGGGAGAAACCATTTGAACTTATGTGTGATGCTTAGTGATTATGCTTATAGGAGCAATACTTGGGCAAATATATGATAAAATTTTCAAAGTTATATATTATGCTTAGTAAAACTCTTAATCATCTCTGAAATGAATTATACAGTTACTGAAAAAGAGCTATTAGTAATTATTTATGCTTTTGATAAATTTAGGTCTTATCTAACTGGAACTAAATGTATTGTTCATACTGATCACGCTGCTATTAGATATCTAATGCAAAAGAAGGATTCCAAACCAAGATTAATTAGATGGATATTACTAATGCAAGAATTTGATTTTGAAATCATTAACAAAAAGGGAACTGATAATCAAATTGCAGATCATTTATCAAGACTTAAATATAATTAATTATCTGACACTGATAACTAAATTACTGATAGTTTTCCTGATGAACATCTATATAATATAAATGAGTGGAAAATAACATGGTATGCTGACATAGTAAATTATATTGTAAGTGATATTTTACCACCTATGTTAACTTTGCAACAACAAAAAAAATGCATTCATGATGCTAAAACATACTTTTGGGATGAACCATATTTATATAAGCAATGTAAGGATCTTATAATTAGAAGATGTGTGCCTTATGAAGAAACATAACAAATCATTCAGAAATGTCATGATTCAAATTTTGGAGGACATTTTGAAACAGATAAAACTGCTTATAAGATTTTATAATCTAGATTCTATTGGCCTACTCTTTTTAGAGATGTTTATAGATATATCAAAACTTGCGATAGATGCCAACGAGTAGGTAATATATCTAGAAGAAATGAAATGCCACTAAATTTTATATTAGAAGTTAAAATTTTTGATGTTTGGGGATTAGATTTTATGCGACCATTTGTTCCTTCATTTGGAAACTCATATATATTAGTTGTTGTTGATTATATTTCTAAATGGATTGAAGCACAAGCTTTACCTCGGTGTGATGCTAAGAGTGTTTCAAAGTTTCTAATGAAAAATATTTTTACTAGATTTGGAATGCTGAGAGTGATTATCACTGATGGAGGATCTCATTTTAGAAATCAATATATTCACAAACTAGTAGAAAAATTTAACATTATTCATAAGATATCAACTGCTTATCATCCACAAACCAGTGGATTAAGTGAAGTTTCTAATCGAGAAATTAAACGTATTTTAGAAAAGATTGTAAACCCTAATAGATTAGATTGGTCTACAAGACTAGATTCCGCATTATGGGCATACAGGACTGCTTATAAAACCCCGATTGGAATGACTCCTTACAGACTTATTTATGGAAAAACTTGCCACTTACCAGTTGAATTAGAACATAAAGCTTATTGGGCAATTAAAGAATTTAATTACAATCTGAAAGAAGCTAGTGAGAAAAGATAATTGCAATTAAACGAACTAGATGAATTAAGAAATGAATCTTATAATAATGATAGAATTTATAAAGAAAAAATGAAATTATGGCATGATCAGAAGATTAACCTAAAGAATTTTGAGCCAGGACAAGAAGTTCTGCTTTATAATACAAGATTGAAATTATTTCTTGGGAAATTGAAATCTTGATGGTTTGGGCCTTTCACTATAACTCAAATATTTTCATATGGACCTATAGAAATTGAAGATCTAAAAATCGGGTATAGATTTAAAGTAAATGGACACATATTAAAACCTTATTTTGAGGAATCTGACCAAATTTTAAAGAGGTTTTAATGCTCAGGCAACCTGATTACTAAATTATATTAGGTCGGGCTGACGACGTTAAACCAAGCGCTTTATGGGAGGCAACCCATAGTAATTATTAATTAAGATCTGTTTACTAATATTATTTAAAAATTAAAATATAGAATGAAATCTACTCATTTTACTTTTTAAAATCATGACAAATTTGAATCTATACAAAGAAATCAGAAAATATTCAGACCGGAGTGAAAAATTGGGCAATTTACCTAATCTCGCAGACAGCGAGATCGATCCCGCTGACAGCGAGATCAGCGCGCCCAATTTCAATTTTAATTAATTAACTATCCTGTCGACGGCGAGATAGTTCAAAAGCAGTTTTAATGAGTTATTTTGCGGTTTTGGACGGTTCTAAGGGCATTAGTCTATAAAAAATGTTTAAAACTTCATTCTTACATCATCTTCATCCTTAAAAACGACTAGAGCCCTTCAAAACAATCTATTATGGCCTCCAAACTACTTGAAACCATGAAATCCGGAGTTTTTAACCGAAGAAAATTTGTCAGTTCTGAGGCTCAGCGAATATTCAACAAGGTTTTGATGAAAAAGCAACTGATTAAGGAGAGAGGATTCGTAAACAGAGGAGCGGAGAATTCAACAACAACAATTGAAGAAATGATTGTTCAGCGACGTTGGGAGGTATTCTGCTATACCACATCTGCTGTAGTCATTCCAGTAGTCAAAGAATTCTACTCTAATCTGCATGCGATCCATAACGGAAGTGTTTACGTAAGAGGCATATGGGTAACTTTCATTCCTTCTTGGATAAATGAATTATACTCAATTGAGAATACCCCTGTTTGCCACTATTCAAATTTTATTCCTACAAGATACAACATGAATGAGATCTACAGATATCTGACCGACGAACATGATGATTGGGAATTACGAGAAGATGGGTACGTTAGTTTTTCTACATCCCTTCTTAACCCCATCTCAAAGCATTGGCATTTCTTTATTTCATCAAAATTATTACCCACTATGAGGGTAAATAAGGTTTTGAAGGAATGCACAATTTTAAATTACTGTATTCAATCTGGATTGCCTATTGATGTTGATCTATTATTGTGAAGTCTGCACTAGGATTAATTGTGTATGGGTCAATTCATGGACTTGGACACCCATCAACTATATTTGCTTTATATAGTCAGTACCAAGTTTCCTACGAAGTTTGGGAAAAAGTGCTATTACCTTGAAAACCATTAGATCCGACAGATATGTTTCCTACATTGGATAATAATGATGATACGATAATTATTTCGATCAAGCATCCCAAAACAATCCTTTAGTTAAACCCACGGTCGATAGAACAAACCTCATTTTAAGGAAACTTAAAGGATTGGAGAAGGAACTACAGAATGTGATGAATTCTATTGATAATATCTCTGATTTATTTGATCACATCGATTGGAGAATGAAGGAGAACTTTGACCATAAAGGACACCTGGAGGCAAGTTTTATACCACTATTAAGACAAAAAGGGTGGATTGAAGAAGATTCTACTGCAGAATTCCCTTTCAGGCCTTTCTATAATTTATTTGTGCACCTGCGTTCTATTGGAAACATCAGATAAGAGAATAGTTCAGATTCAGATGAGTATCAGAGATTTCTATTCATATTATATGTATGTGTGTTGATTTGAATTTAGTTTTTGATTTAGTTTGAACTTTACATAGATAATCTCAGTTTAGATGAGATTGTATGTTGTTTGTTTAGTCTCAGCATTTAGAGTATTGTGGTGTGGATTGCAATGTTGAGTTAGATGTGTTTGGGTTAATTTGATAAGTCAATTGCTAGTTATGTAGTGTTTGAAGTTTGTAAGTTCATGGAATTCATTTATAAAGTTATAATATTTGTGTTGTGTGAATTTATGTGTTAGTATAATATCTAATCTTAATAAAATATATATTAATAAATATATCAAATTTAGTGACCGGAACAATGAACAAGGCTTAATCTAGATTAAAAACATTGTAAGAATTAAAAATATTAAAAATTTTTTGGAAACCGCGCCGACAGAGAGGAAAAGTTCGCTGACGGCGAGGAAAAGTCCGCTGATAACGAGAAAATCCCGCTGACGGTGAGATTTTCCTGAAACTTCGGCCTTGGTAAATTAATTATCTCACCAACGGCAAGAAAATTCTCGCCGACAGCGAGACTGTGAAATGTCCTTTATTTGACTGGTCAACCGACACTATTCATCATCTCCCTCCTCAAAAACATTAAAAAACCGACCTAGGGCTTGTGGAATCTTGGATTTGAAGCGATTTCAACACATTTTGACGCTGGATTTTATCTTCCCTTGGTAAGAGTTTCACTCCTATGTAAAAATTTTTGATTTTCACCATGAATTTCTTCTACATTGAGGATTTTGGAAAAAAAATTTGAAATGTGAAGAAAAGAATTAGAAGAAGTTCATGAAACTTGATTTAGATTGATTTTAGTAATTATTGGAAGCCATCTTAGTAATATTTGGGAGTTTAGTTAAGATTTTTTGCAAATTTCACAGATCGAAAATGGCTCCACGACAAAAGAGAAGAGTGGAATACGATGAAACTCTTTTTGTGAATGCAAGAGCACAATCGAGATATTTTCACAATATTCAAGCCAGAACATGCATTCAGGATCGAGTTTTCAAAAGTCCTGGAGGTGAAGTAGAGCAAATAATTAAAGAAAGAGGATGGGAAAGTTTTTGATTCATAACTAACAGAGCCGCTGTGGAGGTAGTGAAAGAATTCTATGAAAATCTGACTCAGGCTGAAGATGCACTGGTTAAGGTTAAAGGATTTTTTGTGGAATTCAGCGCTGCAAGAATAAATGCTTATTACGAGGTAAGAGAAACCTACACCAGTGAGTATGATACATTCAGAACTATGGAAGGACCACTGGAACAGGTGATAGACTTTCTCTCTGACGGGAAAGGAGTTTGGAAAATGAAGCAGCGAGAACAGGTAAACTTCCATCTTTCTATGTTGAATGCATCATCGAAATCTTGGCACTATTTTATTTGTTCTACATTGTTACCTACTTACCACCATAGTGAGGTAACAAGAGATAGAGCAGTTCTAAAGTTTTGTATTTAAAACCAAAAAAGTATTAATGTGGGAAGTATAATTTATAAGAATATATTAGCCACCTCATGAAGCGAAAGTGGAGGAGAACTAGGACATCCTAGTCTTATCTATGCACTCTGTCAATTATCTGGGGTAGAGGCAAAAGAGGATAAGGAATGGGTGGAGCCTATGAAACCCATTACTCTTGCTAATATTAAGAAATATGAATCCCACGAGGGATGGAGATCTGGAACAAGGAGTTCTGTGCCTTCTTCGAGTAGAGATATTCCCTCTACTAGTTATGACCCTCCTCCTTATAGTACTCCTACCCTTCATGATTTAATGAATGAGATGACCGTTCAGCGGAAGAACTTTGAGAAAATAGAGCAAAACTGGAGCATATTGATCAAATAATCAGAGGCTTAGAAAGAAGACATGATTATGACAGTGAGTATATTCAGAGGCATTCAGAGTCTGAGATAGCATATTATGAGGGAGAGAGTCGTTACAGGAGAGGAGAGCTTGATGTTATATTCCCTGAGTGCCCCCGATATATTCATTACCAGCCTAACCCTCCAACTGATCAAGGAAATGATGATATAGTTTGGGACTTTGATGCAGAAGATTAGATGTTATGTTTATTTGTTTAGTTATAGATTTTGATATTGTTATTGTTTGTTTGTGTTATAGTATTGATCTTTTAGTTCATAAACTTTGATTGTTATGTTGTGTAAGACATTATAATATTTTTGTATAAGTTAAATTTGTGTGGCTTTTTAAATTTTAAAGATTTCAATTGTAACTCTGAAACTTAATTAGTGAAATGTATGTGGATGTTGTATTATGTTGTAGTATAAGTTGTGTTAGTAGTTGTACTTATTTTAAAACTTCTTTACCCAACATTTTCTTTAATATTTGGTGTATAGAAAAGTACTAACAGTATAGGTTAATTAAGTAATGAAAAAAAAGCCTACAGAACTTTGAAAGAAAAAGAAATAACTAAAGCCCGAAGGTATGATTTCATATTACAGTTTATTTTCTTTTCACCATACATGTAAATAGATAGAAAACTTTAAGTTTGGGGGAGAGAGAAACAACAAAAATGTATCCAATTTCTTCAATTCCAATCTATAACTTCCATTGCAAATTCAATAAATTTTAGTACAAGACTGTATCAAGGTTCATCATTTAATAAATAACACAAACAACAACATATTTGATCACTAGAAAATATATTAAGAACTTCATACCAATTTTATATGAAATTGCACTTTAAAGAAATGTATTTTCTTTGTTTTATTGCAGGAATGAAGATTTATAAGTACTGAAGGCAAAAAGAACAAAAGAAGCAAATTTGGAGCAAAAAGGACTCAATTTGATGAAAATTTAACTGTCCCGCCGTCGGCGAGATTTAGGCCGCCGACGGCGAGTTTTTTCCAAAAGATTTTTAATATATTATAAGGAACCCGCTGACGGCGAGATCGAGCCCGCCGACAGCGAGATTGAGCCCGCCGACAGCGAGATCGGCACTGTTAGCCCATCTTCTAGAAGCACGCCGACAGCGAGACTGATACCCGCCGACGGCGAGATAGTTAAATTGAGCCAGATGCATTGAACCTAGATGCTTTTTGAAGAGGTGCTTAAGCAACCTTTAGAGATTTGACACTTCTACAAATAGAGCCAAAGTTTAGTCAGTTAGTGTGTCATTCTAGAGTCAGTTTTAGTCATTTGTGTGGAAGTTAAGAGTCTTTTGAGTGAGTAGATTAAGTTTTTATCATTATGGTGTGCTGTATTGGAAGGAAGAGTCAAAGGAACTTTAAGAGTCTGCTTGGGGAGAAGAATTGAGATAAGTATATTTGTTATTTGTTTGTTAACTTTGATGAAATCCATGCTTTGTGTTATCTTTCCCATGCATTCTGAGTAGTTACCTTAGTCTTTCTCCTTGTTCTTGAGATTAGTGAAATGAGAAATTTAAATAGTTGTGCCTGAAATATGAAAATAGAAATTGTGCTAATCTTTTTACTTAAATCGTAATTTACTTTCAATCTGGCCAATTGATTTGTTAACATATGTTGAATTATCAACTATAGTAAAGATTACATCCAAGATTCAGGGAAATCAAAAGCCCTGGAAGGAGGGTGCAAATAAATAGGGAAATATTAACTAGAGGGCGTAGAATTGAACATTTTAGTGTGACAGACTAAAATATTCAATTCAGTCTTATTGTTTGAGAGCTGAAGTGTAGATGTTAGCCCTCAGGCGAGGGGACGTGGTAGCTCGAAGTGGCGATCGGTATCCTCCCAAGCTTAGCCGCGGATTCGGTAATCAAACATAAGACTAGTCGATATTCTTTGCACTCGGACCAAAGGGTAAAGAATAGGTTTGCTCCTATTTGGCACAATATAATTAAAAACTAATTTAAATTTTCATTCACTTAATACTCTAAAGACAAGGAGAAAGATACTTTTCTGAAATCTTTTATTAACCTTTTAAGCATTAGTTTATTTTAGTCTAAGTGTTCTAAATTTTCGTATACTAGATTAATAAGTAAATTTACTATAAGTTGTTCTTTGAAATTTACTAACTTCCCTGTGCGATCAATATCTAGGACTCCATTAGAGCCCTATATTACTTGATAACAATACGTATACTTGTGTAGTATCCACAATATAAACCATAAAATCCATAACAGAATCATAAGAATATATTTAGAGCGGATCAATTTTTTGGTGTCGTTGCTAACTTTTATAATAGTAAGTATAAATATCAAAAAGTGGATCAATATTCAAAGCAAATATTCAAATCCAACAATACACATTGAACAATTAAGCAAACACACAAATTCGATATTCAACACACTAACACATGACTCGATCACACCTAAAACGGAAATAAGATCTATTTAATACTGATCTTTAATTACCATCTCTTTCACAATGAAGTTCACTAGGACCGGAGGGATAGAACACCAACGCCCTTAGAAATTCCAAAGCCATATTTTCATCGATCCACTTTTTCTTCGCGTACATTTTTACTTGAGCGTCATGATAAGCCGCAATATGATCAGATTAAAGTTTGGTTAACCATTCCAAGTGTTCGTGTTGGTGGTACATCTCATAGAGATGATTACCAATACTTTGAAGTTTTGCTTCAATCTTCTCTAATCGACTAAACAATTTCTCCTTACTAACAACAATAAAGCCATTAAAATAAGGCTGAGGATCTTTGGGAGATTTATCTCTTACCTCATTTCCATGATTTCCTCTATCCATTACCTCCAAATCCTTCTTAACTGCTCCAAAATGGATTGCTCTGGTCGAAATTAAATTTTATATGGGATTGGGGACGAAGATAAGGCAATATAAAAAGAGATTTCGTGTGAAAAACTGAAGATTTTTGGTTTTTACACAATCTATAACCGTGGCGCTTAGGCACCGGAATCTGGAGCCTAGGCGCCGGATCTTCGATATACAGGCCATTCTGGAGCTTAGGCGCCAACTTTTGGCTCTTAGGATCCGGAACCTTGTGTTGACCTCAATTTTGGTGAGGTCTTTTGCTTCTCTCTTTAGTACTTAGAATCTAGCCTTAGGCTTTTCCTTTGACTAATCTTAGAGGACTAGAAAAGGAACCCACCATTTAGAAATTCAAACTACTGCTTAACTGTCTGCAAACCCCACAAGCTTGATTGTAGACCCCTAATCACCTGTGAGGGTTGAAATCAAATGTGGAGGTTTAAAGGATGAGTTCCCTATAGGACTTTTTGGCCTTAGGAATACCCTGGATGGCCTAGTCTGGTGAGGTTTGATTTGCACATACACTACACTCTCCCACACATTCCAAGTCCTAAAACCACACTCTCACCTAACTTGACTTCCAGACTCATTTAGGTAATTCATATGGATGGTCCTTAACCCCTAAGCCCCTGGCTAAGAGGGTTAGGAACAACATAGTGAATGCCTCAAATGATCCCTCTCATGGCTCATATGGGCTTAATATGGCTTCATGGCTCAACCAAAATGATTCCATTTCACTCACACTTGATCAATCATCTTTTTTTCAAAATTTCAGTTTTTGACCCCCGGACCCACAAAACCTACCAAATACCCTTGAAATGACCAAAAATTTGCAAAATTACCTAAATTACCCAAGATTCCTCAAAATTAATCCTAAACACTTCCCACCACTCAAATTGACCATCTTTAGCCAAAAATACCAAAATTTCCAAAAGTACCCCTAACCCCCCCCCCCAAATTACCAAAATACCATTTTACCCCAAAAATCCAAAAATTCCCAAAAACTTCCAGAAAATCCAAAATATTCTTAATTTCATTTTTTTCAACTACACCATGGGCCAATTTTGTCAATTTACCCCACTTTTACAAAAACCTCCAATTTGACCTATTTTTTAACCCAAGTGAACCCAATGTTAAAGCAAACCACCCCAATTGACCTCAATTTTGGTCCAATTTAATTCTAAACTTCAATTCAATATCCCCAAAATCAATTTAGACCAAATCTAAGTCCAATTTGATTGACATTTGGGCCCAATTCCAATTTGGGGCTTAAGGCCATATTTTGACCCATGACCCAAACCTAGCCCAATTCAACTCCAATTGGCCCCAAATCTTTTATAAAGCCTTCCTCACATCCCCATAAACAAAACACTAACTTGATTTTCCCAAAATTTGAACCTAAACTCCACCCAAGCCTAACCCCAAACCAAATTCCCTTAAATTGACCTAAGCCCAAACCTAACCCAAATGGGCCCAAATCCCAAAATTAGAGCCCAACTTGTCGGCGGTGTGGGCGGAAAGAGATTGGTTTTGGGTGTCAATGTCAAGGAATCGCCATCTAATATTAGCCTAGTTTTATTCCTATAAATCTTATGAAGGATTTAGAGAATTTTTAGGACTAATAGTAGAAAAAGGATGTTTATGATAATTCTTATATGAGGATATTCTAGAATAATGTATTCTAGAATTTCCATATTAAGATGATCATGGTAAACCAGAGATTTCTATTTCGGGTTCTTTTAGATCTCCTATAGAAGCAAGCTTCTATAGTTAATTACATCTTAAATAATTTTCAATTGTTTAAGAAAACTTCTGATTAATGTTAATCATTTGTTTTCTAAAAAAAATTTATTTTTAAGGAGAGATGTACCCACTATCACTCCTGAATGTTGTTATATCATGTTATTGAATACTTTAGGTATTATGTCTATCCTAAAGGTTCTGGTTTTGTTTTTGTTGTCAGTGTCGTTGTTTTTGTTGAAAAGTTTCAGGTTATATGTCTAACCTACAAGTTTTGGTTTTGTTTTTTGTTGTCAAAAGTTTCGGGTTATATGTCTAACCAAAATGTTTTGGTTTTGTTTTTGTTGTCGATGTCGTTATTTTTGTTAAAAAGTTTCAGGTTATATGTCTAACCTAAAAGTTTTGGTTTTATTTTTATTGTCAAAAGTTTCAGGTTATACGTCTAACCTAAAAGTTTTGGTTTTATTTTTGTTGTCAATGTCGTTATTTTTGTTAAAAAGTTTTAGGTTACATGTCTAACCTAAAAGTTTTGGTTTTGTTTTCGTTCGCCTAGAATGTCGTCCTGCAAAACAGAGTTAATACACCCTATAACATGTAAAGAAAATCTAAGCAAAATTTCTTGTTTTCACCCTGCAAAGAAAACATTGTCAGAAATAATGTCACAGAATATTTGGATATATCTTGGATGTCAATTTATGTCAAATTATTTTGAAATGTCAATTTTATGTTGGTTATGTTGTTTTATTTTTGAAATGTCAAATTTTTGTTGATTATGTCAGTTTTGGTTTAAAATGTTGAATTTATATCTTGATTTTTAGTTTAAACTTAAATTCTGAATTAACTTGAGTTCATGTCTGTCTGAACTTTAAGTTAAAAAGGTTTGAAATTAGATTCAATATTGATTGAATTAACTTGGGTTCATGTCTGATTGAACCTAAGCTAGATTCAATGTTGATTGAATCTATTTAACTTGAGTTCATGTCTGTCTGAACTTAAGTTAAAAGGTTTGAAATTAGATTTAATATTGAATGAATTAACTTGGGTTCATGTCTGGTTGAACCTACATTAGATTCAATGTCAATTGAATCTATTTAACTTGAGTTCATGTCTGTCTAAACTTAAGTTAAAAGGTTTGGAATTAGATTCAATATTGATTGAATTAACTTGGGTTCTTGTCTGGTCGAACCTAAGTTAGATTCAATGTCGATTAAATCTATTTAACTTGAGTTCATGTCTGTCTGAACTTAAGTTAAAAGGTTTAAAATTAGATTCAATATTTATTGAATTAACTTGGGCTCATGTCTGGTTGAATTTAAGTTAGATTCAATGTTGATTGAATCTATTTAACTTGAGTTCATGTCTGTCTGAACTTAAGTTAAAAGGGTTGGACTTAGATTCAATATTGATTGAATTAACTTGGGTTCATGTCTGGTTGAACCTAAGTTAGATTCAATGTCGATTGAATCTATTTAACTTGAGTTCATGTCCGTTCGAACTTAAGTTAAAAGGTTTGGTTCGAATAGATTTAATTAAGTTTTAAGTCTTGTTTAAATAGGACTTAAAGGTTAATCAAGTCTAATAAATTAGACTTAATTAGATTTGTAGACCATCTAAGTCCCTTTTAGATAAGACTTAAGTTTTAATTAAGTCTATTTAAAGTTAGACCTAGACTTAGGAATAAGTTTAACATGGGTTGAACTTAATTTTAGGTTTCATTTAAGTCTAATATAGGTTAGACTTAAGCTTCTTTTTTTTTGGTTTGGGTTGAACTTAAGTTCATGTAAAGTTGAACTTTAGTTTGACTTAAGACTAGTATGGGTTAGACTTAAGTTAAGTCTAGTTTTGACTTAGGTTCATATTTAAGTTGAACCTAAATGTGGTTTCTCTTAAGTCTACTATAGGTTAGACTTAAGTTAAACCGGGGTTTGACTTAGGTTTATGTTGAATTGAACCTAAGTCTGGTTTCATTTAAGTCTAATGTAGATTAGACTTAAATTTGGTTTGAATTGAATTTAGGTTCAATGTGGGTTGAACCTAAGGTTTAGGTTAACTTGAGTTTAAATTGGATTGGACTCAAGTTATGTTTGAGTTTAGATTGGGTTCAATATGGGTTGAACCTAAGGTTTAGGTTAACTTGAGTTCAAGTTGGATTGGACTCAAGTTATGTTTAAGTTTAGGTTAGGTTCAATGTGGGTTGAAACTAAGGTTTAGGTTAACTTGAGTTCAAGTTGGATTGGACTCAAGTTATGTTTAAGGTTTGGTTAGGTTCAATATGGGTTGAACCTAAGGTTTAGGTCAACTTGAGTTCAAGTTGGATTGGACTCAAGTTATGTTTAAGTTTAGGTTAGGTTCAATGTGGGTTGAACCTAAGATTTAGGTTAACTTGAGTTCAAGTTGGATTGGACTCAAATTAGGTTATCTTTGATGTTTATGTTATGTTGGACTTGGACTAAAGGTTGGATTTAGGTTTAATTAAACCTTAGTTGATTAAGGTTTAATAATTAATTAAGTCTAATGTGTTAGACTTAATTAGAATTTGTGTTTGATTGTCTTACTTAGTTAAGACTTAATAGTTTAATTAGGTCTAATGAGTTAGACTTAATTAAGGTTTGCGTTTAATTAAGTCTAATTTAGTTAAGACTTAATTGGCTAATTAGGTCTAAGGGTTAGATCTAATTAGGGTTTAAGTTTGATTAAACCTTAGTTAGTTAAGGTTTAATGGTTTAATTAGGTCTAATGGGTTAGACCTAATTAAAGTTTAGGTCTGATTAAGTCTAATTTAGTTAAGACTTAATGGTTTAATTAGATTTAAGGGTTAGACCTAATTAGGGTTTAAATTTGATTAAAGCTTAGTTAGTTAAGGTTTAATGGTTTTATTAGGTCTAATGGGTTAGACCTAATTAGGGTTTATGTTTGATTAAACCTTAGTTAGTTAAGGTTTAATGGTTTAATTAGGTCTAATGGGTTAAACCTAACTAGGATTTATGTTTAATTAAACCTTAGTTACTTAAGGTTTAATGGTTTAATTAGGTCTAATGGGTTAGACCTAACTAGGATTTATTTTTAATTAAACCTTAGTTAGTTAAGGTCTAATGGGTTAGACCTAATTAGAGTTTATGTCTGATTAAGTCTAATTTAGTTAAGACTTAATGGTTTAATTAGGTCTAAGGGTTAGACCTAATTAGGGTTTAGGTTTGTTTTAAACCTAATGTGTGAGGAGGTTAATTAAGTTTAATATGTCTTTAAACTTAATTAAATGTTTAGTTTTGATTAATTAAGTCTAATTTGTCCTTAAACTTAATTAAAAGGGTTTGATTTTGATTAATTAAGTTTAATATGTCCTTAAACTTAATTAAAAGTGTTGATTTTTGCATTAAACCTAATTTAGGTAAGGTTTAATGGGTTAATTAAGTTTAATGTCCTTAAACTGAATTAAAGATTTGATTTTGGTTAATTAAGTTTAATATGTCCTTAAACTTAATTAAAAATTTAATTTTTTTTATTAAACCTAATTTAGGTAAGGTTTAATGGGTTAATTAAGTTTATTATGTCCTTAAACTTAATTAAAGAGTTTTGATTTTGGTTTAATATATCCTTAAACCTAATTAAGAGAGTTTAGTTTTGATTAATTAAGTTTAATATGTCTTTAAACCTAATTAAAATTTAATTTTTGTATTTAAACCTAATTTAAGCATGGTTTAATAAGTTAATTAAGCTTAATTTGTCTTTAAACTTAATTAAAAGGTTTGATTTTGGTTAATTAAGTTTAATATGTCCTTAAACTTAATTAAAAATTCAATTTTTGTGTTAAACCTAATTTAGGTAAGGTTTAATGGGTTAATTAAGTTTAATATGTCCTTAAACTTAATTAAAGATTTTGATTTTGGTTAATTAAGTTTAATATGTCCTTAAAATTAATTAAAAATTTAATTTTTGTATTAAACCAAATTTAGGTAAGGTTTAATGGGTTAATTAAGCTTAATTTTTCTTTAAACTTAATTAAAAGGTTTGATTTTGGTTAATTAAGTTTAATATGTCTTTAAACTTAATTAAAATTTAATTTTTATATTAAACCTAATTTAAGTAAGGTTTAATAAGTTAATTAAGCTTAATTTGTCTTTAAACTTAATTAAAAGGTTTGATTTTGGTTAATTAAGTTAAATATGTCTTTAAACTTAATTAAAATTTAATTTTTATATTAAACCTAATTTAAGTAAGGTTTAATAAGTTAATTAAGCTTAATTTGTCTTTAAAGTTAATTAAAATGTTTGATTTTGGTTAATTAAGTTTAATATGTCTTTAAACTTAATTAAAATTTAATTTTTATATTAAACCTAATTTAAGTGAGGTTTAATGAGTTTAAATGTTATTTTAAATCTAGTTAAGTCTAATTTGGTCATTTTAGACTTAAGTGAAGTTTATCATTAGTGTATCATATACTAGAACCATTTTCAAACTTAGATTGTTGATGAAAATAGGTTAAATTTATAAAGGGTTATTTTTAGGATTAAAATTATTTAATTAATAAAGAATTTCAACCCTAAATTTTAAAATACATTCAAAATGATTTCTATGACTTAGAAATAGTTTTCTTAGGGTTATTGTCTGTTGCCCTATCATTTCTAGTCATTTGCATTTTATCTTTCTCAATTTTCAATTTTTTATAATTATTATTTGAAATAATTACAAAGAAACTTGAAAATTAAAGAAAAGTGTCTTAAACATGTTTTTTGTCCTTGGAAAAATTATGCAAGATTCCTATGAACAAAAGGATAAAAGCCTCAAAGTTTCATAATTTTTTGATTTATAAATAATTTTTAATAATTAAAATACTCCATAGAGTATTTAATTAATTAAAAATTAAATTCTAAGAACAAAATTATGATTTTGGTCTCATAATTTTATCCTCTTCACGAGCTTTCCAGAGTATTTTTGTTTTATTTTTATGACCGCTGGATCAAAAGATATGGATTTTTTAAGTTTTTAAGTTTTTAATGTATTTTTTATTAAATCCTGCCGCCAAACTCACCGTCGTTTGACGCATGTCCTCATACACATCGAACGAGCGGGAGGATCCGCTTCGGGCAGCCGAACAGCGGAAACTGCTGGGGGAAGATCAACACCGTCCATTCCTAAAATGCGAGATCGAACGATTGAGAAAAATCGGCAGAAAATTCAAAAATTTCGAACCATTAAACTTCAAACATCAATATCTCACTCATTTCTTGATGAAATGGAGTGATTTTTTTTTTAAAATGATCATCTGGATGAGAAGTATCAATCCATACGGTGATGATACACTTCTGGGCTAGTATAACACATGATATATCGAAAATATGAATTATTTTGCAAAGAAAAATTTCATACCTTTGCCACAAGCAAATCGAGCTAGATCAGACCTTATGGATGCCTTCTAGGACCCCAATGGAAGGTTATTGCTGCAGCAATTTGATCCAGAAGTCGGGCTTAGGGGAGAATTTTGAAGAGGTACCTAATTTGGGCTGTTTTTGAAATTTGATCAAATTGGCTTAAATATGCTCAATTTATGGCTTAGATTTGATTCTAATGGATTGCTAAGACTCTTAGGAAGAGTTCTTTTGTTGGGGGCCAGAGGATTTGGGCAGCCTATGGGTCTCCCTAATTTCTTTTTTCTCTCCTTGCTAGGCTCGGATATTGGCTCCTTTTATAGCCAAGGCGAGGCCATGGTTTAGCTTAGGTTGTTCTAGGGGAGTAGTTATCTCCCCTATCAGTCCATTGGATGAAGAAATTGGCTGAGGATATGCATGGCTCCTTCTCCCTAAGCTTTCCATGATGATTTTCTTTGCTTTGTCTCTCCCTCATTAGCTTATGTAAGAGGTGCATGGTGAGCTGCCTTTATCTTTCTTAGGGAGCTTACACATCATCTCTTAAGCTTGGCAAATGGTGACACACAAGCTTATCCCTCATCATTCCTTCTAACCATGGTGAGGGAGGGGGGTTCATGCATGGTTTTCCCTCTATGGGGTAGCTTGGGAGGTGGGAGATGAGGCCTCATGTTGGCCGGCAACCTCATGGCTAAATGAAGCTTAGGGTGAAGGAGGAAGAGACACCTCACCCCATGCATCATGATGAGTGTTAACCCATGGCTAAGTTTGTTTAAAGTGGGCTTAATTATGTGTTAATTATGCCTTAAGATTGGTTTAGCCTAACTAATAATGAGAAGGCTATGTGTCATTTCTTTTTTTTCTTAATTCCCATTTTATTTAATTATTTTATTAATTAAAATTGTTGGAAAATGTTTTATTAATCAATTTATTAATTGAAAATAATTTCAATTTAAATAATTGATTAATTTTATCATTTTTGTCATTTTATGATTTTAATTTAATTTTCATTTTAATTAATTATGTCATTTAATTAAAATATTGAAAACTAAATCATTAATCATTTTAATTAATCAAAATAATTTTGAAATTAATTATTTGATTAATTTTGTTATTTTTATTTTATCTTTATCTATTTTAATCAAAATAGATAGGTGTTGACCCAAGTCAGCCCAAATTGATCATTTTAATTTTAAAATGTTTAGTATTTGTGACTTTGTCATTGTGGGGTTTTAAATGTGTCATTGGGTGAAAGGGTTGACTTATGGGTCAACAGGGTTGGTCATTGGGTTTGGTTTGACTATTTTGACCAATGTTGACTTTTTAGGTCATCAGAATGACCCATGGGGTCAACAGGGTTGGTCACTGGGTCTGGTTTGACCATTTTGACCAATGTTGACTTTTTAGGTCATAAGGTTGACCTATGGGGTCAACAGGGTTGGTCACTGGGTCTGGTTTGACCATTTTGACCAATGTTGACTTTTTAGGTCATAAGGTGGACCTATGGGGTCAACAGGGTTGGTCACTGGGTCTGGTTTAACCAATTTGACCAATGTTGACTTTTTAGGTCAAAAGGGTGAAATATGGGGTCAACAGGGTTGGTCACTGGGTCTGGTTTGACCATTTTGACCAATGTTGACTTTTTAGGTCAAAAGGGTGACCTATGGGGTCAACAGGGTTGGTCATTGGGTCTTTTTAGGTCATAAGGTTGACCTATGGGGTCAACAGGGTTGGTCACTGGGTCTGGTTTGACCAATTTGACCAATGTTGACTTTTTAGGTCAAAAGGTTGACCTATGGCGTCAACAGGGTTAGGTCACTGGGTCCGGTTTGACCATTTTGACCAATGTTGACTTTTAGGTCATAAGGTTGACCTATGGGTCAACAGGGTTGGTCATCTGGTCCAGTTTGACCAATTTGACCAAAGTTGACTTTTAGGTCAAAAGGGTGACCTATGGGGTCAACAGGGTTGGTCATTGGGTCTGGTTTGACCATTTTGACCAATGTTGACTTTTAGGTCATAAGGTTGACCTATGGGGTCAACAGGGTTGGTCACTGGGTCTGGTTTGACCATTTTGACCAATATTGATTTTTAGGTCACAAGGTTGACCTATGGGGTCAACAGGGTTGGTCACTGGGTCTGGTTTGACCATTTTAACCAATGTTGACTTTTTAGGTCATAAGGTATTGACTCATTGTAAAATGAGGTCAACAAAAGGGCCCCCAATATCTGTAGAATACTATATAAGTATTCTGCACATATTGGCGTTGACCGAAGTGGTCTAAGAGATGTCCCATAATAATCAGGAAAAGAGTGGGTATCATACTGCTCCTAGAGGATGTCAGATATCTTGTTTGTCAGTTCTAAGAAGAGATTTTCTTCTCGTGTCTGAAAAGGAATTTACCGGGAGAGAAAATGGATGTCATATTCCATTTCTCAAAATGCCGATGTCTATATATTGCTAAAGGAATGCCATGATTTCCGTGTCAGGGAAGGACGTATATCCTATAACAGGAGGGAGAAAATGGATGTCATTTTTCATTTCTCAAAATGTCAATTTTGATATTTGGTTAGAGGAAAGTTATGACTTCCGTGTCAGGAAGGGACTTATATCCAATAACCGGAGAGAGAAAATAGATGTCATTTTCTATTTTCCAGAATGTTAGTGTAAGATTTGGTTAAAAGAAAGCCGTGATTTCTACATCAGAAAAGGACTTATATCCAATAACCGAAGAGAGAAAATAGATGTCATTTTCTATTTTCCTCAAAATGTCGATGTCAAGATTTGGTTAAAGGAAAGTCGTAATTTCTGTGTCAGGAAAGAACTTATATCCAATAACCGAAGGGAGAAAATAGATGTCATTTTCTATTTCTCAGAATGTCGATGTCAAGATTTGGTTAAAGGAAAGTCGTAATTTATGTGTCAGGAAAGAACTTATATCCAATAACCGAAGAGAGAAAATTGATGTCATTTTCTATTTCTCAGAATGTCGATGTCAAAATTTGGTTAGAGGAAAGTCGTAATTTCCTTGTCAGGAAAGGACTTATATCCAATAACCGAAGAGAGAAAATAGATGTCATTTTCTATTTCTCAGAATGTCGATGTCAAAATTTGGTTAGAGGAAAGTCGTAATTTCCGTGTCAGGAAAGAACTTTTATCCAATAACTGAAGAGAGAAAATAGATGTCATTTTCTATTTCTCAGAATGTCAATGTCGAGATTTGGTTAGAGGAAAGACGTGATTTCCACATCAGGAAAGGACTTATATCCAATAACCGAAGAGAGTGGCGAACTCACTAATATTTTTGGTGGGAATATCTGCTGGGGTTTTGACCTATATAGGTCGAAAGATAATTCTCATGTTTGATTGTCATAAATTATTCATTTTGTCATTTATTGATTTCAGGACCTGTCGACATATCACAAACAATGGGGATATAATTTTCTTCAACACTTCATTTTATTTCCATAAAAAAAGTCACCAGTACATATTTTTTGCAAACAAAATCTTACAGTACATACATATGTACATATCATATAGCACGCTGCAACAAACTACTGATATTTTACATGTCAACAGCTACCGATATGTCACACATCGACAACTATAGATATATCACATGTCAAAAGTTCTTATATGTCATAACATAGCTCTGGATATTAACAGACTGTCCATAAACGTCCTACACTCCAAAACATTATTTATCAAACACGTTTCAGATGTTTAGACATTTATGGGGTTATGGTAATTCCAAAGGTTGTAGATTCTCCAGTTCTTGTATAGCCTTATATCCAACAGGTCGTTTGTCGGGCTTCATCCGTCACAAGGTAATTGAGACGCGTGGCTTGTTGACGCTGGGTATGTAGTGTTTTATGAAATCTGCACCGTTCCCTTGAAACAGGAGAACTGATCCTCGAGTTAAAAGAATACGACACGTACCTTCAAACTCTCCAGGTCCCAAGATTTGTATCTCCCTTCCAAACACAGCAGAACAACGGTTCAGGAGTGACACGGTGCAAAATGGTCTCTCATAATCATGGCTGTCAATTTGAGGAGGGATACAGTCTCCTTTATCATATATATTGATAATGCAACTGTTAGGAATACAGTTTGTAGGTAAAATCCCCCAAGTGACAAGTCATTTGATAACTTGGATTATCACAGTGGGTAAAGGATCGACTTGTTCGTGTCGCAAAATTCCAGGAAGATTTCCTTCTCTGTCTCTTGCATAATTGTAGCAGCATCCATATTGTAGGGTTTGTCTACCCTTGCCACGAATCCATTTTTTAGGTTCAGAATAGGTTCTCCTTTGAAGGAGTCCAGCCCTACCCTGATTTTGGGCTTTTATAATATGATCAATGATAGCAGTTTCTTCAGCTTCATCAAATATTCTAGTAAACACTTTAAGACCATCCAGAATATTTATTGTCCTTTTATTCATGTGTTTGTATTGTTCAAAAGTTCTCCACTCGATAGCGCGAATTCGTCGCACATCTTCCCTTGAGTGACTTTTTTCATCAACCTTTTTATCTGACACCTTCAGACTCTGAGCAGGTGAGGTGATAACTGCTTTTCCATTTTCATTTTTCTTTGCGGGGTCGAGATCTGTCGTTTCTAAGGCAGAGTTTATTTCCTCAAATGGAGTGTTAATAGTTCGTGATTTCGATTGACTAATATCCTCCATGTTTTGTTTTTCCTGTAATTGTTTTTGTCGTTTCAGTCGTTTATTATGATTTCATCTTTGTGATCTAGTAAGTCCCGTCGCTATATTTTTTGTACCCGATGTGGATGCCCCTTGTACTGAAGTAGTCATGAATTCTCCCTCATCTGAGCTATCACTGATTGTGAAGTCATATTCTTCGGGTTATCGGAGTTTGAATTCTATCAAAGGTGTTTGCAGATTAACTTCACTATGATTCACCAGATAAAGTAATAATCCATGATATTGGATTCAACCTGCAACAGGTCAAAGTTGAATGAATTCTGGTTTCCTCGTCCATGTGTTGACGGTCCAAGGCGAAAGTCATATTATTTTGAAACGAGAAAAATAGTTTGTCTTCAGACATTTTTCCTGAAAATAATAAGACAAAATGATATTTTAGCCTTTTAAACATTTGTTCTGCGAATGAAACAGATGTCATAAAGAAAAATCAAAGATGATTTTGGAAAGAATAATTTATTGTCCCAGTTTATAAATAAGTCGCCATTCATTTTTATTTTTATGTTGCATAATATTTTTTTAGAAAACGTCCATTGATTGGAGGCAGGATTCTTTCTCCTTGACAATCCACCAATTGTAGGATCCTCCAGAATATGTCTTTTCAATTACATATGGACCTTCCAATATCGGTTCGAATTTGCCACCTATCTTTCGATGAGCTAGTATAGGTCTTCGAAGAACTAAAACTAATCACTGATTCGAAAGGTTCTAGGGAGAACTAATTTGTCGTGAGCTCGTATCATTTTTGCTTGATACAATTCAAGATTTTGTTTGGCTTGCATACGTTTGCCCTCTAAATTTTCAAGTTCTTCAAGTCGCAACTTGACATTTTCTTCTTCAGTTATTTTATCAGTTATTGCGATTCTGAGAGAAGGAATTTGGACTTCCAGAGGCAAAATGGCTTCAGAACCATATACCAAAGCAAATGGTGTAGACCGTGTTGGAGTTCGGTATGTAGTTATGTAAGCCCATAAAGCTTCTATTAGTCGTTCATGCCACTGTCTCGGGCTATTACTTAATGTCTTTTTCAAGATTTGAACCAACGTTTTATTGAAAGCTTCAGCTAATCCATTGGCCTTAGGGTAATAGATTGTGGAATATCTCCAGTCAATCCCATGTCTCTGGATAAAGTGATTAATTTTTGTGTTTTTGAAGGCCAATCAATTATCTGATATGACTCTTCGAGGAATCCCAAATCTATAAACGATATGTGTTTTAATGAAATGGAGAACTTGTTTTGCCTTGACTTCTCGAAGGGGTATTGCTTCTGCCCATTTAGAGAAATAGTCAGTAGCTGCCAAAATAAATTTATGGCCCTTGGAAGATGGAGGATCTATAGGGCCCACTATGTCAGTACCCCAATATTCAAATGGCCATGATGCAATGGTCGGATGTAGGATATTTGGAGGTTGATGTAAAACTACATGTATTTGACATTGATGACATTTCTTTGCAATGTCAAGACAATCGGTCATCATTGTTGGCCAATAATAACACATTCTTTTTATTTTCATTTTCATTTTGGGCCCAGATTGATGTGCACCACATAAACCTAAATGAACTTCTTTAACAATCTCTCGAGCTTCAATTTGGTTTAAACATCTTAACCACATTTGATCAAAAGATCGTTTGTAAAGGACGTCATTTATTATAGCATATGATAATGCTCTTTGTTAAATTTTGTTGGCAATAGAACTATTTTCAAGAAATTTTCTAGTTTGTAAATATTGGATGATTGGTTGTCACCAATCATCCTTCTCATCACTTATTGTCATTGTCATAGTTTCACTGATTTTATGCAAATTATCCATATCAATTTGAGAAAGAACTTGTCGTCCTTTTATAGAAATCAGCATGTCATCTTCTTCTGGACATTCAAATTCCTTTGCAAGTTTTGTCAGAGCATCCGCTAGAGAGTTATCTCGTCTCGGAATTAAGAAAAATGTTACATCAGGAATTTGTTGAAGTAATTCCAAAGTGTAACGAGAATACTGTTCAAGTCGTGGTTTCGAATTTTGTGTTTGCCGACAATTTGATTGATAATTAACTGGGAATCTCCGTAGATATCAATATTCTTAATTTCCATTAATATTATCAATTCTAGACCGGTTATGAGCGCTTCATATTCGGCTTCATTATTCGTGCATGGTTCTGTCAAATGATAGGAAAAGGGCATCATCATTTTGTCTGGAGTAATGAAAATTAATCCTACTCCAGCTTTGCCTGGTATGATTGTCTGTTTATCTTTGTCTTACCACGCAGATGATGCTCCGTCAAAGTAGAGTTCCCACCGTTGCATGTTAGAATTTTTTTACTTCTGATATTTGTTCATCAGGTAGATCATCGTTAAGGGGTGATCCTGTTGGAATTGGGTGTGCCGTTAAGAAATCTGCTAAGATTTGTCCTTTGATAGCATGTAACGGTACAAATGTTATGTCAAATTATAACAAGATCATTGCCCATCTTGCTAATCTCCCAGAAAGTGATGGTCGTGTTATTAAATATTGTAACGGGTTAACTCTTGAAATAAGAGTTACCTTATGAGAAAGCATATAATGTCATAGCTTTTGAACTGCGAAAATCAAGGCTAAACAATGCTTTCAATTGTCGGATATTTTATTTTCGTTGGAACTAAACAACGACTCAAATAGTATAACGCATTCTCTTTTCCTTCATCATTTACTTGTGCTAGTAAAGCTCCCAGTGAATTGTCCAATGCCGCAGTGTAAAGGATTAAAGGTCTTCCTAATACAGGGGCTGCTAGGACAGCAGGGGTTGTCAGATATTTTTTAATGTCTTCGAAGGCATGCTGGTATTTTTCATCCCACACAAATTTGTTATCTTTTCTAGTAAGGGCAGTAAGGGGTTGACATCTACCCGATAGATTGGAAATGAAACGTTGTATATATGCTAATTTTCCTTGAAAGGATATCAATTGAGTTAGATTTTTACGAGGAGGCATATTTAGGATAGCTTCAATTTTGAGCGGATCAATTTCTATCCCACGATGTCGAACTACTAATCCTAAAAATTTTCCTGAAGTGACACCAAAGGCGCACTTTAAAGGGTTCATTTAAAGATTATATCGTCATAGTCGTTCAAAGACAATTCTCAAATCGTATATATGATCGTCTTTTTATTTACTATTGACAACCAGATCGTCGACATAACATTCGACTTGATTATGTATTAGTTCATCAAAAATCAGTGTCATGGCTCTTTGATAGGTTGCACCAGCATTTTTTAGTCCAAATGGCATAACCTTATAACAATATATGCCCATGGGTATTCGGAAAGTTGTATTTACTTCATCCTCCGAAAATATTTTTATTTGGTTATATCCTGATGATCCATCCATGAAAGAAAATATTGCATGTTTTGATGCAATATCAACCATTAATTCAGGAATTGATAAAGGAAATTCATCTTTTGGACATGCTTTGTTCAAGTCCCTGTAGTCTATGTAGACTCTTATTTGTCCATTTTTCTTTTTAACTGGCACCACATTGGCTAGCCATGTTGGATAATTTTCTTCTCATATGAAGTGAGTTTCAATCAATTTTTTTTACTTCCGCAATGACTTGTTGCTCTATTTCAACACGCATCCTTCTTGGATCTTGTTTAACTGGGTTTATGATTTGGTCTATCCCGAGTTTATGGACTGCGACTTCTGGAGATAAACCAGGCATTTCATCATAAGTCCAACCAAAACAGTCTTTATACTCCATCAACAATTGAGTTATCTCTTTTACTTCCTCATCATTAAGGAATGAACTTATAAAAGTTGGTTTTGGATTTTCATTAGTTCCTAAATTTATTTCTTTTAGTTCATCAATTGTCGATTTAATTTCTTCTTCCAATTCTGGGGGAGCATTTTCAATTAGAAGATCAGGCAATGATTCGGAATAACAATCTTCTGTGACAGTCAAACAAAATTCTGTATCATCTAATGGTCCCAATGTTCCAAATCCAACACCTTTTTTAGAGTTAGAATTTCGTTTATTATCATTCCACATTTGTTCAATGAAATGCGGTTGTTTTAAAGACCATTGTTTGAGCATTAAACTATTCTGAATGAATTTTCGTGCCCAAGGAGAGTACAACTCAAAAGGAATTTTCATTGATTGCGGAAGATTTTCATCTTCTATTTTTTACATCATCTTTAGTACAAGAAGAAGTAGAGGAAAGTCTAAACTTAATTGGCTTTTTGTCATCATTATATACTTCTTTGACTATTAGATTCTCAATCTTAGCAGTGGAGATTGGAGTTAGAGTCATAGAATGTATATAATGATTGATTTTTTCATACATAGATTCAAATTGTTTCTCTTTATCTTCTTCTTCTAGAGATATTTTGAATTGGGGTTCCTTCAAAACCATGGATGTTGTTTCTTCTTCAGAATCCAGGTGGATTTTGAATTTCAGTGGTTTCTTCATTGTGACAATTGGATCTTCTCTCCCTCGTCCTCGTCCTCAGCCTCGACATCGAGTGCGAGTCTGACGGAAATTAGTTCCTTTTGTCTTTATTGAAGAAAAATCCTTTTCATTTATTTTCTTTTCTTTTTTCTTTTCTTCCATATTTACTGTTGTCTCTTTAGAAGATATTGTTTTATTTATAGGAGCATAATATGCTGCATCTTCATGTATACCGATTTCATGGATTGAAAACGGTTGTAGATCTCCTATAATACGAAATTCTTGTCATTTTCGTAAATATTTGATACATTGATGTAATGAAGAGGGTACCATTTTATATTCATGGAGCCATGGTCTGCCAAGTAAGGCATTAAAAGAGGTGTCTGAATCAATAATATGAAATTTTGCTGTTGTTGTCAAGTCGGCTATTTTTAAGAGCAATGTTATTGATCCAAGGGCCCGTTCTCCTTGTTGATTGAACCCTCTTAACATCATCGTATCCCTTGATAGTTGAGAGGCATCAATCTCTAAGTATGCAAGAGTTCTCAGGTTCATAATGTTGATTGAAGCACTAGGTCAATAAGAACTCTCGAAAGTATCGTGTCATTGATGTTTACTGTAATATATAGTGGACGATTGTGTTCTTTTGTTCCGAGCAACAAGTCATTGTCAGAGAAGGTAATCTTTGTTGATTCCTCTAATGAGTAAGCTTCGTTTTGGGTAGTACTAGCAAGTTGAGTTAAGCAAATGTCAGGGTCCGAAAGGGCCTTTATTAATGATTCTCTCATTTCTTTGGAAAGTATGAGAGCGTCATAGATGCTTAATTTGCAGGCAATTTTCTCAAATGGGCCAGTACATTATAATCCACCTTGTTGTGAAGATCATCCATATTTCCTTCAGAAGTTTGGGGATATATTGGAGGAATGATCTTATCTGGTGTAATTATTTATTTTTCTTTTTCTTGTGGAGTTATCCTAGGAGGTAAGATTTTTCCACTTCTCAAGTTAATCTCAACTATTTCTTCAATTTGATTATCCGATTCATTCATTTCTGAATCTGAGGACTCCAATCCTATTGAAATCGGAATTCCTCGTAATTAAAGCGTAGCAATGTTATTTTCATTTTTGTCGTTGTCAGATTTCTCATTTTCATTTTCATTGTTCTGGTTGTCTTTAGATTGATCATATACGATTTGAGTATTGTCTATAGGGTTAGAATTCAAATGGTCACTCTCAGAAGCATCATCCAGAATAGACAAAATGTACGCAAAACTAGGATTGTTATTATTCATGGTAAAAAGGAAGTCATACAAAGTTATCGGCTTGTGGATTTTTCGTCCTTCGGCCGATATAACTATCCTAGTAGAAGAGTGAAATGAACTAGAAGGTACAAAAGGAGTTGTAGCCCCTATATCTGGAAGACCTCTAATCTTTTTCATTTTCTTGATTTTTTTTTCTTTTTTTTCTTGGGAGATTTTGTAATTTGGTATTTAGCAAAGATCTCTTCAGAAATGCTATCCTTGTTTTTAGGATTAAGTTCCTCTATCGAAATCATATTGACTGATCCCTTTTCAGGTTCTTTCAAGTATTCTTTCGGGATGACTATATTTCCATATTTGAAATTACGCTCTAACCAGTCTTTGAAGACAGAACATTCTTCAATTTTATGCCCGAGCATCCTGTGATAAGGGCAATAATTAAGATTGTCCTTCATGTCAATTTCTGCTGGCCTTTTAGCTTTTGGTAGCTTAAATTCAGGTATTTTAAGAAAGCTACGAAATATTTTGCTAACGGCTTCTGTTTTAAATGAATATACTTTATTCATTCTCTCAGCCATTGTTTTCTTCTCAGTTGATACTGAGATTGGTTGTTGAAGTTGTAATTGAGGTGACGTCTGTGATGTCGAAGGATTTTGTCGTTGCTTCTTTTGCTCTGGCTGGATTTGCATCACCTGTTTGCCATTTTCTGCAATATTCTCAGGTTTCTTTACAAAAGTTTTGATAGTTTTTGTCTTTTCGGTTTTCTCCATTACACTCATCTCGCTAACCTCTTCTACGAAGATTGGCAGCTTTACTCGAGTAATTTTTCAAAAGTTTGTATCGTAAATCCTTTAAGCATAAATGCTATAGGACCATGGATATTTTTGAGCAGTTTTCCAACATCATGTTGTTCTTGTAACTGTGGCTCACATTTCATGCTGAGATTTCTCCAGCGTAAAATATAATATACTAAGGTTTCTCCTGGTTTTTGTTTCTCTACCACCAAATCACCAACCAGTGGTATGATGTTGTGCTCCTGCAAAGCGTTGAATAAAAAGGCTTTCAAGCTCTACAAAGGTTTTGACAGATCCGTTGGGAAGTTCTGCATACTAGTCGAAGGCAACTCCTGTAAGACTGTTGACAAATTGTCGAAATAGGAGAGCATCATTTCCTCCAGCATTATAGCAGCTTGCTCTAAAATGTGCCAGATGTTGTTGGGGATTTCCCGTCCCATCAAACATTTTAAAGACAGGAAGAACAAAACCTTTAGGATATTGGACAAAATCAAATTCCTCTAGGTATGGCCTACCCTTTGGAGTTAATGCTCCAGCTTTTGCCTGAGCCATTGTTTCTTTAATTTTCTGTTCCACTATTTTTGTAATATCCTTTTCTGGAGTTTCGTTATGAGAAGAATTCTTTCTCTTTCGAGGGCTTTCCTCGACATCCATTGGTTCTTCTCTGCTTTCAAGGATGTGAATAGCCTCCGGTCTAATGATTTTAATAGCTGGAGAAGGGTTTGTTGGTGGTTTTTGCAAAGTTGCTACCAGTTCTTCTATTTTTTGTTCAAGACAACTTATTTGTTCATCTCGTTGTTGTATCACCTCTCGCAATTCATTTGTTGCATCTTCTTCAATCGATTCACGTGCTAAGGAAGTAGATCGGGTTTCTACCATATTAACACTGACAACATTCTCATTGGAACTGTCAGACCTTTCTTGTCTCGAAAGTTGTTTAATATCTTCTTTTAATTTCTTTAATCTCTCTTGAAATGATTTTGTAGAATGTTTTCTGTAAATCTCTTCTTGTGAACTATTTGCAGGAGTGTTGGTGGTATCAGAATTTCTTTCAGATGATTTTCGCCTCCATACATTATTTTTAAGTATAGAGCGAGAACTCTCACGTGGTGTATCATATCCGGTATGAGGATAATTTGCTTTTTGTAGCATCTGGACCAAGTCCGTCATTTTAGCAGTTGTATCTTCTACTCCTGATATTAATTTGTCATATCGAGTTTTGTCATTTGTGACTACTACATCTTTTATTCTAGGGCCCAATCGAAATTTTACTGGCACTTGAACACAATGTTTATCAGTTGGGAATTAATAATCAGTTTCTTGATAATCAAAATTTTCCATTGCAAAAATTCTCCTTTTCGTGGTGTTGGAGACTGCACAACCCATTTTATCTAATAAGTTAGATAGTGAACATCTTTCTTTTCAGGCTAATCTCTTAAACACTGAATGTACAGCACGAAATGGAGGAAATCTTTTAGGTTGAAAGGAATTGTCAGTGTATTCAATTGGAATTGGAATATATTGATTTTCCTCTAAAAAGGAAGGATTTCCAAAAATATTCTGTTGAAATTCAGGTGTTTCAAAATTATCGTTTTCATTCCATCTTTTCTTTCTTTTAAATGAAGGAGTTTTATGAACGTTCCTTGAAGAAGATACAATTTCATACATAGATGATGGCGGAACATCATCTTCCTCGTAAACTTGTTTTCCTTTCTTATCACTCTGTCTTTTCATTTCTTCAAGGATATAAGGTTCTTTAGGTGTATATTCAGGTAAATTATCTATAAAATTCAGAAAGTCTTCATTAGGTTGCAAGTCAAATTCTTGAAAAGATTGAGAATCAGTTTGATATGGATTATTTAATATGAATTTCGTTTCACTAAATAATCTATAATCATTGTGATAAAAGGGAGGATTTTCCTCTATTGGTATGTGAAAGTCTTGAAAGTAAGAAAAGATTAAATTCGGAGAATCCATTTCGATTTTTCTGAAATTTCAAGAAAAATGAATATTATCGACTTATTTATAAACTGGGAACTTTTATTTTCAAAATTTTGAAATGAAAACAAATGATAACAAAAGATGAGAAGAAAGATTTTCCCCAGCGGAGTCGCCACAAAATCTCTGGTCGGCGGTGTGGGAGGAAAGAGATTGGGTTTGGGTGTCAATGTCAAGGAGTCACCATCTAATATTAGCCTAGTTTTATTCCTATAAATCCTATGAAGCATTTAGAGAATTTTTAGGACTAACAGTAGAAAGAGGATTTTTCTGATAATTCTTATATGAGGATATTCTAGAATAACATATTATAGAATTTTCATATTAAGAAGATCATGGTAAACCAGAGATTTCTATTTCGGGTTCTTTTAGATCTCCTATAGAAGCAAGCTTCTATAGTTAATTACATCTTAAACAATTTTCAATTGTTTAAGAAAACTTCTGATTAATGTTAATCATTTGTTTTCTAAAAAAAAATTATTTTTAAGGAGAGATGTACCCACTATCACTCCCGAATGTTGTTATATCATGTTATTGAATACTTTAGGTATTATGTCTAACCTAAAGGTTCTGGTTTTGTTTTGTTGTCAGTGTATTTGTTTTTGTTGAAAAGTTTCAGGTTATATATCTAACCTAAAAGTTTTGGTTTTGTTTTTTGTTGTCAAAAGTTTCAGGTTATATGTCTAACCTAAAAGTTTTGGTTTTATTTTTATTGTCGATGTCGTTGTTTTTGTTAAAAGTTTCCGGTTATATGTCTAACCTAAAAGTTTTGGTTTTGTTTTTGTTGTCAAAAGTTTCAGGTTATATGTCTAACCTAAAAGTTTTGGTTTTGTTTTAGTTATCAATGTCGTTGTTTTTGTTAAAAAATTTCAGGTTATATGTCTAACCTAAAAGTTTTGGTTTTGTTTTCGTTCGCCTAGAATGTCATCCTGCAAAACAGAGTTAGTACACCCTATAACATGTAAAGAAAATCTAAGCAAAATTTCTTGTTTTCACCCTACAAAGAAAACATTGTCAGAAATAATGTCACAGAATATTTGGATATATCTTGGATGTCAATTTTTGTCAAATTATTTTGAAATGTCAATTTTATGTTGGTTATGTTGTTTTATTTTTTAAATGTCAAATTTTTGTTGATTATGTCAGTTTTGGTTTAAAATGTTGAATTTATATCTTGATTTTAGGTTTAAACTTAAATTCTGAATTAACTTGAGTTAATGTCTGTTTGAACTTTATGTTAAAAAGGTTTGAAATTGGATTCAATATTCATTGAATTAACTTGGGTTCATGTCTGATTGAACCTAAGATAGATTTAATATTGATTGAATCTATTTAACTTGAGTTCATGTCTGTCTGAACTTAAGTTAAAAGGTTTGAAAAAAGATTTAGTATTGATTGAATTACCTTGGGTTCATGTTTGGTTGAACCTAAGTTAGATTCAATGTCGATTGAATCTATTTAACTTGAGTTCATGTCTGTCCGAACTTAAGTTAAAAGGTTTGGAATTAGATTCAATATTAATTAAATTAACTTGGGTACATGTCTGGTCGAACTTAAGTTAGATTCAATGTCGATTGAATCTATTTAACTTGAGTTCATGTCTGTCTGAACTTAAGTTAAACGGTTTGAAATTAGATTCAATATTAATTGAATTAACTTGGGTTCATGTCTGGTTGAACCTAAGTTAGATTCAATGTCGATTGAATCTATTTAACTTGAGTTCATGTCTGTCTGAATATAAGTTAAAAGGTTTGGAATTAGATTCAATATTGATTGAATTAACTTGGGTTCATGTCTGGTTAAACCTAAGTTAGATTCAATGTCAATTGAATCTATTTAACTTGAGTTCATGTCTGTCTAAACTTAAGTTAAAAGGTTTTGTTCAGAATAGATTTAATTAAGTTTTAAGTCTTGTTTAAATAGGACATAAAGGTTAAACAAGTCTAATAAATTAGACTTAATTAGATTTGCAGACCATCTAAGTCCCTTTTAGATAAGACTTAAGTTTTAATTAAGCCTTTTTAAAGTTAGACCTAGACTTAGGATTAAGTTTAATATGGGTTGAACTTAAGTTTAGGTTTCATTTAAGTCTAATATAGGTTAGACTTAAGCTTCTTTTTTTTTGGTTTGGGTTGAACTTAAGTTCATGTTAAGTTGAACTTTAGTTTGACTTAAGTCTAGTATGGGTTAGACTTAAGTTATGTCTAGTTTTGACTTAGGTTCATATTTAAGTTGAACCTAAATTTGGTTTCTCTTAAGTCTACTATAGGTTAAACTTAAGTTAAACCTGGGTTTGAGTTAGGTTTATGTTGAATTGAACCTAGGTCTGGTTTCATTTAAGTCTAATGTAGATTAGATTTAAGTTTGGTTTGAATTGAATTTAGGTTCAATGTGGGTTGGACCTAAGGTTTAGGTTAACTTGAGTTTAAATTGGATTGGACTCAAGTTATGTTTGAGTTTAGATTAGGTTCAATATGGGTTGAACCTAAGGTTTAGGTTAACTTGAGTTCAAGTTGGATTGGACTCAAGTTATGTTTAAGTTTAGGTTAGGTTCAAGGTGGGTTGAACCTAAGGTTTAGGTTAAATTGTGTTCAAGTTGGATTGGACTCAAGATATGTTTAAGTTTAGGTTAGGTTCAATATGGGTTGAACCTAAGGTTTAGGTTAACTTGAGTTCAAGTTGGATTGGACTCAAGTTATGTTTAAGTTTAAGTTTGGTTCAATGTGGGCTGAACCTAAGATTTAGGTTAACTTGAGTTCAAGTTGGATTGGACTCAAGTTAGGTTATGTTTGATGTTTATGTTATGTTGGACTTGGACTAAAGGTCGGATTTGGGTTTAATTAAACCTCAGTTGATTAAGGTTTAATAATTAATTAAGTCTAATGTGTTAGACTTAATTAGAATTTGAGTTTGATTAAGTCTTACTTAGTTAAGACTTAATAGTTTAATTAGGTCTAATGAGTTAGACTTAATTAAGGTTTATGTTTGATTAAGTCTAATTTAGTTAAGACTTAATGGTCTAATTAGGTCTAAGGGTTAGATCTAATTAGGTTTTAAGTTTGATTAAACCTTAGTTAGTTAAGGTTTAATGGTTTAATTAGGTCTAATGGGTTAGACCTAATTAAAGTTTAGGTCTGATTAAGTCTAATTTAGTTAAGACTTAATGGTTTAATTAGGTCTAAGGGTTAGACCTAATTAGAGTTTAAGTTTGATTAAACCTTAGTTAGTTAAGGTTTAATGGTTTAATTAGGTCTAATGGGTTAGACCTAATTAGGGTTTATGTTTGATTAAACCTTAGTTAGTTAAGGTTTAACTAGGTCTAATAGGTTAGACCTAACTAGGATTTATGTTTAATTAAACCTTAGTTAGTTAAGGTTTAATGATTTAAATAGGTCTAAAGAGTTAGTCCTAACTAGGATTTATGTTTAATTAAACCTTAGTTAGTTAAGGTCTAATGGTTTTATTAGGTCTAATGGGTTAGACCTATGTTGACCTCATTTTTGATGAGGTCTTCTCTTTTCTCTTCAGTACTCAAGATCTAGACTTAGGCTTTTCCTTTGACTATCTTAGAGGACTAGAGATGGAACCTACCCCTTTAGAAGCTCAGCCACTTCTTAACTCCCTGCAAACCCCACAAGCTTGATTGTAGACCCCTAATCACCTAGAGGGTTGAGATCAAATGTGGAGGTTTAAAGGATGAGTTCCCTATAGGACTCTTTGGCCTTAGGACTACCCTGGGTGGCCTGTTCTAGTGAGGGCTGACCTGCACATACATTAAACTTTCACACACATTCCAAATCCTAAAACTATTCATGCCTAGCTTGACTTCCCGACTCATCCGGATAATTCACATAGATGGTCGCCTAACCCCTAAGTCCCACGGCTAAGAGGGTTAGGAACAACATAGTGAGTGCCTCCAATGAGTCCCCTCATGGCTCCTATGGGCTTAATATGGCTTCATGGCTTAACCAAGGTGATTCCACTTTACTCAAATTTGATCAATCTCCATTTTGCCAAAATTTTAATTTTTGACCCCTGGGACACTGGACTCGCTTAACCAACTAAAAGCCTTTGAAACTACCCAAATTCTTCGAAAATTCCATATCACCCAAAAATTTCTAAAATTAATCTGAAACATTTCCCCCACTACTCAAATTGACCATCTCCAGCCAAAAATACCCAAATTTCCAAAAATACCCCCAATACTCTCCAAATTACCAAAATGCCCCTCCTGACCCAAAAATTCAAAAATTCAGAAATTCCCAGAAAATTCCAGAAAATCCTAGATATTCCAAATTTCATTTTGTCCAACTACACCTTGGGCCAATTTTGCTAATTTACCCCACTTTTACCAAAACCCCAAATTTAGCCCATTTTAAACCCAAATGAACCCAATGTCAAACCAAATCACCCCAATTGACCTCAATTTTGGTCCAATTTAATTCTAAACTTCAATTCAATATCCCCAATATCAATCTAGACCAAATCCAAGCCCAATTTGATTGACATTTGAATTCAATTTCATTTTTAAGCTTAAAGCCCAATTTTGACCCATGACCTAAACCTAGCTCAAACCAACCCAATTCAATCCCAATTTAACCCAAATCTTTTCTAAACCTTCCCTAACATCCCCACAAACAAAACACTAACATAATTTGCCCAAAATTTGGACCCAAACCTTACCTAAATTCAACCCAAACCCAAAATTCCCTAAATGGGCCTACACCCAAACCTAACCCAAATGGGCCCAAATCCCAAAATCAAAACCCAACCAAAGTTGAAACCTATTTGTAACACCCCCATAAACTTTTTTCAACATTAATTTTACATCAATTTCAACCTTAGCCCAACATTAGCCCAAATTAGCCCAATTTGACCTACATTGGCCCCTTTACCAAAGAAGCCCAAATCCAACCCAATTCAATTCCAAATTACCTCGAATTTGCTTCAAATCACTCATGACACATCCCTAAACCAAACCCAAACATTTATTTGGCCCAACCTTTTATAAAATTCCCATCCATAAATTTATTTTAAAAGCCTAAAGCCCATTTTCAAACCTAAAGCCCATCCAAAACAAATTCAAAAGCCCAAAAATTCATCCAAAGCCCATATGACACTCTTCTTCATCATGACTTCAATTAAAACCATCCCTAAAGTTCCAATCAAATATCAAATTATTCTAAATCAATCTTCATGCTAACTCCTCATATATTCATAAAAAATTCCAACACCCTTTATCATGCAAGTGAGCCATCTTTTCTCCAAGCCATATGGAGCCATGAAGCCACATGTAAGCCATTGACAAGCCATAAGAATCTATAATTTGTCAACTCTCCTTAAATGGCAAAAGGAGGAGGTCCTTTAGATACCTCCTAAAAGTCATTAACCCTAAACATGTTTCCCCTTAAGCCAAATTTAATCCAAATATATTTGGATAGGTACTTCTCCTTTCCAAACCAGCTGATTCCTTTGACTCCCCACAGCACCCAAAGCTACCTTGGAGGGTGAACCAAGCCCAAAGTGTAGGGTTGACCCAAACCAAGCCAAAATAGCCTTTACCGATGCCATTTTAATTCAACTACTTTACACATGGAAAAGCTCAATTGGACTCACAAACATCAAGCTCTGAACCTCCTGATGACAACAGTGACCTGACCCTGCCGGCCAGCCGCCTGAGTCACCGGAAAACACCACACCCGAGAGCACCATGTGAGCCCAAGCTTGGAATTCTCACCTGCTGAGTTGCCCCATGCCCAGTGGCCACCATGGCTGTTCTTCTCCTCACTAGAGCAGCTGATCCCAACCCCTAACTCCCTCTGGGAGGCCCTCCAGCCACTCCTATTTAAACCCCACCTCTCTCGGCCATGAGAAGGTGCTGAAACAAATCTTAAGGAAACTCTGCCAAAATTGTTCCAGACTACTCCCCTCACTTAGAGCAATTGATCCCCAGTGACAATTTGCCCTAATCCTCACCAACAGAGCCCAATTTCTCAGCCAAAATTCCACCCAAAACCAGGACATCTCCAAATTCTCCACCAAAATCAAATTAATCTCACCCACACCTGCACAAGACCAAGAGAAGGAGTTCCCCAATGGAAGCCCCCTCTCCAGACCACCCAGCTGTTCCAGACTCCAAAGGTTGTGATCGGGCTTGGTCGAAATCATACTTAGACAATTCACCGGGCCAAGAGACTTCATCTGGAGCTTGCTTGGACCCAATCGAACGTGACACAACTCTCAGATTGAAGCCACACTTCTCTGAGCTAAGGTATGAGCTAATTCTTTATCCCGAGCTTCTGGGGATTCTCTATTTCGAATGCCTTAATTTCAATGCATTATCACCGTATAGATGTATTTGTCTCTTCGAGACGAATCCATAGAGCACAAGAACACAAAAATCTGTTAAGTATCGAGTGAGATATTAAGGATTTAGTGTGGACGGTTCTCGGCTGAGAGCGATTGGGGACGATGAACGGATGCCGTTCATTTCCGCGTGTATTGGACGGACGGCTCGGATTGTGTTGAACCAGGAGATCGTTTATGAACCGCGGGACTCGGGGTGGTTGAGTCGGATGGCGGCGTCGAACCAGAAAGCGCTGCGTGGCTGTTCGAAGATGCTAAGGATGACGCAGCGCCGATTCAGATAAATAGAAAAATAGGATTTTATGGATTTATTTAATTACTAGAACTTAGAAAATCTATAACTTTATGTAGAAAATTCCTAAAAATAAAATAAAAATACTCTCTTCCTCAGTGAACAGAGGAGAATAATGTGGAAAAGAAATCAATTAATTTCATTTAGTATTTTATTTTTAATGGTTTAATTACTCTCTTCACTATTTCAATTCTCCATGCACATAGACAATTCACCATGGCATGAGACCATAGGGCTTTTAAAGCCTCTGAACTTGGGAACATTTCCTGAATTTTCCAAGGTTAGAGGCCATCCCTATGAGAAGTTATTGATTTTTCAATTACATGTTACTATTTTGAGTATTTTAATTCCAATAATTAGCATGTTGAGAAATAAATTCCAGGAAAATTTGGTGATGTTTCTTATGACCAGAGGAACCTAGGAAAAATAGGTTTTGAGTTAATTCACATGGAACAACCCTAATTGGCCTAAACATCCAAAATTGAACTTTAATTAATTAAGGTTATCCACACATTAAATTGACTTGAAAATAATTCTCCACTGATCTTTAGGATCAGAGGAACATCACATAAAAATTTGAAGTCAACTGGAATTGATTAACCCCACCAAATGGGTTGATTAAGCCTCTTAAGCAAAATGGATAAAATTAAACTTTAAAAATTCATAACTCACAAAATACTTTTCAAAAATTCACAAAAATGGTTTTGGAGCTTCTCTGATATCAGAGGAACTTAGGAAAATTAAAACTATAATTTTCTAAAAAAGTTGATTTTTATCATTATTTTAATATTTTTAATAATTAAAAAATAATAAAAATCATAAAAATATTAAAATCACCAAAATGTCACATTTTGAATTCTAATCTCTTAGGAACAAACTAAATATTTTTCCTAAGTCTCTAGGATAAGATATTGAATTTTAAAAGCCTAAAACAATTTTTGAATTACAAAATGATTTTTTTTAATATTTTCACTAACATAATTCTAATAAATCAAAGAAAAATCATAAAATTATAAAATTTGTTTCTCTGAACTCCTTGAGTTCAGAGATATTTAAGAAAAATATAAAATCCATTTTTCAACTCTAATTTTATTTTAAAATTAATTAATACTCTAAAACTCAAAATAATTCTAATAAATAAAATATAATTCAAAAAATCAACAAAATTGGTCCAAATGGTCCTCTGGTCATTAGGAACATACCATAATTTTCTTAAGGACAGAAACATTTCCTTGGTCATGTTATTGAATTTTCCTTGAAAACCCCTATTTTCCATTAAAGATAATTACATAAATAAATTAAATACAGAAAAATTACATTTTCTCCTCTAATGTCTTAATTGACATGTGAGTGAGGTTACATAAAAATTTCAAGTTCATTCGAGCTTAATTTAGTGAGTTATAGAATTATTAAGCTTGAAGGACAAAAGGGTAATTAAAAATTTCAACCGTTAATTAAAATTTTAGGATTAATCAAAAAGGGGAGGGTAAAATATTTGATTTTAATCTGATTTTGGATGATTGAAACTTAAATGATTGAGGGTAGAAACCTACTAACCATTTCAAATATAATTAAAATAAAATTTTAATTAATTAATTATTTGAAATTTTGGAAGAATAATAAAAATTGGAATTATTAAAGTAGGGATATTATTAAGAGGATATTTATTCTTCAATTTAAAAATCCCTAAATAAATCACTTCAATAATACTTAATTCTTAATTAAAAAATTAAAATAATAACCCAAATTAAAATTAAACTAAAATTAAAATTAAATTAAAATTAAAATTAAATTAAATTAAAATTAAATTAAATTAAATTAAATTAAATTAAATTAAATCAAAATTAAATTAAATTAAATTAAAATTAAATAAAATAAAATTAAATTAAATTAAATTAAATTAAAAACAAATCAAATTAAATAAAAATTAAATTAAATTGAATTAAAATTAAATTGAATTGAATTAAATTAAAATTATTTGACAACAGACCTAAATGAAATCATTAAGAATTAAATCAAAAATAACTTGAACACTATTCCAAACTTAAACTAATTATTTTTATAATTAAGTCAAATTTAAAATTAAATCATTAAGTTTAAATCATTAAAATACTTAATAAGTTGATTTGCCCTTTTAAAGCTCTTAGTATTATAACTCTTAAATGAGGTATCAAGTGAAGAGTTACTTCACTTATAGGATATTCAAATGTTCTAGTTCACTGAGCAAGAGAACAAAACTTAAACTCCTGGATGATTAATTCACTTGTGTAATTAAACTCCATTGGGCTTAAAACAATCCTAGAGATATTGAAAAGATGTTTAAGACTCGTCTTAAGCACTTCCTCAATATGATAGGATGCTTATAAGAACAATTGAACTTAATTGTTCTTTGATGAAGAAAATCATCCTTAAACCAAAATACAAGAACCTAGACGTCATAGGAGATGACTAGCTATAGGATTAGGAATTTGGTAGAAAACCAAAAACTTTCCCTTAGCTTTACCTAGCTACTTGTTGAAATATTTAAATGCCTTAACATGTGATTTAAGTGCAGCTTGGGATGACGGGAAGACCCTCCAGGTACACTTTTATTTTATTGAAATTTACTTTATTGCAATGAACTTTACTTTTCTTGCATGTTAAATAAAACTGTTGCTTGAAAACCAAAACCTTTAGGATAGTCTTTGAACTGAAACCAAAACTAAATTAAAAGTCATTACAAGATAAAAATCACCTCCTCAACATTTCAAAATATAAAACAACTCAAAATTTAATCACAAACAAAACAACAAAACTACAATTACAACTAAATTAAAACGTCTCGTTGAATGATCGAGAATACCTCGGATGATGTAACCCACGTGTTGCTAACGGGATTTCCCACGGTCTAAATGAAAGTGTGGAACTCATTCAGTTGAGTTTAGCAAATTCATCTGCACTAAGTGAATTCGATGAAAATAACGGTGCCGGGATGACAGAACCGTGGGATCTTAATCGGTTCTGTTTAACCAACTTTAAATTTTGTTTTAATTAAAATATTAAAAACACTTTGATTTTAAGATTTTCTCTAAACCAAAACACTTCTCTCATCCCTTGATTTATGACTTCTAAAACTAAACCTCTACAACAACAAGGAGCTTGAAGCATAGTGGGTAGCACGTCCATCTTCGTCAGCAAAACTTGTGTCTACTTCAGCAAAACATTTCTTAGAATTAAACAACAAAGTCATAGGATTTCGAGGTAGTTTGCTTAGCGCAACATAAATCCTCAACTTTTCGTTAGGCATTTGTATAATCATATTATGCAAATTAAGCCCTAACAGGTCTTAGGATTCCGAGGTAGTTGTTTGGTACGACATAAACCCTCACATCTTCGAGGCTATTTGTATGATTATATCATACAAATATAAGTCCTAATTAATTAAAATTGGCAGGATTGCAACATTAAATAATCTTCTCAAATTCAAGCCAAACAAATAGGATAGTTGAGAAGTCACTGAGACTTGTCTCGAATCTGTGACATCCTCTACCTTTTGTTCCTTTGGACTCTTAAAATAAACTGTTCCAAATTTGATCCACTCCCTATTGAAACTTCCAAAAATCTAATCCTTTGAAAACCTTAAACTTTGAAATTCTTGAGAGCAAAACCACTGATCATTATCGAGAGTTTTCTTAAATGATTCCCGTCATTTAAGATGTAATTAACTATAGGGGTTTGCCCTTATAGGGAACTTTAAGAACCCAGGTAACATAAACCCAGCTTAATTCATTTATATTAAGCAGGGGAACTTGTCGGTATATAAAATTGGTTTGCAGACCAAATGGATGTCACAAATCTTCTAGTTTATTTAACCGAGCCCCATCATCAAGCAGTGTGTCTATCCTCCGGGATAGATGTATGGTTTGTGGTGCGGTGCTCGTTTATATAAACTATTTGGGATGTGAGATCGGTTTGATTTCATATCGTAAAATTTTCAAACTTAAAATTACTTTCAAAATCAAATGCTATTTTCTAAATTATATATAGATATTCAAATTAAATTTAAAATCTAAAATTCGCCAACAATTTCTATAGGCGACTCCCTTTTCAAAACACATAACCTAAAAATATGCCAAAAATTTCTGGCGACTCCGCTGGGGACTAGTTCCTCTCTCCATTTTGATCAGATGGTTTCGCTTTCATCAATCGGTAGTGTATCCATGTCCCTAGTGGAGTAAACTACCATTCTTCCGTTGGATTACCCCGTTCATTTCTGTCTTGAACGAGTATAACCAACTCCTCTCAGATTTAGGAGCCACTGTTTAGACACCCCTAAACAGAGAAGTTCCGAGATCCTTTTTCCTCTTTTCTGAGGTGGGGTGGACCCCGAATAGGTGTTAGTTTAGGAGCGGTCCTTCGAGTTGAGAAGTCTTGCATAAGACTTTCTCTTCCTTTCTAATTCTAAATCGTGTCCTTTACCTTTTCTGTAACCTTTTTCCTTTAATTGTTTTGCTTCTAACAAACGAACCTTCTAACAAACAACCTCTTTTTTAAATCACAAATACACTAAGATAAACGAAAATGTGTTCGGACTCTTTCTTTTTCGTCCTAAACTTTACGATGAGAAGAAGCATAATTCGGGACTGACATTCGGAATCTGCCTTGCAGAAAATGACTGCCCCAAAGCTAATCTTCTCCTTCACCAATGGAATGGACTTTGCCGTTTACAAGGATGAGCTGCCCGACAATGGAATCATCCATTTCGGACAAGGATTCGGCAACACAGATGTCAAGTTCGCTGACGTCACTCTCTTAACATCAATGGACAAAGTGTCAGAAACTGAAAAGCCCGTGATTGAGTTCAATCTGAAATCAACTCAAGAATTCCCTCCCATGCAAAGGGTCCCGACTGAATGAAACACGCATCATTCACGGGGAGTTTGTTCGTTGTCCCCGAAGCCGTTGTTTCTACCCCACGAGTCGCGGTCATTACTGCACCTACCCTTGTTCCCTCCAAACTAAAGGGAAAGGAAATCCAAGTTGGTTATGAGCCCATCACCGTGGAGGGTTCGGACTTTGCCGCAATACCTTCTGTTTTCGAGATAGGGTTCAGTTCGAGGTATACACCCTTAACCCGGACACAGAGAAGGAATAAGAATAGAATGATTGCTAATATCAGGAAAGTCAAAGAAGTTGAAGCCGCCTTTCTTGAAGGAATCCCTGAAGAAAAAGAAGAAGAACTGCCAGAATACCTGCCGCTGTTGTCACAATACTCGTCGCAATTAGAAGGAAGTAGATTCCACCTACTCTCTGCAGCATCTAATGAGGAAGACGCCAAAAGGATTGCTGCTGCGTTACCTCAGCCCGTATATTACAATGATAGCAAGAAGAAGAAGAGTAAGGCTACTCCACTTACCCGATTGCAAGCGTTAGTCGAGAAATTGGCCAGGAAGGAAGGATGTCCTGTGTAAGAGATTCTGAGAAGGATGGGACGAGTGCCAATAATATCCCGCCTCGGACCACGAATGGAGCCTGCCACTGCCATAGAAAAATCAAAGAAGAAAGTCTGAGCTAGTGGAAGAGGCTCACTTGTTATCATATCAGGGCTGCAAATTAGGGAGGATACCACCTTCCAGCACATAGCCGACAGACCATCCAGTCCTAGGCTTCCGGTTGCAAGAAGGATGGTATGGGGACCTACTACTGGCCAGCTAAGACCAAAACAATGTCCTGAGAAGAAAAGTCTCGTCAGGATGCTCGAATCAGAAGAAAGTGCCACTGCAAAAAAGGGGACTCCCGAAAAAGAAGTTCAACAACTGTCATGAGGCAACTGCGAGACCGTACAGAGAGGGCCACTAGATGATGCCATGGACAAGTTAAGGACCGACATCCGACGATTAGCAAAGAAAAGAGAAGAAGAATTAGGAGATGAAATTGACTCATCAGAGTTCATGGATAAGGAGTATGCCGAGATCAACATGGTTGAGACACGAGCATCATCAGCTTCACAAGGTGCTCCAGCGAACCGCGAGAGGAGATGAACCGGAAATGTTTAGAGCACAACTTCGGGAAAGAGATGATACGATTTCCCAGATGGCAAAGAGGATGGAAGAGATGGCTGCTGCCTTGGCCACTCTCCAGAGTCAGGCCCAGCCTCAGAAAGAGACACCCCCAGAAATTATCCATATCGCAGATGGAGGAAAAGAGATAACATCCGTCAACGGAGACGAACTACCAAAGAAGGATTCTACACGAGCATGATCCACGAAAAGGATATTAAAAACATGGTAGAACAGCAGGTGCGAGAAGCCTTAGCACAATCCAAGAGTGAAGCATCTATTCAGATGGGTAGACCTTACCCCGAAGAGTTCGATGCAGTTCAATACCCGAAAGGCTTCGTACCACCTCTGTTTAAGACTTTTGATGCAACGGAAACCCTTGGCGGCATGTCGCACATTTTCGTGCCGATTGCTTGCAATGCCGGTGGGAGCGACGCTTTACTCTTTCGCCAGTTCGTCAGCAGCTTTTCTGGGATTGCCTTCGACTGGTACGCAGAATTGCCAAAAGGTTCAGTAAAGACCTTTTCCGAACTAGAAAATCTCTTCGTGAAAAGATTTGCCGGGGCTCAGCACCACATCACTATCGGTGATCTAGTGGTGGAGCAGCAAAAGTCGAATGAGACTTTAGTGGATTACATACTTCGATGGAGAAACTTAAGCATGAAGTGTGAACCACAGCTTCAAGAACAACATGCAGTTGGTATCCTGGTTAAAAGTATCCATGGCCCGATAGCACTTCTCCTTAAAGGATTTACAATCAAAACTTTCGAGAAGTTGCTTAGCAAGGCCGGGAGCTTTCAAGAACAGGCAAAACAGTTAAATTTCATGGACAAGAACGATAAGTAGAAGCCTGTGAAAACATTCGAAAAGAAATCTGGGATCGTCGCGGCAGTAGATAAGGGCAAGCAGCCAGTGCAGATACAGTCAGAGCAGCCACAGCCTAGTTATCAACCACCACAACGGACTTATCAGTAACCTCAGCAGGATTATCAGCAACCTCGTCCGAGCTATCAGTCGCATCAGCATTATGAACAACCACCTCGTTCGTCATGTACTTTAAGCGAACTTCTAAACAAAGAATACCCATTCAAAGCCGAAGCGATAGCGAAGATGTTCCGCGACTTAATGAAGACACCGGATTTTCAGCTGCCAGAGCCCAAGGAGCCGGAAGAAGTTAATAAGAAAGATCATCCAAACTATTGCCCTTACCACCAGATGCTTGGACACAAGATAGAGGATTGCATCACTTTCAAGAGTTGGCTTGATGACAATCTCTGAAAAGGGAATATAACGATCCTAAAAGAATACATGAAGGAACCCCAGAAGGGAGGTTCCGTCAATGTTATTTCAACGGATCCCATTATTCTGATAGACCCTTACACGACTAATGATGGATGGAGTACTATCTGGATAAAGTCATCGATGAAAATTTTGGATCACATCCAGGCCACTTCGGTATGCGCTTCAACTCAGAGTTTGAAACCTGTCGGGCCGGCACTATCACTTGCTATTGAAGAACCGCCCCGGAAGGAGGAGAAGATCATGGAAGAAAAGAAGACCGAGCCTCCGAAGGGTAGACCGAGGGTCGCTTATCCTAGGATGGTTGTTTCGATTCGGGGGAGAAATCCCTCGAACTCCGACTCTATATGATTATTTGCTCGCCCGGCGGGATCTTATAATGATAAGGGTTATGGCGTTGGCTACATTTTGATTGTCTCTAACGATCACGTAACTAACGACAACCGGCTTAATCCGGATCTCGATTCCAGTACAAATAATGATTCTCAAATCATACACAACCTCGACGACCACGAGGAAGAAGATGTTCACAAAGGAGGCTACGAAAGCTCGACAAGCAATGAGTCCACCGAAGCAACTTCAGAAGAGCCAGTGGTTCCAATTCAAGAGGATACACCGGGAGATTTAACACTGAATTTGGAAGAGATAACTGAAGTAAATTTAAGAAGTAGAAAAATTTTACCTCCGAGAATGGGTCCGAAGGATAAAGGTAAGCAGGTGGTTGCTCAGGAAGAGCCAACCCCAGCAGAGGAATTGCCCATTCGGGAAGAACCCGAGGAACATGGTAATAAAGTGGACTATAATATGCTAGCCCATCTTAGGAAGCTACCAGCCAAACTAAGCATATACGATGCTCTGATCCTGTCAAAGGAGATGAGGGAGGCTCTGATCAAGGCTTTACTCGATCCAGAGATCTGTTTAGCTCAAATGGCCGGTAATTCCTTCGACAAGGTTTGCTCGTTAAAAGAACAGTGAGGTGTTACCTTCACGGACAATGATCTTTTACTGGGAACAGTAGATCACAACCGACCGTTGTACATTTCAGTCACAATTGGAAAGTTTACGCTCTCCATAGTGTTGGTTGATCCGGAAGCATTAATCAACATAATGAATCTTCAAACGCTAGCATATTTGAAAATTGATGCTCGCGAGCTTGAAGTAGATAAGATGCTATTAAGAGGCTTCAATTAAAAAGGAGAAAGAGCTCTTGGAACGATAACACTACTAATGAAGACCGGTGATTTAGCAAAGACAACCACAAATTTCCACATGATTGATTCTGAGACATCGTTCAACGCTCTACTGGGTCGACAGTGGATCCATGAAAACGGGATGGTACCGTCGTCTCTGCACCAATGCATAAAGTATTACGAAGGAGGGAAACAGTGCATCAAAGGTGACTTGCAACCATTCTCCGTACACGAGATTGGAATTCATGAAGATGCGGCCTACTACGCGCCTCAGAAGAAAACAATCCTTTCCAGAAATACCATACCAAACGAAGCAAAAGAAATTCGAGACGATGAAGAACCTGAAGTTCTAGTTCAACAGTTACTCACCACTCCCTTACGGTGAGATGGTGAAGATTTCTCCAGAACTCGCACCCAAGGTCGAGGCCGGGGATGAGGACGTGGGAGAAATATCGGAATGGTTGGACAGAAGAAACCGGTCATCGATGATGATTGGGAGAACACCTCCGAAGAAGAAGAAGAAATCAAGAATGAAGCAGCAACAATAAATCAGAAGAAACCACAGTTCAAAATCTCTCTCGAAGATGAAAAAAATGAAGAATACAAATCAATGTACGAGAAAATAAATCGCTGTGTGCATACTATGACCCTAACCCCAATCCATTCTAATAAGATCGAGGGTATGGTGGTCAAGGAGGTGCATGGTAGTGGTAGTAAACCAATCAAGTTTTACCGTGGTGCTTCTTCTTCCAAAACTGAAGAAGATGTACAATTTGAAGATGTTACTTCATCTGAATTAATGGAATTACCTTTTGAGTGGTACTCTCCCTATGTTCAAAATTTAATCCAACGTGGTGTCTTACCTCGATAATGGACAAAGGGTCAATCACAACATTTTGAAAGACTATGGAATAATGCTGGTCGGCCTCCCAATTCAAAACATGGTCTCGGATTCGGCAGAGTAGGTTCAGTTGACTATACAGAATTTTGCTTGGTTGTCACTTGCGAACCTAATAAAGACTGCTTGGAAGCTTCAGAGGACCTCAAAGATCTACCAATCGAAGATGCTCCACCAGAATTTGAAGAAGAAATCAAATCTACAATAGACGAGTTAATGGAAGTTAACTTAGGTACTAGCAAAGAGCCTAGGCAAACCTTTGTTAGCTCCTTACTCAATAAAGAAGATTCCAAGGAAATAATTGAGCTACTAATGGAATTCAAGGATTCTTTTACTTGGAGTTATGATGAAATGCCAGGATTAGCTCCAGAAGTCGCAGTTCACAAGTTAGGAGTAGATCCTACTTCTGCTCCAGTCAGATAAGCTCCCAGAAGAATGCGTCTAGAAATTGAGCAACAAGTAATAGCCGAAGTTAAGAAGCTAATAGACGCTAAATTTGTCCGTGAAGAACAATATCCTAATTGGTTAGCCAATGTGGTACCAGTCAGAAAGAAGAATTGTCAGATCAGAATCTTCGTAGACTTCAGAGATTTGAATAAAGCATGTCCAAAGGATGAATTTCCACTACCAATCCCAGAACTAATGCTCGATATTGCTTCAACACATGAAATATTTTCATTCATGGATGGATCATCAGGATACAACCAAATAAAGATGGCACCAGAAGATGAAAAGCTCACGACATTCAGAACGCCGATCGGAGTGTATTGCTACACAGTAATGTCATTCGGACTAAAGAACGCAGGAGCAACATATCAAAGAGCAATGACAAAGATTTTGATGATCTCATTCACAACCAAGTCGAGTGCTACATGGACGATCTGGTCATCAAAAGCAAACTGAAGAAACATCACCTGTATGATTTGAGAATTGTTTTCGAGTGACTAAGACAATACAACCTTAAGATGAATCCTTTAAAATGCGCCTTCGGTGTCACCCCCAGGAAATTCTTAGGATTTGTTGTCTGACATTGCGGGATTGAAATTGATACTTAAAAGATTAAAGCTATCTTAGAAATGCCACCTCCTAAAACCTTGAAACAACTACGATCCTTTCAAGAAAAGTTGGCATATCTTCGACGCTTTATATAGAATTTGTCAGGAAGGTATCAGCCTTTTTCTACTTTGGTTAAGAAGGATGCCAAGTTTACTTGGGATTCCAGATGTCAACATGCCTTCGATGACATCAAATGATACTTAATGACACCTCCTGTCTTAACAGCCCCGGTCTCAGGTAGACAGTTGATACTTTATACCGCGGCTTTAGACGACTCCCTTGGAGCCCTGTTAGCCCAGGTCAATGATGAGGGAAAAGAAAATGCTCTCTACTACTTAAGCCGTCGTCTAATCCTGACGGAAGTAAAGTATCCTCCTATTGAGAAACATTGTTTGGCCCTGATCTTCTCCGCACAGAAGCTCATGCATTACATGCTTTCTCATAAGGTCAACCTTATCTCGAGAGTTAATCAGTTGCAATATTTGATGACCCGACCGACACTTTCTGGCAGACTTGCCAGGTGGTCGATGATACTATTGCAATTTGACATAACTTTCGTTCCTCTTCGCGCCGTAAAGGGACAAGTACTAGCTGACTTCCTTGCAGCACACCCTTTACCGGCAGATTCGCCTCTCGATGACGACTTACCTGACGAGCAGATAATGAACCTAGAAGACCCTGATGATCGACGTTGGGAACTATACTTTGACGGAGCGTCCTCAGCACAGAAGAACAAAGAATTGCAAACGATAGTGCCCGGTAAGGTAGGAATCGAACTAATCTTTATAACACCGGAGCGGGGGATGTTAAGATACTCCTACCACTTAACAGAGCCGTGCACAAACAACGAGGCAGAATACGAAGCCCTCATAACGGGACTAGAACTGACCATTCAAATGGGAATAACGGACATCAACATCTACGGAGATTCTCAGTTGATCATTCAACAGGTCGCCAGACAATACAGAATTTTAAAGCCAAGACTCGAGCAATACTTTCATTATGCCATGAAACTGTTGGAGCAAATTCTGAATATAATGATCTACAAGATCCCCAGAAAAGAAAATGCTCTCGCGGATGCGCTAGCTCGCCTTGCAAAAGAATTTGCCTGCTTACAAGATGAGTCAGTTGAAGTGTCAGTTCGAGGACGACAGGTCCTATCACAGCTCGACATGAATACGATACAAAAATCAACAGAAAAAACAGAAGAAACGATTGCAGCAGTGATAGAAAACACCGAAGATTGGCGTCAACCGCTAATAGACTACCTGCAAAAAGGGAAATTACCAGACGATAAGTCATTAGCCCATCAAATCAAGAAAAGAACTCTGTTTTACGCATTAATAAACAATACATTATACAGAAGGTCTTTCGATCAGATGTGGTTAAGATGCCTGAGCGGGTCCGAGGCTCGTGAAATTGTCGAAGAGGTACACTCGGGACTGCGTGGAGCTCATCGATCGGGTCCAAAAATGAAAATGAAGATTAAAAGACTAGGGTACTACTGGCCCTCAATGATGATCGACTGTATAAAGATCGCCAAGAGCTGTAACCAATGACAAGTGCATGGAGTAGTTCTACATCAACCTACAAATGTGCTACATCTGACAATTGCGTCGTGTCCATATAGTGGGTCTGATAGAACCACCTTCTTCAAGAGGACATCGCTTTATCCTTGCAGCTACAGACTACTTTTCTAAATGGGCAGAAGCAGTTCCACTCAGAGAAGTAAAGGCACACCACGTGCTGCAGTTTTTCAAAAATTAAGTTGTCTACCGTTTCGGAGTACCGCGCAGAATCATTTCAGATAATGGGTCCGCATTCAGAAGCACAAAAATCAACAATTTTGTCAGAAGACATGGGATCGATTGGCGATACTCAACAATCTACTACCCAAGAGCAAACGGCTTGGCCGAGGCTTTTAATAAAACTCTCGTTCAAATTTTAAAGAAAACTTTGGACGACAATAAGAGAAATTGGCACGAGAAGTTATTAGAAGCCTTATGGGCCTACAGAATGACTTTTAGGACTCCTACTCAGTCTACGCCTTATGCCTTAGTGTACGGGTCCGAGGCCATCTTGCCCCTGGAAGTTCAGCTTCCGTCACTCAGAATTGCAGTTGCAAATAAAATTACTACAGAAGAAAATGCCAGATTACGGCGGAAGAAGCTGGAAAGTCCGGAAGGGAAAAGACTTGCGATGCAGCAAAATTTGGAACCGTACCAAGCTAAGATGATTCAGGCCCATGATAAACTGGTCCGCCCAAGAACTTTCAAAGTTGGTGACTTAGTTCTTGTTCTCAGAAGACCTATTCTCGCACATCGCAAGATAGGAGGTAAATTTGAACCGACTTGGGAAGGGCCGTTTGTGGTTGAGGCAGTCTACTCAGGAGGCTCCTACCAACTTGTGAAGCGTCGAGGAGAATGACAAATGCTTCCAATCAATGGACGGTATTTAAAGAAGTATTACGTAACCTGATGTTTCGAAGGGTGGCCTCTAAAATAGAATCTTATCCCTAGAAACACGGGTGAAGTAATCACTTTGTGACTGGGTCCGAACCCAAAACAAAATAAAATGGATGATAAAAAAATAGTAATCTCATCAACGAAAATAGTAAAAAGAAAATGTGGGAAATCGTAATAATAAAATGTCAATCTTTCCTTTTAAATCCATTCATTCCTGATATCTTCTCATCTCTTCCTTCTTCCTTTAAATTAAAATAAGTGAATAAGAATCTTCAGAGATAAGTATTTTCTTAATGTTCTTGTTCTTAGTACAGCCCCTGATCCTTTCCTTATCTTCTTCGCAGGGAAATGTCGAACGGGCGGTTGGTCCTAAACTTTAAAAATGGTGTAAGTCTCGCACTCGATGAAAAGAGGGTGAAGGATGGAGCGATGATAGAAATTGATTCGACTTCACACCGGCCGACCTACGAGTACGAAGAAAATGATTGGGTCCCGGTGGACCGAGAAGAGCTTCATAGCCAGACAGTGATGAAGATGGGTGGCCCAAGCCACCAATCCAGCAACAAGAAAAGAAAGATAAACACCGAGGAAAGTAAGAAAATCAAGTCTGTAGTTGCCACGACAAAGGGCAGGCTCTTCAGCGCCGCGCCCGCAGAATTTCAAGGGGTAAGGAGAGCTACTCTCACTGCTACCCAAAGAAGGAATAAGAATCGCCGTATCCACAAGATGTTGACTAAACTAGCAGCAGATCAACACGAGGAAACAACCACCTTCGCCGACACACACATTTCGAAGATACCTGGTTCAGCAGGAACCTGAAAGGAGGGAACAAGCTCCGAGAACAACAGAAAGGATAAGGGGAACTCTAAGAAGATTAGAGGTAGAGAGATTACCACGATGCCAGACAGAGCCACCAGTGGTAAGAAACCTTGTTGCGAAAGCAATCCCGGAGGATGTCCTGACAGAGACAATCCCCGAGGAGCCAAGGTATGCAGGAGAACGTGACGGGATTGAGCCATACATTCCGCAGTACGTTACTAGGCCTCGTCACTTGTAGATCATTCCAGAATATGAACTAGAAAGAATGCAAAATGTTGAGAAGAAGACTTTCGAATACTTTAAAAGGATTAGAGGAAAGAGAATCAACATTTTGGAAGGCCTCGAGTTACACACAGGTGTATTCTCAGAGTACGAGCAACAGCAGATTGTGGATTGCATCTTAGAACTTCAGAAGATGGGTCGAGCGGGCCGTCTGAGAGAAAAGACTTATTCGGAACCCCGGAAATGGATGCCAGGGAAAGGAAGAGTCACAATACAATGCGGATGTTGCTATAACTTCGCAGAGGACAGAAAAGGAAATCCACGAGGGATACTCCATCATAGTGAGGTGAATCCAATGCCGAGGATAATTAAAAGAATGGTGAAAAGAATGATAACTTGGAGGGTACTGCCAGCAGACTGCATACCCAACAGTTGCATCATCAAAATTTATCAGAAATGCGACTGCATACCTCCACACATAAACCACCATGACTTTGTCGGACCTTTCGCACGAGTTCGTTCGTCAACCAATGCAATATCATGTTCGGATCCGACCTCCGGATAGCGAGCCCGGGTAAGTTCCGAGGGCCGGTGGAGATACCACTTCCGGTAGGTTCCATCATGATATTACAATGAAATGGAGCGAGACATCGCAAAACATTGTATACGGGAGTACCGGTGGAGCGGATCTCCGTCACTTTTAGAAGGATGGACGACGAAAAGGCGCCTTACCACTTCCGGCCGGATCCGGAATTGGAGAGTCTGCGGCCCTACGAGGCGTGAGTTACACGGGAAATAGCACACCTCCAATGCACATCCATGCGGCATTCCTGCCAAGGATGGCTTGGAAGGTGATGTTATTGACTGTGTATCTCATTATTCAGACATGGATTTTTTGACAGATACTTTTTGGATGGATCAACAAGAATCATACATAGTCCGTTTTGAGTCATGGATTGTATGAGATATATTTCAGATGAAGTTGTATGTTGTATCTTCAAAAAAAAATTGGAATGAAAGTGACTATGTCACATTTTGTCCTTCACCTCTTTTTGTGCAAATTGACTGGGAAACGCCATTAGAGTTAAATAAACATTGAACAAAGAGCAGGAAAGAAAAGAAAAATAAATGAAAATTCTCTCCCTTTAAAAAAATCTGAATGTTAAAATGAACTCCAAATTCACATGAACATCAAATGAATAACAAAAATAAAATTGAATCGTTAAAGGACAAACAAAATAAAAATGAATCTCAAATTGAATTTCAATCTAAATTCATCTTTTCAAATCCTCCAGTTCTTTTCAAATCAAATCTACTTCAAACTCCTTTTCCGGAATGGTTCTTCCTTACGGGAGGCCCACATTTCAACTTCAAAATCTTACACCTTTTTCGTCACAATCGAAATCCTTTGATTTTCTGTGATCTCCTTTCCCTCTTGTAGGAAGATCGACTAGGTCTATTGACACAGAGCCATGAACTCTGTTCAATTTGGTTCTGATGGCATGAGACTGGGTCCTACTTCATACGTCCAAATTTCCGAGGCTGGTACCTACATTCCGATCCTCATTTTGGGATCGCACTACATTCCGACTCCCGTACAACTTTCCGAGGTCGGTACCTACATTCCAGTCCTCATTTTGGGATCGATACCTACATTCTAACTCCCGTACAACTTTCCAAGGCCGGTACCTACATTCCAGCTCCTCATCTTGGGATCGTACCTACATTCGACTCCCGTACAACTTTCCGAGGTCGGTACCTACATTCCAGTCCTTATCTTGGGATCAGTACCTACATTCTGACTCCCGTACAAATTTCTGAGACTAGTACCTACATTCTAGCTCTCATTTCGAGATCGATACCTACATTTCGATTCTCATTCGAATTGATACCTACATTTCAATTCAAAATTTCCGAGACTGGTACCTACATTCCAGCTCTTATTTCGAGATCGATACCTACATTTCGATTCTCATTCGAAATGATACCTACATTTCAATTCAAAATTTTTGAGACTGGTACCTACATTCTAGCTCTCATTTCTAGATCGATACCTACATTTCGATTCTCATTCGAATTGATACCTACATTTCAATTCAAATTTTCCGAGACTGGTACCTACATTCCAGCTCTCATTTCGAGATCGATACCTACATTTCAATTCTCATTCGAATTGATACCTACATTTCAATTCAAAATTTTCGAGACTGGTACCTACAGTCCAGCTCTCATTTCGAGATCGATACCGACATTTTGATTCTCATTCGAATTGATACCTACATTTCAATTAAAATATTTTGAGACTGGTACCTACATTCCAGTTCTCATTTCGAGATCGATACCTAAATTTCGATTCTATCTCAAATTGATACCTAAATTTCAATTCTAAATTCCGAGACTAGTACCTAAATTCCAGTTCTCTTCCTTCGAGGTTGGTACCTAAATTCTGACTCTCATTCGAGATCGATACCTAAATTTTGATTCTCTTTCGAATTGATACCTAAATTTCAATTCTAAATTCCGAGACTGGTACCTAAATTCCAGTTCTCTTCCTTCGAGGTCGGTACCTAAATTCCGACTCTCATTTCAAGATCAGTACCTAAATTCTGATTCTTATCTTTTTGAAGATCGATACTTAAATTTCGATTCTCTTTCAGATTTGATACTTATATTCCAAATTTCACTCTCATTTGAGATCAGTACCTAAATTCTGATTCTCATCCTTTTTACATCAACACTTAAACTCTAATTCTCACTCCGGGGCTGGTACCTAAATTCCAGTTCTCTTCGCAATCTCAAGGTTGAAACCTAGGTTTCAATTCTCATTTCAAGTCCAAAAATTGATTTTAAATCAAACTTCTATCCAAATTAAAACTCAAAATCTAAACTTACACATCAAAACTTGAACATAAAATGAAATGAAATCTAAATTGAAATCCCCAGATGTTGTGATCTGGAATTCACCTCCTTTTACATTCCCCAGCAAGAGTTCAGGAATCTCCAGTCTTGGAAATATACCTGATACTCCCCAGCGGAAATTCTTCTACTTCGTCCTAAGTTTGTCACTTGGACATCTATGTTGGTCTTGTTGATCTCTTCGGTCAATGCCAATACGCGCGGTGTGCTTGGTTAGCACACCACACCTATTGGGGGTCCTTTTGTTGACCTCATTTTTGATGAGCTCTTCTCTTTTCTCTTCAGTACTCAGGATCTAGCCTTAGGATTTTCCTTTGACTATCTTAGAGGACTAGAGATGGAACCTACCCCTTTAGAAGCTCAACCACTTCTTAACTCCCTGCAAACCCAACAAGCTTGATTGTAGACCCCGAATCACCTAGAGGGTTGAGATCAAATGTGGAGGTTTAAAGGATGAGTTCCTTATAGGACTCTTTGGCCTTAGGACTACCCTGGGTGGCCTGGTCTGGTGAGGGCTGACCTGTACATACATTGCACTTTCACACACATTCCAAATCCTAAAACTATTCATGCCTAGCTTGACTTCCTGACTCATCTGGATAATTCATGTAGATGGTCCTTAACCCCTAAGTCCCTGGCTAAGAGGGTTAGGAACAACATAGTGAGTGCCTCAAATGAGTCCCCTCCTGGCTCCTATGGGCTTAATATGGCTTCATGGCTCCTATGGGCTTAATATGGCTTCATGGCTCAACGAAGGTGATTCCACTTTACTCAAAATTGATCAATCTTCGTTTTGCCAAAATTTCAATTTTTGACCCCCGGGACCCCGGACTCGCCTAACCTACTAAAAGCCTTAGAAACTACCCAAATTCTTCAAAAATTCCAAATCACCCAAAACCTTCTAAAATTAATCTCAAAAATTTCCCCCACTACTCAAATAGACCATCTCCAGCCAAAAATACCAAAATTTCCAAAAATACCCCCAATACCCTCCAAATTACCAAAAGGCCCCGCTTGACCCAAAAATTCAAAAATTCAAAAAATTCCCAGAAAATTCCAGAAAATCTGAAATATTCTCATTTTCATTTTGTCCAACTACACCATGGGCCAATATTGCTAATTTAAGCCACTTTTACAAAAACCCCCAATTTAGCCCATTTTAAACCCAAATAAACCCAATGTCAAACCAAATCACCCCAATTGACCTCAATTTTCGTCCAATTCAATTCTAAACTTCAATTCAATATCCCCAATATCAATCTAGACCAAATCCAAGCCCAATTTGATTGACATTTGAATTCAATTTCATTTTTAAGCTTAAAGCCCAATTTTGACCCATGACCAAAACCTAGCTCAAACTAACCCAATTCAATCCCAATTTGACCCAAATCTTTTCTAAACCTTCCCTAACATCCCCACAAACAAAAAAATAACATAATTTGCCCAAAATTTGGACCCAAACTTTGCAAAATTCAACCCAAACCCAAAATTCCCTAAATGGGCCTACACCCAAACCTAACCCAAATGGGCCCAAATCCCAAAATCAAAACCCAACCAAAGTTGAAACCTATTTGTAACACCCCCATAAACTTTTTTCAACATTAATTTTACATCAATTTCAACCTTAGCCCAACATTAGCCCAAATTAGCCCAATTTGACCTACATTGGCCCCTTTATCAAAGAAGCCCAAATCCAACCCAATTCAATTCCAAATTACCTCAAATTTGCTTCAAATCACTCATGACACATCCCTAAACCAAACCCAAACAATTATTTGGCCCAAACTTTTATAAAATTCCCATCCATAAATTTATTTTAAAAGCCTAAAGCCCATTTTCAAACCTAAAGCCCATCCAAAACAAATTCAAAAGCCCAAAAATTCATCCAAAGCCCATATGACACTCTTCTTCATCATGACATCAATTAAAACCATCCCTAAAGTTCCAATCAAACATCAAATTATTCTAAACAAAGCTTTATGCTAACTCCTCATATATTCATCAAAAATTCCAACACCCTTTCTCATGTAAGTGAGCCATCTTTTCCCCAAGTCATATGGAGCCATGAAGCCACATGTAAGCCATTGGCAAGCCATGAAAATCTATAATTTGTCAACTCTCCTTAAATGGAAAAAGGAGGAGGTCCTTTAAGTACCTCCTAAAAGTCATTAACCCTAAACATGTTTCCCCTTAACCCAAATTTAATCCAAATATATTTGGATAGGGACTTCTCCTTTCCAAACCAGCTGATTCCTTTGACTCCCCACAGCACCCAAAGCTACCTTGGAGGGTGAACCAAGCCCAATGTGTTGGGTTGACCCAAGCGAAGCCAAAATAGCCTTTACTCATACCATTTTAATTCAACTACTTTACACATGGCAAAGCTCAATTGGACTCACAAATATCAAGCTCTGAACCTCCTGATGACAACTGTGACCTGACCCTGCCGGCCAGCCTCCTGAGTCGCCGGAAAACACCACACCCGAGAGCACCATGTGAGCCCAAGCTTGGAATTCTCACTGCCGAGTTGCCCAATGCCCGATGGCCACCATGGCTGTTCTTATCCTCACCAGAGCAGCTGATCCCGACCCCTAACTCCCCCTGGGAGGCCCTCCAGCCACTCCTATTTAAACCTCACCTCTCTTGGCCATGAGAAGGTGCTGAAACAAACCTTAAAGAAACTCTGCCAAAATTGTTCCACACTACTCCCCACACTTAGAGCAATTGATCCACAGTGACAATTTGCCCTAATCCCCACCAACAGAGCCCAATTTCTCAGCCAAAATTCCACCCAAAACCAGGACATCTCCAAATTCTACACCAAAATTAAATTAAACTCACCCACACCTGCACAAGACCAAGAGAAGGAGTTCCTCGGTGGAAGCCCCTCTCCGGACCACCCACATGCTCCGGACTCGAAAGGTTGTGGATCGGGCTTGAGTCGAAATCATACTTAGACAATTCACCAGGCCAAGAGACTTCATCTGGAGCTTGCTTGGACCCAATAGAACGTGACACAACTTTCAGATTTAAGCCACACTTCTCTGAGCTAAGGTATGAGCTAATTCTTTATCCCGAGCTTCTGGGGATTCTCTATTTCGAATGCCTTAATTTCAATGCATGATCACCATATAGATGTATTCATCTCTTCGAGACGAATCCATAGAGCACAAGAACACAAAAATCTGTTAAGTATCGAGTGAGATAATAAGGATTTAGTGTGGACGGTTCTCGGTTGAGAGCGATTAGGGATGATGAACGGATGCCGTTCATTTCCTCGTGTATTGGACGGACGGCTCGGATTGCGTCGGACCAGGAGATCGTGCGTGAACCGCGGGACCCGGGGCGACTGAGTCAGATGGCGGCGTCGAACCAGAAAGCGTCGCGTGGCTGTTCGGAGATGCTAAGGATGACGCGGCTCCGATTCGGATAAATAGAAAAATAGGATTTTATGGATTTATTTAATTACCAGAACTTAGAAAATTCATAACTTTGTGTAGAAAAATCCTAAAAATAAAATAAAAATAACCTCTTGCTCAGTGAACAGAGGAGAATAATGTGGAAAAGAAATCAATTAATTTCATTTAGTATTTTATTTTTAATAATTTAATTACTCTCTACACTATTTCAATTCCCCATGCACATAGACAATTCACCATGGCATGAGACCATAGGGCTTTTAAAGACTCTGAACTTGGGAACATTCCCTGAATTTTCCAAGGTCAGAGGCCATCCCTATGAGAAGTTATTGATTTTTCAATTGCATGTTACTGTTTTGAGTATTTTAATTCCAGTAATTAGCATGTTGAGAAATAAATTCCAGGAAAATTTGGTCATGTTTCTTATGACCAGAGGAATCTAGGAAAAATAGGTTTTGAGTTAATTCACATGGAACAACACTAGTTGGCCTAAACACCCAAAATTGAACTTTAATTAATTAAGGTTATCCACACGTTAAATTGACTTGAAAACAATTCTCCACTGATCTTTAGGATCAGAGGAACATCACATAAAAATTTGAAGTCAATTGGACTTGATTAACCCCACCAAATGGGTTGATTAAGCGTCTTAAGCAAAATGGATAAAATTAAACTTTAAAAATTCATAGCTCACAAAATACTTTTCAAAAATTCACAAAAATGATTTTGGAGCTTCTCTGATATCAGAGGAACTTAGTAAAATTAAAACTGTAATTTTCTAAAAAATTTGATTTTTATCATTATTTTAATATTTTTAATAATTAAAAAATAATAAAAATCATAAAAATATTAAAAATCACCAAAATTTCACATTTTGAATTTTAATCACTTAGGAATAAACCAAATATTTTTCCTAAGTCTCTAGGATAAGATATTGAATTTTAAAAGCCTAAAACAATTTTTGAATTAAAAAATAATTTTTTTTAATATTTTCACTAAAATAATTCTAATAAATCACAGAAAAATGAAAAAATTATAAAATTTGTTTCTCTGAACTCCTTGAGTTTAGAGAGATTTAAGAAAAATATAAAATCTATTTTTCAACTTTAATTTTATTTTAAAATTAATTAATACTCCAAAACTTAAAATAATTCTAATAAATAAAATATAATCAAAAAATCAAAAAAATTGGTCCAAATGGTCCTCTGGTCATTAGGAATATCCAATAATCTTCTTAAGGACAGAAACATTTCCTTGGTCATGTTATTGAATATCCCTTGAAAACCCCTATTTTCCATTAAAGATAATTACATAAATAAATTAAATACAGAAAATCACATTTTCTCCTCTAATGTCTTAATTGACATATGAGTGAGGTTACATAAAAATTTCAAGTTTATTTGAGCTTAATTTAGTGAGTTATAGAATTATTAAGCTTGAAGGGCAAAAGGGTAATTAAAAATTTCAACCCTTAAATAAAATTTTAGGATTAATCAAAAAGGGGAGGGTAAAATATTTGATTTTAAACTGATTTTGGATGATTGAAACTTAAATGATTGAGGGTAGAAACCTACTAACCATTTCAAATATAATTAAAATAAAATTCTAATTAATTAATTAATTGAAATTTTGGAAGAATAATAAAAATTGGAATTATTAAAGTAGGGATATTATTAAGAGGATATTTATTCTTCAATTTAAAAATCCCTAAATAAATCACTTCAATAATACTTAATTCTTAATTAAAATATTAAAATAATAACCCAAATTAAAATTAAACTAAAATTAAAATTAAAATTAAATTAAATTAAAATTAAATTAAATTAAAATTAAATTAAATTAAATTAAAATTAAATTAAATCAAATTAAATTTAATTTAATTTAAATTAAATCAAATTAAATCAAATTAAATTAAATTAAATTAAAATCAAATCAAATTAAATTAAAATTAAATTAAATTGAATTAAAATTAAATTGAATCAAATTAAATTAAAATTTTTTGACAACGAGACCTAAATGAAATCATTAAGAATTAAATCTAAAATAACTTGAACACTATTCCAAACTTAAACTAATTTTTTTTATAATTAAGTCAAATTTAAAATTAAATCATTAAGTTTAAATCATTAAAATACTTAATAAGTTGATTTGCCCTTTTAAAGCTCTTATTATTATAACTCTTAAATGAGGTATCAAGAGAAGAGTTACTTCACTTATAGGATATTCAAATGTCATAGTTCACTGAGCAAGAGAACAAAACTTAAACTCCTGGATGATTAATTCACTTGTGTAATTAAACTCCCTTGGGCTTAAAACAATCCTAGAGATATTAAAAAGATATTTAAGACTCGTCTTAAGTACTTCCTCAATATGATAGGATGCTTAAAAGAACAATTGAACTTAATTGTTCTTTGATGAAGAAAATCATCCTTAAACCAAAATACAAGAACCTAGACGTCATAGGAGATGACTAGCTATAGGATTAGGAATTTGGTAGACAACCAAAACCTTTCTCTTAGTTTTACCTAGGTACTTGTTGAAATATTTAAATGCCTTAACATGTGTTTTAAGTGCAGCTTGGGATGACGGGAAGACCCTCCAGGTACACTTTTATTTTATTGCAATTTACTTTATTGCAATGTACTTTACTTTTCTTGCATGTTAAATAAAACTGTTGCATGAAAACCAAAACCTTAAGGATAGTCCCTAAACTGAAACCAAAACTAAATTAAAAGTCATTACAAGATAAAAATCACCGCCTCAACATTTCAAAATATAAAACAACTCAAAATTTAATCACAAACAGAACAACAAAACTACAATTACAACTAAATTAAAATGTCTCGTTGAATGATCGGGAATACCTCGGATGATGTAACCCACGTGTTGCTAACGGGATTTCCCACGGTCTAAATGAAAGTGTAGAACTCATTCAGTTGAGTTTAGCAAATTCATCTGGACTAAGTGAATTCGATGAAAATAACGGTGTCGGGATGACGGAACCGTGGGATATTAATCGGTTCAGTTTAACCAACTTTAAAATATAATTTAATTAAAATATTAAAAACATTTGGATTTTAAGATTTTCTCTAAACCAAAACACTTCTCTCATCTCCTGATTTATGACTTCTAAAACTAAACCTCTACAACAACAAGGAGCTTAGAGCATAGTGGGCAGCACGACCATCTTTGTCAGCAAATCTTGTGTCTACTTCAGCAAAACATTTCTTAGAATTAAACAACAAAGCCATTGAATTTTGAGGTAGTTTGCTTAGTGAAACATAAATCCTCAACTTTTCGTTAGGCATTTGTATAATCATATTATGCAAATTAAGCCCTAACCGGTCTTAGGATTCTGAGGTAGTTGTTTGGTACGACATAAACCCTCACATCTTAGAGGCTATTTGTATGATTATATCATACAAATATAAGTCCTAATTAATTAAAATTGGCAGGATTACAACATTAAATAATCTTCTCAAATTCAAGCCAAACAAATAGGATAGTTAGGAAGTCACCGAGACTTGTCTCAAATCTGTGACATCCCCTACCTTTCGTTCCTTTGGACTCTTAAAATAAACTGTTCCAAATTTGATCCATTCCCTATTGAAACTTCCAAAAATCCAATCCTTTGAAAACCTTAAACTTTGAAATTCTTGAGAGCAAAACCACTGATCATTATCGAGAGTTTTCTTAAATGATTCCCGTCATTTAAGATGTAATTAACTATAGGGGCTTGCCCTTTTAGGGAACTTTAAGAACCCAGGTAATATAAACCTTGCTTAATTCATTTATATTAAGCAGGGGAACTTGTCGGCTTATAAAATTGATTTGCAGACCAAAAGGATGTCACAAATCTTCAAGTTTATTTAACCGAGCCCCATCATCAAGCAGTGTGTCTATCCTCCGAGATAGATGTACGGTTTGTGGTGCGGTGCTCGTTTATATAAACTATTTGGGATGTGAGATCGGTTTGATTTCATATCTTAAAATTTTCAAACTTAAAATTACTTTCAAAATCAAATTCTATTTTCTAAATTATATATAGATATTCAAATTAAATTTAAAATCTAAAATTCGCCGACAATTTCTGTAGGCGACCCCCTTTTCAAAACACATAACCTAAAAATGTGCCGACAACCTAATTAGAGTTTAGGTCTGATTAAGTCTAATTTAGTTAAGACTTAATGGTTTAATTAGGTCTAAGGGTTAGACCTAATTAGGGTTTAGGTTTGTTTTAAACCTAATGTGTGAGGAGGTTAATTAAGTTTAATATGTCTTTAAACCTAATTAAAGTTTTGCTTTTGATTAATTAAGTCTAATATGTCCTTAAACTTAATTAAAAGGGTTTGATTTTGATTAATTAAGTTTAATATGTCCTTAAACTTAATTAAAAGTGTTGATTTTTGTATTAAACCTAATTTAGGTAAGGTTTAATGTGTTAATTAAGTTTAATATGTCCTTAAACTTAATTAAAGATTTGATTTTGGTTAATTAAGTTTAACATGTCCTTAAACTTAATTAAAAATTTAATTTTTGTATTTAAACCTAATTTAAGTATGGTTTAATAAGTTAATTAAGCTTAATTTGTCTTTAAACTTAATTAAAAGGTTTGATTTTGGTTAATTAAGTTTAATATGTCTTTAAACTTAATTAAAATTTAATTTTTATATTAAACCTAATTTAAGTAAGGTTTAATAAGTTAATTAAGCTTAATTTGTCTTTAAACTTAATTAAAAGGTTTAATTTTGGTTAATTAAGTTTAATATGTCTTTAAAATTAATTAAAATTTAATTTTTATATTAAACCCAATTTAAGTAAGGTTTAATAAGTTAATTAAGCTTAATTTGTCTTTAAACTTAATTAAAAGGTTTGATTTTGGTTAATTAAGTTCAATATGTCTTTAAACTTAATTAAAATTTAATTTTTATATTAAACCTAATTTAAGTGAGGTTTAATGAGTTTAAATGTTATTTTAAATCTAGTTAAGTCTAATTTGGTCATTTTATACTTAAGTGAAGTTTATCATTAGTCTATCATAGACTAGAACAATTTTAAAACTTAGATTGTTGATAAAAATAGGTTAAATTTATAAAGGGTTATTTTTAGGATTAAAATTATTTAATTAATAAAGAATTTCAACCCTAAATTTCAAAATACCAGTCAAAATGATTTCTATGACTTAGAAATAGTTTTCTTAGAGTTATTGTCTGTTGCCCTATCATTTCTAGTCATTTGCATTTTATCTTTCTCAATTTTCAATTTTTTATAATTATTATTTGAAATAATTCCAAAAAAACTTGAAAAATAAGGAAAAGTGTCTTAAACTTGTTTTCTGTCCTTGGAAAAATTATGCAAGATCCCTATGAACATAAGGATAAATGCCTCAAACTTTCATAATTTTTTTATTTATAAATAATTTTTAATAATTAAAATACTCCGGAGAGTATTTAATTAATTAAAAACTAAATGCGAGAACAAAATTATGATTTTGGTCTCATAATTTTCTCCTCTTCAAGAGCTTTCCAGAGGTATTTTTATTTTATTTTTATGACCTCTGGATCAAAAGATATGGATTTTTGAAGTTTTTATGGTTTTAGCTTAGGTTGTTCTAGGGGAGTCGTTATCTCCCCTATCAGTCCATTAGATGAAGAAATCGGCTGAGGATATGCATGGCTCCTTCTCCCTAAGCTTTCCATGATGATTTTCTTTGCTTTGTCTCTCCCCCATTGGCTTATGTAAGAGGTGCATGGTGAGCTTCCTCTATCCTTCTTAAGGAGCTTACACATCATCTCTCAAGCTTGGCAAATGGTGACACACAAGCTTATCCCTCATCATTCCTTCTAACCATGGTGAGGGGGGGTTTCATGCATTTTTTTCCTTCCATTGGGTAGCTTGGGAGGTGGGAGATGAGCCCTCATGTTGGCCGGCCACCTCATGGCTAAATGAAGCTTAGGGTGAAGGAGGAAGAGACACCTCACCCCATGCATCATGATGGGTGTTAAACCATGGCTAAGTTGATTTAAAGTGGGCTTAATTATGTGTCAATTATGCCTTAAGATGGGTTTAGCCTAACTAATAATGAGAAGGCTATGTGTCATTTCTTTTCTTTCTTAATTCACATTTAAATTAATTATTTTATTAATTAAAATTGTTGAAAAATGGTTTATTAATCAATTTATTAATTGAAAATAATTTCAATTTAAATAATTGATTAATTTTATCATTTTTGTCATTTTATGATTTTAATTTAATTTTCATTTTAATTAATTATGTCATTTAATTAAAGTATTGAAAAATAAATCATTAATTATTTTAATTAATCAAAATAATTTTAAAATTAATAATTTAATTAATTTTGTTGTTTTTATTTCATTTTTATCTATTTTAATCAAAATAGATAGGTGTTGACCAATTTTGACCTGGGTTGACCCAAATCAGCCCAAATTGATCATTTTAATTTTAAAATGTCTAGTATTTGTGACTTTATCATTGTGGGGTTTTAAATGTGTCATCGGGTGAAAGGGTTGACTTATGGGTCAATAAGGTTGGTCATTGGGTATGGTTTGACCTTTTTGACCAATGTTGACTTTTTAGGTCATAAGGTTGACCCATGGGGTCAATAGGGTTGGTCACTGGGTCTGGTTTGACCATTTTGACCAAAGTTGACTTTTTAGGTCAAAAGGGTGACCTATGGGGTCAACAGGGTTGGTCATTGGGTCTGGTTTGACCATTTTGACCAATGTTTACTTTTTAGGTCATAAGGTTGATCTATGGGGTCAACAGGGTTGGTCACTGGGTCTGGTTTGACCATTTTGACCAATGTTGACTTTTAGGTCATAAGGTTGACATATGGGGTCAACAAGGTTGGTCACTGGGTCCGGTTTGACCAATTTGTCCAAAGTTGACTTTTTAGGTCAAAAGGGTGACCTATGGGGTCAACAGGGTTGGTCATTCGGTCTGGTTTGAGCATTTTGACCAATGTTGACTTTTTAGGTCATTAGGTTGACCTATGGGATCAATAGGGTTTGTCACTAGGCCTGGTTTGACCATTTTGACCAATGTTGACTTTTTAGGTCATAAGATTGACTATGGGATTAACAGGGTTGGTCACTGGTGGGTCCAATTTGACCAAAGTTGACTTTTTAGGTCAAAAGGGTGACCTATGGGGTCAACAGGGTTGGTCATTGGGTCTGGTTTGACCATTCTGACCAATGTTGACTTTTTAGGTCATAAGGTTGACCTATGGGGTTAACAGGGTTGGTCACTGGGTCTAGTTTGACCAATTTGTCCAAAGTTGACTTTTTAGGTCAAAAGGGTGACCTATGGGGTCAACAGGGTTGGTCATTGGGTCTGGTTTGACCATTTTGACCAATGTTGAGTTTTTAGGTCATAAGGTTGACCTATGGGGTCAACAGGGTTGGTCACTGGGTCTGGTTTGACCATTTTGACCAATTTTGACTTTTAGGTCATAAGGTTGACCTATTGGGTCTACAGGGTTGGTCATTGGGTCTGGTTTGACCATTTTGACCAATGCTGACTTTTTAGGTCATAAGGTATTGACTCATTGTAACACTCCCATAAATATTTTTCAACATTAATTTTGCACCAAACTCAATCTTAGCCCAATTTAGCCCAATTTGGCCCACCTTGGCCCCTTTACCAAAAAAGACAAAATTCAACCTAATTCTACTCCAAATCACACCAAATTGATTCCAAACCATTCATGAAACATCCCTAAACTAAACCCAACATTTATTTGGCATGGTCTTTCATAAAATTCTTCATCCAAAAGTCCATTTTGAAATATAAAGGCCCACCCATTTAAGCCTTTTAAAAAAGCCCACTTCCACCAAACCCAAAAGCCCAAAAATTCATCCAAAGCCCACATGACAATTCCTTCTCATCATCCACTTGATAAAATCATTCCCTAAAGTTTGAAACCTATGATTAAATCATTCCAAATTGGGCTTTATCCAAATTCCCATCAAAATGCCAAAATTCCTAAAATCCATTTCAATGAAATTGATTAAGCCATCCCCAAGCCCAAATGAAACCATGAAGCCAACCTTAAGCCCCATGTAAAGCCATGAGAAGTTTGACATGTGACCATCCCATAAATGGCAAGAGGAGGGGCCTCTTTAAGGATTCTCTTAAAGGTGATTAAACCTTTTCATGCTTCCCCTAAACTATGTATAAACTTAAACATGCTTGAATATTGACTTCTCCCCACTAATCTAGCTGACTGACCTGACCTCCCTCAGCCCAAATCAGAGCTTGGAAAGGTGCACCCAACCCAAACCCATATGATGACCAAATTGAGTCCAAAAGAGCTCCTTCCCCATTCCATTTTGAATGAAGCTTTCTACACATGGCCAATCTCCATTGCTTGCACCATTGCCAACCCCTGACCCTCCTGATGACAACAGTGACTTGACCCTGGCCGGCCAGCCACCACAGCCGCCAGAAATCACCAGGCTGAGAGCACCCATGTGAGCCAATTTTTGAATTTCTCCTTGCTGAGTTGTCCTAGCCAAATTGAACACCATGGCTATTCTTCCCTTGCCATGAGCAGTCGATCCAAGCCATCAAATCCCCCTGGTGAGCCCTCCAGCCACCTCTATTTAAGAACCACCTCCTCTCGGCCAAAAAAGGTGTTGAACCAAACCTTACCAAAACTCTGCCAAAATCACTCCAGATCCCTCTCCAGACATAGAGAACTTGATCCCACTGAAATCCAGCCCTAAAGACCTCTCTGTGAGTCAAATTTTAGAGTTAAAATTGAAGCCCAAAACCAGGACACTTCACCACAGTGAGCCAATCTTCAAATTGATTGACTCTACACCTTCACCAGACCAAGAGGAGAAGTTCCCCAGCAAAAGCCCCCTCACCAGGCCAGCCATTGCTTCCAGCCTCCAAGCTTTGTGATCGGCCTTGGTCACTTTTGTACCTAGGGATTTCCCCAGAGCAAGAGACTTCATCTAGAGCTTGCTTGGACTCAATCGAAAATGACACAACCCTCAGATCGGAGCTTCACTTCTAATTTTAGATGAATAATTGAATTTAATTGTTCTTTGGTGAAGAAAATCATCCTTAAACAAAACCAACAAGCTAGACGTCATAGGAAATGACTAGCAATAGGATTAGGATTCTGGTAGACAACCAAAACCCTTTCCCTTAGCTTTACCTAGGTATTTCTTGCAAAAATATGTTTAAATGCTCTAACATGTGTTTTAAGTGTAGCTTGGGATGACGGGACGACCCTCCAGGTACGCTTTTACTTTGTTGCAATTTACCTACATGTGCTGCATTTTAATTTTCTTGCATGGTAAAACAACTGTTGCATGAAAATCAAAAGCTATAAGATAGCCACAAAACTGAAACCAAAACTAAATTAAAAGTCATCACAAGATAAAATTCACCGCCACAACATTCCAAAATATAAAATAACTCAAAATTTAATCACAAACAAAACAACAAAACTGCAATTACAACTAAATTAAAATATCTCATTGGACGATCGGGAATACCTCGGATGATGTAACCTACGTGTTGCTAACTGGATTTCCCATGGTCTAATTGAAAGTGTGGAACTCATTCAGTTGAGTTTAGCAAATTCATCTGGAGTTGAGTTTAGCAAATTCATCTGGACTAAGTGAATCTGATAAAAATAACGTTAATGGAACCGTGTGATCTTAACTGGTGTTGTTATAATCAACTTTAAGATTTGTTTTAATTAAAACATTAAAAATACTTGGATTTTAAGATTTTCTCTAAACCAAGACACTTTTCTCATCCCATGATTTTCACCTTTTAAAACTAAACCTTTGCAACAATAAGGAGCTTGGAGCATGGTGGGCAGCACGGCCATCGTCATCAGCAAAACTTGAATCTACTTCAGCAAAACCTTTCCTAGTTTTAAACAACAAAGACATATGATTTCGAGGTAGTTTGCTTAGTACAACATAAATCCTCAACTTTTTGTTAGGCATTTGTATAATCATGTTATGCAAATTAAGCCCTAACCGGTCTTAGGACTCCCAGGTAGTCGTTTGATACGACATAAACCCTCACATCTTCGAGACTATTTGTGTGATTATGTCATACAAACATATGTTCTAATTAATTAAAATTGGCAGGATTGCAACATTAAATAATTTTCTTAAACTCGAAGCCAAATAATAGGATAGTTTGGGAAGTTGCCAAAATTCTTCTTGGATCCTCAACTTCTCCTACTTCTATTCCCTTGAATTCCCAAAATAAATTGTCCTAAATTTGATTTATTCCCTATTGAAATTCCAAAATCCAATTGTTTGAAAACCTTAAACTTTGAAATTATTGAGAGCAAAACCACTGATCATTATCGAGAGTTTTTTTTAAATGATTCATGTTATTTAAGATGTAATTAACTATAGGGGCTTGCCCTTATAAAGAACTTTAAGAACCCAGGTAATATAAACCCTGCTTAATTCCTTTATATTAAGCTGGGGAACTTGTCGGCTTATAAAATTGGTTCGCAAACCAAATGGATGTAATAAATCTTTTAGTTTATTTAATCGAGCTCCATCATCAAGCAGTGTGTCTATTCCTCGGGATAAATACACGGTTTATGGTGCGGTGCTCTTTTATATAAACTATTTGGGATCTGAGATCAGTTTGATTTCATATCTTAAACTTTTCAAACTTAAAATTATTTTCAAAATCAAATGCTACTTTTTAAATTATATATATATATATATACATATATATATATATATATTTAAATTAAATTTAAAATTTAAAATGCGCCGACGATTTCTGTAGGCGACCCCCTTTTCAAAATAAAACACATAACCCAAAAATAAGCCGTACAACTTCTGGCGACTCCGCTGGGGATAGTTCCTCTTTCCATTTTGATCAGATGGTTTTGCTTTCATAAATCGGTAGTGTATCCATGTCCCTAGTGGAGCAAACTACCATTCTTCCGTTGGAATACCCCGTTCATTTCTGTCCTAAACGAGTATAGCCAACTCCTCTCGGATTTAGGAGCCACTATTTAGACACCCCTAAACGGAGAGGTTCCGAGATCCTTTTACCTCTTTTCTGAGGTGGGGTGTACCCCCAATAGGTGTTAGTTTAGGAGCGGTCCTTCGAGTTGAGAAGTCTTGCATAAGACTTTCTCTTCCTTTCCAATTCTAAATCGAGCCCTTTACCTTTTCTGTAACATTTTCCCTTTAATTGTTTTGTTTCTAACAAACGAACCCGCTAATAAACAACCTTCTAATAAATAATCTCTTTTAAAAATCACAAATACACTAAGATAAACAAAAATGTGTTCGGACTCTTTCTTTTTCGTCCTAAACTTTACGACGAAAGGAGGTATAATTCGGGACTGACATTCGGAATCTGCCGTGCAGAAAATGACTGCCCCAAAGTTAATCTTCTCCTTCACCAATGGAATGGACTTCGCCATTTACAAGGATGAGCAGCCCGACAATGGAATCATCCATTTCGGACAAGGATTCGGCAACATAGATATTAAGATCACTGACGTCACTCTCTTCGCACTAATGGAGAAATTGTCAGAAATTGAGAAACACCTGATTGAGTTCAACCTGAAATCGACTCAAGAATTCCCTCCCCTGCAAAGGGTTTCAGCTGAAAAGAGTACTATTGTTCATAGGAGGACTGTTGTCTCTACCCCCACCGGTCTAGTCATCTCTGCACCTACCCCGACTTCTGCCAAACTGAAGGGGAAGGAAATCCAAGTCTGCGATGAGCCTGTCACCGTGGAGGGTACAGATTTTGTTGCGATACCGTCTATTTTCGAAATTGGGTCCAGTTCAAGAGTTGCACCCATAACTCGAACTCAAAGAAGGAATAGAAGCAGAAAGATAGCCCGGGTTGAGAGGGCCAAAGCCGCTGAAATTGCTTTCCTGGAAGAGATCCCTGAACTGCCTGAGTATACAACTATGTTAGAAGGGAGCAGGTTTCACCCTCTCTCTACCGCATCAGAAGAAGAGGATGTCTAAAGGATCTCCGCTGCATTACCCCGACCTACATACTACAGCAATTACAAAAGGAAAAGGGATAAGACTACGCCATTTGCTCGACTGCAAGCTGTGATAGAAAGATTGACAAAGAAGAAAGATGCTCTGCGTCAGAAATCTTAAGAAGGATGGGACGGGTGCCAGCTAAATCCCACCTCGGACCGCGAATAGAGTCTATTGCTGCCACAGAGAAACCAAAGAAGAAGATAAAACCAAGTTCACCCATTCTTGTATCGGGTCTTCAAATTAGGGAGGATACCACCTTCCAGCATATAGCCGACAGACCATTCGGTCCTCGGCTTCCGGCTGCAAGAAGGATGGTATGGCGACCTACTACTGGCGAGCTAAGACCAAAACAATATCCTGAGAAGAAAAGTCTCGTCAGGCGACTTGAATCAGAAGAAAGTGCTACTGCAATAAAGGGGATTCCCGGAAAGGAAGTTCAACAACCGTCACATGACAACTGCGAGACAGTGCGGAAAAGGCCACTAGAAGATGCCATGGACAAGTTAAGGACCGACATCCGACGGTTAGCAAAAGAAAGAGAAGAAAAACTAGAAGATGAAGTTGATTCATCAGAATTTATGAATGACGAGTATGCTGAAATCAACATGGTTGAGACGCGAGCATCATCAGCTTCACAAGGTGCTCCAACAAATGCGCGAAAGAGATGAACCGGAAGTGATGAGAGCACGACTTCAAAAGAAGGATGATACAATTTCCCAGATGGTAAAGAGGATGGAAGAGATGGTCGCCACTTTAGCCACTCTCCGCAGTCGTGGTCGACCTCGTAAAGAGACACCCCGTAAATTATCCATATCGCAGATAGAGGAAAAGAGATCACATCCGTCAATGGAGATGAACAACCAAAGAAAGATCCTGCACAAAGCATGATTCCAGAAAAGGACATTAAAAACATGGTAAAACAAACGGTGCGAGAAGCCCTAACACAATCTAAGAATGGAACATCTATTCGAACGGCTAGACCTTACCCCGAAGAGTTTGATGCAGTCTAATACCCGAAAGGCTTCGTACCACCTCTGTTTAAGACTTTTGATGGAAAGGGAAACCCCCGACAGCATGTCGCACATTTTCGTACTAGTTGCTGTAATGCCGATGGGAGTGACGCTTTACTCTTCCGACAGTCCGTCAGCAATTTATCAGGGATTGCCTTCGACTGCTATGCAGAATTGTCGAACGGTTCAGTAACGACCTTTTCAGAACTAGAGAATCTTTTGGTTAAACGGTTTGTCGGGGCTCAGCACCACATCACTATCAGTGATCTAGTGGTGGAGCACCAGAAACTGAACGAGACTTTAGTGGATTACATACTTCGATGGAGGAATTTAAGCATGAAGTGTGAACCACAGCTTCAAGAACAACATGTTATCGGCATCTTACTCAAGAGTATCCATGGCCCGATAGAACTTCTCCTTAAAGGATTTACAATCAAGACGTTCGAGAAGTTGCTTAGCAAGGCCTGGAGCTTGCAAGAAGAGGCAAAGAAGTTAAGTTTCGTGGACAAGAATGATAAGCAGAAGCCCGTGAAAACATTTGAAAAGAAATTCGGAATCATCGCGGCAGTAGATTAGGGCAAGCAGCCTGTTCAGATACAGCCAGAGTGGCCACAGCCTAGTTACCAACCACCGCAACGGACATACCAACAACCGCAACAGATCTATCAGCAACCTCAGCAGGGCTATCAATAGCCTCGACCGAGCTATCAGTCACCTCAGCATTATGATCGTACCCTGAAAGATTTGCATGAGCAGCCCGACAATGGAATCATCCATTTCGGACAAGGATTCGGCAACACAGATATTAAGATCACTGACGTCACTCTCTTCGCACTAATGGACAATTTGTCAGAAATTGAGAAACACCTGATTGAGTTCAACCTGAAATCGACTCAAGAATTCCCTCCCCTGCAAAGGGTTTCAGCTGAAAAGAGTACTACTGTTCATAGGAGGATTGTTGTCTCTACCCCCACAGGTCTAGTCATCTCTGCACCTACCCCGACTTCTGCCAAACTGAAGGGGAAGGAAATCCAACTCTGCGATGAGCCTGTCACCGTGGAGGGTACATATTTTGTTGTGATACCGTCTATTTTCGAAATTGGGTCCAGTTCAAGAGTTGCACCCATAACTCGAACTCAAAGAAGGAATAGATGCAGAAAGATAGCCCGGGTTGAGAAGGCCAAAGCCGCTGAAATTGCTTTCCTGGAAGAGATCCCTGAACTGCCTGAGTATACACCTATGTTAGAAGGGAGCAGGTTTCACCCTCTCTCTACCGCATCAGATAAAGAGGATTTCTGAAGGATCATCGCTGCATTACCCTGACCTACGTACTACAGCAATTACAAAAGGAAAAGGGATAAGACTACGCCATTTGCTTGACTGCAAGCTGTGATAGAAAGATAGACAAAGAAGAAAGATGCTCTGTGTCAGAAATCTTAAGAAGGATGGGACGGGTGCCAGCTAAATCATGCCTCAGACCGCGGATAGAGTCTATTGCTGCCACAGAGAAACCAAAGAAGAAGATAAAACCCAGTTCACCCATTGTTGTATCGGGTCTTCAAATTAGGGAGGATACCACCTTCCAGCATATAGCCGACAGATCATTCGGTCCTCGGCTTCCGGCTGCAAGAAGGATGGTATGGCTACCTACTACTGGCGAGCTAAGACCAAAATAATATCCTGAGAAGAAAAGTCTCGTCAGGCGACTTGAATCAGAAGAAAGTGCTACTGCAATAAAGGGGACTCCCGGAAAGGAAGTTCAACAACCGTCACATGACAACTGCGAGACCGTGCGGAAAAGGCCACTAGAAGATGCCATGGACAAGTTAAGAACCGACATCCGACGGTTAGCAAAAGAAAGACAAGAAAAACTAGAAGATGAAGTTGATTCATCAGAATTTATGAATGACGAGTATGCTGAAATCAGCATGGTTGAGACGCGAGCATCATCAGCTTCACAAGGTGCTCCAGCAGCTGCAGAAAGAGATGAACCAAAAGTGATGAGAGCACGACTTCAAAAGAAGGATGATACAATTTCCCAGATGGCAAAGAGGATGGAAGAGATGGCTGCAGCTTTAGCCACTCTCCAGAGTCAGGTTCAACCTCAGAAAGAGACACCCCAGATATTATCCATATTGCAGATAGAGGAAAAGAGATCACATCCGTCAATGGAGACGAACAACCAAAGAAAGATCCTGCACAAAGCATGATTCCAAAAAAGGACATTAAAAACATGGTAGAACAAACGGTGCGAGAAGCCCTAGCACAATCTAAGAATGGAACATCTATTCGAACGGCTAGTACCTTACCCCGAAGAGTTTGATGCGCTCTAATACTCGAAAGGCTTCGTACCACCTCTCGTTTAAGACTTTTGATGGAAAGGAAACCCCCGACAAGCATGTCGCACATTTTCATACTAGTTGCCGTAATGCCGATGGGAGTGACGCTTACTCTTCCGACGATCCGTCAGCAATTTATCGTGATTGCCTTCGATCGCTACGCAGACCGCCGAACGTTTCAGTAAAGACCTTTTCAGAACTAGAGAATCTTTTTGTTAAACGGTTTGTCGGGGCTCAGCACCACATCACTCTCAGTGATCTAGTGGTGGAGCACCAGAAACTGAATGAGACTTTAGTGGATTACATACTTCGATGGAGGAATTTAAGCATGAAGTGTGAACCACAGCTTCAAGAACAACATGTTATCGGCATCTTACTCAAGAGTATCCATGGCCCGATAGAACTTCTCCTTAAAGGATTTACAATCAAGACGTTCGAGAAGTTGCTTAGCAAGGCCTGGAGCTTGCAAGAAGAGGCAAAGAAGTTAAGTTTCGTGGACAAGAACGATAAGCGAGGTCCGCGAAAACATTTTAAATGAAATCGGAATCATCGCGCAAGAGATTAGGGCAAGCGGCTGGTTCGAGATACGACGAGCGGCCACGACCCTAGTTACCAACCACCGCAACGGACATACCAACAATCGCAACAGATCTATCAGCAACCTCAGCAGGGCTATCAACAGCCTCGACCGAGCTATCAGTCACCTCAGCATTATGAACAACCGCCTCATCCACATCGTACCCTGAAAGATTTGCTGAATAGGGAATATCCATTCAAAACTGAAGCAATAGCGAAGATGTTCCATAGCTTAATGAAGACACCGAATTTTCAGCTGCCAGAGCCCAAGAGGCTGGAAGAAGTCAATAAGAAAGATCATCCAAACTATTGCCCTTACCACCAGATATTCGGGCACAAGATAGAGGATTGCATCACTTTCAAGAGTTGGCTTGATAACAATCTTCAGAAAGGGAACATAAATATCCCGAAGGAATACATGATGGAACCCCAAAAAGGAGGTTCCGTCAATGTTATCTCGACGGATCTTATTGATCCAATAGACCCTTACACAAACGATGATGGATGGAGAACTGTCTAGACAAAATCATCGAAGAAAATTTTGGATCATATCCAGACCGCTTCGGTGCGCGCTTCGACTCAGAGTTTGAAACCTGTCGAGCTGGCACTATCACTTGCGATTGAAGAAATGCTCCAGAAGGAGGAGAAGATCGTGGAAGAAAAGAAGACCGAGTCTCCGAATGGTAGACTAGGGGCTGCTTATCCTAGGATGGTTGTTTCCAATTTGGGGGAGAAATCCCTCGAACTCCTGACTCTGTATGATTATCTGCTCGCCCCGGTAGGATCTTATAATGATAAGGGTTTTGGCGTTGGCTACGTTTTGACTACTTCTAACGATTACGTAACTAGCAACAACCGGCTTAATCTGAATCTTGATTCCAATACAAATAACGATTCTCAAATCATACATAACCTCGATGACCACGACGAAGAAGATGTTCACAAAGGAGGCTACAAAAGCTCGACAAGCAACGAGTCCATTTATGAATTCCGAGGAGCTCCAATCACGATAGAATTAGAACTATCAGACATCAAAGCAACTTCAGAAGAGCCAGTTGTTCCGATTCAAGAGGAGACATCGGTAAATTTAGAAGAGATAACAGAGGTCAATCTAAGAAGCAGAAAAGTTCTACCCCTGAGAATGGGTTCAAAGGATAAAGGAAAGGTGTGGTTGCTCAGGAAGAGTCAACCCCAGTAGAGGAACTGCCCATTCGGGAAGAAACCGAGGAACATTGTAATAAAGTGGACTGCAACGTGCTAGCCCATCTTAGGAAGCTACCAGCAAAACTAAGCATATACGATGCTTTGATCCTGTCAAAGGAGATGAGGGAAGCTCTAATTAAGGCTTTACTTGATCCAGAGATTTGTTTAGCTCAAATGACCGGTGATTCTTTCGACGAGGTTTGCTCGTTAAAAGAACAGCGAGGTGTTACCTTCACGGACAATGATCTATTACTGGGAACAACTGATCACAACCGATCGTTATACATTTCAGTCACTATTGGAAAGTTTACGCTCTCCAGAGTGTTGGTTGATCCGAGAGCATCAATCAACATAATGAATCTTCTGGACGCTAGGATATTTAGAAATCGATGTCTGGCGAGCTTCGAAGCGTACAAGATGTTATTAAGAGGCTTCAATCAAAAAGGAGAAAGAGCTCTTGGATCGATAACACTACTAATGAAGACCGGTGATTTAGCAAAGACAACCGCAAAATTCCACATAATTGATTCCGAGACATCGTTCAACGCTCTCATCGGGTCGGCCATGGATCCATGAAAATCGGATGGTACCGTCGTCTCGCACCAAAGGCATAAAGTATTACGAAGGAGGAGAACAGTGCATCAAAGGTGATTTGCAACCGCTCTCCGTGCATGAAATTGGAATTCATGAAGATGCGGCCTACTACGCTCCTCCGAAGAAAACAATCTTTTCCAGAAATACCATACCAAATGAAGCAAAAGAAATTCGAGACGATGAAGAACCTAAAGTTCTAGTCCAACAGTTACTCACCTCTCCCTTACGGCGAGATAGTGAAGATTTCTCCAGAACTCGAACATGAGGTTGAGGCTGGGGACGAGGACGTGGATGAAACGTTGGAACAGTTGGACAGAAGAAATCGGTCATCGATGTTGATTAGGAGAACAATTCCGAAGAAGAATAATAAATTGAGAAAGAAGCAGCGAAAATAAGTCAGAAGAACCACAATTCAAGATTTCTCTCGAAGATGAAAAGAATGAAGAATATAAATCAATGTACGAGAAAATTAACCACTATGTGCATACTATGACCCTGACCCCGATCCATTCTTATAAGATCGAGGGTATGGTGGTCAAGGAAGTACATGGTGGCGATATTAAACCAATCAAGTTCTACCGTGGTGCTTCTTCTTCCAAAACTGAAAGTGATGTACAATTTGAAGATGTTACTTCATCTGAATTAATGGAACTACCTTCTGAGTGGTACTCTCCCTGTGTTCAAAATTTAATTCAACGCGGTGTCTTACCTCGACGATGGACAAAAGGCCAATCACAACACTTTGAAAAATTATGAAATAATGCCGGTCGGCCTCCCAATTCAATACATGGTCTTGGATTCGGCACAGTAGGATCAGTTGATGATACAGGATTTTGCTTGGTTGTCACTTGCAAACCTAATAAAGACTGCTTGTAAGCCTCAGAAGATCTTGAAGATCTGCAAATCGGAGATGCTCCGCTAGAATTCGAAGAAGAAATTAAATCTACAATAGACGAGTTAATGAAAGTTAACTTAGGCACTAGCGAAGGGCCTAGGCCGACCTTTGTTAGGTCCTTACTCAATAAAGAAGACCCTGAAAACATAATCTAGCTATTGATGGAATTCAAGGACTGTTTTGCTTGGAGTATGATGAAATGCCAGGATTAGCTCTTGAAGTCGCAGTTCACAGGCTAGGAGTGGATCCTACTTCCGTTCCAGTCAGACAAGCTCCCAGAAGAATGCATCTAGAAATTGAGCAACAAGTAATAGCCGAAGTTAAGAAGCTAATAAATGCTAAATTTGTTCGTGAAGAACATTATCTAACTTGGTTAGCCAATGTGGTACCAGTCAGAAAGAAGAATGGTCAGATCAGAATTTGCGCAGACTTCAGAGATTTAAACAAAGCATGTCCAAAGGTCGAATTCCCTCTACCAATTCCAGAACTGATGATCGACATCGCTTCAACGCATGAAATCTTCTCATTTATGGATGGATCATCGAGATACAACCAGATAAAGATGGCACCAGAAGACGAAAGGCTCACAGCATTCAAAACGCCGATCAGAGTGTATTGTTACACAGTAATGCCATTCGGGCTAAAAAACGTAGGAGTAACATACCAAAGAGAGATGAAAAATATTTTTGATGATCTCATTCACAACCAAGTCGAGTGCTACGTGGATGATGTGGTCATCAAAAGCAAACTGAAAGAAGATAACCTGTATGATTTGAGAATTGTTTTCGAGCGATTAAGACAAAATGACCTTAAGATGAATCCCTTGAAATGTGCCTTCGGCATCACCTCTGGGAAATTCTTAGGATTTGTTGTCCGACATCGTGGAATTGAAATCGATCCGGAGAAGATTAAAGCTATCTTAGAAATGCCACCTCCCAAAACCTTGAAACAACTACGATCCTTTCAAGGAAAATTGGCTTATCTTCGACGCTTTATCTCAAACTTGTCAGGTAGGTGTCAGCCCTTCTCAGCATTGGTTAAAAAGGACGCCAAATTCGTTTGAGATGAGAAATGCTAGCGGGCTTTCAAGGACGTTAAGCAATATTTAATGACACCTCCTATCTTAGCAGCCCCAGTCTCAGGTAGACCGTTGATACTTTATACCGCGGCTTTAGATGATTCTCTCGGAGCCCTGCTAGCCCAGGTCAATGACGAGGGAAAAGAAAACGCTCTCTACTACCTAAGACGTCGTCTAATCCCGACGGAAGTAAAGTATCCTCCGATTGAAAAGCATTGTTTGGCCCTGATCTTCACCGCTCAAAAGCTCAGGAATTACATGCTTTTTCATAAGGTCAACCTTATTTCGAGAGTTAATCTGTTGCAATACTTGATGACTCGACCGACGCTTTCGGCGTACTTGCTGAGTGGTCGATGATATTATCGCAATTCGACATAACTTTCGTTCCTCTTCGCGCAAGAAGGGACAAGTCCTAGCAGACATCCTCGCAAGACACCCTTCGACGACGGATTCGCCTCTCAACGACGATTTGCCCGACGAGCGTATAATGAGCCTAGAAGACCCCGATGATCGACGTCGGGAACTATACTTCGACCGTGCGTCCTCGCATTTAAGAATAAAGAATCGCAAACGATAGTGCCCTGTAGGCGGTGTGCTCGCACTATTTTTAGGTTGTGTTGTATTTTAAAAGGGGGTCGCCTAACAGAAGTTATCGGCGAATTTAAATTTTAAATTTGATTTAAATATATATATAATTTAGAAAGTAGTATTTGGCTTTGAAAATAATTTTTAAATTTGAAAGTTTTAGGATATGAGATTAAACCGATCTCACATCCCAAATAGTTTATATAAACGAGCATCGCACCACAAATCGTGTATCTATCCCTAAGGATAGACACACTGCTTGATGGTGGGGCTCGATCAAATAAACTAGAAGTTTTGTGACATCCGTTTGGTCTCGCGAACCAATTTTATAAGCCGACAAATTCCCCGCTTAATATGAAAGTATCAAACAGTGGTTTATATTACTTGGGTTCTTTAAAATTCCCTATAAGGGCAAGCCCCTATAGTTAATTACATCTTAAGTGACGGGAATCACCTAAGAAAACTCTCGATAATAACCAATAATTCCGCTCTCAAGAATTTCAAAGTTTAAGGTTTTCAAAGATTAAATTTTGGAATTTCAATAGTGAATGGATCAAATTTTGGAACATTTTGTTTTGTGAATCCAAAGGAAGAAAGGTAGGAGAAATCACCGATTCGAAGTGAACTTCGGTAATTTCCCGACTATCCTATTGTTTGGCTTCGAATTTAGGAAAGTCCTAATGTTTATTTAGTATTTCAATCTCGCCAATTTTAATTAATTAGGGCTTATATTTGTATGATAAAATCAAACAAATAGCTTAGAAAATGTGAGGGTTTATTGTCGTATCGGACGACTACCTCGGAATCCTAAGACCGGTTAGTGGCTTAATTTGCAATGCAAATGCCTAACGAAGAGTCGAGGATTTATGTTGCACTAGTGCAAGCTACCTCGAAGTCCTATGGCTTTGTTGTTTAATTCTAGAAAAGTTTTGTCGAAGTAGGTTCAAGTTTTGCTGACGACGATGGCCGTGTCGCCCACCATGCTCCAAGCTCCCGGTTGTTGCAGAGGTTTAGTTTTAGAAATCATAAATCGGGGATGAGAGAAGTGTTTTGGTTTAGAGAAGTCTTAATTTCCAAGTGTTTTTTTTTATTTCGATTAAAACAAATCTTAAAGTTGATTATAACGACACCGGTTAAGATCCCACTGGCTCCATCCTTCCGGCATCATTATTTTTATCGGATTCACTTAGTCCGTATGAATTTGCTAAACTCAACCGAATGAGTTCCACACTTTCATTTAGACCACGGAAATCCCGTTAGCAACACGTAGGTTACATCATCCGAGGTATTCCCGATCATCCAACGAGACGTTTTAATTTAGTTGTAATTGTAGTTTTGTGTTCGTTTGTGATTAAATTTCGAGTTGTTTTATATTTTGAAATGTTGTGGCGGTGAATTTTATCTTCGCAATAACTTTTAACTTAGTTTTGGTTTCAGCTTTAGGGGCTATCCTAAAGGTGTGGGTTTTCATGCAACAGTTTGTTTTATCATGCAAGAAAAATAAACGCAACTCGTAATAAAGTAAATTGCAATAATGTAAATTGCTGGAAAATAAATTGCAGGAAAGTAAATTGCAATAATACAAATGCGTACCTGGAGGGTCTTCCCGTCATCCCAAGCAGCACTTAAAACACAATTAGCATACTTAAGCAAGTTCCTAGGTAAGGCTAAGGGAAAGGTTATGGTTTTCTACCAAATTCCTAATCCTATAACTTAGTCATTTCCTATGACGTCTAGGTTCTTTGTGTTTAGTTTAAGGACGATTTTCTTCATCAAAGAATAATCAAATTCAATTGTTCTTATAAATGTCCTATCATATCGAGGAAGTGCTTAAGAAGGATCTTAAACATCTTTTCAATATTTCTAGGATCGTTTTAAGCCCAAATGAATTTAATTATATAAATGAATCGATCGTCCGAGGTTTTCAAGTTTTGTTAACTTGCTTTCAGGAACTAGGACATTCGAATATCCTATGAGTGAAGTGACACTTCATTTAATGTTTTATTTAGGAGTTATAATAACTAAAGCTTTCAAGGGTAAATTAGTATTCAAATGATTTCGTTTAAGTTAAAGAGTTTAAATTTGAAATAGTTGTTCAAGTCGTTTTAAATTTATTTTCTTTCTGTTTTAGGTGATGTTATATTTAATTCAATTTAATTTAATTTTAATTGAGTTTTAATTTAATTTAATTTGATTGAGTTTGATTTAATTTGATTTGATGTTTAATTAATTTGATTTGATTTAATTTTAATTTGATTATTTAATTTAATTTAATTCAATTATTTAATTTAATTTATTTAATTTAATTTAATTTGATTTAATTCAATTTTATTTAATTAATTTAATTTATTTAATTTAATTTAATTTAATTTAATTTAATTTAATTTAATTTAATTTAATTGTTTAATTTTATTTAATTTAATTGTTTAATTTAATTTAATTTAATTATTAAATTTAATTTAATTTAATTATTAAATTTAATTTAATTTAATTTAACTGTTAAATATAATTTAATTTTAATTTAATTTATCTTTAATTTACTTTATTTTTAATTTTAATTAAAATTTTAAAAGAGTTTAATAATTTAATTAAGTCTTTTAATATTTTAAATTTGAGTTATCATTTTAATTAAAAATTGAGTATTAATGATATAATTAGTTTAGGGATTTTTTTAAATTAAAGAATAAATCTCTTCCTAATAAATATCCCTTATTTTAATAATCCCAATTTATTATTCCTTCAAATTTAATCTATTATTTAATTAAAGTTTAATCATTTTAAAATTATTTAATGGGTTTCTACCCTTTAATTACTTAAATTTCAATCATCCAAATCAGATTAAGATCAAATATTTTACTTGTTGATTTTTTATTAAACCTAAAGTTTTAATTAAGGGTTAAAAGTTTAATTACCATTTTACCCCTTTAGCTTAATAATTTCATAACTCACTAAATTGAACTCAAATGAACTTGAAATTTTTATGTGACTTCACTCATATGTCAATAAAGACATGAGAGGAGAAAATGTGATTTTTCTGTATTTAATTTATTTATATAATTATTTTTGGTGGAAAATAGAGATTTTCAAGGAAAATTTAATAACATGACCAAGGGAAAGTTTCTGTCCTTAAGAAAATTAGGGGACATTCCTAATGACCAGAGGACCACTTGGACCAATTTTGGTGATTTTTTGAATTATATTATTTTTATTATAATTATTTTGAGTTTTGGAGTGTTAATTAATTTAAAAATAAAATAAATGTTGAAAAATGGATTTTATATTTTTCAAAAATCTCTCTGATATCAAGGAAAACCAGAGAAGCAAATTTTGCAATTTTCTAATTTTTCTATGATTTATTGTAATTATTTTAGTGAAAATGCTAGAAAATACATTTTTTTAATTTTAAAATTACCCTAGGGCTTTAAAATTTAATATCTCACTAAATAGACCTAGGAAAAATGTGGGATTTGTTCCTAAGTGATTAAAATTCAAAATGTGACATTTTGGTGAACTTTATTATTTTTGTGATTTTTATTATTTTTTAATTATTAAAATATTAAAATATTATTAAAAACCAACTTTTTTAGAAAATTGAAATTTTAATTTTCCTAGGTTTCCCTAATATCAGAGAGGCTCCAAAACCAATTTGGTGAATTTTTGAAAAGTATTTTAAAAGTTATGAATTTTTAAAGTTTAAAATGGCTAAGTGGCTTAATTAACCCAATTAGTGGGGCTAACCAAGTCCAATTGACCTCAAATTTTTATGGTGGATTCCTCTAATCCTAAAGGTCAGTGGAGAATTGATTTCAAGTCAATTTGATGCATGGTTAACTCTAATTAATTAAAGACCTATTTTGAGTGTTTAAGCCAATTAGGGTTGTTTTAAATGAACTAAGTCAAAACCTATTTTCCCTAGGGTTCTCTGGTCATAAGCAACATCACCAAATTTTCCTAGAATTTATTTCACAACATGCTATTTACTGGAATTAAAATACTCAAAACAGTGACCTGAACTTGAAAAATCAAGAACTCTTCATAGAGATGGCCTCTGACTTTGGAAAATTCAGGGAATGTTCCCAAATTCAGAAACTTCAAAAGCCCTATGGTCTCATGCCATGGTGAATTGTATGCATGCATGGAGAATTAAAATAATGCAGAGAGTAAATAAATTATAAAAAATAAAATATTTGATGAAATTAAATGATTTCTTTTCCACATTATTCTCCTCTCGTTCACCGAGCAAGAGGGTATTTTTATTTTATTTTTATGATTTTCCTACATAGAGATATGAATTTTTGAAGTTTAGGGAATTAAATAAATAAGAAAATACCCTAATTTTCTATTTATCCACGCGGCGCCGCCGCATCCTCGGCAGCCTCCGAAAGGCCACGCGGCGCGCTCCCATTCGACGCCGCCACTCGAGTCGGCAGCCCGGCCCCGCGGTTCTCGCACCGTTTCCCGGTCCGACGCCATCCGAGCCGTTCGTGCGCGCGTGTATCAAATGGACGCGCATCCGTTCATCGTCCCCAAGTGTTCTCACCCGAGAGCCGTCCACACTAAATCCCTAAGATCTCACTCGATTCTCAATGGATTTTTACGTTCTTATACTCTACGGATTCGTCTTCAAGAGACGAACACATCTATACGGCTAACATGCATCGAAACTAAGGCATTTGAAATGGAGAATCTCCGAAGCTCGGGATGGAGAGTTAGCTCATACCTTGGCTCGTAGAAGTGTGGCTTCAATCCGAGAGTTGTTGCACCTTCGATCGGGTCCCGGCAAGCTCCGCATGAAGTCTCCCGGTCTCTGGGAATTGTCCGGATATGATTTCGACCAAGCCCGATCACAAAGCTTGGAGGCCGGAGCAACCGGGTGGCCCGGAGATGGGGCTTTTGCTGGTGGACACCTTCCCTCGGTCCGGTGAAGGTGTAGAGCCAATCAATTTGAGAATTGGCTCACCGTGGAGAAGTGTCCTCGGTTTTGGGTGGAATTTCAACTCTGAAATTGAGCTTACAGAGGAGAAATGGCAGGGGGATTTCACTGGGGATCAAGTGTTCTAAGAGTGGAGAAGGGTCTGGAACAATTTTGGCAGAGTTTTGGCAAGGTTTTTTTTGCTTAGCTCCTCTCATGGCCGAGAGGGGTGGAGTTTAAATCAGGAGAGGGTGGAAGGCCTCTCGCAGGGAGTTAGGCTTCGGGATCAGCCGCTCGGTGAGGAGAAGAACAACCATGGTGGCCATCTGGGCATGCGGGCAACTCAGCAGTGAGAATTCCAAGCTCGGGCTCACATGATGCTCTCGGTGTGGTGTTTTCCGGCGATCCGAGCGGCTGGCCGGCAGCATGGGTCACCATCTCGACCAGTGGAGGTCGTGGCTCGGCAATGGTGAAGTCAATCGGGCTCGGACATGTGTAAAGTGTTTGGATTAAAATGGAATGGGGGAGAGGCCATTTTGGCTTGAAATTGGTCAACCCATTGGTTTGGGTTGGGTTCACCTCCCCATGGCTGGTCTTGGGCCGAGAAGATCAGCTAGGCTAGCTGGTCAAGAGGTGGTGATGTCCTTATCCAAGAATATTTGGATTAAATCTTGGTTAAGGGGAGACATGCTTAAGGCTAATGACTTTTAGGAGATGGTTAAAGGACCTCCTCCTTTTGCCATTAATGGCATGGTCACATGCCAAACTTTCATGGCTTCATATGGCTTGTGAATGGCTATCCTTGGCTCCATTTGGCTTGGGAAAAGGTTTGGTCAATTTCATGAAAATTGGTTTTAAGAATTTTGGATGTTTTGATGGAAATTTGTATGAAACTTGATTTGGAATAATTTGATGGTGAATTTAGGACTTAGGTAATGGATTTAATTAAGTGGATGACAAATGGAGATGTCATGTGGGCTTTAGGGTAGATTTGGGCTTTTGAATGTGGTGAAGTGGCTTTTAGGAAAGTTTAAGGGAAATGGGCTTTTGATTTTAGGATGGGCATTTGGATAAAAATTTTGTGAAGAACTTTGTCAAATAAATGTCATAATTGGTTTAGGGATGTTTCATGAATAATTTGAAATAGATTTAAGGTGGTTTGGGTTTGAATTGGGTTGAATTTGGGCTTATTTGGTAAGTGGGCCTATGTAGGTCCAAGTGGGCCAAATTGGGCTAATGTTGGGCTAGAGTTGAAATTGATGTAAAATAAATGTTGAGAAATGTTTATGGGGGTGTTAAGGAAGGTTTAGAAAAGATTTGGGGTTAATTGGAGTTGAATTGGGTTAGTTTGGGCTAAGTTCGGGTCATGGGTCCAAATTCGGGCTTTAAGGCCCAAAGTGAAATTGATCCAAATGTCAATCAAATTGGACTTGGATTTGGTCTAGATTGGTATCGGGGATGTTGAATTGAAGTTTAGAATTGAATTGGACCAGAATTTGGGTCAATTGGATAGGTTTGGTTTAACATTGGGTCTACTATGGGTTAAAATGGGTCAATTTGGGGGTTTTGACAAAAGTAGGGTAAATTGACAAAATTGGCCCATGGTGTAGTTGGACAAAATGAAATTGGGAATATTTAGGATTTTTTGGAATTTTCTGGGAATTTTCTGAATTTTTGGATTTTTAGGCCAAGAAGGGTATTTTGGGTATTTGAGGGTATTGGGGGGTATTTTTGGAATTTTTGGTATTTTTGGGTATGGATGATCAATTTGAGTGATGTGGAGATGTTTGGGATTGATTTTGGAAAATTTTAGGTAATTTGAAAATTTTGCAAAAATTTGGTAATTTCTAGCGGTTTTGGTAGAGTTTAGTAGTGTAGGGTCCCGGGGTCAAAAATTGAAATTTTGGGAAATTGAAGATCGGGGTGAATTTAGGTGGAAAGAAATCATTTTGGTTGAGCCATGAAACCATTTCAAGCCCATATGAGCCATGAAAGGACTCATTCGAGGCATTCACTATGTTGTTCCTAACCCTCTTACCAAGGGCTTAGTGGGTTAAGGACCATCCATGTGAATCACCCACATGAGTCGGAGGTTAAGTTGGGTATGGGTGTGGTTTTAGGAAGTGTGTGGAAATGTAGTGTGTAAGTGTAGTGTAAGTCAGCCCTCACTGCACTGTGCCACCTGTGGTAAGTCCTAAGGCCAAAGAGTCCTATAGGAACTCATCCTTTAAACTTCCACATTTGATTTCAACCCTCTAGGTGATTAGGGGTCTATAGTCAAGTTTGTGGAGTTCGCAGGGAGTTTAGAAGTGGTTTGAATTTCTAAAAGGCGGGTCCCAATTCTAGTCCTCTAAGATAGTCAAAGGAAAAGCCTAAGGCTAGATCCTAAGAACTAAAAAGAAGAAGGGAAGACCTCATCAAAAATGAGGTCAACAGCAGGAATCGGACTAATCTTTATAACACCGGAGTGGGGGATATTAAGATACTCCTACCACTTAACGGAACCGTGTACAAACAATGAAGCAGAATACGAAGCCCTCATAACAGGATTGGAATTAACCATTCAAATGGGAATAATGGACATCAACATCTACGGAGATTCTCAGTTGATCATTCAACAGGTCGCCGGACAGTACAAAATTTTAAAGCCAAGGCTCGAGCAATACTTTCAGTATGCCATGAAATTGTTGAAACAAAATTCCAAACATAACAATCTAAAAGATTCCCAGAAGAGAAAATGCTCTCGTCAATGCGTTAGCCAGCCTTGCAAAGGAATTTGCCTCGCTCATAGTGATGAGTCGGCTGAAGTGTCGACCCGTGGACGTCAAGTTCTCTCACAGACTCGACATGGATACAATACACAAATCAGCGTAAAAGTAGAAGAAATAATTGCAAAGAAGCGATGTAAAAATACGTAAGATTGGCGGCAGCCATTAATAGACTACTTGCAGACAGGAAACCTGCCTGAAAATAAGTCGTTAGCCCATCAAATCAAGACAAGAACTCTGTCTTACGCATTAATAAACAATACATTATATAGAAGGTCTTTTGACTAGATGTGGCTAAGGTGCCTGAGCAGGTCCGACGCTCATGAAATTGTCAAAGAAGTGCATTTAGGAATTTGTTGTGCTCATCAGTTGAGTCCGAAAATGAAAATGAAGATTAAATGACTAGGGTACTACTGGCCCTCAATGATAACCGACTGTATGAAAGTTGCCAAAAACTGTCACCAGTGCCAAGTGCACGGAGTGTTTTACACCAACCTCCAAATGTGCTACATTTGACAATCGCGTCGTAGCCATTTGAGTGTTGGGGCACAGATATAGTGGGTCCGATAGAACCGTCTTTTTCAAGAGGACATCGCTTCATTCTTGCAGCTACAGACTACTTTTCTAAATGGGCAGAAGCTATACTACTTAGAGAAGTGAAAGCACATCACGTGCTACAATTCTTCAAGAATCAAGTCGTCTACCGTTTCGGAGTACCGTGTAGGATCATTTCAGATATGGGTCTACATTCAAAAGTACAAAGATCAACAATTTTGTCAGAAGACACGAGATCGATTAGCGATACTCAACGATCTACTACCCAAGAGCAAACGGCTTGGCCGAGGCTTTTAATAAAACTCTCGTTCAAATTTTAAAGAAAACTTTTGACGACAACAAGAGAAATTGGCACAAGAAGTTGTTAGAAGCCTTATAGGCCTACAGGACGACTTTTAGGACTCCTACTCAGTCTACGCCTTAGTGTACGGGTCCGAGGCCGTCTTGCCCCTGGAAGTTCAGCTTCCATCACTCTGAATCGCAGTTGTAGAAAAGATTACTACAGAAGAAAATGTCAGACTACGACTGGAAGAATTGGTAAGCTTGGAAGGGAAAAGACTTTCCACGCAGCAGAATTTGGAACTGTATCAAGCCAAGATGATCCAGGCCCATGATAAACTGGTCTGCCAAGAACTTTCAAAGTTGGTGACTTAGTTCTTGTTCTCAAGAGACCTATCCTTGCACACCACAAGAAAGGAGGTAAGTTTGAACCAACTTGGGAGGGACCATTTGTGGTCGAGACAGTCTACTCTGGAGGTTCCTACCAACAGGTGAATTGCCGTGGAGAACGACCCATGCTTCCAATCAATGGACGGTATTTAAAGAAGTATTACGCAACCTGATGTTTCGAATGGTGGCTTCTAAAGTAGAATCTTATCCCTAGAAACACGGGTGAAGTAATCACTTTGTGACTGGGTCCGAATCCAAAACAAAATAAAATGGATGATAAAAAAAATCTCATCAACGAAAATGTTAAAAAGAAAACATGGGAAATCGTAATAATAAAATGTCAATCTTTCCTTTTAAATCCATTCATTCCTGATATTTTCTCATCTCTTCCTACTTTCCTTAGATTTAAAAGTAGTGAATAAGAATTTTTAAGTGTTTTTCTTATTGTTCTTGTTCTTAGTACATCTCTGATCCTTTCCTTGTTTTTTCACAGGGAAATGTCGAACGGGCGGTTGGTTCTAAACTTTAGAAATGGCGTGAGTCTAGCACTTGATGAAAAGAGGGTGAGGGATGGAGCAGTGATAGAGATTGACTCAGACTTCACACCCGTCGGCTTACAATACGAAGAAAATGATTGGATCCCAGTTGATTGAGAAGAACTTCACAGCCAGACAGTGATGAAAATGGGTGGCCCGAGCCGCCAATCCAGTAGCAAGAAAAGAAAAGCAAACGCCGCTCATGCAACCGGAGAAGATAAGAAAGTTAAGTTCGTGGTTGCCATAGCAGAGGGTAGGCTTGTCAGCGCCGCGCCCGCAGAAATTCAAGGGGTAAGGAGAGCTATTCTCACTGCTACCCAGCGAAGAAATAAAAATCGTCGCATTCACAAAATGTTGACCAAGTTAGCAGAAGATCAACATAAACAAACAGTGGATACCGTTAGTGCAAATGCTCCAAGGAGACCGGTTCGTCAGGAACCAGAAAGAAGAAAGTCAACTCCAAGAAAGTCGGAACAGATAAAAGAAGTACCAAGAAAAGCAGAAATAGAGTCAGTACCTCAACGCCGAGCAGATGTACCGGATCCGAAGAGTCTTGTTGCGAAAGTAACCCCGGAGGATGTCCCTACAAGGAAGATCCCCGATGAGCCGAGACATGCAGAAGAATGTGCTGGGGTTGAGCTATACATCCCACAGTATGTTACTAGACAACGAGGACTTCAGATAATCCCGGAATACGAGCTGGATAAAATGCAACTTGTTGAGAATAAAACCTTTAAATACTTTGGAAGAATTGGAGACAAGAGGGTCAACATTTTAGATGGCCTCGAGCTGCATACAGATGTATTCTTAGATTACGAGCAACAAAAAATTGTATACTGCATCCTCAAATTACAGAAAATGGGCCGAGCTGGCCACCTGAGAGAAAAGACCTATTCAGAACCCCGAAGATGGATGCCAGGAAAAGGAAGAGTTACAATCCAATGCGGATGTTGCTACAATTTTACCATAGGCAGAAAAGGAAATCCACCAGAGATACTCCATCGCAGTGAGGTGGATCTGATGCCAAGAATCATTAAAAGAATGGTGAAAATGATGATAACATGGAGGGTATTGCCTGCAGATTGCATACCCAACAGCTGCATTATTAACATCTACAAGGAAGGCGACTTCATACCTCCACCTATAGATCATCATGACTTTGTTAGACCCTTCTGCACAGTGTCATTCGTCAACCAGTGCAACCTCATGTTTGGATCTGACCTCCGGAATGCAGGCCCCGGTGAGTTCCGAGGGCCGGTGGAGATACCACTACCGGTAGGTTCCATCCTGGTGTTAAAAGGAAACAGAGCAGAAGTTGCAAAGCATTGCATTCCATGAGTGCCTGTGGAGCGGATATCAGTTACTTTTAGAAGAATGGACGATAGAAAAATGCCTTACCACTTTCAGCCAAATCCAGAATTGGAGAGTCTCCGGCCCTACGAGCTGTAAGTTACATGGGAAATAGCACACCTCCAATACACATCCATGCGTCATTCCTGCCAGGGGTGGCTTGGAAGGTGATGTTATTGCCCATGTTTCTTACTATTCATACATGGATTTTTGACAGACGCTTTTGGATGGATCAACATGAATCTTACACAATCCGTTTTGCATTTACATGGATTGTATGAGACATTAAATTTTCGAGAAAAATGTCATCAAGATTAGATCAAGTTGTATGATGTATTTTCAGCAAGTTGGAATGAAAACGACTACGTCATATTTTGCCTTCACCTCTTTTTGTGCAAATTGACTGGGAAACGCCATTAGAGTTAGATGAACTTTGAACGAAGAACAGAAAAGAAAAGAAAATAAATGAGAACTTTTCCTAAAAATCTGAATATTAAAATGAACTTCAAATTCACATGAACACTAAATAAACAACAAAAAATAAAATGGGATCGTTAAAGGACAAAAAAAACGAATCTAAACTCTGAATTAAATTTCGATCTCAAACCTCTGATTCGAACCTTTAAGTTCTTTCCTCCATCGAAATATGTTGGAAACTCTTTTGAAATTTGAATATTCTCTTCGACTTGTCGTTAAGTCAAGTCTTTTCAGCTTGGTACGCTTACCAGTTCCTTTCAGTTCTCTTTCCTCTGTTTTTTAGAGAATCGACTAGTTCTGTTGACACGGTGCCAAGAACTTTGTTCGATTTGGTTCTGATGGCATAAGACTGGGTCCCTCTTCATACAGATAAATTTTCGAGACTGGTACCAAATTCCAGTTCTCTTCCTTCGAGGTCGGTACCAAATTCCGACTCTCTTTCAAACTGGTACCAAATTTCAATTCTAAATTAGCACACCACACCTATTGGGGGTTCATTTGTTGACCTCAATTTTGGTGAGGTCTTTTGCTTCTCTCTTTAGTACTTATGATCTAGCTTAAGGCTTTTCCTTTGCTAATCTTAGAGGACTAGAAATGAAACCCACCATTTAGAAATTCAAACTACTCATTAACTCCCTGCAAATCCCACAAACTTGATTGTAGACCTCTAATCACCTAGAGGGTTGAAATCAAATGTGGAGGTTTAAAGGATGAGTTCCCATAGGACTTTTCGCCCGAGGAATACCCTGGATGGCCCGGTCCGGTGATGGTCGACTCGCACATACGCCGCACTCTCACACACATTCCATGTCCTAAAACCACACTCTCACCCAACTTGACTTCCCGACTCATGTAGGTAATTCATATGGATGGTCCTTAACCCCAAGCCCCTGGCTAAGAGGGTTAGGAACAACATCGTGAATGCCTCAAATGAGTCCTCTCATGGCTCATATGGGCTTAATATGGCTTCATGACTCAACCAAAATGATTTTATTTCACTCACACTTGATCAATCCTCTTTTTTTCAAAATTTCAATTTTTGACCCCCGGGGCCCCGGTCCCACCAAACCTACCAAATACCCTTGAAATGACCCAAAATTTGCAAAATTACCTAAATTACCCAAGATTTCTCAAAATTAATCCTAAACACTTCCCACCACTAAAATTGACCATATTTGGCCAAAAATAACAAAATTTCCAAAAATACCTATAAACCCCCCCCCCCAAATTACCAAAATACCCTTTTACCCCAAAAATCCAAAAATTCTACAAATTCCCAAAAAATTCTAGAAAAATCCCAAATATTCTCAATTTCATTTTGTTCAACTACATGATGGGCCAATTTTGCCAATTTACCCCACTTTTACAAAAACCCCCAATTTGACCCATTTTTTAAACCAAGTGAACCCAATGTCAAACCAAACAACCCCAATTGACCTCAATTTTGATCCAATTCAGTTCTAAACTTCAATTTAATATCCCCAATATCAATTTAGACCAAATCCAAGTCCAATTTGATTGACATTTGGGCCCAATTCCAATTTGGGTCTTAAGGCCCAATTTTGATCCATGACCCAAACCTAGCCCAATTCAACTCTAATTGGCCCCAAATCTTTTATAAAGCCTTCCTAACATCCCCATAAACAAAACACTAACTTTATTTGCCAAAAATTTGAACCTAAACTCCACCCAAGCCTTACCCATAACCAAAATCCCTTAAATTGACCTAAGCCCAAACCTAACCCAAATGGGCCCAAATCCCAAAATTAGAGCCCAACTAAAGTTTAAAACTCTTTGTAACACTCCAATAAATATTTTTCAACATTAATTTTACACTAAATTCAACCTTAGCCCAACCTTAGCCCAAGTTAGCACAATTTGGCCCACCTTGGCCCCTCTACCAAAAAAGCCCAAATTCAACCTAATTCTACTCCAAATCACACCAAATTGATTCCAAACCATTCATGAAACATCCCTAAACTAAAACCAACATTTATTTGGCATGGACTTTCACAAAATTCTTCATCCAAAATTTCATTTTGAAATATAAAAGCCCACCCATTTAAGCCTTTTAAAAAAGCCCACTTCCACCAAACCCAAAAGACCAAAAATTCATCCAAAGCCCACATGACAATTCCTTCTCATCATACACTTGATAAAATCATTCCCTAAAGTTTGAAACCTATGATTAAATCATTCCAAATTAGGCTTTATCTAAATTCCCATCAAAATGCCAAAATTCCTAAAATCCATTCCAATGAAATTGACTAAGGCATCCCCAAGCCCAAATGAAGCCATGAAGCCATCCTTAAGCCCCACGTAAAGCCATGAGAAGTTTGACATGTGACCATCCCATAAATGGTAAGAGGAGGGGCCTCTTTAATGATTCTCTTAAAGGTGATTAAACCTTTTCATTCTTCCCCTAAACTATGTTTAAACTTAAACGTGCTTGGATAGTGACTTCTCCACACTAATCTAGCTGACTCACCTGACCTCCCTCAGCCCAAATAGAGCTTGGAAAGGTGCACCCAACCCAAACCCATAGGATGACCAAATTGAGTCCAAAAGAGCCCCTTCCCCATTCCATTTTGAATGAAGCTTTCTACACATGGCCAATCTCCATTGCTTGCACCATTGTCAACCCCTGACCCTCCTTATGAAAATAGTGACTTGACCCTGGCCAGCCATCCACCACAGCCACCGGAAACCACCAGGCCGAGAGCACCCATGTGAGGCAATTTTTGAATTTCTCCTTGTTGAGTTGTCCCAGCCCAATTGAACACCATGGCTATTCTTCCCTTGCCCTGAGCAGTTGATCCAAGCCATCAAACCCCCCTGTTGAGCCCTCCAGCCACCTCTATTTAAGCACCACCTCCTCTCGGCCAATAAAGGTGTTGAACCAAACCTTACCAAAACTCTGCCAAAATCACTCCAGATCCCTCTTCAGACATAGAGAACTTGATCCCCACTGAAATCCAGCCCTGAAGCCCTTTCTGTGAGTCCAATTTTGGAGTTGAAATTCAAGCACAAAACCAGGATACTTCACCACAGTGAGTCAATCTTCAAATTGATTGACTTTACACCTTCACCAGACCAAGAGGAGAAGTTCCCCAGCGAAAGCCCCCTCACCAGGCCAGCCATTGCTTCCAGCCTCCAAGCTTTGTGATCGGCCTTGGTCACTTTTGTACCTAGGCATTTCCCCAGAGCAAGAGACTTCATCTGGAGCTTGCTTGGACTCAATCGAAGGTGACACAACCCTCAAATCGAAGCTTCACTTCTCTGAGCAAAGGTATGAACTCACTCTTCCTCCCAAGCTCCTAGAGATTCTCCATTTAGTTTGAGTTGATTTCAATGCACCTTAACCGTATGGATGTGTTCGTCTCTTCAAGACGAAACGATAGAGTATAAGAACGCAAAAATTCAAGGAGAATCAAGTGAGATCTTAAGGTTTTAGTGTGGACGGTCACGGGTGCACACCAGTCGGAGACGATGACAAAGAGCCGTTGGATCGCGCGTGTATCGAGTGGACGGTCGAGATCAAGCCAGACAACTCAATGGTACATGAATGGCGGGCCCCTGTAGTGCTGACTCAGATGGCGGCGCCGAATCACGGAGCGACGCATGGGCTTTCAAACCGGACGAGGATGACGCGGCACCTAGTAGGATAAGTAGAAAATTAGGATTTTTTGGATTTATTTAAATACCAGAACTTCAAAAATTCATATCTTTGCATAGAAAAATCACAAAAATAAAATAAAAATACCCTCTTTCTCAATAAATAGAGGAAAAAATGTGGAAAATAAATCAAGTTAATTAGATGAGTATTTTATTTTTAATAATTTATTTACTATTTCTAATGGTTTGATTCTCCATTTGCATTGACAATTCACCATGGCATAAGACCATAGGGTTTTTGAAGCCTCTGATCTTGGGAACATTCCCTAAATTTTTCAAGGTCAGAGGCGATCTCTGTGAAAAGTTATTGATTTTTCAAGTTCATGTCACTGTTTTAGGTATTCTAATTCCAATAATTAGTATGTTGTAAAATAAATTCTAGGAAAATTTGGTTGTGTTTCTTAGGATCAGGGGACCCTATGAAAAATATATTTTGAGTTAATTCATTCATAATGAACTTAATTCGCCTAAACTCCCAAAATTGAATTTGAATTAATTAGGGTTAACCACACACCAAATTGACTTGAAAATAATTCTCCATTGCTCTTTAAGGTCAGAGGAACCTTACATAAAATTTTCAAATCAATTGGACTTGATTAACCCTACCAAATGGATTGATTAAGCCTCATAAGCAAAATGGAACTTTAAAAATTCATAACTCCAAAAATACTTTTCAAAAATTCACAAAAATGATTTTGGAGCTTCTCGGATATTAGGAGAGTTCAGTAAAATTGAAATTAGAATTTTCTAAAAAATTTGATTTTTCACAATATTTTAATATTTTAATAATTAAAAAATAATAAAAATCATAAAAATGTCACATTTTGACTCCTAATAACTTAGAAATAAACCAAATATTTTTCCTAAGTCCCTAGGATAAGATATTGAATTTTAAAGGCTTAATGTAATTTTTAATATAAAAAAATGAATTTTCAACCTTTTCACTAAAATAATTCTAATAAATCAAAGAAAAATTAAAAAAATTATAAAATTTGTTTCTCTAGACTCCTTGATGCAAGAGAAATTTAAGAAAAATATAAAATCTATTTTTCAATTTTTATTTTATTTTAAAATTAATTAATACTCTAAAACTCAAAATGATTATAATAAATAAAATATAATTCAAACAAATCACAAAAATTGGTCAAAATGGTTTTCTGGTCATTAGAAACATCCCATAATTTTCTTAAGGACAGAAACTTTACCTTGGTCATGTTGTTGAATTTTCTTAGAAAACCCTTATTTTCTACTAAAAATAATTATATAAATAAATTAAAGTCACAAAAATCACATTTTCTCCTCTAATGTCTTAATTGACATGTGAGTGAGGTGACATAAAACTTTCAAATTCATTTGAGCTCAATTTAGTGAGTTATAAAATAAATAAGCCTAAAAGGGCATAAAGGTAATTAAAGAATTTTAACCCTTAATTAAAACTTTAGGTTTAATCAAAAAGGAGGGTAAACTATTTGATTTTAATTTTCTCTTGGATGATTGAAACTTAGGGAAATTAAAAGGGTAGAAACCCATTAAACACTTTGAAAATATCAAAATGAAACTCTAATTAATTAAATAATTTAAATTTTGGAAAGAATATATTTAAAATTTGAATTATTAAAATAGGGATATTATTAAGAGGACATTTATTCTTTAATTTAAAAATCCCTAAAAAAGTCACTTCAATAATATTTAGTTCTTAATTAAAAATTAAAATAATAATCCAAACTAAATAAATTAAAAATTAAAAGAAGATATCCCTTAAATGAATTAAAGCTTAAAATGTTAAATGGTCCAATAATTAAAATCAAATTTAAAATCTTGGAGTTAAATTAAATTAAATTAAATTAAGTCAAGTCAAAGTTTATATTAAATTAAATTAACACCTTAACAATTAAATTAAATTAAATTTAAAATATTGAAACTAAAATTAAATTAAATTAAAATTAAATTAAAATTAAAATTAAATTAAATTTAAATTAAATTAAATTAAATTAAATTAAAATTAAAATTAAATTAAAATTAAATCAAAATAAAATTAAATTAAATTAAATTAAGTTAAATCAAATTAAATTAAATTAAATTAAATTAACATCACTTAACAACAAACCTAAATGAAATCATTAAGAGTTAAATCAAAACATATGAAAGATTTCAACACCTTTTTCAATATAAGTAAATCTAAAACATAAAAAGTTAATCAGAAATCTTATATCACTTAAAGGTTAAAGATTTAAATTAAATCTAAAATAATTTGAACCCTATTCCAAACTTAATAATCATAAATTAATTTTTATAATTAAATCAAATCAAATTAATTCATTAAAATATTTATTACTTTTCCCTTAAAAAGCTTTTATTGTTATAACTCTTAAATGAAGCATCAAGTGAAGTGTCACTTCACACATAAGATATTCAAATATCCTAAGTTCACTGAGCAAGAAACAAAAAAAAATTAAAATCCTTTGATGATTAATTCATCAATACAATAAAATTCATTTGAACTCAAAATAATCCCAGAAGTATTGAAAAGATGTTTAAGATTCATCTTAAACACTTCCTCGATACGATGGGGTGTTTTAGAAGAATAATTGAACTTAATTTTTCTTTGGTGAAGAAAATCATCCTTAAACCAAACCAACAACCTAGACGTTATAGGAAATGACTAGCAATAGGATTAGGATTCTGGTAGACAACCAAAACCCTTTCCCTTAGCTTTACCTAGGTATTTCTTGCCAAAATATGTTTAAATGCTCTAACATGTGTTTTAAGTGTAGCTTGGGATGACGGGAAGACCCTCTAGGTATGCTTTTACTTTGTTGCAATTTACCTACATGTGCTGCATTTTAATTTTCTTGCATGGTAAAACAACTGTTGCATGAAAACCAAAACCTATAGGATAGCCACAAAACTGAAACCAAAACTAAATTAAAAGTCATCACAAGATAAAATTCACCGCCACAATATTCTAAAATATAAAACAACTCAAAATTTAATCACAAACAAAACAACAAAACTGCAATTACAACTAAATTAAAATATCTCATTGGACGATCGGGAATGCCTCAGATGATGTAACCTATATGTTGCTAACAGGATTTCCCACGGTCTAAATGAAATTGTGGAACTCATTCAGTTGAGTTTAGCAAATTCATCTGGACTAAGTGAATCTGATAAAAATAATGATGTCAGAATGATGGAACCGTGGGATCTTAACTGGTGTTGTTATAATCAACTTTAAGATTTTTTTTAATTAAAAAATTAAAAACACTTGGATTTTAAGATTTTCTCTAATTCAAGACACTTTTCTCATCCCCTGATTTTCACCTTCTAAAACTAAACCTCTGCAACAACAAAGAGCTTGGAGCATGGTGGGCAGCAGGGCCATCGTCATCAGCAAAACTTGAATCTACTTCAGCAAAACCTTTCCTAGTTTTAAACAACAAAGCCATAGGATTTCAAGATAGTTTGCTTAGTGCAACATAAATCCTCAACTTTTCGTTAGACATTTGTATAATCATGTTATGCAAATTAAGCCCTGACCGGTCTTAGGACTCCGAGGTAGTCGTTTGATACGACATAAACCCTCACATCTTCGAGGCTATTTGTATGATTATATCATACAAACATAAGTCCTAATTAATTAAAATTGGCAGGATTGTAACATTAAATAATTTTCTTAAACTCGAAGCCAAATAATAGGATAGTTTGGGAAGTTGCCAAAATTCTTCTTGGATCCTCAACTTCTCCTACTTCCCTTCCCTTGAATTCCAAAAATAAATTGTCCTAAATTTGATACATTCCCTATTGAAATTCCAAAATCTAATTGTTTGAAAACCTTAAACTTTGAAATTATTGAGAGCAAAACCACTGATCACTATCGAGAGTTTTCTTAAATGATTCTTGTCATTTAAGATGTAATTAACTATAGGGGCTTGCCCTTATAGGGAACTTTAAGAACCCAGGTAATATAAACTCTGCTTAATTCCTTTATATTAAGCTGGGGAACTTGTCGACTTATAAAATTGGTTCGCAGACCAAATGGATGTCACAAATCTTTTAGTTTATTTAATCGAGCCCCCTCATCAAGCAGTGTGTCTATTCCTCGGGATAAATACACGGTTTGTGGTGCGGTGCTCGTTTATATAAACTATTCGGGATGTGAGATCGGTTTGATTTCATATCTTAAAATTTTAAAACTTAAAATTATTTTCAAAATCAAATGCTGCTTTTTAAATTATATATATATATATATATATATATATATTAAATTTAAAATTTAAAATGTGCCGACGATTTCTGTAGGCGACCCCCTTTTCAAAATAAAACACACAACCCAAAAATAAGCCGTACACCTTGATCGACTCTGATTCGCCTATCGTCAAATTTTACAAGTTTTGGTTGTAAAAATAGGTCTAACAAACGAGTATGTTCAACACACAAACACAATTATGAAAAATTCAAATCACAATAAATCACAAACGAATGTTAACTTGATCTCGTTTTTACTCACATTTGACATGGAGTGGTCCAAGTCTAAATTCTATATACATCAAGATAATGTTTAGCTTAAGCCAATACAGACTTGTTAGCCTTTTATTTCCAGATGTTATATACAAATTTAGTCAAAACTAAGGCATAACCTTACAATAATAATTTAACTCACACTAATAAATATGGGTTGCCTCCCACAAAGCGCTTGGTTTAACATCGTCAGCCCGACCTAATTAATTGAATTAATCAGGTAGACTCGGCTCCTAAGCCTCTTTGTAATTTAATTTCATTTATCCCATATAAGGATTTAGTCTTAATCCGTTAACTTTAAATACTTTTGGAGTTTTGGGATCTTTAATATTCACAGCTCCATAAGGGAATACTCTCTCAACTATAAATGGTTCCATCCATTTAGATTTTAATTTTCCAGAAAAAAGTTTTAAACGAGCATTAAATAATAATAATTCTTGTCCAGGCTCAAACATTTTCCTTGAAATCATTTTGTCATGTAATTTCTTCATTCTTTCCTTATAAATCTTTGCGTATTCATAAGACTGATTTCTTATTTCTTACATTTCATTCAGTTGTAATAATTGTTTTTCTCCTACAGTATTCAAATTATAATTGAACTTCTTTATCGCCCAATAAGCTTTGCGTTCAAGTTCAACAGGTAAGTGACAATGTTTACCATAAATTAACCAATAAGGTGACATTCCGATAGGTGTCTTATAAGCTGTTATATAAGCCCATAATGCAGAATCAAGTCTATCAACCCAGTCAGTTCTTTTAGGATTAACAGTCTATTCTAATATTCTTTTAATTTCTCTGTTTGATACTTCAGCCATTCCACTTATTTGAGGATGATAAGCAATTTCAATTCTATGTTTAATTCCAAATTTTTCCAGCAATGATTGAATTCTTATATTTCTGAAACACCTTCCCCCATCTGTGATAATTATCCTGGGAATTCCAAATCTTGTAAAAATCATTTTCTTTAAAAAATTCAAAACACTTTTGGAATCACTGTTAGGTAAAGCTATAGCTTCGGTTCACATTGAAACATAATCAACTGCTAATAAAATATAAATCTTTCCAGATGATGGTACGAAAGTTATAAGTCTAAACCCCATACATCAAAAATTTCAACTTCTAATATAAAGTTTAGAGGCATTTCATCTTTTCTGGATATATTTCCCATTCTTTAACATAGATCATAAGTTTTCACATAATGTCCAACATCTTTAAATAATGTAGGCCAATAAAATCTAGAATTTAAAATTTTAAATGTGGTTTTCTCCACTCCAAAGTGTCCTCCAAATTCAGAATCGTGACATTTTTGAATTATTGCAAAAGTTTCTTCAAATGGTACTCATCTTCGAATCACAGAATCTCTTCCTATTTTAAATAAATTGGGATCTTCCTAAATATATGATTTACAATCATTCTTGAATTTCTTAATATATTTGTTATTCATCCCAAAAGGTAAAATATTGCTAACCAAATAGTTAACTATATCAGCATACCAGGGCAATTGCAATCCTTGAATGACATATAACTGTTCATCAGGGAATTTCTCATTTATATTTTCTTCATAATTCCTCACTTAATTATTTTTAATTCTTGATAAATGATCAGCAGTTTGGTTGTCAGCTCCTCTTATGTTTACTATTTTAAAATCAAATTCTTGTAAAAGTAAAACCCATCTGATCAATCTAGGTTTAGCATCTTTCTTAGATATTAAATACTTAATTGTAGAATGATCAGTATGTACGATATATTTTGTTCCAAGAAGATATGGTCTAAATTTATCAAAGGCATATACTATTGCTAACTGTTCTTTTTCAGTAGTAGTGTAATTTATTTGAGTATCATTTAAAGTTTTACTAGCATAACATATAGCTTTGAAAATTTTATCATATTTTTGTTCTAATAGAGCTCCAATTGCATAATCACTTGCATCACACATTAATTAAAAATGTTTATTCCAATCAGGTACAACAATGACAGGTGCAGTGATTAATTTTTCTTTTAAAATATTGAACACATTTAGACAATATTCATTAAATTCAAATTTAGCTTCTTTTTCTAATTAATTGCAAATAGGTTTAGAAATTTTAGAAAAATCCTTTATATATCTTCAATAAAATACAGCATGACCCAGAAAACTTCTCACATCAGTAACGATAGTAGGTGGTTGAAGTTCAGCAATAGTTTTAACTTTTGCCTAATCAACTTCCATCCCAATTTGTGAAATTTTATGTCCAAGTACAATTCCTTCTGTGACCATAAGTTGACATTTTTCCCAGTTTAAAACTAAATTTGTTTCTTCACATCTCTTCAAAACATTCGTTATATTTTTCAAGCAAGATTCAAAAGAAGTTCCAAATACTAAAAAATTTTCCATAAATACTTCAATTCCTTTATCAATTAAATCGCAGAATATTGACATCATACATCTTTAAAAATTTGCAGGTGCATTGGATAAATCGAAAGACATTCTTCTAAAGACAAATGTTCCTTAAGGACTTGTAAATGATTTCTTCTCTTGATCCTCAGGAGTAACGGGTAATTGATGATAACCAAAATATCCATCAAAAAAATAGAAATATGAGTGTCCAACTAATTTATCCAGCATTTGATCCAAGAAAGGTAAAGGAAAATGATCCTTTCTAGTAGCATTGTTTAATTTTTGATAGTTAATGCAAATTCGCCATCCAGTAACTTGTCTTGTTGTGATTAATTCATTTTTTTCATTGACAATGATAGTTACTCCTCCTTTCTTCGGAACACAATGAATAGGACTTACCCATTGGCTATCCAAAATAGGATAAATAATTCGAGCATCTAACCATTTCAAAATCTCTTTCTTAACAACCTCTTTCATAATTGGGCTTAATCTTCTTTGGGGTTCAATAGTGGGTTTACAATTTTCTTCCATTAAAATCCTATGCATACAGATTGAAGGGCTTATTCCTTTTATATCTGCAATAGTCTAACCAAAAGCTTTCTTATAATTCTTCAGAACTCCTATTAAATTTTCTTCTTAATATTTGCTTAGTTCTGAAGATATAAATACAGATAAAGTTAATGATTTTCCAAGAAATGCATACTTTAAATGTGCAGGTAACATTTTTAATTCCAATTCAAGGGTTTTATCAATTGAGGGTAAAAGTATATCATTTTTAGTTGTGTCTAAAATTTCCCAATTTTTATGAATATAATGAGTTTCTTAAGATAAATTTTCTTCATTTTATTTTTTAATTTCTTCATTTAATGACTCATTATATAACATAGAATCTTTATCTTTATCATCAGAAATGACCTTATATTTTTCTTGATAATGTTTTTCTATTATATAATCAAAAATATCCATCAGATAACATTTTTCTTTATCAGGATACCTAATTGATTTCAGAACATTGAATGTTATCTCTTTATCATTAACTCTTATCCTTAATTCTCCTTTTTGTACATCAATCATAACTCGTCCGATAGCTAGAAAAAGTCTCCCTAAAATGATAGCTAGAAAAGGTCTCCCTAACAAGAACATCCTCTATAACTCCTTTAGGATATGTGATCGCTCGATCAGCTAACTAAAGAATTACAGTGGTAGGTGAAATCTCTCCTAAATCTAACCTTCGAAAGATTGAAAATGGCATGAGATTAATACTAGCTCCTAAATCACATAAGGCTTTTCCACAGAATTTTTCTCCCATAGCACATGGTATAAAGAAACTTCCAGGATCTTAAAGTTTCTGAGGTAATTCTTTTGAATTATTGCACTACATTCTTCACTTAATGTAATAGTTTCATAATCTTCAAATTTTCTCTTCTTGCTTAAAATATCCTTCATAAATTTTGCATAGCTTGCCATTTGCTTCACAGCTTCAGCAAAAGGAATGTTGATGGTAATTTTATTAAAAATTTCAAAGAACTTAGAAAATTGATGATCAAGCTTCTGCTGTTTTAGTCTTTGAGGAAAAGGTGGTGGTCGTCTTTCAACTTCCACTTCAATAGGTACTACAGTCTGATCTTTACTTGGAAAAAGGGTATCTTTAGGTTTTTCAATCTCTTCAACTTCTTTCTCTTTTTCAATCTCATTCTGTGTTTTCTCTTTTAATTCATTTCCACTTCTGAGTTGTACAATTTTTGCTTGTTCATGTTCTTATCCAGATTCTTTAGGATTAATTTCAACATTGCTAGGTAGTGTTCCTTGAGGTCGGTAATTAATGAAATTAGCGATTTGACCCATCTGATTCTCAATATTATGAATAACATTGTTTTGACTTTGTAGCTGATTGCTTAGTTGCAAGATCAATTCTTCTACAGACAACTTTTTCTGCTGATTGTCATAACCAGAAGGGTAAGTTGGATTATAGTTTGAATTTCCTTGATTGTTCCAATTTGGATTAACTTGATTATTATTCCATTGTTGATGTTCATTACTCCAATTAAAATTAGGATGATTTTTCCAACTAGGATTATAATAATTAGAATAAGGGTTATTAGTTTTACTCACAATAGCTTGCAAATTTTCCATTGTTTGAGAATCATCAGAATTTGCAGAATTATCATTACTTACATGCGATATGTTAATAACAAACTTATCTAATTTCTTAGAAATCATAATCACTTGTGAAGCTAAAATAGAAAAGGCTTCTTTATCTTGAATACTGACCATTCTTTTAGGATTAACCCTTTCAGAAGGCCATTGAAAATTATTATTAGCCATTTCTTCAATTAAGGTATAAGCTTCTTCAAATGTCTTAGCCATTAAAGAACCACCAGCAGCAGCATCAATAATAGATCTAAGTGATCCAATAAGTCCATTATAACATGTTTGAATGATTAACCAATCTGATAAAGCATGATTGGGTCATTTTCTTATAAGTTCTTTAAATCTTTCCCAAGATTCATAAATTGTTTCTCCATCAAATTGCGTTAATGAAGTAATATCATTTCTCAATTTAGCAGTTTTAAAAAGAGGAAAATATTTAGCAAGGAATTTTTGTGTCATATCTGACCAAGTTTTAATAGAATAAGTTGCTAATGAATGAAGCCACATCTTTGCTTTATCTTTTAAGGAAAAAGGAAAGAGTTTAAGCCAAAGAGAATCATCAGAAACATTATTTTATTTAAAGGTAGCACAAAGGTCTAAAAAACTAGCAAGGTGTAAATTTGGATCCTCATTAGGTGTTCCTCCAAATTGATTATTTTTAACTATTTGAATAATAGAAGGTTTAAGCTCAAAATAATAAGCATCTACAGCTGGCATTTGAATACTAACATGAAGTTCATCAGCTGTAGGGTTTGCATATTCCCTTAATGGTTTATAAATATTTTGTTCATTAATTTCGATTAGATTTTGATTATTGTTAAGTAAGTTAGCCATTTCTTGATGTTTTGAAATTTATTTTCCTTTTTAAATTCTTTTAATTGTTCTTTCTAATTCAGAATCAAAAGGTAGTAATCCTTCAGATCCAGAACTATGCATATAATTTAAAATATTTTTGTTTTTTTTTGTTTTGTTTTTATGTTTCTTATCTTTGTTTTTATCTTTTATTCTATTTGATCCCCGACAATGGTGCCAAAAACTTGATGCAATGCGACTTTATATATGCTTTTAAATACAAGAATTTGATACCATTTTTTAGAATATTTAATTCCTGGCAATTGGCTTCAAAAACATGATGTGCGATGTTTACTTTTACTTATGAATTTATATTTAGATTTTATAATAATTTTTGTAAAAGTCACAATTTTAAACGCAAGTATATGTATCATTCAAGTAATACGAGGCTCTAGTGGAGTCCTCGGTTATCGATCCCACGGGATAGTGTTTTTATAAAAAGTAAGAAATGTAAGAAATATTTTGGAATTTTTCAAATTAAAAGTAATATATATATATATATATATATATATATATATATATATAATTTAATTTACTAACAATTTTTACTATAAGCAAGTAAGTAGTAAATAATAATAAAGTAAAGTAAGCAATAATTAAAGTTCAATGCAAGTATAAAAATGACTTTCTCCTTTTCAACTAATCCAAGATTTTTAGAATAATTATCTTTTGTGGGGAATTTAGATTATGGGATTGTGCCAAATAGAAGCATTCATATTTCTTACTCTTTGGTCCAGGTGCAAAGAACATTGACTAATCTATAGATTGGTTCAGGATGTTTTATTTGTAGAATGGATTAATCTAGGCTCACACTACTAGATGTCCAAGGGTGGCTATGGTCGGCCCTACCAGTGACCCGTTACCTTTCTCTAAATCAAATTATTAGAATTTAGTCTGTCACTCTAAAAACTAATTAATTTTACGTCCTATAAATAATATCTTCCTATTTATTTGCACTTCACCTTGAATAACCCGCATAAAGCATTCGACTACACAATGATTCATGTGTTATCTACTAGTTAAGAATTTATCTCCGGATAGGTCTCAAAATTCTTCAACAGGTTTTAACAATTTAAATGGCCAGTTTAAAAAGTAAAGTAAGATCAGGTATTAATATCATCACAATTTTTTAAATATTTTTAATTTAATTCTCCTACAAAGTTTAATTAATTTATTATCTTTTCATAGTTCAAAGGAGAAAGATAACTAACTACTCAGAACACATTGAAATAACAAAACAAAAAATATTTATAAAACTTTAAACCAAGGTACAAATATTTATCTGAAGTGTTCCTTTAAGTGATCCGCTGACTTCTAATGACTCCAAAGCAATGATGAAAGACTCCAACAACAACAACACACGATAAATACTCAAAATAAACAAACTAGAAACAAAGTAAAGTGGCACCCTAAGTGTGGAAGAGACTAAAAAATACTAAAGTTAAACTAGAGGGGGGAGAGAAGGTGCTAAAAGGGGCACCGGACTCCTTGACCAGGTCTTCGCACCTCTTCACTTTGGATCACACCTCTTTGTGATTAAAACCGTTTCCTTGTGTCCAAATGCATTGTATCACATGTCCTATATATTAGGAGTAACTTCCAGTCTTCTAGAATGTCCAATAACCGCTTAACTCCTTCAAAATAACTCCCCAAAATCATTAAAAAATCTTAACAGCGTCTGTATCAAGCTGGCGTTTATGCGCCGGATTATGGCACCTAGGCACCAGGTGATCCAATAAAAAAATACTTATTTTTATGCCTTGATTTTTATTAAAATTTAAGGATATTATGCTTTAATGAAAGGTATTTTTGTGTTTTTGGATGTAGGTGATACAAAAATTTTCAATAAGGAGAAAAATATGAAAATGGAACAAAAAGGAGCAAAAAGGAGCAAAAATAGAGCCAAAATGCAAAATTGTTGAAATTACTGGACTTGCGCCTAGGCGCCAGAGTCCAGCGCCTAAGCGCTAGCTCGATACAGAAAACTGTTAAGTTTTTGATGACCTTTTAGCGGTTATTGTGACGGTGTGAGCGGTTATTGGACCTTCTAGAAGACTGGCAGTTGTTCCTGGTTTATAGGACATGTGATACAATGTATTTGGACGCTTCAAAATGGTTTCAATCGCGAAGAGGTGCGATCCAAAGTGAAGAGGTGCAAAGAACTGGACGCGGTGTCTGGAGCCTAGGTTCCAGATTCCGGCGCCTAGGCGCTAGACACACCTTCTAGAAGATTCATTGAATGTGGACACATTTTGAAGAGGTGCCTTGAGGCAACCCTTGAAGCCTATAAATAGGAGGGTATTCCTTTAGAGAAAAACGCCCAATCTACCACCCTTATCTAGAGTCCAACCTAGAGAGAGAATTAGAGAGATCATATTAGGGACACCTTTTAACTTTCCTTCATAAATTAGTGAGTTTATTTTAGAGTTTGTATTTAGAGTTTGAAAGAGTTGGTGCATCTGTAGTTCATTACTCTGTGGAATCAGCAGGAATCAGAAGTTCTGTAAGAGAAACATCTAAGATAAGTATTTTTATTTTGATTCAAAGTTTATTTATTAAGTTTTGTTATTTAATTTCAATGTGTTCTCATTAGTTACTTTACTTTCTCCTTTCAATTATGAAAAGATAACTAAGATAATACATAATTTGTCGGAGAATTAAAAATCATATATTTTCAAAACATTGTGATGATATTAATAACGGTTCTTAATTTACTATTTAAATTGGCCATTTAAATTGTTAAAACCTGTTGAAGAGTTTTGAGACCTAGAAGGAGATGAATTCTTAACTTGTAGATATCACATAAATCCTTGGGTAGTCGAAGGCCTTGTGCGGGTTATTCAAGGTGAATTGCAAATAAATAGGAAGACGTTATATATTGGACGTAGAATTGATAAGTTTTTAGAGTGACAGACTAAAATCTTATGATTTAGTTTATAGAAAAGGAAAGGGTCACTAGTAGGGCCGACCATAGCCACCCTTGGACATCTAGTAGTGTAAGCCTAGATTAACCTATTCTACTAACAATACATCCGGACCTGATCTATAGGCTAGCTAATGTTCTTTGCACCTGAATCAAAGGGTAAAGAATATGAATGCTTCTATTTGGCACAATACCATAAATTTATATTCTCCACGAATATTATCATTATCTTAGAAAATCTTGGATTAATTGAAAGGGAGAAAGTTGCTTTCTTATTGCTATTTACATCAATTATTTTATTTCTGCTTTATTATTGCATCTAGTAAATTAAAGATATTTTATTTTTAATTATAAAAGAAATAATTTAAAAAAAATTATTTAAAGATCTATAACTCTCTCCTCGTGGGTACGATATTGGGGTCTTTGTTTCAAAGCCCTATATTACTTGAAACGATACGTATACTTGCGTAGAACCCCTAGTGTGTAAAATATTTTCCATAAAATTATATTTATATACACTAGCTGCTATTATTATTTTTAACATATATTTTTGAAAGCATTAATTAGTATGTTGATCTTCAGAGGACTTCGGGTCAAGTTTTTGGCACCGTTGCCGGGGAAGAAGATTTAGTACGCATATGTTTATATCGGGTCAAGTTTTTGGCGCCATTGCCGGGGAGAGTAGAGGCAAACTTTTAGATTTTAAGTATTTTTATTTTATTCATTTTTCTTTATTATATAAAAAAACAAAATAAACATATATATAATAATAATATTTATTTTAATTTTTGCTAATTGACTTTTTATGCATAGTTCTGGATCTGAAGGATTATTACCTTTAGATTCTGAATTAGGAAGAACTGTTAGAAGAATTAAAAAAGGAAAACAAATTCAAAAATTTTAAGAAATGACTAATTTACATAACAATTTACAAAATCTAATTGAAATTAATGATCAAAATGTTTATAAACCATTAAGGGATTATGCTAACCATACAGTTGATGAACTTCATAGTAGTATTCAAATACCCACTGTAGATGCTAATTCTTTTGAGCTTAAACCGTCTATTATTCAAATGGTTCAAAGCACAATTTAGTGGAACACCAAAGGAGGATCCAAATTTACACATTGCTAGTTTTTTAGAACTTTGTGCTACCTTTAAATATAACAATGTTTCTGATGATGCTATTAGGCTTAGACTCTTTCCTTTTTCTTTAAGAGATAAAGCCAAGATGTGGTTGAACTCATTAGCAATAGGTTCTATTAAAACATGGGCTGAAATGGCACAAAAATTCCTTGTTAAATATTTTCCTCCTTCTAAAACTGCTAAATTAAGAAATGATATTACTTCATTTAGTCAATTTGACGGGGAGACAATTTATGAAACTTGGGAAAGATTTAAAGAACTATTAAGAAAATTTCCTCATCATGCTTTACCTGATTGGTTAATTATTCAAACATTTTATAATGGATTAATTGGATCTTTAAAATCAATTATTGATGCTGCTGCTGGAGGTTCTTTAATGTCTAAATCATTTGAAGAAGCATACACTTTAATTGAAGAAATGGCTAATAATAATTTTCAATGGCCTTCTGAAAGGATTAATCCTAAAAGAATGGCAAGTATTCATGATAATGAAGCCTTTTCTATTTTAGCTTCACAAGTAGCAGCAATGTCTAAGAAATTAGATAGTTTTGCTATTAATATATCACATAATAACTCTGCTAATATTGAAGATTCTCAAACTATTAAAACTTTACAAGCTATTGCTAGTAAAAATAATCCTTATTCAAATTATTATAATCCCGGATGGAAAAATCATCCTAATTTTAACTGGAATAATTCACAATAATGGGGTAATAATCAATCTCATCCCACTGGAAATTGGAATAATCAAGTTAATTCAAACTATAAACCACCTGGATTTAACAATCAACGGAAAAAGTTATCAATAGAAGAATTAATTTTACAACTAAGTAATCAATTACAAAATCAAAACACCGTTATTCGTAATATTGAGAATCAAATGGGACAAATCACTAATTTAATTAATTATAGACTCCCAGGAACACTTCTTAGTAATGTTGAAATCAATCCAAAAGAAACTGAAAAGAACATGAACATGTTAAAGTCGTACAACTTAGAAGTGGAAAGGAATTAAAAGAAAGAATGCGAAATTAAATTGAAAATGAGATTGAGGTTGAAGAGATTGAAAAATCTAAAGAAACTTCTTCTCCTAATAAAGATCAAACTGATATTTCTATTAATATGGAAGTTGAAAAACCACCATTACCTTTTCCTCAAAGACTCAAATAGCAGAAGCTTGATGATCAATTTTTTAAGTTCTTTGAAATTTTTAAGAAACTTACTATAAACATACATTTTGCTGAAGCTTTGGAACATATGTCAACTTATGCAAAATTTATGAAGGATATTTTAAGTAAGAAAAGAAGATTTGAAGCTTTTGAAACTGTTCCATTAAGTGAAGAGTGTAGTGCAATAATTCAAAAGAAATTACCTCAAAAACTTAAAGATCCTAGAAGTTTTACTATACCTTGTGCTATTGGAGAAAAGTTTTGTGGAAAAGCTTTATGCGATTTAGGAGCAAGTATTAATCTTATGCCATTTTCTATTTTTTGAAGGTTGAATTTAGGAGAGATTACTACTCTGGCTATATCTGCACTGGCTGCTTGCCTTTATCCACTACCGCGACGATTCCTGATTTCTTCTTGAAAGATTTCACGGGCTTTTGTTTATCGGTCTTGTCGATGAAACTTAGCTATTTTACCTCCTCCTGCAAGCTCCTGGCCTTGCTAAGCAACTTCCTGAAAGTCTTAATTGTAAATCCTTTAAGGAGAAGTGCTATCGGGCCATGGATACTCTTAAGCAGGATACCGACCACATGCTGTTCCTGAAGCTGTGGCTCACACTTCAAGCTTAAGTTCCTCCATCAAAGTATGTAGTCCACTAAACTTTTGTTCGATTTCTGTTGCTCCACCACTAGATCACCGATGGTGATGTGGTGCCGAGCCCCGGCAAACCGCTTAACGAAGAGGTTTTCCAATTCTGAAAAGGTCTTGACTGAGCCATATGAAAGTTTTGCATACCAATCGAAGGCAATCCCTGACAAACTACTGACGAATTGACGAAAGAGCAAAGCATCGCTCCCACGGGCATTGCAGCAACTAGCACGAAAGTGTGCTACATGCTGCCGAGGGTTCCCAGTACCGTCGAAAGTCTTAAACAGAGGTGGTATGAAGCCCTTTGGGTATTGGACTGCATCAAACTCTTCAGGGTAAGGTCTACTTGTTTGAATAGATGCTCTGCTCTTAGACTGGGCTAAGGATTCTCGCACCTGTTGTTCCACCATGTTCTTAATGTCCTTTTCGGGAATCATGCTTTGTGCAGAATCCTTCTTTGGTTTTTCATCTCCATTAACAGACGTAATCTCTTTTCCTCTGTCAGCGATGTGAATGATCTCTGGGGGTGTTTCTTTCTTAGGTTGCAGCTGACTCTAGAGAGTGGCTAAAGCGGAAGCCATATCTTCCATCCTCTTTTCCATCTAAGAGATCATGTCATCCATTTCCTGAAGCTGTGCTCTCATCACTCCCGGCTCATCTCTCTCTGAAGCTGACGGAGCTCCCTGCAAAGCTGATGATGCTCGTGTCTCAACCATGTTATTCTCAACAAACTCTTCATCCATGGACTCTGATGAATCAACTTCATCCCTTATTTCTTCTCCTCTTTCCCTTGCCAATCGTCGGATGTCTGTCCTTAACTTTCCTATGGCATCCTCAAGTGGTATCTTCCGAACAGTCTCGTGGTTATCTGGCGATGACTGTCGAACCTTCTTTTCAGGAGTTTCCCTTGGAGCTGCAGTACTTTCTTCAGATCCGGTCTCTTTAATAAGACTTTTCTTCTCGGAATATTGTGTGGGTATCGGTTCAACAATAATAGGTCGCCACAACATCCTTCTTGTAGTAGAAGGCTTAGGACCAGATGGTCTGTTGGGAGTACATAGGTAGGTGGTGTCCTCCCTAATATGATGACCCGATACAACAACAGGCAGACTCTTCTCATTAGCTCGCACCTTCTTCCTCGGCCTTCTGCGTAGCGTAATGGGCTCTACTCGTGCTCCGAGGCGGGATTTAATTGGCACTCGTCCCATTCTTCTCAGAATTTTTGACACGGGACATCCCTCTTTTCTAGCCAGTTTCTCCACTACCGCTCGAAATCAGGTAAGCGGCGTAGTCTTGATTTTCTTCCTCTTGCTATCACTGTAATATGCAGGTCGGGGTAACGCAGCAGTGATTTTCCTGGCATCTTCCTCATTAGATGCATCAGAGAGAGGGTGAAATCTACTTCCTTCCAACAGCGGTGAGTACTCAGGCAGTTCTTCTTCTTTCTCTGGAATCTCTTCAAGGAAGGTGGCTTCAGCAGCCCTGGCCTTTTTGGTCTTAGCAATTTTTCTGTTTTTATTCCTCTTTTGTGTCCAGGTTAAGGGTCTAAACTTTGAACTGGACCCTATCTCGAAAACAGACGGTATTGTAGCTAAGTCTGAACCCTCCATGATAACAGGCTCATCACATACTTGTACTTCCTTCCCCTTCAGTTTGGCGGGAGCCGGGGTAGGTGCAGTGATGACTAGACCAGTGGGGGTAGAGATGACAGTCCTGGCGGTAGCAGCTAATCTCCTGTGAACAGCAGTGTTCCTTTCAACTGGGACCCTCTGCAAGGGAGGTAATTCTTGAGTTGATTTCAGGCTAAACTCAATCACGGGTTCCTCAGTTTCAGGTACTTTGTTCATCAGTGCAAACAGAGTAACGTCAGTAAACTTAATGTCTGTATTGTTGAACCCTTGTCTGAAGTGAATGATTCCATTGTCAGGCAGTTCATCCTTGTATACAGCCAAGTCTAATCCGTTGGTGAAGGAGAAAATCAACTTCGGGGCAGACATTTTCTACAGGGTAAGTTCTGATTGTCAGTCCAGGATCATGTTTCCTTTTGTCAGGATGAAAAGAAAGGAATTAAAAGAGTTCGAACACATTTCCATTTATCTTTTTGTTTTATTCATGCATTTGCAATTTTAAAAGAGTTTGGTTATTGAGAGGTTATTGATTAGAAGGTTTACTCGTTAAAAATGAAACAATTAAAAGAGGAAGATTAGAATTAGAAAGAGTAAGGAATCCAATCCAGAATTGGAAAGGGAGAGAAAGTCTCATAAGAATTCTCAACTCGAAGGACCGCTCCTAAGCTAACACCGATTGGGGGGTCCACCCCACCTCTTTGGAGAGGTAACAAGAAGAAGGATTCCAGAACCTCTCTGTTTAGAGGTGTCTAAACAACGGCTCTGAAATCCAGGAGGAGTTGGCTATACATGTTCAAGGTAGAAATGAACGTGGTATGCAAATGGAAAGAATTGTAGTTTGATCCACTAGGGGTATGGAATCACTACCAATTTATGAAAGCAAAACCATCTGATCAAAATGGAGAGAGAAACTAGTCCCCAGCGGAGTCGCCAGAAATTGTGCGGCTTATTTTTTTAGGTTATGTGTTTTGAAAGGGGGTCGCCTACAGAAATTGTCTGCAAATTTTTTAGATTTTAAATTTAATTTAAATATATATACATAATTTGGAAAGAAGCTTTTGATTTTTAAAAATAATTTTTTAATGTCGAAGATTTTAAAGATATGAAATCAGACTGATCTCACATCCCAAATAGTTCATATAAATGAGCACCACATCACAAACTGTGTATCTATCCCTAAGAATAGACACACTGCTGGATGATGGGGCTCGATTAAATAAACTAGAAGATTTGTGACATCCGTTTGGTCTGCAAATCAATTTTATAAGCCGATAAGTTCCCTTGCTTAATATAAAGAAATTAAGCAGGGTTTATATTACCTGGGTTCTTAAAGTTCCCTATAAGGGCAAACCCCTATAGTTAATTACATCTTAAATATCCGAAGACACTCAAGAAAACTCTCAATAATGATCAGTTTTTTTGCTCTCAAGAATTTCAAAGTTTAAGTTTTTCAAAGGATTGAAGTTTTGGAAATTTCAAAAGGGATTAGCTCAAATTTGGAACAGTTACTTTAGGAGTCGAAAGGAAGAGAAGTAGGGGATGCCACGGACCTGAAGTGAACTTCGGTGACTTCCCGACTATCCTATTGTTTGGCTTCAATTTAAGAGTATATTTAATGTTTCAATCCTGCCAAATTTAATCTATTAGGACTCATATTTGTATGACATAATCACACAAATAGCCTCGAAAATGTGAGGGTTAATTTCGTACCAAATGACTACCTCGGAGTCCTAAGACCAGTTAGGGCTTAATTTACATGACATGATTATGCGAATGCCTAACGAAGAGTTGAGGATTTATGTTGCACTAGGAAAACTACCTCAAAATCCTATGGCTTTGTTATTTAATTCTAAGAAAGGTCTTGCTGAAGTAGATTCAAGTTTTGCTGACGATGATGGTCATGCTGCCCACTATGCTTCAAGCTCCTTGTTGTTGCAGAGGTTTAGTTTTAGAAAGTGACAATCATGAGATGAGAGAAGTATTTTGGTTTAGAGAAATCTTAAAGTCCAAGTATTTTTAATGTTTTAATTAAAAAAAATCTTAAAGTTGGTTAAACATAACCGATTAAGATCCTTCGGTTCCGTCATCCCGACACCGTTATTTTCATCGGATTCACTTAGTCCAGATAAATTTGCTAAACTCAACTGAATGAGTTCCACACTTTCATTTAGACTGTGATAAATCTCGTTAGTAACATGTGGGTTACATCATCCGAGGTATTCCCGATCATCTAACGAGACGTTTTAATTTTAGTTATAATTGCAATTTTGTTGTTCTGTTTGTGATTAAATTTTGAATTGTTTTATATTTTGAAATGTTGTGGCGGTGAATTTTTATCTTTTTGTGACTTTTAATTTAGTTTTGGTTTCAATTTTGTGGCTATCCTAAAGGTTTTAGTTTTCATGCAGGGTGACATTCTTGTTTAACATGCAAGTTTTGCAAGGAAAGAAAATAAAATACAACACAGGTAAATAAAAAAAAAACGTACCTGGCAGGGTCTTCACATCATTCCAAGCTGCACTTAAAACACATGTCAGAGCATTTATATATTTGTAAGAAAACACCTAGGGAAAGTTAAGGGAAGGTTCTGGTTGTCTACCAAAATCTTAATCCTATTGCTAGTCAATTCCTATGACGTCTAGGTTCTTCTGTGTTTTGTTAAGGATGATTTTCTTCATCAAAGAGCAATGAAGTTTCACTATTCTTTTAAAACATCCCATTAAGTTAGAGAAGTGCTCGGAATTGAATTCTGAAAATCTTCTTAAACATCTTAGGGTTACTTTAAGCTCAGTTAATTTCATTGTGGTGACGAATAAATCACCCGGGTTACTCTTGCTCAGTGAATCGGGATATTTGATTATCCTATAAGTGAAGTGACATTTCATTTGATATTTTATTTAGGAGTTATAATAATGAAAGTCCTTAAGGGGCAAATTGGTTTTTAAAGGAACTTAACCACCCTTAATTAAAATTGAATTGCTGACTTAAGATAATTTAATTTTAAAATTCAACTTAGTTTTTTCTAAGTGTCTTAAGTTACTTAGATTGAAAGAGATATTTCAGTTGTTTAATTTCATTAAGTTTTGATGATTTTAATTTTTTGAATTAATCACATTAATTTAAGTTAATTTTAGTTATTAATTTAATTTTCACATTTCAATTAGAGGTTATTTTGAGATCATTTAATGTTTTGCATTTTGTTTTAGATTTGTTATTAAAATGATTCTAGATTAGTTTCAAATATTTCAAGTTTCTTTTAATTTGATTATTAAATGATTTAATGTTTTAAATTTTAATTAATTACTAAATTATTTTAAAGTTTTAAATTTTAATTGATTATTTAAGTTGTTTAATGTTTTAAATTTTAATTAATTATGGATTATTTATTATTTAATTAATAATTTCAATTATAATTATTAAGATTTGAATGTTATTGTATTAATTCAATTAGGGATTTTAGGTCAAAGAATTAATATCTTCTTAAATTGTATCCCTAATTTTAATAATTCAAAATTTTAATTAATCTTCCAAAATTTAAATGATTTAATTAATTAATGTTCTATCTTGGTATTTTTAAGGTGATTAATGGGTTTCTACCCTTTTATTCCCTATGTTTCAATCATCCAAGGGAAGATTAAAATCAAATATTTTACCCTCCCCCTTCATTAGGCCTAAAATATTAATTAAGGTTAAAATTCTTAATTACCTTTATGCCCTCTTAAGCCTATTCACTTCATAATTCACTAAATTGAGCTCAAATGAATTTGAAATTTTTATGTCACTTCACTCACATTTCAATCAAGACATTAGAGGAGAAAATGTGATTTTTCTATTTTAAATTTAATTTATATAATTATTTTTGTGGAAAATATGGATTTTCAATGAAAATTCAAAAACATGACCAAGGTAAGTTTTCTATCCTTAGGAATATTATGGAATATTCCTACCTACCAGAGGACCACTTGGACCAATTTTGGTACTTTTTTGAATTATATTTTATTTATTATAATTATTTCAAATTTTAGGGTATTAAATAAATTTAAAATAATTTTAAAGTTAAAAAATGGTTTTTATATTTTTATTAAATCTCTCTGACCTCAAGAAGTTCAGAGAAATAAATTTTATATTTTTTTTGATTTTTTTTATTTATTAGAATTATTTTAATGAGAAAGTTTGAAAATTCATTTTTTTAACGTTAAAAATTACATTAAGCCTTTAAACTTCAATATTTTAACTTAGAGACTTGGGAAAAATATTTGGTTTGTTCCTAAATGATTAGGGAGCAAAATATAACATTTTTATGACTTTTAATATTTTTGTGATTTTTATTATTTTTTAATTATTAAAATATTAGAAATAGATAAAAAATGAAATTTTTAATAAAAATCCAATTTTAATTTTCATAGACTCCTCTGGTATCAGAGAGGTCCCAAAACTAATTTGGTGAATTTTTTAAATGTATTTTGGGTTTTATGAATTTTTAAGGTTTAAAAATAGCCATGTGATTTAATTAATCCATTTAATGGGTTAAACCATTTCCAATTGATTCGAAATTTTTATGTGGGACTCCTCTGACCATAAAGATCAGTGGAGAATTGTTTTTAAGTGGGTTTTGATGTGTGGTCAATCCTAATTAATTAAAATTCAATTTTGGGTGTTTAAGCCAATTAGTAGTATTTTAAGGGAATTAAGCCAAACCATAATTTTCCTATGGTCCTCTGGTCCTAGGATACTTCCCCTAATTTTCCTAGAATTTTCCAAGCAACATGCTAATTATTGGAATTAAAATGAAAAAACAGACATATAAATTTAGAAAATCAATATCTTGCCACAGAGATGGCCTCTGGCCTTGGAAAATTCAGGGAATGTTTCCAAGAACAGAGGCTACAAAAGTCCTATGTCTTATGCCATGGTGAATTGTATGCATGAGTGGAGAATTAAAATACTACAAACAGTATTAAATTAATTAAAAATAAAATACTCAACAAAATAGATCAATTCTTTTTCCACATTATTCTCCTCTGTTCATTGAGCAAGAGATTATTTTTATCTAATTTTTCTGATTTTTCTATGCAAAGATATCAATTTTCAAAGTTTCTAGTATTTAATTAATTCAAAATTACCCTATTTATCTACTTATCCATGTGGCGCCTCATCATCCTCGGCAGCTCCGAAGCTACAAGCGTCGCTCTGTCATTTGACGCCGCCATCTAACTAGGATGTCACGCTGCCCGCGGTCTTGTTCCATCTCCTCGTTCGGCTCGATCTGGACTATCCATCCGATACACGTGCGATCCGACGGCTGCTGGTCATCGTCTCCGTCTGGTGTGTCCCGAGAGCCATCCACACTAAAACCCTAAGGTCTCTCTCATTTCTCCACCAAATCTAATGTTCTTGTGCTCGATGGATTTGTATTGACAAGACAAACACATCCATACGGCTAAAATGCTATGAAATCAAGCCAAACGAAATAGAGAATTGCTGGAAGCTCGGGAGGGAGGAGAGGTCAATAACTTTGCTCTGAGAAGTGAAGCTTCAGTCAGAGAGTTGTGGAACCTTCGATTGAGCCTAAGAAAGCTCCAGATGAAGTCTATGGCTCTGGGGAATTGCCTAGGTATGACTTCGACCAGGGCCGATTTAAGACTTTGATGGCTGGAGAGATTGGGTGGTCTGGAGAGGGGGCTTTCACTGGGGAACTCCTTCTCTACCTCTGGTGAAGGTGTGAGAGGAGTTAATTTGACTTCTCTAGAGATTTGAGGATTGTCCTATTCTGGCCTGAGAATTGAGCTCCAAATTAAGCTCAATCAGTGGGAATTAGGACAGGAGGACAGTGTCGCTCTTCTTCTCTAGGCTGGGAGAAGGTCTGGGAGCAATTTGGGGAAGTTTGGTGGAAGAAATTTTAGCACCTTTGGCGAGGCCGAAAGGTGGGGATTTTATAGCCATGGCCAGAGAAGGGAGCTCAAGGCTAGGCAATGAGTTGTTTAGGCCACTTAGGGTGAGGGCTAAGTAGCCAAGTTAGCTGGGGAAAGGTTTGCCCACTACCAAGGTTTAATTTTGAATTTTCAAGGACAAAGAAATGATCGGGCATGGCTGTTCCTGCGGCTGGGGTGGCTGGCAAGGACAGTCAGGCGGCTGGGCAGGCTGAGGGGTAGTGGAGGAGGAGTTTAGCTCAATTAATTGAGGCAGGGAGTTTGCTTAAGGAGAGTTTAAAGATGGGACATGGCCTTAGCCATGTGGCTTAGTCCATTGGTCCAAAGTGGTGAACCCTTGGTCCATGGCTCATGGGGCATGGGTTAGGTCAGGTCAAACTCAGCCTAGGAGGCCTAGGGTCAGCAGCCAAGAAGTTAGTTTGGTCAAATTTGGATTGGTTTGGTTCAATTTGGTTCATGTGTACACATGGGTTCACTTGGGTATGAGTTAGGCTAGCTTTAGTTTTGGCAAGAATTGGATCCGATTGCTTGATCACCATTGTGTAAATGATTGTAATGAAGATTTTTCATGAAGACATGAAGTGGATTTGAGTTCATTTGGGGTTTCAATTTGGAGGATTTTGGGGTCTTGGTCAATTTTGGTCACCATGGGTTAGGTTGGGTTTAGGTTTTGCTAGAGTTTGGTTCAAGGCCAATTGATGGTTCGAAATGTTTTAAATGATTGTTAGGAAGGGTTTAGGATAGAAATTGGGTGGAAATTTAGGGTTTAGGGGATTCAATTTGGAGGTTTAGGGGTAGGTGACAACTTTAGGGCAAGTTTGGGGGTTTTGATTTCAAATGAATTTTGAGTTGGGGTTGGGTTCAAATTGAGAGCCAATTGATGTTGTGTTTGTTGTATGGATGTATTAGGGAGAGTTTAGAGTTAATTTGGGGGGAATTTGAGTTGGATTGAGTTGCATTTGGGTAGGTTTGGGTCATAGGTTAAAATTGGGGTTTGGGTTTCAAGTTGAAATTGGATTCAAATGTGAGTCAAGTTGGGCTTAATTTTTGTTTAAATTGGTATTGGAGATGTTAAATTGAAGTTTATGATTGAGTTTGAGCAAAATTGAGGCCAATTGAGTTGACTTAGTTTGACATTGGGTCCATATGGGTTAAAGATGGGTCAAATTGGGGATTTTCGTAAAAGTGGATTAAATTGGCAAAATTGGCTTATGATGTAGTTAAACAAAATGAAATTGGGAATATTTAGGATTTTCTGGAATTTTTTGGTAATTTTTTTAATTTTTGGAATTTTGGGTCAAAAGGGGTATTTAGGGTATTTGGAGGTTATTTGGAGGGTATTGGGGTATTTAGGTGGATTTAAAAGGTAGGAACTATTTTGAAATGAATTTTAGGATTTTTAGGAATTTTGGGTAATTTTTGGGAATTTTTGGATTATTTTGGTGGTTGTGGGGGCCATTTGGTAGTTTTGGATAAGCTTAGGGGACTCAATGTCAAAACAAGAAATTTTGGCAACATGAATGGAGTCTCAAATAAGGAAGAATGAGATAATTTTAGTGGATTCAAGATTGAATAAAAATTTATTTGGAATGGAATTAGGGTTTTGAAGCATGAGCCATGGACTTAGCTAAGTCCAACCACTTTAGGATCAAGTGTAGCCAAATGGTAACCACTTTATGATCCTTCACATATTGACCTTAGCCATCTTAATCAAAGAATAGTGGCTTGGGTTCAACCATGTGAGTTTCATAAGGGTAGAAAGTCAAGGGTTCAAGGTTTAGGTTAAGTGGCTTAGGGGTGTGTGTGTGTGTGCAAGAGAAGCTCAAGTCACCCAAGCTCACCCAGGGTAGCCCTAAGGCTTGGACATCCTATAGGAATTCACTATTGGTAGCCCATATGGGGTTTTAACCCTCCAAGGTGATTTAGAGGTTTACAACCATCCAAGTGGGGTCCTAAGAGGAGTCAAGAGGTGGCTAAATTGCTAAAGGGTGGGTCTAATTCTAGTCCTCTATGATAGTCAAGGAAAAGTCCTATCACTAGATCCTATACACTAAGAGGAAAGAAAAGACCTCACCAAAATCGAGGTCAACATATATATATATATATATATATATATATATATATATATATATATATATATATATATATATATATATATATATATATATATATATATATATATATATATATTGATTATCGTTAATTATGTATCAAAATGGAATGAGGCAATAGCTTTACCTAGGTGTGATGCTTAAAGTATTTTGATGTTCTTAATGAAAAATATTTTCACAACATATGGACATATGTAATTCCTAGAGTAATCATCACTGATGGATGATCCCATTGTAAGAATAATCTGATTTAGAGATTGGTGGAAAAATATAACATTATGCATGGAATCTCTACAACTTATCATCCCCAAACTAATGGTCTAGCAGAGTTATCTAATCGTGAAATTAAACGAATTATGGAGAAAGTCATTAATCCTAAAAAATTGGATTGGTCTGCTAGATTAGATACTGCTTTACGGGCATACAAAACTGATTATAAAACTCTTATAGGAATGTCCTCTTACAGATTAATCTTTGGAAAATCCTGTCACTTGTAAGTTAAATTAGAATATAAAGCATATTGGGTGATAAAGAAACTGGATTTTAATTTTAAATATGCAGATGAGAAGAGACTGTTGCAATTGAATGAATTGAAAGAAATCAGAAATTAATCATATGATAATGATAGAATATATAAGGAAAGAAGAAAAATATGGCATGATCAAAAGATTGTCAAAAAGGAATTTGAACCAGGACAAAAAGTTTTATTATACAATACAAAATTGAATTTCTTGGGAAACTAAAATCTAGATGGACAAGACCTTTCATTTTCGTAAAAGCATATCAGTTTGGAGCTGTGATTATCGAAGACCCTAAATCTGGAAGAATATTCAAAGTTAATGGCCAGAGATTAAAAAATATTTTGAAGGCAATAGACCTAATTTTAAAGAGGTTTTAATGTTGGATCAACCTGAATAACTGAGTTATGTCGGGCTGACGACGTTAAACCAAGCGCTTTGTGGGAGGTAACCCACAGTTATTGAGTGTGTGCTTTTTTTATATGTTTTCTATGTTTGTTTGTTACTTAATTAAGTCTTATTCTTCCTTAATTATCATTAATAATATTTATGAAATGAATCGAATCGAAATTTGGAAAATATTTGAATGAAGTGAAGCTTGGCTAATTTGAACTAGCGTAGAACGACGCCGCTATCAGGGCACGACAGCGCCGCTCTTCAGAAAATTGTTTCACTTCTTTAAAATCTGAGTTTTGGTAATTCTATGAGGTACATCCTCCATTAGAACTACCAAAAACCACCCCTAGACGCTGGAAATTTGAACCGACCTTTACGAATGCAAGAATTTATGAATTTATATTAAAATATTTATAATAATTTTTGTAAATATCACGAGTTTCAAATGCAAGTATACGTATTGTTTCAAGTAATACAGGGCTCTATTAGAGTCCTGGTTATCGATCCCACAGGGAAGATTAAGTTAAATTTAATTTAAGAAATATATTAGATTTTCAAATTAAAAGTAATTATTATTTTTATTTCTTTTCAAAATTTAGATTTTTAAGTTTAATTAAATTTCTACTAAATGCAAATAAGCAACAATAAAGTATAATGTTAATGCAAGTATAAGTAAAACAACTTTCTCTTTTTCAACTAATCCAAGATTTTTCAGAATAATTATAATTCTTTGAGAACTTTAATTTATGGTATTGCACCAAATAGAAGCATTCATATTCTTTACTTTTGCTCGATAGTATAAAGAACATTGGCTAATCTATAGATCAGTTTAGAATTTATTATTTGTAGAATTGATTAAACTAGGCTCACACTTCTAGATGTCTAAGGGTGGCTATGATCGGCCGTACTAGTGAACCGTTCCCTTTCTATAAGCCAAATTATTAGAATTTAGTCTATCACTCTAAAAACTAATCAATTCTACGCCCAATAATAAATATCTCCCTATTTATTTGCACTTCACCTTAAATAACCCGCTCAAGGCCTTCGATACCCAAGGATTCATGTGATATCTACTAGTTGAGAACTCATCTCCGGATAGTTCTCAGAATTCTTTAACTGGTTTTAACAATTTAAATGGCTAGTTTAAAAAGTAAATTAAGATTAGTTATTAATATCATCGCAATAAATAAAAAACTTTTAAGTTAAGTTCTCTAACGAAATTAAATTACCTTATTATCTCTTCATAGTTGAAAGGAGAATAAAAACTACCTACTCAGAAAACATTGAACTAACACAACAAAATATATTTATAAAACTTTGAACCAAGTTACAAATACTTATTTGAAATGTTCCTTCAAGTGATCCTACTGACGCCAATGCAAGGTACAAGACTTCAACAGCAACAACACTTGTAAACTCTCACTCACTACTCAAAGAATTGAGTAATAACACTCAAAATAACTAAAATAGACTCGCTAAATACATAAGAAGAAAATATGGTGGCTCTCTAAATCTATCTCAGGATGCTAGAGATCTAGGGGGGCACTTTTCTCTGTAGAATTGACTCCTATTTATAGAGCTTCAAAAATGACGAGGGGTTGCTTAAGGAACCTCTTCAAAATTCATCCAAATATAATGTATCTTCTAGAAAGAAACTATGGCGCCTACTCACCGGAATCTGGCGCCTACGCACCGGAATCTGGCGCCTACGCGCCAGACTCCATGACCAAGTCTTCGCACCCCTTCACTTTGGATCACACGTCTTCATGATTAAAACTGTTTTCCTGTGTCCAGATGCATTGTATCACATGTCCTATGCATTAGGAGTAACTTCCAGTCTTCTAGAAGTTCTGATAAGTGCTTAAAACCGTCAAAATAACAGCCCAAAGTTGTCAAAAACTCTTTACTGCTTTAGTATCGAACTAGCGCTTGGATTTTTAAACTTTCGGCAACTTTGGTTTTTAGCTCTATTTTTGCTCTTTTTTACTCCTTTTTCTTTCTTGAACTATTTTATAATCGCCTATATAAGAAAACAAAAAAATATCTTTCATTAAAGCATAATATCCTTAAGAATTGAATCATAAATAAGGCATAAAAATATGTATTTTTAAAGTGGATCAAATTCCCCAAACTTAAACGTTATTTGTCCTCAAGTAACCCTTTTTATTATATAAAATGTATAACATCTGGAAAGAAGTTTAAATATTTAATATTCCTTGTAATTTTTGGCTTTATAAAAGCTTTAGCAAATCATTAACCGAATTTCACTAATTAAGGTTAATTTTAAGAATTTAAAGAATACTTAACTACCAGATCATAAGATTTTAAAATTTTCATTTATTTCAAGAATAATTGTAATTTATCATTTTAAGTTCACATAGATAATTTACAAGAAAAAAGACTTTCATGAAAACTTTTATAGTAAAGATGCATGTACATAAAAATTAAGTTAAAAATGTAATTAGTTTTCTTCATATAAGATAATTCAAGTGAAGCTAATTTTTTATTAGGCTTTCCTCAAGCTTCTCCTCAAATTTCTTCTTTTTGCTCTTTTCTTTTTTTTTTCTTCTTCCTTTTTTTAAGGATATTTTTCAATCCTCCATTTTCTTTTATATTTGTGAGGATTACTATATCTGGATAGCCTGTTAATGATTTTGAACTTCACTATCCTTAACTTATATTTAAAAACTTATACATTTTTACTTAATAAATATGACATAAGTATTTTTTTAAAATTATTTCAATCATTTCTTTTTTAAGTAATAATCTTGATTCCTTTGTATTTCAAAAATACAATTCTCTTTACTAAAAATAGAAAAAATTTTAATCTTATTATTCTTTAAGTTAAATAATTATATTTTTAAAATCAATCAAAATTATTGAGATTTTAGTTAAGTTTACTAAATTATGTATAAATTCAAAAATTTAAGTAATCTTAAATAGATTTTTTATTCCTTGTGTTATGTTAATTTTTTTTTTAAAAATATTAGTACATTGAGAACAAGTAATATTTAATATTGAAAATGTTTTCCCTTCCCCCAATCTTCAGCTTTAGAATAAAAATGAATCATAAAATTTTCTAAAGCACGAGAGAAAGAATAAAACAGAAATTTATCTAGGTACAATGATAATGTAGTAAGGAAAAACTCATTTCTACTTCTACACATGCTTTAATATGTATATAACCAAAATGATTAAGCATAAATTGAAAAGTTTACAGAGCAGGAGTTAATTTCTTCAATTTTTTCAAATATATATATATTTTTATTATTCTCTTTTTTTTATTTAACACATGCAAAATTACTAACTGATCCACCCAACATATATACTTACAATTATGATATGAAAATTAGCAATGGCGACAAAAACTTTTCTTCGCCAGATATATATGCTTATGATTTTAATATGATAATTATGATTTATAATGTGGATACTATGCAAGTATACATATCGTTTATCAAGTAATATAGGACTTTCTGATTAAGCCGAGATATCGAAGCCACAGGGAAAGTCAAAAATCTTTAAAGAAATAAGAAAAAAATTATCTTTTTACTTTTTTACTTGGCTTTTGAAAGTATGTTTTGATTTTGAAAAGTTTGATAGTTAATTTCACTCTTTAAATTTTCTAATAAAAGTCAAACAAGATATTAAAATGATAATAACTGTAAACACGGTATGAAAAATACTATTAACTAGAATATCTTTTTCTTTCCTTGATAAAGTAGTAATAATTATGAAAGTATTGTTGGGGAAGTATTTAAAATTGTTGTGATAAAAAGAAGCAAATTTATTCTTTACCCTTACTTGGTTTTATAAAGAACATTAGTTAATTTAAAATTTTATCATTTTAAACATGGTTAGGCAGGGAAGATACCAGCTCTCACTCTAGAGTTCCCTCATTTCCCTCCACCTGGGGGCTAACTTCTCATAACAAAATTTAAAACTTCAAACCAAATTAGGGGCTTTTAGCCTGTCACACTAAAAAATCCTTTAATTTTACACCCTTTAAAACATCCTCTAATATATTGCATTCAATTATATGAACTACAATTTTCACCCACATAATTGCATGTGATTCTTACTAACTTTTATGAGACAATACCGCATTAGATCTTACATAATCTCACCACAAATTTTACATCTAAAAAGGCCAAATTAAGAAGTAAATAAAGTTTATAGAATCAATCTTCACAATTTATCACGAATTACTTACTTGTTCATTTAAGAAAGAAAAAGATAAACTAAACTACTCAGAATTTATTGAGAAAATACAAAAACACATTGATTTAAAAATAAAAACCATAAGAAAAACAACAAACACAACAAGTATTAATTAAAAACTAAATGTAAGAAAAAAGTAAACACTTATCTGAAAATCCTCTCCACAAGACTCAGGAAGTTCCTCTAAAACTTTCACTCTTCACTAAACTACTCCTCAGAGCAGGTCTCCCAACTCCGTTGAATCAGAAACAGACTTCGGACTTCAATAAAAACTAAACTAAAGGAAGAAAAGAAGTGGGAAGAGAAGGCTTCAATCCTATCCTTTTCTCTTTTCTACTCTCTACTCCTACTCCTAATGAAAACTCTTATAAAATACAATAAAACTCTATAAAAACTATCTTCAAAATGCAATGGAAGAGACCCTAATCTTTTCTAAGACTATCTTTAAAAATTAAACCAAAAGGTGCCCTGGTGTCTCTTCAAAAAGTGTCTGGATTCGATGTATCCACCAAAGAATGCTCCCCTTCATTCAAACTTGTCGCCCAAAGGAAGTTATGCAAGTTACCACCAAGAGTTGCATCCCATTCCCTATGGAAATGGCACCAAATTCAAGTTAATCTCGATTTTGAACTATGGCGGCGCTTAGCCGCTAGTTCTGAAATTTTCATTTTTCATTTTTTTGCTCCAAATTTGATCTAATTTTGCTTCTTTCATCATAATCACTCATTTTCATCATACCTGCAAGAAAAGCACAAAATACCTTCCATTAAAGTGCAATATCATAAAAAATAGGTATAAAAATTTGCATAAAAAATATTATATATTTTAGGTGTATCAAAATCCCCCAAACTTAAATTTCTACTTATCCTTAAGTGACAATTAATCTCATAGAAAAATTTTAACATGCAAATTATGTAATGAGATTCTTAAGAAGATAGAAAAATTTTGTTCAAGAAATGGAATAGTCCAATTTAGAAAAAATTTCCGTAATTAAGTCCAACTTAAAGTTTAGAAAGTTCTTAAGGAAAGAAAAATGATAAATATAAGTCTTTATCTAATTCAGAAATATTTGTAGATTCTTCAAAATATAGGATTCAAACATCTCATTTTTCTCACTTAAAAATCTTGATTTGAAAATAATTTTACTTACTATATTATAACCTTAAGCTTTAGATTTTCTCTGAACTTATATGTTAAACTTTAGGTATGGAACCAATTTTTGATTAGGCCCTTAAATCCTCAAGCTTCTCCTCCCTTTTTACATATTATTTTTCACTCTTTATTTTTCTTTTTCTTTTCTTTTTCTTTTTCTTTTTCTGTTTTTCTTTTTCTTTTTTTTTTCTTTTTCTTTTTTTTTCTTTTTCTAAGGCAAAGATTATTATATCTGGATAGGTCTTTAATGATTTTGAATTCCACCCTTCCATTTAAAATAAAGGTCAGATATACATCTTTCACTTAAAAATCATAATAATAGTATTTGAAAATTATTCCTCAATAAAATAAATTTAAGCTTTGAAGGATAAAAGTCAAATCTTCTATTTATCCAAAAATATAAAATCTCATACTAAAGATAGATAGCTATATTTAACATCTCTTCACTAAGAAAATTTTAACTTTAAGTTTTTCATGATTACTATAAATTTTCAACTAAATTCTTTTATTCATTTCTCTATTCAAAATTTTTATTCCCCTAATTTAACTTCATATACATAATTGTTCTCAATCAAGATATAAGATTTATTTTAAGTATTCTTGAGAAAAAAATAAAATTTTAGGTTTTTTTAAAAAAAAATTTTAAATTCCCCCCAAAACTTTAATTTTTAGTTAAGATAAAACATTTAAGCATAAGAAATGATACATAGGTGAGAATTAAAGACTAACATAACATACTTGTAGGAATTTAAAAATCCTAAATATGTAAGTATAACAATTTAAACAGGAGTAAAATGAAATCAAATTCAATTTTTCAAAAAAATTTCTTTTTATAACAAGAAAAGTAAAAATTTCAAAAGACTTCTATAGTAGTGGAGGTTTTCAAAGCAAATACACACCAACTGAAATCACACTGATACTAGATAGCAAATGGTAGTGATAGATTTTTTTAAAGTTTTTAAGCATGCAGTTTCCTAAATAGTAGTTTATATAGTGTTCTCTAATCTCCTAACAGTTTTTGAATTAAAGTACACCCTAAAAAAACTCCAGTACAACATACACATTAAAACATTTACTACCACACACACTATACTCAAAGCAACATATAAAACAACAATCCAACAACAATACATCTGAATATGCATAATAGATAAATAGTACAACTACAATCTACATACTATCAGAGTTCACATCACAACACAATCATCAAACAAAATACTAGACAAAGTACACAATAATACAACACAACAACACAACAACTAAAACAAACAACATACATCTACTCTTCATCCTCATCATCATCATCATCCTTCTTGTTCAAATCCCTGGATGGCACATAATGTATGTAGAATGGATGAGGGGACATCTCAGCACTCTGATCACCTCTAATCAGTCTATCCAAATAATGCTGATAATTCTCCTCATACTCATCATGTTTTACAATATATCTCTCCACATTATCCATCTTACCATCCATTTCTTTCATATGCTCTCGATTAAGACTCACCTTCTTCAAATTTTTTCTTAATAAACAAGTCTGTGAATCAGTAGATGATGAAGCACGTAAAGTAGTAGCATGAGAAGTAGATGCAGCAGAAGTAGAAGCAGAAGCAGCCCTACCAAATTCTCCACTTCAGCCAAATTCTGAATGTACAGTGTAAGCTCCAACGTTTACACTGGTGATAGGTCTCAATAGTTGAAGTACCTCTTCCCAGGATTCAAATTTCACTTCAGACTGTTCACATAATGAATTAGTCATGGAAGAAAATCCCATACCTGCAGTAGTGGTAGATCTGGCACAATTCATAATATAATCATAAATGATTGCTCCAATATCTATAGGCTTCCCTAGCTGAATGCAATGGTTCAAAACAGCTCTTTGCCTCGTCACTTCACTAGTATGATCTGAAGGCAACATTTTAGAAGAGATAAAATAATGCCATGCCTTAGAAGTGTCATTTAATTTAGAAGCAGGAAAATTTACTCTTCTATCATTTGTTCTTTTCCATAATCCTCTTCCATCAGTCAAAAATTCTATTATCTCATCTAACTCTCCCTCTGTAGGATGAAAATTAGAATAAAAACAAAACATAGTCAGAGGCAGTTGATAAATAGTGTTAATTAACCCAGAAGAAAAGTCCACATCTTGCCCTTTAACCATCACCAAATTCTCTTCTGATGCAGGAAAATTCGCTAGGATTCTCTAACAACAGAAACAACAGCAACAACAGAGAAGCAACAGTAGTTCTCCCAAATCCTCCTAGCAATCACATCTTCAATTACTTCTCCTGGCTTACTGAACGCTCTCTCAGGAATCAATTTATGTGACTGCAATGCATCGATGTATCGTTCCTCAGCCCTCGCACTAACAAATTCGTCGGAATCAAACTTCGTATTTTCTCTCGCGTGCTTTGACTTTGGAGCCATCTCTAAAAATTCACGAAAAATTTACCATAAATTCCAAAATCAAACTAAACTTGCTAAATTATCTTCCAAAAGATGTTTCCACTAAATCAAAGCAATTTCTTAAGTTTTTTCTCAAATTTTCAACATGAATAGTGATTTTAAGATTTTCCAAAATGTACTCAAAAGACATAGTGAAAATAAAAAAAATTTTACTTAGAAGTAGTGCTCTTACCTCAAGGAATCTAATTTGCAAATTTTTGTTGAGATAGGCTCTTAAATGGTCCAAATCAAGGATGCCCTAAACTCTCTCTTGCATGAAAACGATGGGTTGAAGATGAACAAGGGAGTTAAAATGGCGATTCACGGCTTTTTAACTGTTGGGAACAAATTTTCGCGAACTGGAGCCTAAGTCCGAACCCTTCGGCACTTAGCAGCGAAATCTGGTGCTTAGGCGCCGGTACCCTAGCGCTTAGCCACCAATACCCAGATTTTCACAAGTAAGGTATATGCTTTAAACCACTTCATTAATCCCCTTTAATCTCTTCAAAATAATTATCTCTTCCCCATAAATCTTCCAATATTCCAATTCAAATGTTTTGATATTCATCGATTCCAAACAAATTTCACACAAACACAAACTTATATTCATTAAAAATAACATAGCTCTTAATACAATCCTAGAATTTCTATCCACATACATTGAATGAAATTCTCTAGATACAAGAGACTTAATCTCAAACTGATAAGTTTACATCTCTAGGATGTAACTATCACATCATAAGGTGTAATTAAAACTCAAACATAAACACTAAACAAACCAAACAAAACACATAAGAACACAAAACATATTAAACAAAACACATAAGAACACAAAACATATAAGAACAAAGCACACTTTATTCCACTCCCCATTAGGCGGATTATATCCAGGACCACTATTATTCTCATTTGACCCTTCTAGAATATAAATTTGATAGAACGGGCGATAATTGTTCATTCTTATATCTTCTTCTTCAATCCATTTGCACTTCAAAAACATCACCTTATCCGCTTCTTCCACGTATCTTGAATGATTGAATTGCATCTTGAGTTGCCATCCCATGTGCTCCAAATGTAAGTTAGTTTCATTGATCTTTGCTTCCATTGAAGTCACTCGGGCTTCAATTTTTGCAATCATTTCTGCAATCCCTTGAATACTAACAATGAGAAATCCATTGAATAACACTTTAGCACTATCACTAATGAACTTACTCTTGTCAGAATCTTGCTTCTTCTTAATCTCATTCTCCCAGGAAGACATGATGTACTCAAAATACTCTTCTTAAGATTTAGAAATGAAAATAGAACTTGGGGCAAGTGTTTCTCTTAAATCAGGTTCTTTTTATAGACTAGGAAAGTGCTAAAACCACCCCAAGACGTTTTAAAACTCCAAAATAACTTCCAAAACCTCTTCCCCACGATCTAGGCTTCTAGAATCTCATTTTTCACATTTTTTGTAACTCCGGCGCCTAAGCTCCAACTAGGCGGTGCTTAGCCGCCAGTGCTCAATTTAGCACAGGTATGCTAAATGTCCAAATTTTTATTCTGACTCATCTAAGTCATAAAATAATGTCAAATAAACTCTATTTAGGTTAAAAACTCCAAATTACTACCACTAAAAACATGAAAACAAACCAAACAAAGCAAACAAAGCACACAAAACAAACATAAAGCAAAGCACACCGATAATTATGGGTTGCCTCTCACAAAGCGCTTGATTTAACGTCTTCAGCCTTACAAACCCAGAACTCATTCTGAGTGACCCAACATCAGATTCTCATCAGACTTAGATTGCTCGATTGAAAAATATGGTTTAAGTCTATTTCCATTAACTTTAAAAATTTTTCTAGTCTTAGGATCTTGAATATCCACAGCTCCAAAGGAATAAATTTTCAACACAATAAAAGGTCCCATCCACCTGGACTTAAGTTTTCTAGAAAAAATTCTCAATCTGACATTATACAGCAAAACTTTCTGTCCTGGCACAAGATTTTTAGTAATAATCTTTTGATCATGCCATAACTTCATCTTTTCCTTATAAATCTTAACACTTTCATAAGATTCATTCCTTATCTCTTCAAGCTCATTTAATTGCAATAATCTCTTTTCAGTAGTATCTTTCAAATTATAATTGAATTCTTTAATAGCCCAAAATGCTTTATGCTAAATGACAAGCTTTTCGAAAAATCAGCCTATATGGGGACATTCCTATATGGGTTCTTTATGCAGTCCTATAGGCCCACAAAGCATAATCCAGCTTGATTGACCAATCCTTTGTATTTGGATTAACAGTATTTTCCAATATTCTTTTAATTTCATGATTGGATAATTCAACCAAACCACTTGTCTGCGGATGATAAGGAGTAGCAATGCAATGATTAATATGATATTTCTTTGCTAACTTTCCAATAATCGCATTTCTAAAATGACTTCTCCCATCAGTTATGATTACTCTTGGTATTCCAAATCTGTAAAATATATTCTTCATCAAAAATTTTGCAACACTTTGAGCATCACATCGAGGTAAAGCAATAGCTTCAATCCATTTGGAAACATAGTTTACTGCCATCAAAATATAAACATTTCCGAAAGATGGTGTAAATGGTCCGATAAAATCAAATCCCCAAACATCAAATATTTCAACTTCCAACATATAATTAAGGGGCATCTCATTTCTCCTAGAAATATTGCCTACACGCTGACATCTATCACAATTTTTAATATAAGCATTCACATCCTTAAAAATTGTTGGCCAATAAAATCTAGATTGTAAGATTTTATATGCAGTTTTATCATTTCCAAAATATCCCCCATAATTAGAATCATGACATTTTTGAATAATTTCATAAGTCTCTTCCAAAGGTACACATCTTCGAATTATAAGATCCTTTCCTTGTTTACATAAAAATGGGTCATCCCAAAAATACGTCTTAGCATCAAACACAAATTTCTTCTTTTCTGGATATGTCAAACCATAGGGTATAATATCACTAACAGTAAAATTTACTATGTTTGCAAACCACGGAACATACACTCATTAACAGTGAACAATTTTTCATTAGGAAAATGTTCATTAATTTCTTCAACATCATAGAGATGTTTTTCAATTTCAAGCCTGGACAAATGATCAGCAATTTGATTTTCAGAACCATTTCTATTTACTATCTCAAAGTCAAATTCTTACAAAAGAAGAATCTATCTTATCAGTCTCGGTTTTGAATCTTTTTTCTTCATTAAGTATTTGATAGCAGAATGATCAGTATGCACAACAAATTTAGTTCCAATTAAATAGGATCGAAATTTATCAAAGGCAAATACTATAGCTAATAACTCTTTCTAAGTCGTGGTATAATTAATTTGAGCTTCATTAAGAGTTTTACTAGCATAATAAATAACTTTGAAAATCTTATCATATTTCTGACCTAAAACAGCACCAATAGCATAATCACTAGCATCACACATTAATTCAAAAGGTTTTTTCCAATTTGGTGAAATTATTACAGGTGGAGTGATTAATTTTTCTTTTAATGTTTCAAAGGCTTTGAGACAATCATCATTAAAATTAAAAATTGCATCCTTTTCCAGTAAACGGCATAAAGGTTTTGTAATCTTTGAAAAATCTTTGATGTAACGCCTGTAGAGTCCAGCATGTCCTTAAAAACTACTAATTCCCCTTACATTGGTTAGGCAAGGTAAATTAGATATAACTTGAATTTTTGCAGAATCTACATCCAAACCTTTTTCTGAAATCTGATGTCCCAAAACAATTCCTCCTGCTACCATAAATTGGCATTTTTCCCAGTTAAGGACCAAATAAGTTTCTTCACAGGATTTTAGAACCTTAGATAAATGTTCTAAACATGATTCAAACGAAATTCCAAACACTGAAAAAGTCATCCATAAAAACTTCAATCCCTTTTTCAATTAAATCACAAAAAATAACCATCATACATCTCTGAAATGTAGCAGGGGCATTACATAAACCAAAGGGCACTCTTTAAAAGCAAACATACCATAAGGACTGGTAAACATAGTTTTCTCTTGATTCTTAAGAGCAATTTGAATTTGTTGGTAACCAGTATATCCATCCAGAAAATAAAAGTATTTATGCCTAGCCATTCTATCCAACATTTGATCCAGGAATTGGAGTGGAAAGTGATATTCCCTTGTGGCAAGATTTAATTTTCTATAATCAATGCATATTCCCCACCCTGTAACTTGTCTTATTGGTATTATTTCATTCTTTTCATTAACAGTTACAGTCACTCCTCCTTTCTTAGGAACACAGTGAATAGGACTAACCCATGCACTATCTGAAATAGTGTAGAAAATTCTAGCACCCAACCATTTTAAAATTTCTTTCTTAACAACATCTTTCATGATAGGAATTAATCTCCTTTTGGGATCAGCCCACGGTTTGCAATTATCTTCCTTAAGAATTCTATGCATACAAATTGAAGGACTGATTCCTTTAATATTAACAATTGTCCATCCAAAGGCTTTCTTGTACTTCTTCAAAATTTCAAGCAAATTCTCTTCTTCTTTTTCATTTAATTGAGAGGAAATTATAACTGACAAGGTTGAGGATTCACCTAAATAAAGATACTTCAAATTATCAAGAAGCATTTTTAACTCAAGTTCAGGAGGTTTTTTAATTGATGGACCATAAGATTCATCTTTTTCAGTCAAATCCAACAATTCAAAACTTTCACGAACATACTTTAAATCTTCCACTTAAAAATCTTCAGAATCAAGTAACTCCTCCTCATAAGTTGATTTGAAATTACATTCACTTAAATATTTGATAACATCCATCCTATAACATTCATCTTCTTTACCTCTAGCGGGATATTTCATTGATTTTAAAATATTAAATGTAACAGTCTGATCATTAATCCTCATCATTAATTCCCCTTTTTGCACATCTATCATGGCTCAGCCTGTAGCTAGGAAAGGCCTTCCCAAAATTATAGGTATCTCTTTATCTTCCTCCATATCTAACACAATGAAATCAACAAAAAAAATAAATTGATCCACTTTAACCAAAACATCATCTATAACTCCTTTAGGATATGTGATCGAATGATCTGCTAATTGCAGAGTTACAGTAGTTGGGGTTATTTCTCCTAGTCTTAGTCTTTTTAATATTGATAGAGGCATAAGGTTAATTCTTGCACCCAAATCACATAAAGCTTTTCCATAGAATCTATCTCCGATTGCACATGGAATTGTGAAACTACCAGGATCTTTAAGCTTTTCAGGAAGCTTTTCTGAATTATTGCACTGCACTCTTCACTAAGATCAACAGTCTCATTATCTTCAAACTTCATTTTCTAGTTAAGAATATCCTTCATAAATTTCGCATAACTTGGCATTTTTTCTAAGGCTTCAGCAAATGGAATATTAATAGTAAGCTTCTCAAATATCTCTAAGAATTTTGAAAATTGCTTATCCAACTTTTGTTGACGAAGTCTCTGAGGCAATGGAGGTGGTGGTTTTTCTAACTCAACCTTAGGTGGAGAAACAGGTCTTTCCAAACCTTTCGGAGCGTCCTCTTTTGGTTCTTCAATCTCTTCTTTCTCTACTTCAGTTTCTTTTTGAACTCTATCTTCCAATTCTCTTCCACTTCTCAGTTGAATTGCTTTTACTTGTTCTTTATTCTTTTCTCTTGGATTTACTTCAGTATTACTTGGAAGCATTCCTTGGGATCTATTACTTAAGGCATTTGCAATTTGTGCCAATTGATTTTTAATATTTCTAATGGTTGCTCCTTGAATTTGTAATTGATTTCCCATATGTGACACCACTTCTTCAATATACAACTTCTTCTCGTTTAATTATAAAGCATTGTTATAACCTGAAGGATAAGTTAATCTATTATTATTATTATCTTCTTGGTTGTTCCAATTCCCCAATGGGTTTACTTGGTGGTTCCCCCATTGTTGATTAACACCACCCTGATTATTGGTATTCCATTTAAAATTTGGATGATTCTTCCAACCTGGGTTATAATAATTGGAATATGGGTTGTTAGGCTTAATTATAGCATTCATAATTTCTGGTGAAGAACAAAAATCAACCATTTGGCCTAAAGAATTTTCTTCAATCATGGAATGTGGCTGAGAAAAGTTCATCCCAAATTGGTCTATCTTCCTCGAAACAGCAGTAACTTGATTTGCTAACAATGTAAAAGCATCTCTTTCAAAAATATTGGCTACCTTTTTAGGATTTAACCTTTCAGAAGGCCATTGAAAATTATTAGTAGCAATGTCTTCAATTAAAGCATAAGCATCATAAAATGGTTTAGACATTAATGATCCAACAGCAGCAGCATCGATGATTGATCTAAGAGATCCAACTAATCCATTATAAAAAGTTTGAATTATTAACCAATCTGGTATCGAATAATGTGGATATTTCCTGAGGAGATCTTTAAATCTTTCCCATGCTTCATATATTGATTCCCCTTCAAACTGACAAAAAAGAAGTGATTTCATTTCTCAACTTAGCATTCTTAGATGGTGGAAAATATTTAGCAAGGAATTTTTGTGACAGTTCACCCAAAGTTCTAATTGATGCAGCTGCTAACGAATGTAACCATATTTTAGCTTTATCCCTTAATGAGAAAGAAAAAATTCTAAGTCTAATAGCATCTTCCGAAACACCATCATATTTAAAAGTAGCACACAACTCTAGAAAATTAGCAAGATGAAAATTAGGATCTTCAGTTGTTGATCCCCGAAACTGATTATTATACACCATTTGGATAATAGCAGGTTTAAACTCAAAAGAATTAGCAGCTAGAACAGGGATTTGAATACTTCCATGAAGTTCATCCACTGTAAGGTTAACATAATCTCTTAAAGGTTTTAATTCTTGATGGATGCCAACATTTTGATCTTGATGATTTGACATTTCTTGAATATTTTTATCTTTTTCTGTATTTTTAAGTTTTTTTATTTTTCTGATAGTTCTTTCTAATTCAGAATCGTAAAGCACAAGTCCCTCAGAACCTGAACTACGCATACAACAATAAAACAAAATAAAACACAACACACTAACAAAAATAAAGAAAAGTAAAAATTTAAAATTTCTTAATTTTCTTTAAAATGTAATCTTAATTAATTTCTTTCCCCGGCAACGGCGCCAAAAACTTGAACCATCTGATATTTATACTTACAATTATGATATGAAAATGGGCAACAACGACAAAAACTTTTCTCTGCTGGATCTATATGCTTATGATTTTGATATTGAAATTATCATTTATAATGTGGATACTACGCAAGTATATGTAACGTTTATCAAGTAATATAGGACTTTAAGATTAAGCCCCGAGATATCGAACCCACAGGGAAAGTGAAAAATCTTTAAAGAAATAAGAAAATTATCTTTTTACTTTTTTAATTGGCTTTTGAAAAGTATGTTTTGATTTTGAAAAGTTTGATAGTTGATTTCACTCTTTAAATTTTCCTATAAAAGTCAAACAAGAAATTAAAATAGTAATAAATGTAAACACGGTATGAAAAACACTATTAACTAGAATATCTTTTTCTTTCCTTTATAAAGTAGTAATAATTATGAAAGTATTGTTGTGGAAGCATTTAAATTTTTTGTGATAAATAGAAGAAAATGTATTCTTTAGCCTTACTTGGTTCTATAAAGAACATTGGTTAATTTGAAACTTTATCATTTTGAACATGGTTAGGCAGGAAAGATACCAGCTCTCACTCTAGAGTTCCCACATTTCCCTCCACCTAGGGGCTAACTTCTCATAACAAAATTCAAAACTTCAAACCAAATTAGGGGCTTTTAGCCCGTCACACTAAAAAATCCTCTAATTTTACTCCCCTTTAAAACATCTTCCAATATGTAGCATTCAATTATATGAACTACAATTTTCACCCATATAATTGCACGGGATTCTTACAAACTTTTATGAGACAATACCACATTGGATCTTACATAATCTCACCACAAATTTTACATATTAATAGGCCAAACTAAGAAGTAAATAAAGTTTATAGAATCACTCTTCACAACTTTTTCCAACTTTAAACACATACATTCCATAACAATTCTTCATGAATTACTTACTTTTTCATTTAAGAAAGAAAAAGTATAGTAAACTACGCAGAATGCATTGAGAAAATACAAAAACACATTGATTTGAAATTAAAAACCATAAGAAAAACAACAAACATAACAAGTATTAATTAAAAACTAAATGTAAGAACAAAAGTAAACACTTATCTAAAAAACCTCTCCACAAGACTCAGGAAGTTCCTCTAAAACTTTGACTCTTCACTAAACTACTCCTCAGAGCAGGTCTCCCAACTCCGTTAACTCAGAAACAGACTTCGGACTTCAATAAAAACTAAACTAAAGGAAAGAAAAGAAGTGGGAAGAAGAAGGCTTCAATCCTTCTCTTTTCTCTTTTCTACTCTCTACTCCTACTACATATGAAAACTCTTATAAAATACAATAAAAAATCTGTAAAAACTCTCTTCAAAATGCAATGGAAGAGGCCCTAATCTTTCCTAAGACTATCTTTAAAAATTAAACCAAATGGTGCATTGGTGTCTCTTCAAAATGTGTCCAGATTCGATGTATCCACCAAAAGAATGCACCCCTTCATTCAAACTTACTGCCCAAAGGAAGTTATGGAAGTTAGCACCAAGAGTTACATCCCATTCCCTATGAAAATGGCACCAAATTTAAGTTAATTTCAATTTTTAACTATGGCGACTAAGCGCCGGCTCAGCGGCGCTTAGCCGCCAGTGCCCAAATTTTCATTTTTCATTTTTTTTGCTCCAAATTTGATCCAATTTTTCTCCTTTCATCATAATCACTCATTTTCATCATACATGCAAGAAAAACACAAAATAGCTTCCATTAAAGTGCAATATCATCAAAAATAGGTATAAAAATGTGCATAAAAAATAGTATATATTTTAGGTGTATCAATAACTATTCAGGAATACTAAACAGTAGACTGAAACAGAAACAAACATTTATCATAGAAAATAAAAATTCATCCAACTTCAGTCTTTAATACATAACACATAAGATGATCTAAAACAATCTAAACATCAAAAGTCCACACACAATTAATTAAAGAAATCAACAATAACAAATAACAATAAAATCAGACTCATCAATACTAACATACTATAAATAAAATACTAAAAATAGAATCAATACATCTCAGGAGGTAAATCAAACTACCAATCACTAGTTGTAGCCTCATCGTCGTCCTCAGCAAAAGAAAATTCTACATCCTTCGGATCTACATAAGGTGAGAATCTAGGACAGGTAAGGAACTGAACATCATGATCACCCTTCAGGAATCTAACAAGAGACTCAAAATACTCAGCATCATAATCACTCTTCCATTGGGTGTACTCAAAAAGATGATTGATCTTCTTATCAATCGTATCTACTCTACAATAAGTTAGAAATAACTCATTCTGCTGCTCCATAAACTTATCATGCATAGATTCCTAGAAATTAAATGGTGACTCAGCAGCAGAAGTAGAGGGTCCGGAAGTAGAAGGTATACCAGAAGTCGGTAATGAACTAGAAGGTGTAGTAGAACTCTTCCCTCAGAGTCGATCAAAGATACTGACACTTTCTCGTCCAATGGGCTTCGTAGACTTGAGCTTTTCCTCTGAAAGCTCAGCAACAACTCCAACACTTTCACACTGAGAATAAATAAGAGATGGGAATCCTAATACCACAGAAGTGCTAGAACGAGCAATAGCTTCTACAGAATCATAAATAATACTCCCAACATCAATCTGCTTCCTCTTCTATATGCAGTAGTTGAGGATAGCTCTGTCCTTGGTAACCTCACTCAAATGGTTGGATGGAAGGAGGCGAGCAGAAATAAAGTAATGTCATGCCTTAGAAACACCATTTAGCTTAGAAGATGAAAAATTTACCCTTTTTCCATTCTCGATCTTCCAAGCTCCAGTACCATCAGTCAAATAAGCAATAATCATCTCTAAATCTCCCTCAGATGGAGATAATCCAGAGTAATAGCACTCAATGTTTTATGGTAGGCCGTAGAAAATGTTGATTCCCTCTGGATTAAATCATACTCCAACTCCTCTCACGAAGATCTCAAAATCTTCAGCATCCAAGAAATTTGCATAAAACTCCCTGACAACGGGGATAACAGCAACAGCAGTAAAGTAGCAGAATCGTTGCCAGTTCAGTGCGACGATCGTATCTTCAATCTGTCCTCCAAGATTGTAAAAACTTTGTTCCAAGATAAACTTTCTTGTCATAGCAAAATTGTTGTAACAAAAATGTGCCGCAGCAGTGGAAAACATGCTATGATCATATTTTCTCGTTCCTTTCCTTGCTTAGATTTAGGTGACATCTAAACGTGAAATAAAAAAAGCAAAATAAATTTAAAGGATAAAAGAAAATGAACTAATTTATGCTTTTCAAACTCGAAAGAGCTTAAAAATCCAAGGATTTAACTTTAAAAATCAATTTTTTCTCAAAATTTTGGTTCTCTTCAAAGAGAGAAAAATTCATGGTGAAATTCAAAAATAAATGATTTAGAAGGTAGATCTGACCTCGAGATGAAGAGATCGAGTGATTCCAAGCTCAAAAACCTAAAGATTTGGCCTCAAAATGGATCCTAAGGCTCTATTTTCATGAAAACGGGAAGAACAGGAAGTTTAGGCATCGAAAATGGCATTGGGGGGTTTAAGAAGATGAAGTTTTGGGTTCAGGCTGAACTGGCGCTTATGCGCCGAATTCTAGTGCCTAAGCGCTAGAATTGCCTTTCTAAAAACTGATTTAAAAATTATATTTTCCACTAAAACTTATCAAATTCAACTTCTAATTACTCACATGAGAGTATTACTCCAATTTCTAACTTCCAAACATTTCCACAATCAATTAAAATGATAAGTTAGATCCACATTTCAAGTACAACATAAAACCAAACTCTTCAATTCCATTTCATATTTTCATTCCAAGCTCAAAAAATTCCAGAAAAAGACTATAACATGGTTCATCATTCTATAAACAACACAAAAAACACTAATTCAAAGCAAATTCTCAATTCAACAACACACATTGAACAATTAAGCAAACTCACAATCTAAACATTCGACTCAAAAGAACATGACTCAATCACACCTCAAACACACAAAAGATCTATTCATCTTTGAACTTTAATTTTCATACCTCTCACAATGACGATTGCTAGGCCCGAATGGATAGAAAACTAACGCCTTTGGAAATTCTAAAGTCATCTTCTCATCAATCCACTTGTTATTCTCATACATTGCTACTTGAGCATCTTGATAGGCTGACATATGATTGAACTGAAGTTTCGTTTGCCATTCTAAGTGCTAGAATTGGTGGTACATCTCATGGAGACGATTTCCAACACTTAGAAGTTTCACCTCAATTTTTTCTAAACGACTAAACAATTTCTCCATACTTACTGCAAAAAAACGTTTTAAATAAGGTTACGGATCTTTAGAAGACTTATCTCTTACCTCATTGCCATGATTTCCTCTCTCCATTGCTTCCAAACTTCTCTTTTCTCCTCCAATATGAGTTGTTCTGGTCGAAAATAGGGTTGCTTACGGATTGGGGATGAAGATAGGGCAATTTATAAGAAGAATTCATGTGAAGAACTGAAGATTTTTTATTTTTACATGATCTATAACTGGGGCTCTTAGGCGCCGAAATCTGACACCTAGGCACCGAACTATCGATACACATTGGTTATGATGGCGCTTAGGCGCTGATTTTGGGCTCCTAGGCACCGGAACCATGTTTGACTCCTTTTTGCATATCGTCAAATTTACAAAGTTTAGGTCTTAAAAATAGGTCTATTAAAATGGTGTGATCAACACACAAACATTGATTAAGATAAATTCAAATCACAAACAGTCATAATGATAATATATGGGTTGCCTCCCACAAAGCGCTTGGTTCAACGTCATCAGCCCGACCTAATCAGTTGTATTAATCTGGTAGACTTAGATCGTAAGGCTTCTTATAAATCGGTTTCATTTCTCTCATATAAGGCCTCAGTCTTAATCCATTAACTATAAATATTTTTCTCGTCTTGGGATCTTTAATATCAACAGCTCCATAAGGGTATACTTTCTCAATTATAAATGGTCTCATCCATTTAGATCTTAATTTTCTAGAAAAAAGTTTTAAACGAGCATTAAATAATAATACTTCTTGTCTAGGCTCAAATATTTTCCTTGAAATCTTTTTGTCATGCAAATTCTTCATTCTTTCCTTATAAATCTATCCATTTTCTTAGGACTCATTTCCTATCTCTTCCATTTCATTCAGTTGTACCAGTCTTTTCTCTCCTACATCATTCAAATCATAATTAAACTCATTTATCGCCCAGTAAGCTATATGTTCCAGTTCAACGGGTAAGTGACAATGTTTACCATAAACTAACCGATAAGGTGAAATTCCGATATATTTCTTATAAAATGTTTTATAAGCCCATAATGTAGAATCAAGTCTATCAACCCAGTTAGTTCCTTTAGGATTTACAGTCTTCTCTAATATTCTTTTAATTTCTCTTTTTGAAACTTCAACCATTGCATTTTTTTGTGGATGATAAGCAGTTGTAATTCTATGTTTAATTCCAAATTTTTCCAATAATGATTGAATTCTTATATTTCTGAAATGACTTCCCCCATCTGTGATAATTACCCTTGGCATTCCAAATCTTGTAAAAATCATTTTCTTTAAAAATGTTGAATCACTTTTGGAATCACAGTTAGGTAAAGCTACAGCTTCAATCCACTTTGAAACATAATTAACTTCTAATAAAATATAAATCTTTCCAGATGATGGTACAAAAGGTCCCATAAAGCCTAAACCCCGTACAAAAAAATCTCAATTTCTAATGTATAGCTTAGAGGCATTTCATCTTTTCTGGATATATTCCTCATTCTTTGACATCGATCACAAGTTTTCACATAATATCCAACATCCTTGAATAATGTAAGCCAATAAAATCCAGAATTTAAAATTTTAAAAGCAGTTTTATACACAAGTGTCCTCCAAATTCAGAATCGTGACATTTTTGAATAATTGCAAAATTTTCTTCATAAGGTACACATCTTCGAATCACTAAATCTCTGCCTATTTTAAATAAATGAGGATCTTCCCAAATATATTATTTAAAATCATTCTTGAATTTCTTAATATATGTGTTATTCAATCCATACGTTAAATCAATGCTAACCAAATAGTTAACTATATCTGCATACCAAGGCATTTGTAATTCTTGAATAACATATAACTGTTCATCAGAATGTGGTGGTCATTGGGCCAAGGATTAACTAGTTTAACCAAAGTTGATTATTTAGGTCAAAGGTTAACCAGTTTGATCAATGTGGTGGTCATTGGGTCAAGGATTGACTAGTTTGACCAAAGTTGACCATTTGGGTCAAAGGTTGACCAGTTTAGTCAATGAGGTGGTCATTGGATCAAGGAATGACCAATTTGGTCAATGCGGTGGTCATTGGGTCATTGTAAAATATTTTCTAAAATTTTACAACATTTTGATTTTATACACTAGCTGCTATTTATAAATTGGGTCAAGTTTTTTGCCATCTTTTGGAAGCGAATATTACTGCATTATTGCGGGTTGGGTCATAGCCCAAAAAAGAATTTCTAGCCCTATATTTAAGCCACAACTTAATCGAGTTCACCTCTGCATTGTGTTGTGTTAACCTTACTTTTGTGAAGATCATTTCTAAATCATTTTGAGAAAGAAAGTCTACCAACATTGACCTCCTAAACCTTACCAATGGTCACTAAACCCTAATGTCTACGGTAAAACTCTAATGAAGCCTTTTTTATCTAAATATTAATGACATTATTAAATGATCAAATCAGGAATAACAAACCCTGATCTGACCACCACATTGACCAAACTGGTCAACCTTTGACTCAAATGGTCAACTTTGGTCAAACTGGTCAATCATTGACCCAATGACCACCATATTGAGCAAACTAGTTATCATTTGACCCAAATAATCAACTTTGGTCAAAATGGTTAATCCTTGACCCAATGACCACCACATTGACAAAAATAGTCAATCTTTGACCCAAATGGTCAACTTTGGTCAAACCAGTCAATCGTTGATCCAATGACCACCACATTGACCAAATTGGTCATTCCTTGATCCAATGACCACATTTACTAAACTGGTTAACCTTTGACCCAAATGGTCAACTTTTGTCAAACTAGTCAATCCTTGACCCAATGATCACCACATTGATCAAACTGGTTAACCTTTGACCTAAATAATCAACTTTGGTCAAACTGGTTAATCCTTGGCCCAATGACCACCACATTGACAAAACATAGCTTTATATATTCATAAATGTTTGAAGAAGGGAATATAATGACTCAATACTTTTTTCATTGGATCGGGTAATAGCCTTTGATCGACCAGCAGACATTCGGTCGATTGAAAGGTTGTCGCTCGACCCTCTCGGTAAAATCTGAGTCGAGCCCTTTTGTTGTTAGCGTGAACTTGGTACCCAGTAGAGGATGTATCACCGTAATCTAGCAGAAAAGTCTCCTCAGACACAGGGCACTTCTCGGAGATTTGAGAATGCATTCTATGGGGTGCTCTTTGGCCATCTTTGCGAAGAGTTGAAATGGTGAAGGCAGTCATGAAAATGTCCTCAAATTAGGTGCTTCAATCTCTTCGTTGTTGTGTTTCCTTTTGATCGGCTCAGAGTTCGACGAAGAAACGATGCTTAATATTTTTAATTTCTTGATATTACGATACTGCTTTGTCATTTTGTGTTCGTAATAAGACTTATTGGATTTCCTCGAATTTGTGTGAATGGAAATTTTTTATGTACACAAAAGGAAGAGAAGAAGTCAAAACCAAAAGACTGAATGAGAATAACCCAAATTCTAATTTCCAAAAGCATATTCTCATCGACAACATTCAAAGGAATACATATGCCCCCTACATGATACATGCTAGAAGGGGAAAAAAAGGATTAGCTAAACTAAGTAATGTTGTAACAGTAATTACAAAACTATTAAGATTTATCGGTAAATGCTTCATAATAAATATAAAATTACAGTAATCAACGGCGTCATATGCTGACCAAACACTCCATCGAGATGTGGTTAAAAATAATCAACAATCTCGTCTCTTCTCATTTATTTTGAATCAGCACCACTATGCAAAATAATGCTTTAGTCTGACAATATTTTTGAAGGATTTCTCTTTTTAACTCCTCTCACAAATTTTATCAATAACATGTTAATAACAAAAACACTTGCAATAAAATCTATGTCAAGAAAAAAATAAAATAATAAGATTTTTATAATATGATCACGACATAATTTAAAGCGTAACATAAATTCCTCCATTCCGCTTTAAACGCGTTTGCCGACAAAATAATAAAATAATAAAATAGAAGAGAATAATTATGATAAAGTTAAAATAAAAAATTTGGGTGCGGTAACTTTGCCACGTATTATTTCTATGTTTCCATCAACGGAACTACCTCAGATATTTTTGCTTTGTTGGGTCTAATAATTAAATCAAAGAAATGATTTCATTATTTTTAAATCAAAGCAATCTTTGTCATGATCAAACCTGCTCATTAAGAAAACTGAAGTGATTTCATAAGGATCATTATCTTCCGTGACAGATTAGGTACAAACAAATTCTAACCACAGTTGGTTGATTGGTTTAATTTCATTAGATTTCAATTAGGGATAATCTACCCTTAGTTATGTAATTTAATATTCTTATTTGTTTCTTTTCCTGTTTGTGCTGCTCGATATGAATTAAAGTATTACATTTTTTACGAAATAAATCCGCTACATAAACTACTTTTAAAATAACTTATATTTAAGATATTATTCAAATTAATTTGTGGTTGTACTTGTATCTTTCTGCAAATGTTATACCAATGAATCCCTATTGTTAAATGCTGATATTTTTATTTTGGTTCAATTATTTATTGCCGACCAACAATTACATTGCTTTACAATAATTTTTTTCGTAGGTCGAAAGGCCCATGTGCCCATTTTTGGTATATGAATGAAGAGCGATCCGCTAAACAGGATTCGGTAAATTAGGCAGACCGACTAATTGCTTCACAGGTCTTTCTATTTTATTGTCGATTGACAGGCCTACATCTACTTTTCACTCGAACCACCGCATAATTCTGGATAATACATAAAATAGAATTTGCTTGCAAATGATTTCTCTGATAAGATGAATCGAGTTCGCACTAACATTTCATAGCGGAATTCGACGTTTCATCGCCAGAGATTTATTACCTGCATAGAAAACCAAGGATCGTGAACAGCTGATGAACAGTCAAGCATCCGACTAGATTCATGCAGTTACGCTGTATCCACGGTTCTCCGTGTCAATTGAAGTCTTTGTTATCTCTAACTCCTCCATATAAATGGGCTTTCTAGGACATGGCATACATTAATATCAACCATAAATTAAACAACAAACAACAAGCAGATGCAGGTGCAGACCAATTCCATTCGACAATGCAGTCCTATTCTTCCAGCAGTATGACTAGGATTTACATTGGTGCTTTGTAACTGATATTTGACGGGTTCTGTTTGCATTCCAGATAAAAGTGTCCATGGCAAAGGATTACAAATCTACATAAAAGTGAAAAGCATAGTTACTAAATAATATAAATGCAATTTTCTAGTTCTGCAAGAATGGATCTAAACAACTGATGCTAAGTTGAATTTAGGTACAACTAGGGGTAGAAAATAAAAAAATAATAAAAAAAAACATTTGCAAATACCCATGCCATTCCTAAACACAGCACCAGCACCTGCACTACTAAGTGACCATCATCCATCCACATTATCCTTTATCCACGAGCTAGATGGTTTCCTCCATAACACCTGCTATACCTTTCACTGCTTCAGCTTACAACATACTGTCTGTTCAAAGATAAAGCTCAAAGCCATCAAAATATGATAGCTTTAATGACCACCATAAAGAATAGTTTTATGAATGTATGTAGCCGCATTAGCAGCCAACCCAAAAATTTTCACTCCTTGATGCTTGGCCATGTTCCTTGCCATCCAAATAACCGACACATAATAGAAGGCAAAATATTGACAAAATGTTTAGATTTCCTACTCCGATGAGTTGTACATTCCATCAGATTCTCCCCACAAGGGGAGGCATTTTCAATGCCAAACTCATTGCCCAATTTAGCCAAGATTGAAACAGCAAATTAGCATTAAAGAATAGTGATTGTGAAGAGTTTTAATCCTTTAGAATTTTAGGATATCATCAAGAGGCAAAATTTCAGAATATAACCTCCATAAGAAAAAATGACGGGAGAAATAGATTTATGCCAAATACTCTTACCCCAAGCCACAACTCTCCACAAGTGGATATTATAATTAATAGATTTATATATTGAGTTGGTTGCAAGGAATTCAGTGACCGCATGATCCTTCCTTTTAGCATCAATAGGAATTTTGGAAATGGCATTAGCATGATCCACCCCACAGTTTCCCAACTAATTTAATGCTTCGTACATTGTTGCTCTACCAGCCAGCCACCTTCACCCAAATCTGCTTTATAATAAGGGGATAAATCCTCCAAGCATCAGTTATCTTGCCAAAAACGATATCTGCCCATTTCCTAGGTCCCAATAGATGAACCTCTCAGCCCAATTTCTAGCTCTCATCGTAGCTTTCCATTTTTAGAAGCGCCAACCTTACAAGATACATATCTTGAGTGCTTCTCTGTGTATTTTAAATTGCAGAAATTTAGTCCAAAGAATTTCTAGCCCCTATATTTAGCCATAGCTTATGGAATTTGACCTCTGCATTGTGTTGTGTTAACCTTACTTTTGTGAGAATCATTTCTAGATCATTTTTGAGAAAGAAGTCTACCAACATTGACCTCTAAACACCATTGGTCACTAAACCCTAATGTCTACGGTAAAACCTAATAGAAGCATTTTTTTATCTAAATATTAATGACATTATTAAATGATCGAATCGGGAATAGCAAACCACGATGCGACCACCACATTAATGAGCGGGTCAACCTTTGACTTAAAATGGTCAACTTTGGTCAGCGGAGTCAGTATTGGCCAATGACCACCATATTGAGCAAGCAGATTTTATCTTTGACCCAAATAATCAACTTTGGTAAAACTAGTTAATCCTTGACCCAATGACTACCACATTGACAAAACTAGTCAATCTTTGACTCAAATGGTCAACTTTGGTCAAACCAGTCAATCGTTGACCCGATGACCACCACATTGACCAAATTGGTCATTCATTGATCCAGCCAGCCACCACATTGACTGGCTGAGTCAACCTTTCACCCAAATGGTCAAATTTGATCAAATGAGTCGATGATTGACCCAATGACCACCACATTGATCAAGCCGGATTTAACCTTTGACCTAAATAATCGACTTTAGTCAAGCGGGTCAATCCTTGGCCCAATGACCACCATTGACCATCTTGGTCAACCTTTGACAAATGGTCAACTTTGATCAAAATTATCGATCAACTGGCCATTGGCCACCACATTGACAAATTAGTCAACATTTGACCCAAATGATCAACTTTGGTCAAATTTGGTCAATGCTTGACCCAATGACCACCACATTAACCTAAGGCGGTCAACCTTTAACCCGGATGGTCAACTTTGATTAAAACATTCAATCCTTGACCCAATGATCCATCCGCTGAATCAAGTTTGGTCAATCTTTGACCCCATGGCCATATTGGACTTATGATTAGATATTGACCTAATCAAGACTACATTGGTTAAGATGAGTAATGTAGAACCCAAAAGTCACTATATTGACTATTAGGTCAACCTAAACCCAAAAATTGGTCAACATGACCAAATCAAAACCATAATGACAAAACCCTTGGATCTTATGACCGATTGAGAGCCATGACAAAGTTGGAAATGTAACATTGAGTCATCCTTAAACTATGGTATTTGGTTAACCTGGTCAACATTTATGTATAGTCAGCATTAATCGAATTTAGTCAAAAAGATTACATGGGGAGGTTGATTCAAGACATTCTTAGGCGGCCTTATCCACCTCGTGGATCAAAAAATGAGGAAATGGCAAGACCATCATCCTTCACCTCTTAAGAAAGTGAATTGCACTTATCCTTTGGCAAAAGAAAACTTATCCCCAAACCATCATAACAACAACGATATCATCTCCCCTAAGAAAGTCTAAAACTTAGCCATGACCTCCATGGCCCGAGGACCAAACACGAAGGCTAGTGGGAGAGACCAAAATAGGAGACACCCATGCCTGCACTTTCAATTCCACTATGCTTTGAACATCAAAATTCTTCTTTGAGTCTTGAGCAATTGATCCTTGTGAATCCAGCTCCTAAAATCCACTCCTTCCTAATTTAGCCAACCTGAAAAACCCTAAAATAGGACAAAATTGGAGTTTGAAGTGAAGCTCTCCAAAACCTCAAATTAATCATCCCTAAGGCTTCCTAGAACCCTACGAAGACGAGCCCAATCAAAAATGGCCATCCTCATAAGTTCTAAGCCACTATTCAACCTCCTCCTCTCAAGCCGAGACACCTTGAGATCAAAGTCATACTCGTATCGATTTCAACTCGAATTAATTTGGAGAGGCTTCACAGGGGTTAACACGAAGCTAAAGAACCAATTTAATCGAAGCTCCATCAGGCGGGGTCAAGGTATGGATGATTGGACTCAACCCCCGAGCTCGAGTTTCACATATTAAAATAAATCTATTCAAAACCCTAACATCCACGGTATGGATGGGTTGTTCTTCCTCGGAGAGTAATAGGAACAAAAATCACTCGATACCTTAAAAAATTGAGTGAGATTTTGTCACGAAACATGGACGACATGCGAGTTTAAACAAGATGTAGGGGATGAATGGATGTAAATCAAATACCATTTTGGAAATGGGCGGTATATTCATTCCAGCGATCCTTTGTTCGGAGTCCACAACGGATCGGCCACGTTTCGACGGATGCGGGGACACGCTGACGCCATCACAGTAATTTAGGCATGATTTGGATTTAAGAAAATTTAGATTAACCTTACAATAATAAAAAGTTCATATCTTTGCATAGAAAAATCACAAAAATATGACAAAAACACCCTTGGACTCAAACCAATTGAGAGAATCATATAGAATTGAAATTTTGAATTTATCATTTATATTTAATTTTTGATTAATTAATTACTTTACGAAGTTATTTAATTTTTAAAAAATTAATTATAAATCAAAAAAATATGAAATTTTTAGGGAATAAGCAACAAACCCTTAAACACATCAACTGATTTTCATAAGGCTAGAAAAATTCTCTAGCATGGATTCCCCGATTTTCATGAGATTTTGTAATTATTTTTAAAAACAACAATAAAAATGAAAGTAAGGGGAGTTAAAGTGGAAATTGGTTAAGTGACTTAAGGTGACAGACATGAACCTTAAAATAATAAATCTTAACCTTTGGAAAATTTTAATTTATATTTAACTAATCCTAAAATCTATAAATCCCACGAAATTATGTAACGTTCATTCCTGAAATGAACCCGATAAATTTTGAACACGGCACTAACGAGTTCAAGCAAGTCATAATTACATCTAATCATCATTAAACTTAATTAATTAGTTTAAGCCTTAATTAAATTAGGTATAAATGGAAAATAAACTCTAATTAAATTAGGTTTAAATAAATAAAATTATGTCTAACCCATTAGACCTAATTAATCGATTAAGCCTTAACTAAATTAGGCTTAATATCTTAGCTACGATTAGATCTAAGCCATTAAACCTAATTAATTCATTAAGCCTTTACTACATTAGGCTTAATCATCTTAAACTCTAATTAAATTCTAACCCATTAGACTTAATTAATCCATTAAACCTTAACTACATTAGGCTTAGTCATGCCAAGCCACCAGTGCATTCAGGCAGATTGAACCTAATTAAGCCATTAAACATAACTATATTAGGCTTAATCATCCTAAACTTCATCTTAAACCCTAATTAGGGCTAAGACACCATTTATACCTAATTAAATCAAGTTATACATTAATCATATTAGGTTTAACCTAACAAACATTAATTAGGTCTTAGATACCACTTAGACCTAATTAAAATCAAAGTTAGACCTTAATCATATTAGGTTTAACTTAACAAACTAATTGAGTCTAAGGCACCATTTAGACCTAATTAAACTACAGATGAACCATAATCATATTAGGTTTAACTTAACAACCCTAATTAGGTCTAAGACACAATTTAGACCTGATTAAAACATGTTAGACATTAATCACATTAAGATTAATATAATAAAATAATTAGACTTAACCCTAATTAAGTCTAATTAATTATTTAAATCTTACTTAAACTAATTTTAATTAACCTTAAACCAATTAGACTTAACCCTAGTTAAGTCTAATTAATCAAATAAACCTTACTTAAATTAGGTTTAATTAACCTTAAACCAATTAGACTTAACCTAATTAATTCTAATTAATCTGTGGCAATTAAACCTTACGTAAATTAAGTTTAATTAACCTGAACCAATTATAAATAACCTAATTTAAGTCTAATTAATCATAGAAACCTTACCTAAATTAGGTTTAATTAACATTAAACCAATTAAACTTAACCCTAATTAAGTCTAAATAATTAATTAAAACTTAACTAAATTAGGTTTAATTAACCTTAAACCAATTAGACTTAACCCTAATTAAGTCTAATTAATGAATTAAACCTTACTTAAATTATGTTTAATTAACCTTAAACTTATTAGACTTAACCCTAATTAAGTCTAATTAATCAATTAAACCTTACGTAAATTAGGTTTAATTAACCTTAAACGTATTAGACTTAACCCAAATTAAATCTAATTAATCAGTTAAACCTTATCTAAATTAGGTTTAATTAACCTTAAACAATTAGACTTAACCACTAATTAGTCCCCAATTAATAAATTAAACCAACCTAAATTGGGTTTAATTAACCTTAAACCAATTAGACTTAACTCTAATTATGCTTAATAAATCAACTAAACCTTACCTAAATTAGGTTTAATTAACCTTAAACAAATTAGACTTCACCATAAATGAGTCTAATTAATCAATTAAACCTTACCTAAATTAGGTTTGATTAAAGTTTAAGCCTTACTTACATTAGGTTTAAACAACCTTAAATCCCAATTAGATCTAACTCTTTTGACCTAACTAAACTCTTAAGCCTTACTTAAATTAGGCTTAATCAACCTTAAACTCTATCTATGTCTAACCTATTAGACCTAATTAAACATTTAAGCTTTACTTAAATTAGGCTTATTAACCTCGAACCTAATCGAATCTATCTTTAATTAGACTTAAGCAAAATCTAACTTGAGTTCAACCTAGCTTGAACTCAAGTTAACCTAAACATTAGGTTAAACCCCGTATTGAACATAACTAAGCCAAAACATAACTTGGTTAACCTAACTTGAACCCAGAGTTAACACAAACATTTGGATTCGACCCATTATTAAACCTAACTAAACCAAAACCTCACTTGAGTTCAACTTAGCAGACGAAGTTAACCTAAACATTAGGTTCAACCCATGTGAACCTAATTAAATCAAAATCTAACTTGAGTTCAACCTAACTTGAACTCGAGTTACTCTAACCATTAGGTTGACCCTGTGTGAACCTAACTAAACCCAAACCTAACTTGAGTTTATTCTTGAACCCGAGGTTAACCCAAACTGCCAGGTTCAATCCATATTTAGCCTAACTTAACAAAAAAACTAACCCAGGGTCAACCTAAATTAAACCCGAGTTAAAATAAAACTTAATTCCAACCATATTGAACTTAATTCAACATTTCTAATGGGAACAATCTAAATTCTACCTAAGTGCTAAACTTCGCTCGACCCATCTTGAACATAAGTCAATACTTTTAAGTCTAATCAATATTAGACTTAACACCTTTTAGATTCAAATGACATCGAATCTAAAATTATAAAAGTCTAACTTATGTTACATTTTATTCAATTTAAGTCTAATCTACATTTTATTAATACCTTTTAGATTCAAATGACATCAAATGTAAAATTATAAAGTCTAACATATATTAGATTTTATTCAATCTTACTCTATTCTACATTAAACTTAACACCTTTTAGATTCAAATGACATCGAATCTAAAGTTTTAAAGTCTAACTTATGTTAGATTTTATTCTTAAAATTTCTTGATTCAAATGACATTGAATCTAAAAATTATTAAGTTTAATTAGATCTTACAAACATTGAATCTAAATAAACTTGACTCTTTTATTTAAGGCTAAATTACATTAGACTTAAAATAAACAAATGAAAACCGACATATGAAAATCAATCAAAATGACATTTGAAAATTTTTAATTAGTTAAAAAATCATATATAATTTAAAATTTTCCAACCTAAAATCCAAAAAGACATTAATACTTAAATAAAACCTTAATGAACAAAGATCACTAAACGCAACTTGAACCTTAATGTTCTTGATCTACGAAGAATTCTTGGACGACATAATAATGGTTGTTGACGAAGTCTTCCGGTCACACTTTAACATCTTTCGGATTAAGTAGATTAAAGCCCCTTATAACCTGAGATGGCAAGACATTTGACATCTTGATCGGGTTATCTAAAATTTAACAAATTAAAATAAAAAAGATTTAAAATTTGGCATTTATTTCTTTTAAATGCGGCATTTTGTTTCTCTTGCCGGGACGAGAAACCAATTCCGGTTTAGATATACTTTACATGTTATTAGAGTGTGCTAACTCTATTTTGTAGGGCGACTTTTTGAAGACAGGACAAATGAGAATAAAACAAAATTAAAAGCAACACCAAAACAACGACAAAATAGAACAAAAAAAAATATAAACAACATTAAAATGACAAAACCTAAACTTTTAAGATAGCCATAATACCTAAACTTTTAGGATAGTCACCAAATAAATGACAAACTATGAGATAAAATAACAATAAAATGACAAACAACAAAAATAAAATCTACATAACAAATGACATTGACAAAAAATTAAACTCTTAGGGTAGTACGACATATTACCCTTAGGATTGAACATTGACGTTTCTTTCCTTGTTCTTGAAACTTCTTAGAAAACAAGTGGTTAACATTAATCGAAGTTTTCTTAAATAATAATTTTAATTATCTAAGATGTAATTAACTATAGAATCTTGCTCGTATAGGAGATTTAAGAACTCATGATAGGTATCACACCGATAAATCTATGGTTATCGAAATCTTATATGTGATCCTCATTTTTCGAATTAACGCATTCTAAAATCTCCTTTAATAAGGATTATCGAGCTGAAGTTTATTTTACTATTTTTATTTCACTCAACCCCTTTTTTAAAATTTCTTATAATCTGAGGATTCTCTTCATGATCCGAAGAAATAAGATCTTTTGAAGACTAGGGTGATATGATAGATAAACAGAGTGGCGACTGATCTATAAAAAAATACCTATTTCTTTATGTCTTAATTCTTATTAAATTCTAAGGATATTATGCTTTAATGAAAGAGTATTTTTTGTGTTTTTGGATGGAGAGTAACGTAAAAAAGGTCTAAAAAGGAATAAGGAGCAAAAAGAAGCAATAATGGAGCAAAATACAAAAAAGTATTAAAAATTATGACCTGGCGCTAGCGCCGAAAACATTAAACGCCGGACTCGATACAAAAGTAATCGAAGCTTTTTCACAGCGTTTGATCGGTTGTTTGACGGAGTGAGCTGTTATTGGACATTCTAGAGAGTGGCGGTTGTTCACTTGATAAGATAACATGTGATACATTGCATACGGAGGGCGGCTCCAAAATGGTTTTAAACGCGAAGAGGTGCCGACGAAGTGAAGAGGTGTGCGGGCGGAGCGCGGTGTCCGGCCTAGGCGCCAAGCCGACCTTCTAGAAGATTCATTGAATGTGGACATGTTTTGAAGAGGTGCCTCGAAGCTGACCCTTGAAGCCTATAAATAGGGGTCCATTTCTTCGGAAACGTGGCCCTCCCATTGTAACCCTTTCTCTTATCCACTTTAGGATCTACAATCCTTAGAGAAATAGAAGAGAAATTTAGGGCCACTTTTTTGTTTAGTTTAGTGAGTTTATTTTCAAATTATTGCATACACGGATTCATTCTGTTTTGTGGATTCAGTAGGAATTGAGAAGATGTTTATAGAAGAAATATTTGAGATAAGTATTTTATATTTGATTCAAAGATTTAATTATCATGTTTGCTATTTATTTTCAATGTGTTACGGTAAGTTAGTTTACTTTCTTCCTTCAATTATGAAGAGATAGATAAGATAATATAAAGATTCGATGGAGAATTAAAATTCAAAATATTTTTGAACATTGTGATGACATTAATACATGATCTTACTTTACTTTTTAAATTGGCCATTTGAATTGTAGGCTTGTTGAAGAGTTTTGAGACCTTAAAGGAGAAGAACTCTTAACTTGTAAATGTCACATGAATCCTTGGGTAGTCGAAGGCCATGTGCGGGCTATTCGAGTGAAGTACGAATAAATAGGAAGATAAGATTTAAGGGCGTAGAATTGATAAGTTGTTAGAGTGACGGTAAATTCTTATAATTTGATTTATAGATTAGGAAAGGGGCAGTAAGGGCCGTAGTATGCTGTGGACATCTAGAAGTGTGAGCCTAGATTAACCCATTCTACTAACAATACCTCCAGGACTAATACAATAAATTAGCCAATGTTAACTTTGCACACAGATCAAGGGTAAAGAATATGAATGCTTATTGTACAAATACTATATATCAAATTCTCGATGAATATTAAATTATCTTAAAAATCTTAGATTAATTGAAGGAAAAAAGGTTGTTTATTTTATATAGATTTCATAAAATCATTTTCTTATTATTGTTTTATTTATTTGCATCTAGTAAATTAATAGTAATTTATAATCAAATTAAAAGATAAAATAAAAATATTTTTTTATCTTTTTATATAGAAAATTTATCACTATAATTCTTCCCCGTGGGATTGATACTGGGTATTTGTTTCAAAACCCTATATTACTTGAAACGATACGTATACTTGCGTAGTACCCCTAGTGTGTAAAAATATTTTCTAAATTGACATAATATTAATTTTATACACTAGCCGCTATTTATAAATTGAGTCAAAGTTTTTGGCTATCTTTTGGAAGCAAACATTACTGCGTTATTTATGGTCGGGTCAAGTTTTTGGTGCCGTTACTGGGGACGAAAGAAATAGAATAGTATAAATTTTCTTAAAAAAAGTAAAAGATATATATTTTATTCCTTGTTTAAGGCGAAGATTTGGTTCTGAAGGATTGATACCTTTAGATTCTGAATTGGAAAGAGCAATTAGAAAAATTAAAAAGGGGAAAAAAATTCAAAAATTTCAAGAAATGGCTACTTTACAAAATCCAATTGAACTTAATGATCAAAATGTTTATAAACCATTAAGGGATTATGCTAACCCTACAAGCTTGATGAACTTCATAGATAGTATTCAAATACCCACTCGTAGATGCTAATTCTTTTGAACTTAAACCGTCTATTATTCAAATGGTGCAAAACAATCAATTTGGTGCATCACCAAATGAGGATCCAAATTTACATCTTGTTAGTTTTTTAGAACTTTGTGCTACCTTTAAATATAACAATGTTTCTGATGATGCTATTAGACATAGACTCTTTCCTTTTTCTTTAAGAGATAAAGCAAAGATGTGGTTAAACTCATTAGCGACTGGTTCTATTAAAACATGGGCTGAAATGACTCAAAAATTCCTTGCTAAATATTTTCCTCCTTCTAAAACTGTTAAATTAAGAAATGATATTACTTCATTTAGTCAATTTGACAAGGAGACAATATATGAAACTTGGGAAAGATTTAAAGAACTATTAATAAAATGTTCTCATCATGTTTTACCAGATTGGTTGATTATTCAAACATTTTATAATCTTTAAAATCAATTATTGATGCTGTTGTTGGAGGTTCTTTAATGTCTATATCATTTGAAGAAGCTTACACTTTAATTGAAGAAATGGCTAATAACAATTTTCAATGGCCTTCCGAAAGGATTAATCCTAAAAAGATGGCCAGTATTCACAATAATGAAGCCTTTTCTATCTTAGCTTCACAAGTTGCAGCAATGTCTAAGAAATTAGATAATTTCACAATTAATATTTCGCATAATAACTCTGCTAATATTGAAGATTCTCAAACTATTGAAACTTTACAAGCTATTGCAAGTAAAAATAATCCTTATTCAAATTATTATAATCCTCGGTGGAAAAATCATCCTAATTTTAACTGGAATAATTCACAACAACAATGGGGTAATAATCAATCTCATCCCACTAGAAATTGGAATAATCAAGTTAATTCAAATTATAAACCTCCTGGATTTAATAATCAACAGAAAAAGTTATCAATGGAAGAATTAATTATGCAAATGAATAATCAATTACAAAATCAAAATACTCGCTATTCGTAATATTGAAAATCAAATGGGGCAAATTGCTACTTTAATTAATAACAGACCTGTAGGAACACTTCCTAGTAATGTTGAAATCAATCCAAAGGAAACTGGAAAATAACATGAACAAGTTAAAGCTGTGAAACTTAGAAGTGGAAAGGAATTAAAAGAAAGATTGCAGAATGAAATTGAAAAAGAGATTGAGGTTGAAGAGATTGAAAAACCTAAAGAAACTCTCTCCTAGTCAAGATCGATCGTTATACTCGTTAATGTGGAAGTTGAAAAACCACCACCACATTTTCCTCAAAGACTTATACAACAGAAATTAGATCATCAATTTTCTAAGTTCTTTGAAATTTTTAAGAAACTTACGATTAACATACCTTTTGCTGAATCTTTGGAACAAATGCCAACTTACGCAAAATTTATGAAGGATATTTTAAGCAAAAAACGAAAATTTGAAGCTTTTTAAACTGTTACATTAAGTGAAGAATGTAGTGCAATAATTCAAAAGAAATTACTCGAAAAGCTTAAGGATCCCGGAAGTTTCACTATACCCCGTGCTATTGGAGAAAAATTTTGCGGAAAAGCTTTATGTGATTTAGGAGCAAGTATTAATCTCATGTCATTTTCTATCTTTCGAAGATTGGATTTAGGAGATATTACTCCCACCACTATAACTCTTCAGTTAGCTGATAGATCTATCACTTATCCTAAATGAGTTATAGAGGATGTCCTTATTAAAGTGGATAAATTTATCTTCCCTGTAGATTTCATAGTACTTTATATGGAAGAAGATAAAGAGATACCTATTATTTTAAGAAGACCTTTTCTAGCTACAGGACGAGCTATGATTGATGTGCAAAAAGGAGAATTAACCATGAGAGTTAATGATCAAGAAATTAAATTCAATTTTCTTAAATCAATGAAGTACCCTGATAAAGAGAAATGTTGTCGAATGGATATAATTGATTATTTAATTGAAAAACATTATCAAGAAAAATGTAAAGTTATTTCTGAAAAAAAATTTGAATTTTTAACTGATGAAGATGAAGTAGTAGAACAAGAAGAGACTCATTTTATTAAAGATAATTGGGAAACTTTAGACATAACTCAAAATGATATACTTTTACCCTCAATTAAAAAAGCACCTCAAGTGGAATTAAAAATGTTACCTTCCCATTTAAAATATGTGTTTCTTGGAAATTCGTTAACTTTAATTGTTATTATTTCTTCTGAACTGAATAAAGATCAAGAAGAAAAATTACTAGGTGTGTTAAAGAATTATAAGAAAGCTTTTGGTTGGACTATTACTGATATAATAGGAATAAGCCCTTCCATTTGCATGCATAGAATCTTAATGGAAGAAAATTTTAAACCTACTATAGAATCGCAAAAAAGATTAAATCCTATTATGAAAGAGGTTGTTAAAAAATAAATTATTAAGTGGTTAGATGCTGGTATTATTTATCCTATTTCAGATAGTCAATGGGTATGTCCTATTCATTGTGTTCCGAAGAAAGGAGGTGTAACTGTCATTGTTAATGATAAAATGAACTTATTCCTACAAGACAAGTTACTGGATGGCGAATTTGTATTGACTATAGGAAACTAATTAAAGCCACTAGAAAGGATAATTTTACTTTACATTTCTTGGATCAAATGCTCGATAAATTAGCTGGACACTCATATTTCTGTTTTTTGGATGGATATTCTGGTTATCATCAATTACTTATTGCTCCTGAGGACCAAGAAAAGACAACATTTACAAGTTCTTATGGAACATTTGCTTTTATATGAATGCCTTTTGGTTTATGTAATGCACCTGCAACTTTTCAAAGATGTATGATGTCAATATTTTGTGATTTGATTGACAAAGGAATTGAAATATTCATGAACGATTTTTCAGTCTTTGGAACTTCTTTTGAAGCTTGTTTGGAAAACATAGCCAAAGTTCTGAAAAGATGTGAAGAAAAAAATTTAGTTCTTAACTAGGAAAAATATCAATTCATGGTCACAGAAGGCATTGTACTTGGACACAAAATATCATGAAAAGGGATGGAAGTAGATCAAGCAAAAGTGAAAATTATTGCTGAATTGCAACCACCTACTACTGTTACTGATGTGAGAAGGTTTTTAGGTCATGCTGGATTTTATAGAAGATATATAAAGGATTTTTCTAAAATTGCTAAACCTCTTTGTCATTTATTAGAAAAAGATGCAAAATTTGAATTTTATAAAGAATGTATTAATGCTTTTTATATTGTAAAATAAAAATTAATAACTGCACCTATCATTGTTGCACCTGACTGGAATAAATCTTTTGAATTAATGTGTGATGCAAGTGATTTTGCAATTGGAGTTGTATTAGGACAAAAATATGAGAAAGTTTTCAAAGTTGTATATTATGCTAGTAAAACTCTCATTGAAACACAAAGAAATTACACTACCACCGAGAAAGAGCTTCTAGCTATAAGTATATGTCTTTGATAAATTTAGACCTTATCTTCTTGGTACTAAATGCATAGTTCATACTGATCATTCTGCTATTAAATATCTATTATCTAAGAAGGATTCCAAACCTAGACTTATAAGATGGATTTTACTTCTACAAGAATTTGATTTTCAAATAGTAGATAAAAAAGGAACTGAAAACCAAATTGTTGATCATTTGTCTAGAATTAAAAAAGATATTATTTCGGAAGAAAATATAAATGAGAAATTCCCTGATGAATCTTTATATGTTATTCAAAGATGCAAAACACCTTGGTATGCGGATATTGTTAATTATTTAGTTAGCAATATTTTGCCTTATGACTTGGATAACAAATTTATTAAGAAATTTAAATATGTTGCTAAATCTGATATTTGGGAGGAACCTCATTTATTTAAAATTGGTAAAGATTCTATGATTCGAAGATGTGTACCTTATGAGGAAACTTTTGCTATTATTCAAAAATGTCATGATTCTGATTTTGGAGGACACTTGGGCATAGATAAAACTGCATTTAAAATTTTAATTTCTGGATTTTATTGGCCTACCTTATTTAAAGATGTGAGACAATATGTGAAAATATGTGATCGATGTCAAAGGATGGGAAATATATCTAGGAAAGATGAAATGCCTTTAAACTATATATTGGAAGTTGAAATTTTTGATATATGGGGTTTAGACTTTATGGGACCATTTGTACCATCATCCGGAAAAATTTATATTTTATTAGCAGTTAATTATGTTTCAAAGTGGATTGAAGCTGTTGCTTTACCCAACTGTGATTCCAAAAGTGTTTCAAAAATTTTAAAGAAAATGATATTTTTAAGATTTGGAATGCTTAAGGTAATTATCACTGATGGTGAAAGTCATTTCAGGAATATAAGAATTCAATCATTACTACAAAAATTTGGAATCAAACATAGAATTGCAACTGCTTATCACCCTCAAACTAAGTGGAATGGCCGAAGTATCAAACAGAGAAATTAAAAGAATTTTAGAAAAGACCGTTAATCCTAAAAGAACTCGATCGGGTTGATAAACTCGATTCTCGCATTACGGGCTTATAGAACAGCCTTATAAGACACCAATCGGAATGCCACCTTACCGGTTAATTTATGGTAAACATTGTCACTTACCTGTAGAACTTGAACATAAAGCTTATTGGGCGATAAAGGAGTTTAATTTTAATTTGAATAAAGCAGGAGAAAAACGATTATTGCAACTAAATGAGATGGAAGAAATTAGAAATGAATCGTATGAAAATGCGAGAATTTATAAAGAGAAAATGAAGATGTTGCATGATAAGAAGATTTCAGGAAAAATTTTTGAGCTTGGACAAAAAGTATTATTGTTTAATTCTTGTTTAAGACTTTTTCCTGGAAAATTAAGATCTAAATGAATTGGACCCTATTTAGTTGAGAAAGTATACCATTATGGACCTGTGGATATTAAAGATCCCAAAACAGGAAAAATTTTTAAAGTAAATGGAGTAAGATTGAAGCCTTATTTGGGAGATATTAAAAATATTTATAAAGAGGCTTATGAATTGAGTCAACTTGATTAAAGATTTACTTAAGTCGGGCTGACGGCGTTAAACCAAGCGCTTTGTGGGAGGCAACCCATAATTATCTTTGTTTGTGAGTGTTTTTGTGTTTTAATGTAAGGTTATGCTTCGATCTTGATTAATTTTATATTACTTTAGAAAAATTTGATGCTTATAAGTCTTTGTTGACTTAGGCTGAAAATTATTTTTAAATATGTAAAATTTAAAAATAGGATCACTCTATTTTGAATATGAGTAAAAAGGAGATCAAGTTAATCTTCATTATGATAATTTACAATGTGAGTTATCGAGTCTAAATTACTCTTACCAGTATAATTTACCTATCTTGGAGAATGAAATTTTGAAAATTTGACGATTAGGCGAAACGGAGTTGAACATAGTCCCGGCGCCTAGGCGCCCAAATTCGGCGCCTAAGCGCCAAAATCCACTATGTATCAATAGGTCCGGCGCCTAGGCGCCAGATTTGGCGCCTGAGCGTCACGGTTACTGGGTCGTGCAAAAACCAAAATTATTCAGTTTTTTACACGATTTTCCCCTTTAAATCAACCCATCTTCTTCCCTAACCATCAAGCAATCAAAATTACGTTCCTTACACTTTCTTCTTGTGAGATTTGAGAAATTTTTGAAGAAATGGAAGGAATAAATCATTGAGAAGAGGCTAGGGACAAGGTCTCAAGGGATCCTCAACCCTACTTCAATGGTTTCATCGCTGTAAGTTTAGAGAAAAGTTCTAGTCATTTGGATAAGTTTGAAGTGGATTTTAAAAGCATTGGAGATCGCCTTCATGAGATGTTTCATCAAGTTGAACATCTAGAATGGCAAATGAAACTTCAATTTGATCATTTTGCGGCTTATCAAGATGCACAAGTTGAAATGTATGCGAAGAACAAGTGGATTGACAAAAAGACAGCTACGGATTTCCCGAGAGCGTTAGTGTTCTTTCCAAGTGGAATACACAATTTCCCTTGTGAAGATTAGAATATTCTGGTAATGAGATAGTTATTATGGTTTGTTGTAGTCGTTGTATCGATTTAGAGAATCGATTGTGTTTGTTTGTGTATTTGCTTTCATGTTCAATGTGTGTTGTTTTTGCTTGAAAATTGTTATGTTTGAGTGTGTATTAGAAACTTGAATCAAATATAGTACTTATCTGGAATGCATTGAGTCAATATTGAAGATTTTAAATGGAAATTAGTGAGTTTGATTTGAAATCTTATGTTTGATTGGTGGATTTAATATATAAATTTTATAAATTTTTGAAAAATGTTGTGGAAGTTAGAAACTAAAGCTCTACTCTGATATAAGTAATTGGAAGTTGAATTTATGAATTTTGGTGGAAAATTAAATTTAAAAAAAAATTTTGTGAAAGGCGAGTCTAGCGTCTAGGCGCCAGAATTCGGCGCATAAGTGCAATTTCGGCCTGTACCCCAGAATTTACTTAAATAACCCCCAAAAGCCATTTTTGACGCTTAAGCTTCATCTTCTTCCCCATTTTTGTGAAAATACATCCTCTAGATCCATTTTGAGGTCAAAACATCAAGGATTTGAGCACGAAACCACTCAATTTCTTCGTCTCAAGGTCAGATCTACACTTTAAACCATTTATTTTCGATTTTCACCATAGATTTCCCTAAGTTTTGCTAAGAACCAAAAATTTTGAAAAAAAATATTCTATTTTTAGTGATTTTTTTTTATTTCTAAACTTATTTTGAGTTTTATAAACTTAAAAAGAGTTTAAATCTTTGATTCTTAAATTTATTCTTGTTTTCTTTCACGTTTAGATGGCTCCAAATTCTAAACGCGGGAAGGCACGAGATAACTTTGATAGCAGAAAATTTTCTACTGCGGCTGCACATTTTCTCTTCCATGAATTTGCGACGTCCAGAAAGTTCATTTCAGAACAAAGTTTCTATCATCCAGGAGAAATGATCGAAAACACTATTGTTGCACTCAACGGGCAACAATTTTGTTATTTTACTGTTGTTGCTGTTATCCCGATTGTTCGAGAATTTTATGCAAATTTTCTGGATGCCGAGGATTATGAAGTCTTTGTCAGCGGAATCAGAGTAGGATTTAGTCCAGAAGGAATCAACATATTTTATGGCCTGCCATTAATTATTGAGTGCTATTATTCTGGATTATCACCATCTGAGGGAGATTTGGATATGATTATTGCTTATCCGATCGACGGTACCGGATCTTGGAAGATCGTGAACCGAAAAAGGGTAAACTTCAAATCCTCCGAATTAAATAGTATATCTAAAGCATGGCACAATTTTATTTCTGCAAGATTGTTACCTTCTAGCCACCTGAGTGAAGTGACTAGAGATCGAGCGATCTTAAACTACTGCATTCAGGAGAGGAAGCCTATTGATGTCGGGAGCATTATTTATGATTCCGCGGATTCTACCGCGAGGTCCAAGCACTTCTGTTGGATTGGGATTTCCATCTCTGATCTACTCACTATGTATTAGTAATGGAGTCACTGCTGATATTTCTGAGGAGAAGTTAAAGTCTATCAAGCCAATTGGGCAGGAGAGTGTTAGTATCTATGATCGTCTTCGAGGGAAGAGATCAACTAGTCCTTCTACTTCTGCACATACTTCAGGTAGATCTTCTACTTCTAGACCCTATACTTCTGCTGAGCCACCATCAGATTTCTGGGAATCAATGCATGATCAGTTTTTAGAGCAGCAGTAGGAGTTATTTCAAAGTCACCGTAAGATTGATACTATTGATGAAAACTCGATCATTTATCCGATTATACCCGCAGGAAGAGTAGTTATGATGCTTAGTATGATGAAGCCCTAGTCAGATTTCTGAAGGGTGAACATGATATTAGTTTCCCTACTTTTCCTAGTTTCACACCATTTGTTGATCTTAAGGACGTAGAATTTTCCTTTGGTGATAATGATGATGATGAGGCTACAGCTAGTGGCTAGTAGTTATAGAACTCTATGATGTGTTACTCTGTTAGTTTGTTTTATTTAGATTGTTTGTTAGTTTTGTGTTCGATGTATGTCGATCGATTAGTGTTAGGATTCTGTTGTGTTGAGACTGAAGTCAGAATTAATTTATATGTTGTTTTAGTTTAATGTTTAGTAATTAATTATTTTGCTCTCTTTTAATTCTGTTTCAAATTTAATATCATCATAAAATTAGCCTGATTACCTTTTATATACATGCTTCAATTTTATCTTAATTATTCATAAAAGCATGATTAGAAGTTAATTTTTCTTTTTAAGATTGTTTTTACATACTTAATAAAAATTCTTATGATTTTCTTTCTCTCATACTTTCAAATTATCATAGTATACCAAAACTTAAGTTTGGGGGAAGGGAAAATTCATTCAAAATTAAATTTTATTTGTCCTTAAAGAGCTAATATTTTCATAAAAATAAAAACTTTTTAACATAACTTAAAGAATGAAGAATTTATTTGAGATCACTTTTATTTTTGAAATAATAAACAATTTAGTGAAATTAACCAAAATTTTACTAACTTTGATTGATTTTAATAATAAAATTATTTAAATTAAAGAAGAATAAGATAAAGAATTTTTCTATTCATAGTAGAAATAATAGAATTTTAGAATTATTAAGTAATAAAAAATTATCACTTAAAAAAGAAAAGATTGGAAATCTTTTTGAATTCTTATTTATGTTATAATAATTAAGTAGAAATATATAAGTTTTGAAAATATAAGTTAAGGATAGTGAAGTTCAAAACCATTAATAGGCTATCCAGATATAGTAATCATCTCTAAAAAAAAAGAAAAAGAAGAGAGGAGAAGCTTGAGGAAATGCCTAATCAAAAATTGGCTTCACTTGAATTATCTTATAGGAAGAAAACTAGTTACATACTTTACTTAATTTTTATACATAAATATTTATTTAGAAAAGATTTTTTTCAAGAAGATCTTTTTCTTGTAAATAATCTATGAAAGCTTAATATAATAGATTTCTATTATTTTCAAAATGGATGGAAAGTTTGAAATCTTATGATTTGCGCTTAAATATTCTTTAAATTCTTAAAATTAAACCTAGTTAGTGAAATTGGGTTAACAATTTACTAAAGACTTTATAAAATCAAAAATTATAAGGAATCTTAAATATTTATCTTTTATTCCAAAGGTTATATATTTTATATAGTAGAAAGAGTTACTTGAGGACAAGTAACATTTAAGTTTGGGGGATTTTGATCTATAAAAAAATACTTATTTCTTCATGTCTTAATTCTTATTAAATTCTAAGGATATTATGCTTTAATGAAAGATATTTTTTATGTTTTTGGATGTAGGTAATGTAAAAAGGTCTAAAAAGGAAAAAGGAGCAATAATGGAGCAAAATACAAAAAGTATAAAAAAATTATGGTCTGGCGCCTAGGCGCCAGAAGCTGACGCTTAAGCGCCAGACTCGATAAAAAAACTGTCAAGTTTTTTACAATGTTTGATCAGTTATTTTGACGGAGTGAGCGGTTATTGGACATTCTAGAAGACTACCAGTTGTTCCTTGATAATAGGACATGTGATACATTGCATCTGGAAGCTCCAAAATGGTTTTGAAACGTGAAGAGGTGCGAAGAACTGGACGCGGTGTCCGGCGCCTAGGCGCCAGACCGACCTTCTAGAAGATTCATTGAATGTGGACAGGTTTTGAAGAGGTGCCTCAAGGCAACCCTTGAAGCCTATAAATAGGGGTTCATTTCTTCAGAAAATGTGCCACTCCCATTTTAACCCTTTCTCTTATCCACTTTAGGATCTCTCATCCTTAGAGAGAGAAATAGAGAGAAATTTAGGGCCACTTTTATTTAGTTTAGTGAGTTTATTTTCAAGTTATTGCATCTGGAGTTCATTACACTGTGGAGTCAGTAAGAATCAGAAAATCTGTAGAAGAAATATTTGAGATAAATATTTTTATATTTGATTCAAAGTTTAATTATCTTGTTTTGCTATTTATTTTCAATGTGTTCTGAGTAGTTAGTTTACTTTCTTCCTTCAATTATGAAGAGATATATAAGATAATATAAAGATTCGATGGAGAATTGAAATTTAAAATATGTTCAAAACATTGTGATGACATTAATACCTGATCTTACTTTACTTTTTAAATTGGCCATTTGAATTGTTAAAACCTGTTGAAGAGTTTTGAGACCTTGAAGGAGAAGAACTCTTAACTTGTAAATGTCACATGAATCCTTGGGTTGTCAAAGACCATGTGAGGGCTATTCAAGGTGAAGTGAAAATAAGTAGGAAGATAAGATTTAAAGGGCGTAGAATTGATAAATTTTTAGAGTGATAGACTAAATTCTTATAATTTGATTTATAGATTATGAAAGGGTCACTAGTAGAGTCGACCATAGCCACACTTGGACATCTAGAAGTGTGAGCCTAGATTAAACCTTTCTACTAACAATACATCCGGACCTATTCTTTAAATTAGCCAATGTTCTTTGCGCCTGGATCAAAGGGTAAAGAATAGGAATGCTTCTATTTGGCACAATACTATATATCAAATTATCCAACGAATATTAAATTATCTTAAAAATCTTAGATTAATTGAAGGAAAGAAAGTTGTTTATTTTATATAGATTTCATAAAATCATTTTCTTATTATTGTTTTCTTTATTTGCATTTAGTATATCAATAGTAATTTATAATCAAATTAAAAGATAAAATAAAAATATTTTTTTATTTTTTTTATATAGAAAATTTATCACTATAATTCTTCCCCGTGGATCGATACTCGAGGTCTTTGTTTCAAAACCCTATATTACTTCGAAACGATACGTATACTTGTGTAGTACCCCTAGTGTGTAAAAATATTTTCTAAATTTACATAATATTAATTTTATACACTAGCCGCTATTTATAAATTGAGTCAAAGTTTTTGGCTATCTTTTAGAAGCAAACATTACTGCGTTATTTGCGGTCGGGTCAATGACTCCAAAACATGACATCGACATCGACACGAAAAAATCTCTGACATGACTCTGAATGTCGACATGTTGAAGCTCCTTAAAGCCAGGCCACTATTGACCTCACTTTTGTTGAGGTCTAGTCTTTCTTTCGAAGAACCTAGGATCTAGAAGACTAGTGATGGAACCCTCCCCCTTAAGAACTTCAAAATGCTTATTTGCTTCACTTGGAGTTTCATATGTTTAAGGCTAACCTCTAGCACTTAGTAGGATGAGCCTAAGCATAAGAAAGCTCAAGGGGGTCCCCTACAGAATGGTCAAGCCTTAGGGTAAACCCTGGGTAATCCGGTCTTGGTTAAGCTAGCTCACACACTCACACCTACCCTACACTTACACTCACTACCCCAAACTCTAAACCAAACTTCCTCAACTTGATCCCCTACTCTTTTGGAAACTCATGTGTTCCTCAAGCACTAATCTTATGGCTAAGGTGGCCTGGACCAGCACAGGGAGGATCCTAAATGGGATTTTCCTTGGTCTCATAGCTCAAGTGTGTTGACATTCTAAATTAACCTCAATTTCATCAAACTCCCAATTTTGACCCTTTAGCCCCTAAACTCCACAAAATTACCCAAACTACCCCTAACCCACCCCCCAATTTGACCAAAAATTCTAAAATTACCAAAATTCTCTCCAAAAATCATTCCAAAATGTTCTTTGCCACTCAAATTGACCAAAACACCCCAAATTTACCAAAATTCCCAAAAGCCTCAAAGTTAGCAAAAATGACCAAAACCCCTCATGATCAAAATATACCAAAAATTCCCAAAAATTCCCAAAAATTCCAAAATCTTCCCAAATCTCCACAAAATCAATTTGAACCTCTCCATTAAGTCCAAATTAACCCAAATCCCTAAATTGCCCAAAAAGATCCAACATACCTAAATCACCCCAATGTCCCCAATTTCACCCAATTTCAATTCTAAACCAAATTCATAATGTCAAATCTCAACATAAACAAAATCCAAGCCTAATTAAACCAATTTTCAAATCCAATTTCAAGCCTAAATCAAAATCCTCAATTTTAACCATATGACCAAATTCCTCCAAATTGAACCTGATAGCCAAGTCAATTTCCCCAATTTTGAATTCCAAACTCTTCATAACATTCCCTCAAATCAAATTGATCCACCAATTGACCCACATTTGAACTCAACTCTCACCCAAATCCAACCCAAACTGAAATCCCTTGTTTTGTCCTAAATTAGCCACATACCTAAATGTCACCAAATTGAATACCATAACCCAAAAATTTCCTCCCAATTAATGTTCAAAACTCTACAAGAAATTCTCCTAAGCCATTCCTAACATTCAATTGATCATTAACCAAACCCTAGCCTAACCTAAACTCAAGTCTAACCCACATCCCCCAAAATTAACCCCAAGCTAAATTTCACCAAATTGAACCCCCAAATCAAATCAAAATCACTCAAATCCTCTTCCAAACTCTTCATGAAAATTACCCCTATAAAATCGATTAATTACTTCACCCAAAATCATACCGAGCCCAACCTAGCCCAAGCTTAACCCAAAAGAACCAAATTTGAACCCCAGTTCCAAATGTGAACAAACCTAGACAATTTGACCAAGCCAAGCTCACCACAACCACCATTTAAACTCTAGGAACCAATGTTGGTCCACCTAGCCCAACCTAGTGGAGCTATAGTCCAACAGTCCCATGAATTAGGGGATTCCATCTCATTTTTGGCTAAACAAAGAAAATCTCTTACCTAAAGCCATATCCATTCTAGTTAATCACCATTACGGCCTGCTCACTGCCTCACCTGACCACCCCAGCCTGAGCACTACCCTGGTCGACCAGTTTAGTCACTGGAGGAGCAAAATTCGAGAGCCATCCCACATCAAATCAAACCCAAATTGACCTAGCCTATCTCTCTAGGTCTGATTGGTCACTTGTGTCATTCATCACTCCACGGCTCCACCTAAGCATCACCCTGCACCTAAATTGAAGCCTTAAGCTTCATCCATTGGCCATGGCTATAAATGGACCCACCCAAGGCCAAAAGAGGACAGTGCAAAAAACCTAGGGGAAACTCTGCTAAAATCTCATCGTAGCTCCTCCAAACCTTCTTGAGCGCAGGCTCATGGCTTACCAGACATTTCCCCCATTGTCCAAAAGCTAATTGCATCACCCAAGTTTCAACCAAAACTAAGACATATTTCACCACACCACCACAGTGCACCAAATACATATTAACCTTTCCTACATCATCACAAGACCAAACAAAGCTGATCCCTCACAGAAGCTCTATCACAGAGCCCCTCTATTATAGACTTCCATCAAGGCCCCCAAATCGTTCTGATCGAAGTCTTACTTTGACAATTTACCAGAGCCCAGCAACACCTCTAGGAGGTTCATCAGAGTCCTACGAAGCTTTTGCAAGCTTCTGATTGAGGCCTCACCACTCAGATAAAGGTATTAAACTCTCCCCCCAAATTGAGCTCGGTTTGGGCTTTCATGGCAGTATGCTTAACTTTATACTGTATTAATTGTATATATGTGTTCGTCTAGGCTAGACGCGTCTATAAAAACAAACCCAAAGTGATTTAGTTGAGTATAGCTCGAGATCGTAAGGTTTTATTATGTATGGTTTGTAGGATGAACTAGTTAGGGATGAACAAGAAGAGCCATTGGATCGCCTGTGTATCGAATGGAGGGATGAGATTGCTCCAAACAGAACTGTGGGACATAAAGTGCCGGCTGACTCAGAAGGAGGCATTGAATGGGAGCGTGTCGCATGTTCTTTAGGAGCTGCCTAGGATCCAGTCAATGCCGCACTAAATAAATAAAAAATAGAGACTTTTTGTATTTATTTAATTCACTCACCTTTAAAAATCCATAACTTGGTGTATAAAAATCATAAAAATAAAAGAAAAATACCATGTTCCTTAGTGAATAGAAGAGAACAATGTGGAATTAAAATTGTAGTTATTTGACTTTTATTTATTTTTAAATTAATTAAATATAGTAAAACTTGTTTAAATCATAACTCATCACAACATTTCACCATGGCACGAGGTTTGTAGAGCATAGAGGCTCTAAGGTTAGAGATCTTCCCTAATTTTCCAAGGTCAGGGGGGATCTCTAGCTAGAGATTCCTAATTTTCAAATTAATCTCCTCTATTTTGGTTTAAAAAAATATAATAATTAAAATATAAATCAGAAAAATGTAAAATTTATTTTGGTAGGTTTACTGTGATTAGAGGACCCTAGAAAAAATATCAAATTGATTTAAATAATTAAAAATCGCCCTAATGAAAATTAGCTAATTAAAAATTAAAAATTAAAGAATTAAAATATAAATGGAAAAATCATGAAAAATCATTCCACACTATGAATAATAAACACAAGAACTTCCCATAAAATTTTGGAGTCAATTGAGTTAATTTACCCAATAAAATGGATTTTTTAAATAAAATAGCATTTTTGGCATTAAAATAATTATAATATTTAAAATATAAATAAAAAAATTATAAAATTGGTCTTGTGAGCTCCTAGTGACCAAAGGAACTCAAGAAAAATAAAATTGGAATTAAAATAAATATTTCATTTTCATGCCTATTTTGAATATTTAAATAATTTTCAAAAATAATTAATATGAGTAAAAATAATAAAAATCACAAAAAAATAAAAATCCCCCAAAATGTCACATTTGGTCTCCTGATCACTTATGAGCACTTAAAAAAATTTTCCTAACTTTCTAAGAAATGATATTAACTTTTAAAGGCTTTAATTGAATTTTCCTTAATTTTCCACTAAAATAATTCTAATAATTAAAATATAAATCATAAAATTAAGAAATTTATTTCTCTGGATTTCCTTACTTCAAAGTGATTTATGAAAAATATAAAACTTAATCTTTGACATATATAATATTTTATATTTAATTAATACTCAATACCAACTAATAATCATAATAATTAAAATAAAATTCAGAAAATAATGAAAATTAGTCTAGATGGTACATTGATCTAGGTGAACCTCCAGTAATTTTATTAAGGACAAATGATTTGCTTTGGTTAAGTTATTGAATTAACTTTGAAAATCCTATTTTTGCATTTAAGTAATTACATAAGTTCAGAAAAATCACATTTTCTCCTCTCATGTTTTAATTGACCCATAAGTGGGGTAACATAAAAATCTCAAAGTCATTTAAGTTAAATTTAATGAATTATGAAGTGATAAGGCCTTTATGGAATTTAATTCTTAATTAATATTTAGGCCTAATCAAGGGTGAATGACAATTAATGATCTTAATCAACTCTTTTAAGTGATTGAATTCAATTATTTGAATTTGATAAATTCATTCGGACAAGGTGATTTGTGGTGTTGGAATGAGGGAACCATGGGATTCTAACCGGTGGCGCTATAATTAACTTAAATCCCACCTAATAAGACGCTTGACATTAAACTAGACACATTAAAAAATTTGAACTATAAACCTCATATTTCTCTCAATATCTTCAATTTGACACTTTAAAATTTAAACCTGCTACAATGAAGAGCTTGGAGCAAACACCGTAGGCAACACAATGAGGTATGCAGAAGAACATCTTCGAGAAAGCAAAGGAGTCTACAACAGTAAATCTTTCCTTAGAATTAAATAATAAATCATAGTACTTCGAGGTTGTTTATCTAGTGCAACATAAATCCTCAACTTATCTTTTAGGCCTTTACACCTCGTGCAACATAAGCCCTAACTTGTCTTAGGAATGTGAAGTTGTTGTTCGGTATGACATAAATCCTTCTATCTTCCAGGCTATTTGAATACTTAATATTATGCAAATGTAAGCCCTAATTAATAAAATTGGTAAGTTAAAATAATCACTAGAAAATATATTAAGAATTTCATACCAATTTTATATGAAATTGCACTTTAAAGAAAGGTATTTTCTTTGTTTTATTGCAGGAATGAAGATTTATAAGTACTGAAAGCAAAAAAGAACAAAAGAAGCGAATTTGGAGCAAAAAGGACTCAATTTGATAAAAAATGAACTGTCTCGCCGACATAATTTGATAAAAAATGAAAAGTTCCAGATTGGTTAATTATACAAACTTTTTACAATGGATTAGTAGGATCTCTTAGATCAATCATTGATGCTGCTGCTGGAGGGTCATTAATGTCAAAACCATTTGATGAAGCATATGCATTATTCAAAGAGATGGCTACTAAAAATTTTCAATGGCCTCGTCGAAAGAATAAATCCTAAAAAGATAGCTAAGTGGTCATGAAAATAATGCAATATCTATGTTAGCTTCTCAAATTGCTGGTATATCAAAGAAATTAGATCATTTTGGAATGAATTACTCTCCTACTATATTAGAAGAAAACTCATCTGGACAAATTATAGATTTTCAATCTCCTTATGAAACTATAAATGCTATTAATAATAGACCTAATAATCCATATTTGAATTATTATAATCCTGGTTGGAAGAATCATCCAAATTTTAATTGGAATAACAATACAGCTAATCAACAATGGATGAACAACTCTATAGGAAATCCACCTAATCAAGGAAATACAAATTATAAACCATCTTATCCACTCGATTTAATAACAATCAATTTAAAGATAAGAAGTTATCTATAGAAGAATTAAAATTGAGTATGGGTCAGCACTTTCAAAATCAAGGAAATCAATTACAAATTCAACGAAATCAATTACAAATTCAAGGAACTGCTATTAAAAATATTGAAACTCAACTCGGACATATCGCTACCACACTTAACAATAGAATTCCTGGAACTTTTCCTAGTAATGTGGGAATAAATCCTAAAGACAAGGAAAAGAATAAATTAAAGTAATACAATGAAGAAGTGGAAAAGAGTTAGAAACTAAAATTTAGAAAGAAATAGAAAGTAAAAATGAGGAAGTGGAAATTGAAAAAGAAAAGGATCAGCAAGATCAAAACATAGAATATCCATTGATCCCTATGAAAATATCTATAGAAAAACCACCACCACCATTTCCTCAACGACTAAAACAACATAAAAAAGATAAGCAATTTGCTAAATTCCTTGAAATTTTAAAAAAATTAACTATAAATATTCCTTTTTGTGGATGCATTAGAACAAATGCCTAATTATGTAAAATTTATGAAAGATATTTTAAATAAAAAAAGAAAATTTACACATAATGAAACTGTTGCACTCAGTGAAGAGTGTAGTGCAATTATTCAGAAAAAGCTTCCTAAAAAATTAAAAGATCTTAGTAGTTCATTATACCTTGCGCTATTGGTGAAAAATTTTATGGAAAAGCTTTATGTAACTTATGAGCAAGCATAAATCTAATGCCTCTATCAGTTTTTAAAAGATTAGAATTAGGAGAAATTTCACCTACATCACTAACTCTTCAGTTAGCTCATCGTTCTATGACTTATCCTAAGGGAGTTATTGAAGATGTGTTAGTAAAAGTGGATAAATTTATCTTTCCAGAAGATTTTATTGTTCTAGATATGGAAAAAGACAAAGAAATTCCCATAATATTAGGAAGACTCTTTTTAGCCACTGGAAAAGCTATGATTGATGTTAAGAAAGGAGAATTGACTACGAGAGTAAATGATCAAAAAGTAACTTTTAACATAGCAAAATCAATGAAATATCCTGCTTTAGAAAAAGAAGATGAATGTTTTCGAATGGAAATACTTGAACATTTGTAAAATGAACATTTTAAAGAATATTATGAAGAAAAGTTAGAAAAAGAAAATACTGAATTAATTGAAGAAGCAGATAATGAAAAACTGGATTATATACACGAAAAATTTAAAATGTTGGATAATACTGAAAACGCTGAAAAGAATATAGTTCCGTCAATTATTAGACCTCCTGAACTCGAATTAAAAATTTTAGCTAATCATTTAAAATATGCTTACTTAGGTAACCATTCAACCCTACTAGTTATTATATCAGCTGAATTGAATGAATCACAAAAACAAAAACTGTTAGACACATTAAAAAAATATAAGAAAACTTTTGGTTGGACTTTAGCAGATATTAAAGGAATTAGTCCTTCAATCTGTATGCACAGAATTATTTTAGATAATGAACATAAGCCAATAGTACATCCTCAAAGGAGATTAAACCCAATAATGAAAGAAGTAGTCAAGAAAGAAATATTAAAATGGTTAGATAATGGTATTATATATCCTATTTCAAACAGTACTTGGGTAAGCCCAATTCACCGTGTTCCTAAGAAAGGAGGAGTGACCGTTAAAGTTAATGAAAATAATGATTTAATACCTATAAGACAAGTTACTGGATGGCGTATGTGTATTGACTAGGAAAGATCACTTCCCATTACCATTTCTAGACCAAATGTTGGATAGATTAGCCGGACATAAATATTTTTATTTTTTAGATGGATATACCGGTTATCATCAGATACATATTGCTCCCAAGGATCAAGAGAAAACTACATTTACTAGTCCTTATGGAACATTTGCTTTTAGAAGAATGCCTATTGGATTATGTAATGCACCTGTAACATTTCAAAGATGTGTGATGTCTATATTTAGTAAATTAATTGATGATGGAATAGAAGTATTTATGGATGATTTCTCTGTATTTGGAACGTCATTTGATGCATGCTTGAATCATCTTGAAAAAGTATTAGAAGTATGCGAGAAAACTAACTTAGTTCTAAATTGGGAGAAATGTCAATTTATGGTTGCAGGAGGAATTATATTAGGGCATAAAATTTCAGAAAATGGCATGGAAGTAGACCCTGCAAAAATTCAAGTTATAGCTAAATTACCACCTCCAACTACAGTAAAAGGGGTAAGAAGTTTTCTTGGACATGCTGAATTCTACATACGCTACATAAAAGATTATTGAAAAATTACTAAACCTCTATGCCAACTTTTAGAAAATGACAAGAAATTTGAATTCACAACTGAATGCCTAAATGCTTTTGAATTATTAAAAGATAAATTAATCATAGCACCAATAATAATTTCACCTGATTGGGAGAAACCATTTAAACTTATGTGTGATGCTAGTGATTAAGCTATAGGAGCAGTACTTGGGCAAAGATATTTCAAAGTTATATACTATGCTAGTAAAACTCTTAATAATGCTGAATTGAATTATACAGTTACAGAAAAATAGCTATTAGCAATTGTTTATGCTTTTGATAAATTTAGCCCTTTTCTAATTGGAACTAAATGTATTGTGCATACTGATCACTCTGCTATAAAATATCTAATGCAAAAGAAAGATTCCAAACCAAGATAAATTAGATGGATATTACTAATGTAAGAATTTGATTTTGAAATCATTAACAAAAAGGAAAATGATAATCAAATTGCAGATCATTTATCAAGGCTAGAATATAATGAATTATCTGACTCGATAATGAAATTATCGATGCTTTTCCTGATGAACAATTATATAATATAAATGAGTGGAAAATATCATGGTATGCTGATATAGTAAATTATATTGTAAGTGATATTTTACCACCTATGTTAACTTTGCAACAACAGAAAAAATTCATTCATGATGCTAAAATATATTTTTGGAATGAACCATATTTATATAAGCAATATAAGAATCTTATAATTAGAAGAAGTGTGCCTTATGAAGAAACAAAACAAATCATTCAGAAATGTCATGATTCTGATTTTAGAGGACATTTTGGAACAAATAATACTGCTTATAAAATTTTACAATCTGGATTGTATTGTCCTACTCTATTTAGAGATGTTTATAGATATATCAGAACTTGCGATAGATGCCAACGAGTAGGTAATATATCTAGAAGAAATGAAATGCCTCTAAATTTTATATTAGAAGTTGAGATTTTTTATGTTTGGGGATTAGATTTAATGGGACCATTTGTTCCTTCATTTGGAAACTCATATATATTAGTTGTTGTTGATTATGTTTCTAAATGGATTGAAGCACAAGCTTTACCTCGATGTGATGCTAAGAGTGTTTCAAATTTTCTAATGAAAAATATTTTTACTAGATTTAGAAAGCTGAGAGTGATTATCACTGACAGAGGTTCTCATTTTAGAAATAAATATATTCACAAACTAGTAGAAAAATTTAACATTATTCATAGGATATCAACTGCTTATCATCAACAAACTAGTGGATTAGCTGAAGTTTCTAATCGAGAAATTAAACGTATTTTAGAAAAGACTGTAAACCCTAATAGATTGGATTGGTCTATAAGACTAGACACTGCATTATGGGCATACATGACAGCTTATAAAACTCCAATTGGAATGACTCCTTACAGGCTTATTTATGGAAAGACTTGCCACTTACTAGTTAAATTAGAACATAAAGCATATTGGGCAATTAAAGAATTTAATAACAATCTGAAAGAAGCTGGTGAGAAGAGATTATTGCAATTAAATGAATTGGATGAATTGACAAAATGAATATTATCATAATGATAGAATTTATAAAGAAAGAATGCAATTATGGCATGATCGGAAGATTAACCTGAAAAATTTCGAGCCAGGACAAGAAGTTTTACTTTATAATACAAGAATGAAATTATTTCCTGGGAAATTGAAATCTCGATGGTTAGGGCCTTTCACTATAACTTAAATATTTTCATACAGAACTATAGAAATTGAAGATCCAAAAACTGGGCATAGATTTAAAGTAGACGAACACAGATTAAAACCTTATTTTGAAGGGAGAAGACAAAATTTTAAAGAGTTTTTAATGCTCAGTCAACCTGATTACTAACTAAATTAGGTCGGGCTGACGACATTAAACCAAGCGCTTTATGGGAGGCAACCCATAGTAATTATTAATTATGATCTATTTATTAAAGTTATTGAAAAATTAAAATATAGAATAAATTCTACTCATTTAACTTTTTAGAATCATCACAAATTTGAATCTATACGAATAAATTAGAAAATATTCGGACTGGAGAAAAAATTTGGCAATTTACCTAATCTCGCCGACGGTGAGATAATTAAAAAGTGGTTTTTGTGAGTTATTTTACGATTTTGGATGGTTCTAAGGCCATCTCTCTATATAAAACGTTTAAAACTTCATTTTTATACTATCTTCTTCTTTAGAAACCATTAGAGTCCCTCCAAAACAATCTATTATGGCCTCCAAACCACTTGAAACCACGAAATCCGGAGTTTTTAACCGACGAAAGTTCGTCAGTTCTGAGGCTCAGTAACTATTCAACAAGATTTTGATGAAGAAACGTCTGATTAAAGAAAGAGGATTCGTAAACAGAGGAGCGGAGAATTCAAGAACAACAATTGAAGAAATGATTGTTCAGCGACGTTGGGAGGTATTCTCGCTATACCACATCCGTCAGTAGTCATTCCAAGTAGTCAAGGAATTCTACTCTAATCTGCATGCGATCCATAATGGAAGTGTTTACGTAAGAGGCAGATGGGTAACTTTCACTCCTTCTCAAATAAATGAATTATACTCGATTGAAAATACCCCTGTTTGCCACTATTCAAATTTTGTTCCTACAAGATACAACATGAATGAGATATACAGATATCTGACCGACGAACCTGATGATTGGAAATTACGAGAAGACGGGTACGTTAGTTTTTCTGACACTTCTTAACCCCGTCTCAAAGCATTGGAATTTCTTTATTTCATCAAAGTTATTACCCACTATGAGGGTAAACAAAGTCTCGAAAGAATGCACAATCTTAAATTACTGTATTCAATCTGGATTGCCTATTGATGTTGGATCTATCATTATGAAGTCTGCATTAGGATTAATTGTGCATGGGTCGATTCATGGACTTGGACACCCATAACCTATATTTACTTTATGTAGTCAATACCAAGTTTCCTACGAAGCTTGGAAAAAAGTTTTATTGCCTTGGAAACCACTAGATCCGACAGATATGTTTCCTACATTGGATAACAATGATGAAACAGTAATTATTTCTGATCAAGCATCACAAAACAATCCTTTAGTTAAGCCCCTAACTAATTGAACAAACCTCATTTTATGGAAACTTAAAGGATTGGAGAAGGAACTACAGAATGTGATGAATTCTATTGATAATATCTCTGATTTATTTGATCACATCGATTGGAGAATGAAGAAGCACTTTGACCATACAGGACATCTGGAGGCAAGTTTTATACGACTATTGAGACAGAAAGGGTGGATTGAAGAAGATTATATTGCATAATTCCCTTTCAGGCTTTCTATAATTTGTTTGTGCACCTGCGTTCTATTGGAAACATCAGAGAAGAGATCAGTTCAGTTTCCGATGAGTAGCACAAATTTCTATTCATATTATATGTATGTGTGTTGATTTGAATTTAGTTTTTGATATAAATTGAACTTTACGTCGATAATCTCAGTTTGTATGAGATTATTTTTTGTTTGTTTAGTCTCAGCATTTAGAGTATCGTGGTGTGGATTGCAATACTGAGTTAGATGTGTTTGGGTTAATTTGATAAGTCAATTTTTAGTTTTGTAGTATTTGAAGTTTGTAAGTTCATGGATTTCATTTATAAAGTTATAATGTTTGTGTTGTGTGAATTTATGTGTTAATATAATATCTAATCTTAATATATATATATATATATATATATATATATATATATATCAAATTAAGTGACCAGAACAATGTACAAGGCTTAACCTAGATTGAAAACATTATAAATATTTAAAATATTAAAAATTTGGAAACCCCGCCAACAGCGAGAAAATCCCGCCGACGGTGAGGAAAAGTCCGCTGACAGCGAAAATTATCACGCTGACGTCGAGATTTTCCCAAAACTTTAGCCTTGGTGAATTAATTAGCCCACCGACGGCGAGAAATTTCTCGCCAACAGTGAGATCGCGAAATGTACTATATTTTGACCGGTCAAACGACACTATTCATCGTCTCCTTCCTCAAAACTTTGAAAAACCGACTTAGGGCTTGTGGAATCTTGGATTTAAAGCGATTTCAACACATTTTGACGCCGGATTTTATCTTCCCTTGGTAAGAGCTTCACTCTTATAAAATATTTTATTTTCACCATGAATTTCTTCTACATCGAGGATTTTGGAAAAATGTTGAAATGTGAAGAAAGAACTTGGAAGAAATTCATCGAACTTGATTTAGATTGATTTTAGTAACTATTGGAAGCCATCTTAGTAATATTTAGACGTTTAGTTGAGAGTTTTGTGAATTTCACAGATCGAAAAATGGCTCCACGTCAAAAGAGAAAAATGGATTTTGACGAAACTCGTTTTGTGAATGCAAGGGCACAATCAAGATATTCTCACAATATTCAAGCCAAAAAAATGCATTCAGGATCAAGTTTTCAAAAATCCTGGAGGTGAATTAGAGCGAATAATTAAACAAAGAGGATGGGAAAACTTCTGTTATACATAACCAAGAGAGCAGATGTGAAAGTGGTAAAAGAATTCTATGCCAACCTGACGCAGGCTGAAGATGCACCGGTTAAGGTTAAAGGATTTTTTGTGGAATTCAGCGCTACAAGAATAAATGCTTATTACGAAGTACGAGATTTATACACCAGTGAGTACGATACCTTAGAAACTATGGAAGGACCACTGGAAGAAGTGATCGACTTTCTCACTGATGGGAAAGGAGTTTGGAAGCTGAAGTAGTGAGAACGGGTAAACTTTCCTCTCTCAATGTTGAATGCATCATCTAAAGCCTGACACTATTTATTTGTTCTACTTTGTTACCTATTTACCACCATAGTGAGATAACAAGAGATAGAGCAGTTCTGAATTTCTGTATTCAGAACCAAAGAAGTATTAATGTGGGAAGTATAATTTAAAAGAATATATTAGCCACTGCAAGAAGTGAAAGTGGAGGAGGACTAGGACACCCTGGTCTGATTTATGCACTCTGCCAATTATCTAGGGTAGAGGCAAGAGATGATGAGGAATGGGTGGAACCTATGAAACCCATTACTCCGGCTAATATAAAGAAATATGAATCCCACGAAGGATGGAGATCTGGGACTAGGAGCTATGTTCCTTCTTCGAGTAGAGATATTCCCTCTACCAGTTATGACCCTCCTCCCTATAGTACTCCTACCCTTCAGGATTTGATGAATGAGATGACTCTACAGTGGAAAAGTTTTGAGAAAATAGAAGAAAAACTGGAGCATATTGATCAGAGAATTGGAGGCTTAGAGAGAAGACATGATTATGACAGCGAGTATCTCCAGAGACATTCAGAGTATGAGATAGCCTATTATGATGCTGAGAATTGTTATAGGAGAGGAGAGCTCGATGTTGTATTTCCTGAGTCACCCTGATATACTCATTACCAGCTTAATCCACCCACTGATCAAGGAAATGACGATATAGTTTGGGACTTTGATGCGGAAGAGTAGATGCTATGTTTATTTATTTAGTTATAGATTTTGATGTTGTGATTGTTTGTTTGTTGTTTTACATTTTAGTATTGATGATTTAGTTTATGAACTTGAATATGATGTAGTGTAGATTGTTTTAATATTGTTTGTTAAAGTTATATAGTTTTTAAATTTTTAATGTTTTCAGACTACTATTGTAACCTTGGATTGAATTAGTAAATGTATGTGGATGTAGTATAATATGTTAGTATAAAATGTGGTAGTACTGTGTTAAACTTCTTTACCTAGCACTTTCTTTAATATTTTGTGTGTAGAAAAATACTAATAGTACAGGTTAATTAAATAATGGAAAAAGCCTGCAGAACTTCAAAAAGAAGAAATACCTAAAGCTCGAAGGTATGATTTAAATATTACAGCTTATTTCCTTTTCCCTTATATAGATAGATATAAAATTTTAAGTTTGGGGGAGGGAAAAATATAAATTTAATCATTAAATTGTTCTCAATTTACATTTTTAAAATTATTATAAAAATGAATTTGTGTAGTAATTTTAATTCAGTAACGAAAATTAATTTATCTAATTATCAAAGTTGAATAAAATATTTCTAGTAATTAAACTAATTTTATAGATTAAGAAATTTAGTTTAAAAGTATAAGAATATAGTTAACTATTTAAAGTAAGGAAAACTATATTTTCAAATATGAAATTCTTGAGTATTTAGCTGAGAAAGAAAAGATTGAAACTTAATAAAGTAAAAACTTTGAAATATATATAAGAGAAGTAAATGTTTCAGTTTCAAATTTAGGAAGAGGAAAATGAAGTTCAAAATTATTAACGAGCTAACCAAAAATAGTGATGCTCACTTAAAAAAGTAAAGAAAAAGGGATTGAAAATCAATCCAGAGAGGAAAAAAAGAGAAGAAAAAAAAAAATATATATATATATATATATATATATATATATATATAAAGTGAGGAGAAGCTTGAAGAGATGTCTTATCAAAAATTGGCTTCATTTGAATCAACCTAAAGGGTAAACTTCAATTACATTTTTGAACTTATATATATGGATTAGTATTTTACTAAGTAGTGTTTTCATGAACTTCTTATCATCTGAATATTTCGAGTAATTTATAATTTCAAATATAGTCATTCTTGAAATAAATAGAAGACTAAAAATCTTATACTTGATGACTAAATAGCCTTATATCTATAAAATTAATTTAAATATCTAAAAATATTTCTATTAAACTTTACTATAATACTTATTTAAATCAAATTAATAGTATTTCTAAATTAAAACTTTACTACAAATAATCATTTACTTTTATGTAGTATCTAAATTACTTGAGGACAAGTAATAGTTAAGTTTGGGGGAATTTGATCACTAGAAATATATTAAGAATTCATACCAATTTTATATGAAATTGCACTTTAAAGAAATGTATTTTCTTTGTTTTATTGCAGGAATAAAGATTTATAAGTACTGAAAGCAAAAAGCACAAAAGAAGTGAATTTGGAGCAAAAAGGACTCAATTTGATAAAAATTAAACTGTCCCGCCGACGGTGAGATTTAGGCAGCCGACGGCAAGTTTTTCCAGAAAGATTTTTAATATATTATAGGGAGCCCGCTGACGGCGAGATAGAGCCCGCCGACAGCTAGATCGACACGGTTAGCCCATCTTCTAGAAGCCCTCCGACGGCAAGATCAAGCCGCCAATGGTGAGACAGTTGAAAAGAGCCAAAATATATTGAACCTGGATGCTTTTTGAAGAGGTGCTTAAGCAACCTTTGAAGATTTGACCCCTTCTATAAATAGAGATGAATTTTAGTCATTTGTGTGTCAAGTTTGTGTCAGTTTTGTGTCTGTTTTGTGTCATTTGTGTGGAAGTTAAGTGTAATTTAAGAGTCTGTTGAGTGAGCAAATAAAGTGCTTAGCGTTTTGGTGTGCTGTACTGGAAGGAAGAGTTAAAGGAACTTCAAGGAGTCTGCTTGGGGAGAAGAATTGAGATAAGTATATTTGTTATTTATTTTTTAACTTTAATGAAATCCATACTTTGTGTTACTTTTCCCATGCATTCTGAGTAGTTTCCTTAGTCTTTCTCCTTATTATCGAGATTTTGTGAAATGATGAATTAAAGTAGTTGTGCCTAAGAATATGAAAATAGAAATTGTGCTAATCTTTTTACTTAAATCTTAATTTACTTTCAATCTGGCTAATTGATTTGTTAACATATGTTGAATTATCAACTATAGTAAAGATTACATCCAAGATTCAGGGAAGTCAAAAGCCTTGGAAGGAGGGTGAAAATAAATAGGGAAATATTAACTATCGAGCATAGAATTGGACATTTTAGTGTAACTGATAAAATATTCAAATCGGTCTTATTGTTTGGGAGCTGAAGTGTAGATGTTAGCCCTCAGGCGAGGGGAACGTGGGAGCTCTGAAGTGGCAGTCGGTATCCTCCCAGCCTAGCCGCAGATTTAGTAATCAAACATAAGACTAGTCAATGTTCTTTGCACTTGGACTAAAGGGTAAAGAATAGGAATCCTCCTATTTGGCACAATACAATTAAAAACTCATTTAATTCTTCATTCACTTAATTCTATAAAACAAGGAGAAATATACTTTTTTTTTAAATCTTATATTCAACCTTTAAGCATTAGTTTATTTTAGTCTAAGTGTTCTTAATTTCCGTATACTAAATTAGTAAGTAAGTTTACTTTAATTTGTCTTTGAAATTCTCTAACTTCCCTGTGGGATCGATATCTAGGACTCCATTAGAGCCCTATATTACTTGATAACGATACGTGTACTTGCCTAGTATCCACAATATAAATCATAAAATCCATAACAAAACTATCAGTATCTATATATTCAGTGCGGGATCAAGTTTTTGGTGCCGTTGCTAACTTTTTATATCATAGTTGTAAGTATAAATATCGAAAAGTGGATCATAAAACATATGATAATATCTCTTCTAAATTTGAGCTAAACCATAGGATAGTTTGTAAGGTCTCTGAGGTTTGCCTTAGGATTAGTGACGTCCCCTACTTTTCTTCATTTGGATTCTGAAAATAAAATGTTTTGAATTTGCACCTTTCCATATTGGCTTTCACTTACACATTAACTTAAGAATCCTACCTTTTGGAAGTCATTAAAAAAATATTTATTGATCTAGTTCGACAATTTTCTTAACTAACTTTGGTCACTTAAGATGTAATTAATTATAGGAGATTGTCCTTAAATGGAAAATTTAAGAACCCGAGTAGCATAACCCCTATCTAGTTGCTTCATATTAGCTTAGGGAACTCGTCGATCAACATAAATGGTTTGCAGACAAAACGTATATCATGGATTCTTTAGTTTATTTGATCAAGCCTCAACACTAATCAATGCATATATTCTTTGGGATAAATACATGGCTTGTGGAACAAATACAATGCTTATGGTGCAGTGCTCGATTATTTAAACTATTACATGTATGAGATCGGTTTGATTTCATATTTTTAAAATAAAATGAAAATTTTCAAAATTAAATAGATATGTTAAATTAAATCTATTTTAAAACGGGTGACGGGATTTCCATTTGGCGACCGATAATTTCTAATTTAGCGACCAAAAATTGTTGTAGACTCCACTGGAGATTATCTGTTTCTCTCTCCATTATGATCAAGAAATTTGTTTTCATACATCGGTGATGTGTTCATATCTCTCATGAACCTGAATACCATTCTTTCGTTGACATACTTTACCCATTTCTTCGTTCGTAAACTGCGGCTAACGCTCCTCAATTCCAGGACCGACTGTTAACCGCCTTTAAATAGGGGGATTCTAGAGTTTTTAGGATTCTCCTCCTTTAGTGTGGGGTTGGACCCCCAATAGGTGTGTTAGTTAACAAGTTTTGCCAAAGCAATGTGCATTGTGAATGGAATCCTGGACAGGGTCTCGGACTTCACTTTCCTTTTTTTATACTTCCTGGGTTCAATTTTTGCTATCGGCATATTGAGCCAAATCTTCTCAAGTCTTAAACTCCTTTTAATTCTTTAAAATTAAATCTATGCTTTTTAAATCAATAAAGAAACGATAAAATTGAAAATTTGTTGCAAAAAAAATTTGAAAACAAAAAAAGAAGGAAAAAACAAAATAAATATTTTAAAGCAAAATGAAATGAAATAAAATGAAAATGAAAGTGTATCCAATCCACAAAATATCCTATGTTAATTTGTAGTGTTTTCAATATGTTTACAAGGTTTAGGCCTTAGCTAACGTTCAAAACCTTTTTTAATCGACAGTGATGATGTTGACCCCGACACTCACTTTCTCCTGCAACTTTCCCACCACCCGTGAGGCCCTTCTCGTAGCGTACACAGTTCAATTTTGGACCGGCTTTAGTGAGTTTAAAGTCATGCTTGGAAAAGCCCCATTTGTGATAATGAAGATAACCACCCTAGAAGTACAAGAGCCATCTGTAGAGTTCAGTCTAAACTCTTACCAGGACTTCCCTTCCTCTAAGAAGGTGAAAGTCACCCCCGCCCCAATCCATTCCGTTATCTCCATGCCTAAGAGAGTCATCACCTCTACTACTACTGGTCTTACAGTCACCACACCTACCTTCCCGTTTATCAAGGTGAAGGAGATTCGGAATGAAGAAGATTTTGTCGATACTTTTCATGCTCCACCATCAATTTTTGAGGTTGGTTGTAGCTTCATAATTACCCTGCTGACAAGATCTCAAAGGAGGAACAACAACTGCAAGAACCTAAAAGCCAACAAGGATCAATTTGTATGTTTGTCAGTTATTGATGAGATTCCTCAGCAGGAGGAACTCAGTGTACCGGAGACCACTTTGCTCCTTCAAGGGAGTAGGTTCCATTCGTTAAAGCATACTACTGGAGGTAAAAGCCTCCACAGAATTGCTGCTACTCTGCTGCTGCCACATGGTCATGATAAGGTGAAGGTGAAGCCCACACCAGTCACTTGAGCTCGTATTGTGCTCCAGAGTGTGGCCGATAAGGAAGGATGTTTAGTAACCAAATTTCTCAAAAGAATGGGATGTGTAGTATCCCTAAAAATGAAGAATGAGATTTTGAGGAAGGAAGGACTAGCTTGTCTAGTATAAAAATTTCTAGATACATTGCTAACTCGTATTCCCGCCAAGTTTCGCTGAGGGAAACATGTCAATACCATTGCCACAGCTTTAGATACTACTACCATTGCTTCGACACCCGCAAAGCGCAGATCAGTCAAGTCTCGACTGGGTCCAAGAGTACCATCTGCCGAACATGATAAGGAACTCCCACAAAGGAATGATAAGAGAGGATTGTTTCCCTCTATACATGGTCTGCACCCTAGGTAGCACACTTCTCCTCTTCACTCTGATGTCCCTGCCGAGACAATCCGTCTCAAGGCTTTGACTTTTAAGAGGTTAATGTTGTTGAAACCAGGGCCACATCATCTGCTCGAGGCTTCACCGTCTGAGGAGAATGCCATGGAGGATTTTCAGAGGACCATCCAATCAAAAGATGAACAGATCAGCCACCTAGAGAAGAAGATGGAAGATATGGCCACCACCATGACCGCCATGGCCACAATACATGGATAGTCGTAGTCACGACCAACAGTATCTCTAAAGGTCAATCAGCCCAAGATTATACATATTACAGGTTAAAGAAGAGTGGTCGCTTCCACTAACAAAGACGAGCCGCTAAAGAAAGATCTAATTTAGAGTCTACTAGAAAAGGACATTAAACAAATGGTCGAACAACAAGTGCAGGAGGCCTTAGCCAAATTTAAAGGAGGTGCATCAATTTTAAAGGATAACCCTACCTTGAGGAGTTCGATGTTGTGCCTTACCCGAAAGGCTTTGTGCCCCCTACATTCAAGAAGTTTGATGATACTGGAAATCCTCCACAACAAGTCACCCATTTCAGAGCAAGCTGTTGCAATACAATAGGAAATGAAGTGTTCTTTTTTTGATAGTTCGTCAATAGTCTTTCAGGAATCGTATTTGATTGGTTTGCAGAATCACTCAACAGATCGGTCAAGATTTTTGCAGAATTGGAAAACATGTTCATACAGAGAATTGCCATAGCACAGCACCATGTCACCATAGGAGATCCCGTAGTGAAATGGTAAAAGCCTAACGAGACCCTAGTGTATTACATTTTGAGATGAAAGAACCTTAGCATGAAATGTGAGCCTCAGCTAAAAGAACAACATATGATCGAGATACTACTCAAGAGTATCAGGAGTCTCACTATTAAGTCCTGCAGGAAGTTAATCAGCAAGGCCAGTAGTTTACAGGAAGAAGTTAAACATATGGAGCCTGCAGAAAAAATAGAAATGTCTTGGCCGATCAAAGAATTTATGAAGAGATTTGGCATAGTGGCCACGGTTGATAAGGGCAAGCAGCCGATGAGAATTCAGACAGAGCAGCAGTCACCAGAGTATAGTCAGCCTCCACCGCAAAATACTCAGCCTCAGTAATATGGTCAGCCCGTCCTTAGTAGTGTAGTCAGCAACACAATCAACCAGGTTAGTAATCTTTACAACAGAGACTATACAGAATAGGCGGAAGACAGGGTTCAATGATAGCAACTTAGCTAAACAGGAAATACTCCTTCAAAAATGACACTGTGGCAAAGATGTTCCAGAATTTGATAAAGAATCCAGAATTCAAGTTAGCTGAGCTGTAGAAATTAGAAGAAGTCAACCTGAAGGATCAGCCAAACTACTACCCGTACCACATGTTACTTGGACATAACATAGAGAATTGCTTTAACATCAAGGATTGCCTTGAGAGGAACTATAATGACAAAAACATAACAATACCGAAAGAATATTTACATGAACCTGAAAATGGTTCTGTAAATATGATTTTGGCTGAGCCATTCTATTTGATAGATCCATATGCTGGTAGAGATGGATAGAGCACATTCTGGAAGAAGTCCTCCAAGAATATACTGGATCAAATACAGATCGCTTCGGAGCAAGCCACTCCATAGAGTCTGCTACCTCCCAAGTTGAAGATGGAGATCACACCAGAGAAACTACCACAATAGAGGATCAAGAAGAAGGAGATCATAGATGGAGTGAAGATTGATAGTGTGAAGGATAGGAAAGGGGTTACCCCTGTTAGATTGGTTGTCTTGAATTTGAGGGAGAAATCCATCAAACTGCTTACTCTGTATAATTTCCTCTTTGCCCCTCTAAGTTCTTATAATTATACTAGTGATGATTTCAGCTAAGTTTTAACTGTCTCTAGTGATGACACAACAGATCACAACCCATCTAACCCTGATTTTGATTCCCTAAATGATCCTCAAATCATACTTAACCTTGACAAGAGCAATGAAAAAAATGAAGAAAACATCGATAGCATCAACTATGATAGTGCAGAAAGCGAGGAGTCAATCCTCAAGTGCAATAGAACACCATTCACCATCAACATGAATTGTCTAGATTCAGAACCAGAAGAATTAGTTGCAGCATCAAGATAATCTCTGAGTTCGGATGCTGAAGAAATCATAGAAGTGAATCTAAGAAGAGGAAAGGTATTACCCCCAATAATAGCACCGATGGACAAAGGAAAACAAGTAGTTATTCAAGAGGATTTCCCTCCACCAAAAGAAAAAACACACATTCGAGAAGAAACGCGAGATTCAAATATAGTGGATTACAATTTACTAACTCATCTTAGGAAGTTGCCAACAAAACTAAGCATCTATGATGCTATGGTCCTATCAAAGAAGATGAGAGAAGATCTGATCAAGGCTCTGATTGATCCAAAAATTTGTATAACACTATTGGTTAGCATGTCTTCAGATGGAGTTTGTAATTTAAAGGAACAGCCTGGCATAACCTTCTCTGATGAAGACTTGTTACTTGTTACTACCGACCACAATTGACCACTCTACATTTCTATTAACATCAGTAGATTTGTGCTTTCCAAAGTTTTGGTAGATCCGGGAGCTTCACTCAACATAATGAGTTTACGGACATTACTATATTTAGATATTAATGCAACTCTGGATAAGATGATGCTAAGATGATTTAATCAGAAAGGAGAAAGAGCACTTGGATCAATTACCCGGCTAATGAAAGTTGGAGATCTAGTAACAATTGTAAAATTCCATGTTACCGACATGAATACTTTGTTCAACACTCTATCTGGCCGACCGTAGCCTTACGAGTATAATATGGTCTCGTCATCACTACATCAATGAATCAAGTATTATAAGGATAGACAAGAGCACTACAACAAGGAAGACGTACAGTCATTCTCAATACATGAAGTAGGCATTCAAGAAGATGCCGCCTCTTACGCTCCCTCGAAGGAAACAGTATTTTCAAGAGAAATTATGCCAAAAAAGACTGGAGATTCAAAAGGATCAGAAGAGTGGGACCATTCAACTCTTCTTCAATGATCTCCCACCACTCTAATATAACGTGCAGGTGGAGGTTCTTTTAGCTCAACATCCAAGATTGAGGTTGGGGATGCAGGCGAGGAAGAACTGATAAGATTGTTTAATGGACAATGTCATCAATCAGCATCGACATAAAAGAAACCTCTGAGGAAGATAAATCCGATAAAAAAATTCTGACTATAATCCAAAAGAAGCCTCAGTTTGATATTTCCTTGGAGGATAAAGAGAAATGTGAATATGTCAATGTATGATCAAATCAACCATTACATGCAAGCCATAGCCCTAACTCTGATCCAACCTCAAAAGATTGAGAGTATGGAAGTTAAGGAAGTCCATAGTGGTAGTTTCAGACCGATCAATTTTTATCGTGCTTCTCCTTCTACTTCGGAAACTTTTGTAAATCTGGATGAAAATGATTCTAACAAATTAAAGGAATTACCATTTGGTTACTTTTCTTTGTATGTACAAAAGGGCTTACATTTGCATGATATTGATCATACAAATAGCTTAGGAAAATAGGAGGGCTTACATCATACCAAACGACACCCATAGCCTATAAAGAATTAGGACCTATACTGCTCTGCATATGCAAGTGCCAGAAGAAGAGTTGAAAATTTAAGGTGTGCTAGATGGAATACCTTGAAGTCCTATGGCTTATTGTTTAAGTCTAAGGAAACATTTTGCTGATATAGACCCATTTGCTTCCTTGAAGATGTTCTTCTGGATGCCTCCATCGTGTTTCCCATGGTGTATGCTCCAAGTTTCTTGATGAAGTAGTAGCTCCAAGGTTTAAGGTTTTGGTTTGAGGTGTTATGTGTGTCAATGTTTTGGCTTTGTTGTTTTTGTTTTTTCTGTGTTTTTCTTAGGAAATTTTAATTTAATTAGGGATACGCCGGTTAGAATCCAAAAATTCTATCATTTTAGTATCATTATTTTCTTTTAAATTAGCTTAGTCTAAATAATTAGTTAAACTTATTTAGACTGGAGAATTCTCGTTAGCAACAGTTGGTTACCTAATCTGAAAAATCCTCGTAAATTTAAAAGGAGTTATTTAAGAACATTCATTAGGTTCAAAAGTGTAGTTTAATTTTGAATGTGTGTTTAATTTTTGGTTTTGATTTTATTTTTACATCTAAAGTAAATAGATACAGTTAGAAAATGTGGTAAAGTAAATAGAAGAAATGCAGTACATAAAAGAAATGTGTACCTAGGCTTCTGCTACCACTGCATGATTAGTTCATAAAGCGTTATATAATTGTAAAGAATTTTAATTAGTTGTGGAAAAAGAAAAGAAGGGAAATCTAGTACGAAGAACTCTAAGAGCAAACCATATGAAAGCATGAGTAGGTAAAAGAAAACCTGTAGTCATATATGGAAGACCAAGACTGAGAGTATGAATTTGATGAAGGTAAAGGCTCAAAGACGGACTGTGTGCTTCCCAAACTTGAACAACAGCTACTAACCCGACAACATATGGATGATAGTCCTTAACCTCGATCCAAGTGACTAACCATGGAACATTACAAGATTTCATCAAAATCATTTATTTTTTATGTAAAAGTTATTGTTTCATTTTTTGTGTAGAGTTTAACAAGCAAAAGAAATTTTGTTTTATTATTTCTCTTTTCCAAATATTTTTTAAAGTAATGTAGTTCATAGGCTAATCACTTTTAATCAAGTTAGGATTACCAACAACCTGAGAGTGTCAGGGGAAACAATCCCACCAGGAGTCGTTGAATAGTATTATCGGTCATTGTCTTCTCCCCTCATCAAAGGTCCTTGAGGTAGGAGATACTATTCTAAAAATCAAACTCCATATCCCTCCTCTAGCTTACATTATCATTATGTTCATTTACCAAGTGACACACAAAAAAATGTTAAATTTTAAATATATATTGTATACTTAAATATTGTGATATTAAACTTTAAAGAAAGATATTTTCATGTTTTGTTACAGGTATTTTAAGTCTAGGCACTTGGAGCAAAAAGGAAGAAAAGAGGAAGAAAAGCATAGTCAAATGATGTAATTTTCATAGTTGCACTAGTGCCAACGTCGCCAGTTTAAATTGAGCAAAAATTGTACTCACACCAAAACTAGTGCCAACGGGGCTAAAATCCAGAGAGAAACGCTATGATCCATATTTCGATGCCAATGGAGCAAGAATTCGGCACTAATTGTGCTAGTGGTGGTTGTTCTCCAAAATTCATTAAATTTGGATGGATTTTGAAAATTTTCTTAAGGAAACTCTTAGAACATTCTTCCTTACATTATAAAAGAGTGCTTTAGTGATAGAAAAAAAAGTGTCCTAGTCAGTCTCTTGTTAGTTTCTTGTATTGTATACTTTGTTATGTAAGTCAAATGTTGTTTGTGAGAGGGTTTAGAGAAGATTTTCTTTAAGAGTTGTAAGTGGAGAGGGAAAGTGAGAGATTTCTTCTTCACACTTTTAAGAGAGAATTGTGTCGTATTGTAAAGAGAGAAAGAGATTCAAAGAAACTTCAAGGGATCTGCTTGGGAAATAGATTAAGATATATTGACCTCATTTTTGATGAGGTCTTCTCTTCTTCTTTTTAGTACTTAGGATCTAGCCTTAGGCTTTTCCTTTGACTATCCTAGAGGATTAGAAATGGGACCCACCACTTAGAAATTCAAACCACTTCTTAACTCCCTGCAAACTCTACAAACTCGACTATAGACCCTCGATCACCTGTGAGGGTTGAAATCAAATGTGGAAGTTTAAAGGATGGGTTCCTATAGGACTCTTTGGCCTTAGGACTACCCTGGGTGGCCTGGTCTGGTGAAGGGGCTGACTTAAACACACACTACATTTATACACTACACTTTCACACACCTATACCTAACTTGACCTCCTGACTCATGTAGGTGATTCACATGGATGGTCCTTAACCACTAAGCCCTTGCGCAAGAGGTTAGGAACAACATAGTGGATGCCTCAAATGAGTCCATTCATGGCTCATGTGGGCTTGATATGGCTTCATGGCTCAACCAAAATGATTTCATTCCACTTATATTCATCTAATCTTCAATTTCCCAAATTTTTAATTTTTGACCCCCGAGACCCTACACCCGCTTAGCCTACCCAAAACCCTTGAAACTATTCAAAATTTGCAAAATCACCTAAATTACCCAAAATTCCTCAAAATCAATCCCAAACATTCCCACATTACTCAAATTGATCATCCATACCCAAAAATACCAAAAATTCCAAAAATACCTCCCAATACCCTCTAAATACCCAAAATACCCCTCTTGACCCAAAAATCCAGAAATTCAGAAAATTCCCAGAAAATTCCAGAAAATCCCAAATATTCCCAATTTCATTTTGTTCAACTACACCATAAGCCAATTTTGTCAATTTACCCTACTTTTGTCAAAACCCCCAATTTGACCCATTTTAAACCCAAAGTGAACCCAATGTCAAACCAAACCTACCCAATTGACCCAAATTCTGGTCCAATTCAATTCTAAACTTCAATTAAATATTCCTAGCACCAATCTAAACCAAATCCAAGTCCAATTTGATTGACATTTGGATCCAATTTCACTTTTGGCCTTAAAGCCCAATTTGGACCCATGACCCAAACCTAACCCAAACTCACCCAATTCAACTCCAATTAACCCCAAATCTTTTCTAAATCTTCATTAACATTCCCACAAACAAAACGCTAACATGATTTTCCCAACATTTAGACCCAAACCCCACTCAAATTCAACCCAAAGCTAAAAGGCCCAATTTTGACCTAAACCCAAACCTAACCCATGAGCCCAAACCCCAAAATCAAAGCCCAACCAAAGTCAAAACCTCTTTGAAACACTCCCATAAACATTTCCCAATATTAATTTTACATCAATTTCAACCCTAGCCCAACATTGGCCGAAGTTAGCCCAATTTGACCTATATTGGCCCATTCACCAAAGGAGCCCAAATTCAACCCAATTCAACCCCAAATCACTCCCAATTTGCTCCAAGTCACTCATGACACATCTATGAGCTAAACCCAACAATTATTTGGCCCAAGCCTTTGCCAAAATTTCATCCTAAAATCCATTTTAAAATCCAAAAGCCCACTTCCTTAAACCATTTTTAAAAGCCCATTTCCACCAAATACAAAAAGCCCAAAATTGGCCCTAAAGCCCACATGGCAATTTCTTTTCATCATACCTTTAATTGATATCACCCCCAAGTTTCAAAATCATCATTAAACCATTCCAAATCAAGCTTCATACAAATTCCCATCAAATTACCAAAAATATCTAAAATCCATTTTCATGAAATTGACCAAGCTTTTCCCCAAGCCAAAGACAAGCCATGCAAGCCATAGACAAGCCACATGAAGCCATGGAAGGTTTGACATGTGATCAAGCCATTAATGGCAAAAGGAGGAGCCTCTTTTAAGCCCCCTTAAAAAAGTTTTAACCCTTTTTATGCATCACCTTAATCCATGATTAATCAAAATATTCATGGATGGTGACTTCTCTACCCTTTCCTAGCTGATTCACCTGATCCTCCCTCAGCCAAAATCAGCCATGGAAGGGTGCACCAAACCCAAAATGGTGGACTTGACCAAATCAAGCCAAAATTAGCTCCTCCCCCATTCCATTTCAATTCAACTCCTTTACACATGTCCATGGCCAATCGACCGCACTAAGCCCCGCCCCGACCCCCTTACCTCGAGGGTGACTCGACCTCGGCCGGCCAGCCACCACAGCCCGCCGGAAACCACCAGGGCCAAGAGCTCACATGTAAGCCCAAACTTGGAATTCTCACTCGCCGAGCCGCCCCATCCCCAGTGGCCATCGCAGCTGTTCTTCTCTTGCCAAGAGCACTCGATCCCAAGCCCTAACTCTCCCCGGGAGGCCCTCCACCCTCTCCTATTTAAACACCACCCCCTCTCGGCCATGAGAGGTGCCGAACCGCATCTTACCGAAACCCCGCCAAAATTGTTCCGAACACTCTCCATACTTAGAGCAGCTTGATCCCCAAGGCCAATTCGCCCTAATCCCCACCAACGAACTCAATTTCTCGACCAAAATTCCACCCAAAACCAGGACACTTCTCCACAGAGGATCAATCCTCAAATTGATTGGTCCTACACCTTCACCGGACCAAGGGAAGGAGTCCACCAAGCAAAAGCCCCCTCTCCAGAGCCACCCATCCGTCCCGCACTCCAAGCTTTGTGATCGGGCTTGGTCGAAATCATACCTAGAGCTATTCATCGACCAGGAGACTTCATCCGGAGCTTGCCGGGATCCAATCGAAGGTGACACAACCCTCGGATCGAAGCCACACTTCTCTGAGCAAAGGTATGAGCTAATTCTTCATCCCGAGCTTCTGGAGATTCTCCATTTCAAATATTTTAATTTCAATGCATGATCACCATATAGATGTATTCGTCTCTTCAAGACGAATCCATAGAGCTTAAGAACACGAAAATCCATTGAGTATTGAGTGAGATATTAGGGATTTAGTGTGGACGGCTCTCGGGTGAGGACGCTTGGGGACGATGAACGGATGCCATTCATTTAATACATGCACGGACGGATGGCCAGGATCGCGTCTGATCAGGAGATGGAACAACACAGCGGGGCCCCGGAGCGCTGAGTCAGATGGCGGCGTCGAACCAGAACACGCCGCGTGGCCTTTCGGAGCTGCCAAGGTTGACGCGGCGCCGCGTGAATAAATAGAAAATTAGGGTATTTTTTATTTATTTAATTCCCCTAAACTTCAAAAATCCATAACTTTGTGTAGGAAAATCGAAAAATAAAATAAAAATACCCTCTTGCTCAATGAACAAAGGAGAATAATGTGGAAAAGAAATTATTTAATTTCATCAAGTATTTTATTTTTAATGATTTATTTCCCTTCTGCATTATTTTAATTCTCCATGCATATAGGAAATTCACCATGGCATGAGACCATAGGGCTTTTGAAGCCTCCGAATTTGGGAACATTCCCCGAATTTTCCAAAGTCGAGGCCATCCATATGAAAAGTTATTTATTTTTCAAATTCATGTTGCTGTTTTAAGTATTTTAATTCCAATAATTAGCATGTTGTGAAAAAAATTCTAGGAAAATTTGGTGATGTCTCTTATGACCAGAGGACCCTAGGAAAAATAGGTTTTGGATTAGTTTATCTAAAATAACCCTATTTGGCTTAAACACCCAAAATAGCTCCTTAATTAATTAGAGTTAACCATATATCAAATTGGCTTGAAATCAATTCTCCACTGACCTTTAGGATCAGAGGAACCCACCATAAAAATTTGAAGTCAATCGGACTTGGTTAGCCCTACTAAATGGGTTGATTAAGCCATTTAGTCAATTTGAACTTTAAAAATTCATAACTTTCAAAATACTTTTTAAACATTCACCAAATTGGCTTTGGAGCCTCTCTAATATCAGGGGAATTTAAGAAAATTAAAATTTCAATTTTCTAAAAAGTTGATTTTTTGGTATTATTTTAATATTTTAATAATTAAAAAATAATAAAAATCACAAAAATAATAAAATTCACCAAAATGTCACATTTTGAATTTTAATCACTTAGGAACAAATCCCATATTTTTCTTAGGTCTATTTAATGAGATATTAAATTTTAAAGCCCTAAGGTAATTTTAAAATTAAAAAATGTATTTTCTAGCATTTTCACTAAAATAATTATAATAAATCAAATAAAAATCATAAAATTGCAAAAATTGATTCTCTGATTTCCTTGATATCAGAGAGATTTTTGAAAAATATAAATTTCATTTTTCAACCTTTATTTTATTTTTAAATTAATTAATACTCCAAAACTTAAAATAATTATAATAAAAGTAATATAATTCAAAAAATCACCAAAATTGGTCCAAGTGGTCCTCTAGTCATTAGGAATGTCCCATAATTTTCTTAAGGACAGAAACTTTCCCTTGGTCATATTATTAAATTTTCCTTGAAAATTTCTATTTTCCACCAAAAATAATTACATAAATAAATTAAATACAGAAAAATCATATTTTCTCCTCTCAAGTCTTTACTGGCATATGAGTGAAGTCACATAAAAATTTCAAGTTCATTTAAGCTCAATTTAGTGAGTTATGAAATTATTAAGCTTGAAGGGCAAAATGGTAATTAAAAATTTTAACCCTTAATTAAAACTTTAGGTTTAATAAAATTAACAAATAAAATATTTGATCTTAATCTGATTTGGATGATTGAAATTTAAATAATTAAAGGGTAGAAACCTATTAAACAATTTGAAGATAATTAAAATAAACCTTAATTAAATAATTGATTAAATTTGGAAGAATAATAAAATTGGAATTATTAAAATAGGGATATTATTAGGAAGAGATTTATTCTTTAATTTAAAAATCCCTAAATTAATCATCTCAATAATATTTAATTCTTAATTAAAATGATAATTCAAATTTAAGTTTTAAAATGTTAAAGGACTTAATCATTAAATTAAATTAAAAAGTTAAATTATTAAACTCTTTTTAAATTTTCAATTAAATTAAAATTAAAAATGAAATTAAATTAAAGATTAAATTAAATTAAATCAAACAAATTAAGTAAATTAAATTAAATTAAATCAATAAATTAAATTAAATTAAATTAAATAAATAAATTAAATTAAATTAAATTAAACTAAATTAAATTAAAAAATATTAAATTAAATTAAATTAAATTAAATTAAAACATATTAAATTAAATTAAATTAAATTAAATTAAATTAAATTAAATTAAATTAAATTAAAATTAAATCAAATTAAATTAAATTAAAAGAAAATTAAATCAAATTAAACTAAATTAATTTAACATCAAGTCAAACTAAATTGAATTAAATCAAAATTAAATTAAAATTAAAACTAAACCAAATTAAATTAAATTAAAGTTAAATTAAATTGAATTAAATAACATCACCTAAGACATAAAGAAATTAAATATAAAGCAACTTGAACACTATTCCAAATTTAAACCCTTTAACTGAAGTTAAACTAAATCACAAACCATTTGAACACCAATTTCCCTCGAAAGCTTTGGTTACCATAACTCCTAAACAGAACATTAAATGAAATGTTACTTCACTTATAGGATATTCAAATGTCCTAGTTCATCGAGCAAGATAACAACAAAACTTGGATTCTCGGACGATTAATTCATTTGCATGATTAAATTTATTTGGACTTAAAACAATTCTAGTAATATTGAAAAGATGTTTAAGATTCTTCTTAAGCACTTCCTCAATATGATAGTATACTCATGAGAACAATTGAACTTAATTATTCTTTCGATGAAGAAAATCGTCCTCAAACCAAAACACAAGGACCTAGACGTCATAGGAAATGACTAGCTATAGGATTAGGAATTTGGTAGAAAACCATAACCCTTCCCTTAGCTTTACCTAGGAACTTGCTTAAATATTCTAATTGTGTTTTAAGTGCAGCTTGGGATGATGGGAAGACCATCCAGGTACGCTTTTATTTTATTGCAATTTACATTATTGCAATTTATTTAATCACATCGTACTTATTTTTCTTGCATGATAAACAAACTGTTGCATGAAAACCCACACCTTTAGGATAGTCCCTAAAACTGAAACCAAAACTAAATTAAAAGTCATTGCAAGATAAAATTCACCGCCACAACATTTCAAAATATAAAACAACTCAAAATTTAATCACAAACGGAACACAAAACTACAATTACAACAAAATTAAAACGTCCCGTTGGATGATCGGGAATACCTCGGATAATGTAACCTACGTGTTGCTAACGGGATTTCCCACGGCTTAAATGAAAGTGTGGAACTCATTCAACTGAGTTTAGCAAATTCATCTGGACTAAGTGAATCCGATAAAAATAACGATGCCTGAAGGATGGAACCGTGGGATCTTAACCGGTGTTGTTATAATCAACTTTAAGATTTGTTTTAATTAAAACATAAAAACACTTGGAAATTAAGATTTTCTCTAAAACAAAACACTTTTCTCATCTCCTGATTTATGACTTCTATAACTAAACCTCTGCAACAACAAGGAGCTTGGAGCACGGTGGGCAGCATGGCCGTCTTCGTCAGCAAAACGACTTTACATCAGCCAAACATTCCTAGAATTAAACAACAGAGCCATAGGACTTCGAGGTAGTTTGCCTAGTGCAACATAAATCCTCAACCTTTTGTTAGGCATTTGCATTGCAAATTAAGCCCTAACCGGTCTTAGGATTCCGAGGTAGTCGTCCGATACGACATAAACCCTCATAACTTCAAGGCTATTTCGTGTGATTCTATCATATGAATATAAGTCCAAATTAACTAAAATTGGCAAGATGAAAACATTAAATAAACATTAGGACTTTCCTAAATTCAAGCCAAACAATAGGATAGTCGGGAAATTACCGAAGTTCGCTTCGAATCCGTAATTTCTCCTACCTTTCTTCCTTTGAAATCCCAAAATAAAATCTTCCAAATTTGATCCATTCCCTATCAAAATTCCAAAATTCAATCCCTTGAAAACTTACACTTTGAAATTCTTGAGAGCAGAACTACTGATTATTATCGAGAGTTTTCTTAGGTGATTCCCGTCACTTAAGATGTAATTAACTATAGGGGCATGCCCTTATAGGGAATTTTAAAGAACCCAGGTAATATAAACCCTATTTAATGTTTTCATATTAAGCAGGGGAATTTGTCGGCTTATAAAATTGGTTCGCAGACCAAACGGATGTCACAAATCTTCTAGTTTATTTAATCAAGCCCCACCATCAAGCGGTGTGTCTACCCTAGGATAGATACACGGTTTGTGGTGCGGTGTTCGTTTATATAAACTATTTGGGATGTGAGATCGGTTTGATTTCATATCTTAAAATCTTCAAATTTAAAATTACTTTTCAAAATCAAATACTACTTTTCAAATTATTTATTTAAATTAAATTAAAAATTCACCGACAACTTCTGTTAGGCGACCCCCTTTTCAAAATAAAATACACCGACCTAAAAATATGCCGACAAGATAAGTAATGTTTTTTCTTTTTTTCTTGTAAACCTATTTTTTATATAAACGCTTTGTTTTTTTGTATCTTCCTCATGAATTCTAACTAGTCTTATTTTTCCTTCTCCCTACAATGAGATTTATTCATGAGATAAATGAATTCCACTAAATAGATATGCTTTAAAATTGTATGAGGTACATCCATCTTAAGTTCATGAGATTTTTCAACAGATGGAATTAAAAGTTTACTATTTTGTTAGCATCCATCATTTCACACCTCTCCTGAACATACATGCAATCTTCTTTAGGTAATGTTTTGAATCATCATGAAAATCTATTTCAATCTCATCTTTTAACTTACTCTTTCAAGCTTTCTTTGAAATGGTCATTACTTAGATAATCAATTTCATCCATCCAAAAACAATCATCATCTTTTCTCTCAGCTGGATATTTCATAGTCTTTAATACATCAAAATGACCGTGGTCATTAATATTTATAACCCCGACTCTCCTTTTGCCATCATCATAGCTTTTCCCGGTAACAAGGAAAGGTCTCCCTAAAATAATTGGAATTTCTTTATCTCTCTATATCTAATACAATAAAGTCCAAAGGAAAGATAAAATTATCCACTTTAACAATCATGTCTTCTATAACTCCTTTTGGATAAATGATAGATCGATCGAGGGTACTTGAGAAGGGTTACGGTAGTAGGAGAAATATATCGATTAAACCTAATCTTCTAAATATAGATAGAGGCATCACATTAATGCTAACTCCTAAATCCCATAAAGAAAGCTTTTCCACATAATTTTTCTCCAATTACACAAGGAATTATGAAAGCTACAAGGATCTTTAAGTTTCCGAGGGAAAATTTTTACGAAATATGTGTACATCTTTCCTTAGTGCAAGCTTGTCTCATAATCCCAATTTCCTTTTCTTATTTAATATATCCTTTATAAACTTTGCATAACTTGGCATCTGCTTCAAAGCTTCAGTGAAAGAAATATTTATCGTTAACTTCTTAAGTACTTTCATGAACTTTGAAAATTTTTATCAACTCGTGCGTAAGTCTTTGAGGAAATAGAGGTGGTGGATTTTCAGGAAACTAATTTTAGTTGGAGATATTAATTTTCGAATCCTTAGAAACATGTTCTTCCAGGTCTTTTATTTTCACTTTTGTTTCTCTCACAACATCTTTCTCTTTTCTAACCACATCCTCTATATCTCTTCCAATTTTTAATTGGACAACTTCTATTTTTAATTAGTGTTCTCTTTAGGGTTGATCTTGATGTTCTTGGGAAGTGTTCCTTCGTGTCTATTGCTAAGTAAATTGTAAGTGTCCCAGTTGATTCTCTATGTTTCTAATCACAGCTTTTTGACTTTGTAACTGGTTTCCCATTTGCAATACCCTTTACCTTCATAGACATTTTCTTATCCTAAAATTTTTATCATTGTTAGAGTCGGTGGATATGAAGGTCTATAGTTTGTGTTCCACGATTATTCCAACTTCCATTATGATTTGCATGATTATTTTCCCATTTTGGGTTTCCACCACAGTAGTAGTATGATTCCAGTTAAATTTTAGGATGGTTCTCTGATACGGGTTGTAAAATTCAAATAAGTTTATTTATGGTATTTAAAGCATCATATGATAAGTTATAATCGATCACACTTTATTTTAATGTACTTTCCTCACTTACGAGGAGTAAATTGAGGTTGGTTCATTCCAAATTGAGTCCCTTTGTAGTGTAGCAATCGAGATGCAAGAATTGTAATCGTATCTTCTCATGAACATAGCTACATTTTATGATTTACCCTTGTAGAGGGCCATTAAATTCATTTGTAGCCATTTTTTCATTAATGCATCAGTTTCTATAAATGATTTTTACATTAATGATCCACCGATTGGAAGCATCAATTATAGAAGCAAAAGGGATCCTACTAACCTATTATAAAAAGTTTGAATGATTAACTAATCGGGCGAACATGGTGTGGACACTTTCTTGGGGTTCACCAAATCTTTCTCGGGCTTGGTATATTGATTCTCTTCCATGACAAAAGTAAGATAATATGTTTTAGCAGTTGAGTTGTCCTTGAAGGTGGAAAATACTTAGCTAAAATTTTGGTCAGTCCTCCCAATTTTTAATGAGACAGAGGTGTAATGAATATAATCACTTTTAGCTTTATCTGGCAGAAATCTGTCAAAACATCATCGACATGTCATTATATGAAAATGCTGCTTCTAGGTTCTAGAAAATTTGATAAAGGTGTAAATGGGGTCTTCTCAAAGAGTTCCCCTAAGTGATTATTACCATGGATTGGATATCCTGAGGATTTATTTGAAACGAATCGGCTTCTGGGTTTTATCTGTAGTGATTTTATCTGGCAGTAGGATTTATGCTAATCCTCAATGATTTATGATGATTTTTCCAAGTTATTATCATGGGGTCCTCCATTTCCATTCTGATTTTGGTCTTTAGTTTTTTTGTTTTTCTGTTTCAGGATCTATTAGACTACCTGAAAGTCACGTAATTCCTTTGTTTATGTGATCTATGAAGACAATACATTAACAATTAAACAAATAATAAATGAAATATATTCAACACAACAAAATGTTTTCACAAACACCATATTTTTCATATAAACAATTTTTTTGTTTTTTCACAACACTTTTTCATTTAAAAACACTTTCACACAAAAAGATTTTACTACACTACGGTTTTCCAAGTCTAAGCCTAATTACTTCAACTAAAAATTCTCTTAAAGTTCTTACGAAGCTTCCCCGAAGCAACGATGCAAAAACTTGACCCGACCCGCAATTACGCGGTAAATTAACTTCCAGATAGCGAAAAACTTGACCCGATTTATAAATGGCAGGCTAGTGTGAAAAATCTTAAATGATATAAAAATTAGAAAATATTTTACACACTAGGGGTACTACGCAAGTATACGTGTCGTTTCAAGTAATATAGAGTTTTCTTGAAACCCACGGTATCGAATCCCACGAGGAAGTGAAGTAAGAGGTCTTTAGTCGGAATTACATTCTGTTACTAATAGTCCTTAGTTTGGAATGTCGATTAAAATTGTGTTTTATCCGGTAACTATTCTAAAATACAAGAGTTAAATGTAATAGTAACTATGACTAAATGGAAATAATAATTCTAAAGGTAACCCTTTTTGGATATGAGTTGGTTTGGAGAATTTTTAGATATTAAAAACTACTATTCTTATGTAACGAAATATATAATGTATAGGAGTGAGATGCATTTAATATTGTATACGCAAATAGGAGCAATCCTATTCTTTACCCCACTAGTCCGAGCATAAAGAAGATTGACTAATCTATGCTTGGTTGCGAATGTAACGGCTAAAATTTTGGGAGGATATGGCTCTCACTTTGGAGCTCCCACGTTCCCTCGCCCTGAAAGTGCAACAATCTACACTTCAGCACCCAAACGATGGGGGCCCAAAGGTTGAGGATTTTAACTGTTACTCTAAAATCTCCAATTCTACGCACGATTAATATTATTTCCTATTTATTTGCATTCCGAAATCCCCATCAACTTCACCATCCATGGAATTTGAATGTGGTTCGTACTTAGTTGTAGGCATAACCCTCTCGGATTTTATGTTTTCACAAAAATTTTAACATTACAACAGTGCCTTAATTGCAATGTAAATTAAGTGCAAGTAAAAATAATCACATTTATAATTAAGTCACTTCTACCATGCATCATAAAATCCTAAACATGATTTCTACTCATTACAAGAAAAGTAAAAAGAAAAATAATGGCATAATCTTCTCATGCCGCTATTTGCAAAGAGAAGAAAAAGTATGAGAGATACGTCACAAGCGCGAAGAAAACACAACGGAAACTTCATGTAACCAAAGTAAATCCACTAGGTATGTGTTTACAAAATCATAAGTTAATGAAGAACAATACTTAGCTTTTCCCTTTGAAAGAATAAAGAAGATCTCTCCCATAAAGTCTCTAGACGATCCATCTTGATGCTAGCAAGAATCCCTTACAAATTGTCAAAATATCCTCTCAATCTCTCCAAAAGGGTAGAAATCTACATTTCTACTCCTATTCTAAAATCCTAAAAATTCTCAAGTTTTTTTCTACTTTTATCCACTAAAATCCTCACTTTTCTAACCTATATTCACCATTTTAAAGAGTATGGATGAATTTTGAAGAGTTTCCATAAGCACCCCTTCGAAAAAGCGCTGGAAATACATTGAATTTCGGCCAAAACTACCAAAAGTCGGTTCATGCTCGTACAGACATTGTCGGCGGTTCCGGAAATGTTGTCGGCAAGTTTTTTCGACCATTGTTCGGTTCTCTCGATAAAAATGTACATCGGGTAGATCGAAATTTGCCATCGGTGAGATCGAGACGTGTCCAGCCAGATAAGACGCTGTCGGCAAGCGGTTTCTAACGCAACTCCACGGTTCGCTGTTTGGCTCCGTTTCCAGCTCGATTCACCTCGTTTCATTGCGTTGCATTAAATGACGATAGCCACATACAAAGTAAACATAAAAACAACGCTTTTCTTTTTAAAGTGTAATCTCGTTAATGTCTGATAAGTGTAAAAGATATTAAGCATTAAAAGACTTATCGAAAGGTGTCGGGGCAAAATTTTATTTCTTGCTCGTTTTTCTCCAAATTGCACCATTTTTCTTCCTTTTGCTCAAATCACCAATTTTTGTACCTAAAACTCAAAAAATATACAAATACCTTCCTTTAAAGTGTAATATCATAGTAATTAAAATGATATTGGAAAAAAATTATATATTTAGGCTTGTCAAAATCCCCCAAAACTTAACATTACTTGTCTGATAACCCTTTTACTACATAAAAATATAACTAAAGGCAATGTACTTTTCACCTGTAAGACACTAAAATTTTTCATTGAGAAGAATATATCGGATAGACTTTTAGAAAGAAATTCGGTAACTCGGAGTTAACACTACAAGTATAACAATATTCAGCCATTAAGTCTAAAGGGTTCTAGTCTTCTATTTATTTCAAGATAAACCATAATTTGTTACATTAAGAGTGCCTTGAATGATTATGTGAAAAAGTAGTTCATGCAAACTTCATCAGAATGTAGGCCAATACTTTAAATACTAAATTGAAAAATGAAATCAGTTCTCCTTTAGAGTGACTTAAGTGAAGCCAATTTTTGATTCGGCATCTCCTTAAGCTTCTCCTCATAAATATTTTTCTCTCTTTTTTTTTCTTTTCTTTTGGGATCATTTTCAATCCCATTTCTTTTCACTCTCTTTTTCTTTTTCTCTTTTTTCCTCTCTTTTTTTAATGAAAGTTACTATATACGGAAACTGTATTTTGAAATTCACTCTCCACTTTCTAAAGTTCAAACTTGAAACACATCCTTACTTTATAATTAGGTATGAGCCTTATTTTTCATCATAAAGTCACAATCTTGCTAACACACAATGCTTTAAGTCTCTTAACATTTCAAAAATACAGTTTTCACCTTCCTTTAAATAGTTAACTATATTCAAAATCTTTTATACCAAATATCTTATCCTTATAAAATTAACTTTTTATTACTAAAATCTTTTCATCTAATCCTTCCATAATATTCAACTAAAATAAAAAGTTTTAGTTATCTCAAGCGAGGTTCAATTGCCAGAAGTTATGCTAATCATTTTTTGAAAATATAATAATTGAGAACAAATAAAGTTAATCTTTTTTCTTCCCCCCCAGAAACGTAAATTTCAAAAATATTTGCAATTAATTCCATAAAATGTAGCGGGGAAGAAAAGAAAAGTAAAGGTTGAATCTACTTGCTAATACAACATCCTATCAAATTCATATACATGCATAATCAGGATAGAAAGACTGTGGGAGAAAGTAAAGCTAACCTAAAATATGCTTGTAAAATTACCTTAAAGGAAGTATTTTCACATTAAAATTTTTTTTCTTCCTACCCCAAAACTTAATTTTTAACATATATAGCATTCAATACGAAAAATATAAGCAGGAAGAAAAAAAATTTAGAAATTCTATCTACCACAAATGTCTATCAAAATCATGCTAGTATTCATTAGGACAGAACAGTATTATGCAACGAGAAAGTAAATCTAAACTAATCATGCCGGAGATAGAACCAACTAAACCAAAGTCTAACTCGCATTGTAGGTATTAGTAAGGGAATATAAAAATGTTCTTCAATACCTAATTAAAGTTGCAACACAAACATAAACATGCAAATGATAAATGAGGTTAATTCATCCTTTAACTCAACCAATCTCACTACGTTACTTTCAATTTCTAACGGGAATCTCTACACTAGTAAATTAGGTACTTTAAAATGATTTTATAGATTATAATCCCAAGGATAAGATTACCCCCTGATATATTGGCTCCTAGGCACCAATCTCAGGCATCACCTAATCCTTATAATTAATCACCTTTAATAGTTATAAAGATAGTGTAAGATCCACCACATGGTATTCATCAAATAGGTTCATGACTCCTACCTAATGAAAGTAAAGTTAGAGAAAAGAAGTATCAAAATTGAGATAGATATGTTACAACTTAAATTCATGGTATCACGTGTAAAACTCAAGTCCGGGTGAGACCCGAGTTGTAGTGAACTCGTCAATCCAACTCTTTTACAAGAGAACATAAAATTCTAACCACAGTAAGAAGTTAAGGAATCACCTCCCTCATGACACACAAAGATCAAATCAAACTACTAATAATCCAAACATCTACCATCGATCAATCCATAATGACACATAAAAATCAATTCCAATCCACTATAAAGCAAACACCATACAACACTAGCAATCATGAATCTCAAAGCACACTAAATCAAAACACACTGATAACTATAAAGTGCTTGGTTTAACGTCGTTAGCCGACAAATGATTCCACGGATCAAAATTCCAGTAAGTAATCCTCGATCATGCTTAGAAATCATTTCCAGATCCAGGGATTCCTATAAAATCCTCAAATTTTAATTTTCATTTAGCTCTTCATTTTTTAGTTTGATTTATATCATAGTCCTCATATTTCTTTCAAGATCCAATATTCTTCTATTGATTTTGATACGCATATTAATATCATTCTTGAAATTTATAAGAAATAGATCTTTATAAGATACTTCAATATCTCCCAAATTTTGGATTAGATTCTCTCTAGATAATTTAGATTAGGATCAATTCTTATGTCACTCTTATGATTTAAGTTACTTCCAATTCTTCCCCTTTATAATTATTAAATGATTTGAGGATCTATCTTAGTTGAAATAGATTTTTCTAATTCCCTAGGAATTTCTTCCAATGGTCTTCCAATATCCTTATCCTCGTTTCTCGGCTAAAGTTCTTTTGAAATTTATCCTCGGAATTCTCTTCCAAATCTGAATTCGATAATTTTATCTTGTTCATCATTTAATTTAGGTTTTTCTTGTGATTGAAGTCGTATCTAAAGATATAAAGGCTTGGTTGTGTAGATGAATTCCCTAAATAGATAGGCTTTAAATATGTATGGGATACATCCATATTAAGTTCATGAGATTTTCCAACAAATGGAATTAAAAGTTTCATATTTTTGGTAGCGTCCATCAACTCGCACCTCTCACGAACATATACGAGTCTTCTTTAAGTAATGTTTTCGAATCATCATGAAAATCTATTTCAATCTCATCTTTTAACACTCTCAAAACTTTCTTGGAAATGAATACTTTACTTAGATAATCAATTTCATCCATCCAAAAATAATCATCATCTTTTCTCTCGGTTGGATATTTCATAGTCTTTAATACATCGAAAGTGACTTCATGGTCATTAATATTTATAGCCAACTCGCCTTTTTGCACATCTATCATAGCTTGTCCGGTAACAAGGAAAGGTCTCTTTAAAATAACTTGAATTTCTTTATCTTCCTCCATATCTACTACAATAAAGTCGAAGGAAAGATAAATTTATCCACTTTAACAAGCATGTCTTCTATAACTCCTTTTGGATAAATGATAGATCGATCGGCTAACGAGAAGGGTTACGGTAGTAGGAGAAATATCAACTAAACCTAATCTTCTAAATATAGATAGAGGCATACATTAATGCTCACTCTAAAATCACATAAAGCTTTTCCACATAATTTTTCTCCAATTGCACAAGGAATTGTAAAGTTACGAGGATCTTTAAGTTTAGGAGAAATTTTTCGAAGTATGGCACTACACTCTTCACTTAGTGCAACAATCTCATAATCCCTAATTTCCTTTTCTTATTTAATATATCCTTTATAAACTTTGCATAACTTGGCATGTTCCAAATCTTGGGTGAAAGGAATATTTATGTTTTAACTTCTTAAGTACTTTCATGAACTTAGAAAAATTTTTATCCAACTTCATCTTTATTTAAGTCTTTGAGGAAATGGAGGTGGTGGTTTTTTCTGGCGATTTTAGTTGGAGATATTAATTTTTCCGGATCCTTAGAAACATGTTCTTCGGTTATTTTAGTTTCCTTTGTTTCTTTCCATGAAGATCTTTCTCTTTTCTAACCACATCCTCTATATCTCTTCAAATTTTCAATTGGATAACTTATTTGTTCATTAGTGTTCTCTTTAGGGTTGATCTCATTGTTGCTAGGATGTGTTCCTTCATGTCTATTGCTAAGTGAATTAGCAATTTGTCCCGATTGATTCTATGTTTCTAATCACGGCATTTTTACTTTGCAAGGTTGGTTTCCCATTTACAATACACTTCTTTCGTAGACATTTTCTTATCCTAAAATTGTTGATCATTGTTAGAGTCCGGTGGATATGAAGGTCTATAGTTTGTGTTCACCTGATTATTCCAACTTCCATTATGATTTGCATGATTATTTTCCCATTTCAGGTTTTCGACATTGGCGTATGATTCAGGATTCCGTTAGGATAGTTCTCCAATAATTTGTAAAAAAAGTTAGAATACGGGTTGTTTATGGTATTTAAAGCATCATATGATAAGTTAAAATCAATCATAGGACCTAATGAACTTTCCTCACTTACACGAGTAAATTGAGGTTGGTTCATTCCAAATTGGTCTAACTTCCTTGATATTGCAGCAATCGAGATGCAAGAATTGTAATCGTATCTGCATCCTTATTTCAGCTACATTTGATGATTTACCCTTGCAGAGGGCCATTAAAAATTCGTTTGCGGCCATTTTTTCAATTAATGCATGCGGTTCATTAAATGGTTTCGGCATTAAGCCAGTGATCCATGGCGGCATCATCAATTATAAACACAAGGGATCCTACTAACTGATAAAAAAGTTTGAATGATTAACCCGTCGGGCGAGCATGGTGTGGTTTCTTTCTTAGGAGTTCCTTAAATCTTTCCAAACTTTGTATATTGATTCTCCTTCATCTTGACAAAATGAGATAATATCGTTTCTAAGTTGAGAAGTCCTTGAAGGTGGAAAATACTTAGCTAAGAATGTTTGAGTTAACTCCTCCCAAATTTTTAATAGAAACGAGATGTTAATGAGTATATTACATTTTAGCCTTATCTCTTAGTGAGAAAGGAAAAACCCTTAATTAAATAAATACGACATGCCATTATAACGAAATGTAACGCAAAGGTTAGAAGCCCAGTAAGTATAAATAAGGATCTTAAAGAGTTCCCCCGTGCGATTGATACGCACCCGGTCGATTAATCTCAGGATTTATTTCAAACAGATCAGCTTCTATGTCAGGGTTTGTACACTTAAGTGAATTTTATTTGTCGTAGGATTTATGTTATTTATCCCTCGATGATTTATGAAGATTTTCCAAGTTATTATCATGAAAGTTTTCCATTTCCATTACAATTTTCGAGTCCTTTTTGTATTTTTATTTTTAATTTTTTCAAACTCAGGATCATAGAGCACAAGTCCTACAGATCCTTTGTTTCATACGAAACATAACAAACAAATGCATTAACGATTAAACGAATAATAATGAAATATATTATTTGCTCATTTTTTTTCAAAACACATTATTTTTCATATAAACATTTTTTTGTTTTTTCACAACACTTTTTCATATAAAAACACTTTTCACAAAAAACGAGTTTTTACTACACTACGGTTTTCAATCCAAGCCTAATTACTTCAACTAAAAATTTTCCTAAAAGTTCTTCACAGAAGCTTCCTCGGCAACGGCGCAACTTATTTGACCGTAGTATACGATAAATTGCTTTAAAAGATGGCCAAAAACTTGACCTGATTTATAAATAGCGGCTACTCTGTAAAATCTTAAATGATCTAAAAATTAGAAAATATTTTACACGCTAGGGGTACTACGCAAGTATACGTATCGTTTCGAAGTAATATATAGTTTTCTTTAAATACCATTAGCAGATACGAAAGTGATAGAGGTCTTTAGTCAAATTTGATCTATTCTCAACAGTCCTTAGTTTGGAATGTTGATTAAAAATTGTGTTTTATCTACTTGGCTTCTCTCAAAACAATAGTTAAATGTATTAATTATAACTAAATGCAAATAATAATTCTAAAGATAACCCTTTTTTATGGATATAGAGTTGGTTTGGAGAATTTTTAGATATTAAAACTACTATTCTTATGTAATGAAATAGATAATGTATAGAATGAGATGCATTTAATATTGTATGTACCCGAATAAGACGATTATATTCTTTACCCTTTGGTCCAGGCATAAAGAACATTGTAATCTTATGCTTGGTTACTGAATTTGGCTGGCTAGTGAGAGGATGCGAGCTCTAACAATCTGGCACCCCGAACGGTAGGACCGGAATTGAGGATTTTAACTTTGTCCCATTTGTTAAATCTCTAAATTCTACGCCCGGTCTAATATTATTTCCTATTTATTTGTATTTAATCCCCATCAACTTCACCATCCATCGAATTTGAATGTGATTCGTACTTAGTTGTAGAGAAAACGCCTTCCCTCTCGGATCAGCTGTGTTTTCACAACAAATTTTAACATTACAACGAGGCCTTAATTGTAATGTAAATTAAGTGCAAGTAAAAACCATCACATTTATAATTAAATATACTTCTACCATGCATCAAAAAATCCTAAACATGATTTCTACTCATTACAAAAGAAAAGTAAAAGGAAAATAATGGCATAATCTTCTCATGCCGCTATTTCTAAAAAGAAGAAGAAAAAAGTAAAGCGTGATACGTCTACAAAAGCGAAGAAAACACAACGGAAACTTCATGTAACCAAATTAAATCCACTAGGTAAGTGTTTACAAAGTCATAAGATAATGAGGAAGGCAGCTGTGTGGGTGTGTACGTAGCTTTTTCCCTTTGAATGAAAGAAAGAATATCTCTCCCATAAAGTCTCGGGGATCATGAGTACTTCTTTGTGTCATTTTTATGAGGTCTTTTCTCTTCTCTCTCCTTAGTACTTAGGATCTGACGCCAGCTTTCCCTTTTAAGTGTGTGGAGGACTAGAAATGAAACCCACCTTAGGGAATTCAGCACCTCTGCTCCCTACAAACTCCATAAGTTTATTTGTAAACTAAGTCACTTGGAAAGTTAAGATGAAATGTGGAGGTTTAAAGGATGAGTTCCTATAGAGATCTTTGGCCTTAGGACTACACCCTGGGTGGCTGGGTCTGGTGAGGTTGACCTGCACACATTACACTCGCATTCCGAATCCACAACCATTCATACCTAACAAGCTCAAGGCTCATAGCAGTGGTCTAACATGGATGGACCTTAACCCTGAGCCCTTGGCTAAGAGGGTTAGGAACAATATAGTGAATGCCTCCAAATGAGTCTCTCATGGCTTTCTTATGGGCTTGATATGGCTTCATGGCTCAACCAAAGTGATTCCGTTCTACTCAAACTTGATCAATCTTCATTTTTTCAAAATTTCAATTTTTGACCCCCAGAATACTACCCATTAAACTGCAAAGAATGTCTTTGAAGAAATTTTGCCAAAAATTTGCAAAATTTCCTAAATTACAAAAAGATCATCAAAATAAATCCTAAAACATTTCTATATTAAAATTGATCACCATGACCAAATATACCAAAAAAATTCCAAAAATACCCCCGATACCCTCCAGATATAAAATGCCTTCTTAACCAAAAAATCCATGAATTTCGAAAAATAACCAGAAAATTTCAGAAAATCCCAAATATTCCCAATTTCATTTTTGTTCAACTACACCATGGTGGTACAATAATACTAACTACATACACATGAAAACACAATTTGGCTCACATTTTGGCAAAATGGACCCAAATTATGAAATCAAATCACTCCAATTATTTCAATGTTGATTAATCCAGTTAAGCTTTTATTGATATCCCCAATATCAATTTAGACCAAATATAAGCCCAATTTGATTAACATTTGGATCCAATTTCAATTTTAAGCTTAAAGCCCAATTTTGTTTTATCTTTTAAACTTATTAGTAACCAGCCTAAACTCAAGTTAACCCAGAATATCTTTTCTAAGCCTTTGTATATATCCCTAAAAAAAAAAATCTAACAAGATTTTTAATTGAACCTAAAATCCCTTTAAACTAACCCAGAGCAAAATCCCCTTTTTTGGCCTAAACCCTACATAAACTCGAATAGACTGAATCTAGAAATCAAAGCCAAACCAAGTTGAAAACTCTGTGACACTCCATAAGAATTTCTCAATATTAATTACATCAATCATATGCAACCCAAACACCATTAGTTAACCCAAATTGACCCAAAACCCCAAGTCAAATTAAATTCCTACCCTAAATGATACCAAATCTTTTCTAAAATGTTAAAATGACATCCTGAAAACTAAACCCGAAGCATTTGTTAGGCCAAATCATGCACCAATTCCATCCACCAATTTGTTTTCAAACCTAAAGGTCCACTTTCTTAAACCATTCTAAAAGCCACTTCCACCAAATCCAAAAGCCCAAAGAGGTGTCCAAAACCCCTATAACACTCTCCCCTCGACATGCATTCAGTTAATATTATCCTTAAAGTTCTAATTGATCATCAGGTATTCAATATTGGCCTCATGACAATCTCCCTTTAAATCATCAATGCCAATATCCTTCTTCATGCAAATGACATTTTCTGGCTCCGTGAAACCTAATGGAGTTATTCAGCTTGGCATGTCCTTGATCAATTTATGGCGAAGAGAGGGGTCTTAATGATTCCTTAAAGTTGATTAAACATTCCTATGCTTCCCTTAACCTATATAGCTTTATTGTGCTTGGATTGTGAGCTTGTTACTAATCAAGCTGACCCAAGTGACTTTCTCTTCAGCCCAAACCAGCCTTGGGTGGTGCACTCGACGAACCCATGACTTGGCCAAAATTAAACTAAAATGACCTCAAACACGCACCGCAAGAAGCGAAGCTCTTTACATGACGACCTGCGGCCACTTTTTAAATTTATATGCCTGACCTCCTGACCGAAGGTGGCCCATGCTGGCTTGACTGACCATCACGATCCTTTGAAAACACCATGGCCGAGCACCCATTTGATTGAAAAATTCAAACTCACTATTTGTTGTCGAACTTGGTGGACTCCATGGATTTTCTTCCTTGACCCCGAGGAGGCGATCAACCTAACTCCCCTTGGGAAGTCTCCGGCCATGTCTATTTAAACCCACACCCAACCCTTAAGCCAAACAAGATGATGAACTGAGCTTAACAAAACTGCGAAATTGCTCAAGGACCTTCTCTAGCATAAGAATGAGTGATCCCCGGTGTCTCTTTGCCCTAATCCCCATTAATAGAGTTCAATTTATGAAGAAAAAAAATCCACCCAAAAACAAGACATCCATGGAACACTCCACCAAAATCAAATTAAACTCACCCACTCCTGCCAAGGGACCAAGAAAAGGAGTTCCCCGTGGGAAGCCCCTCACCGAGTGACCATTCTCTCTGTCCCGGTCGAGCTTTGAAATCGGGCTTGGTGGAAGTTGTCACTGAACGATTCGCCGGTTCATCTAGAGCCTCGTTGGGTGCGAAACGAAGGTGCCACAACTCTACGATTGAAACTTCACTTCTGCGAGCCAATGTATAGACCTCTCCTTCCTCCCGAGCTTCTAGTGATTCTCTATTTTGATTAAGCTTAATTTCATAGCATGTAAGCGTATGCATGCGTTCTTCTCTTCAAGACGAATCCATAGCATGAACATGAAAATCCGTTGAGAAATGAGATAGTTCTTAGGCTTTTAGTGTGGGCCGGTCACGGGTGCACACCAGTCGTAGACGATGACCAGGCGCCGTCCGATTGCGCGTGTATCGAGTGGACGGTCCATATTGCGCCGGATCGAAGGACATTACACGCCAGTTGCGGGCCCCAGGAGCGGCGAGTCGGATGGTGTCGAATAGGAGCACGGCGCGTGGGCTTTCGGAGATGCGAGGGGATGAGTCGGTGCCGCGTGGATAAGTAAGAAAAATATGGATTTTTGTTACTTAAATACCCGGAACTTAGAAAATCCAGTTTTGTAGAAAAATCACAAAATAAAATGAAAATACCCTCTTGCTCGGTGAACGGAGGAAAATAATGTGGAAAAGAAATCAAGTTATTTTGATGAGTATTTTATTTTTAATTGATCATTACTCATTTCGATATTTTTATTATCCATTTTCATAAACAATTCACCATGACATGAGGCAATGGGCTTTGAAGCCACTACGATCTTAGGAACGTTCCCTAAATTTTTTCGAGGTCGGGAGGCCATCTCTGTGGAAAGTTATGTATTTTTCAAGTTTATGTTACTATTTTGGTATTTTTAATTCCATTAATTAGCATATTGTTTAGAAAATTCTAGAAAAATTTGGGAAAGTCTCCCAGGACGAGAGGACTGGATAATTATATTTTGAGTTAATTCATTAAGAAAAACCTTTTAATTGGTCTAATTACTCGAAATTTAAACTTTAATTAATTGGGTTAACCACATCAAAAGAACTTGAAAATAATTCTCCAGCGATCTTTAGGATGGAAGGATCTCACATAAAAATGCGGAATCGATTGGAAATGTTTAACCCCACTAAATGAATTAATTAAAGTCGCATAATTAAAATTAAACTTTAAAAATTCTTAACTCCCAAAATACACTTTAAAAATTCACGAATTGGTTTTAGGACTTCTACGATATCGAGAGGAGTCTTAGAAAATTAAAATTAAAATTTTTAAAAAATCTTCATTTCATATCTTTAATATTTTAAATAATTAAAAAATAATAAAAATCACAAAAATATTAAAAATCATAAAATGTCGCTATTTTGACTCCTAATCACTTAGGAATAAACTAAATATTTTCTTTAAGTCTCGAAAGTAAAGATATTGAATTTTAAATGCTTAAAATAATTTTTGAATTAAAAATGAATTTTACAACCTTTTCACTAAATTAATTCTAATAAATCAAAGAAAAATCGAGAAAATTATAAAATTTGTTCCTGCCTAAACTCCTTGAGGTTAGAGAGATTTATGAAAAATATAAAACTTAATTTTCAACCTTTATTTTATTTTATAATTAATTAACATACAAAATTCAAAATAATTATAATAAATAAAATATAGTTAAAAAAATCACCAAATTGGTCAGAGTGGTTCTCTAGTCATTAGGAACATCCCGTATATTTCTTAAGAATTGAAGCCTTACCATGAAATTAAATGTTGTTGAATTTCCATTGAAAATCCTTTATTTTTATTAAAATAATTATATAAATTAAATTAAATTTAGAAAAATTACATATTCTCCTCTAATGTCTTAATTGACTTATGAGTGAAGTGACATAAAAATTTCAAGTTTATTTGAGCTCGATTTAGTGAGTTATGAAATAAATAACCTAAAGGGACATAAAGGTAATTAAAGGATTTTAACCACAATTAACATTTAGGTTTAACGAGGGATGGTAGAAATATATGATCTTAAAATTTTCATTAGAAAGATTGAAACCTAGAGAATTAAGAAATGAAAACTCATTAATCATCTTGAAAATATTTAAAGTAGCTTTTAATTAATTAAACAATTTAAATTTTGAAAGAATAAATTAAAATTTGGATTATTAAAATGGGGATATAATTTAGAGAGACTATAATAACTTAAAATAAAATCCCACTAAATGAATCACTATAATAATATTTAACTTTTAATTAAATTTAAAGTGATAATTAGAGAATTAATAATTAAATAACTAAAGGAAAGTGAACCTTAATTAAATTAGAACTTAAAACATTGAACAACATTAATTAAATTGAAATAAATTTAAAACATTAAAAGAAAAAATTAATTCCAAAAATCACTTGAAAACAAACTTAAAACAAATTTGAAACATTAAAAATCAATTTCATAAAAATAAATTCTTAATTAAAAAATAATAATCAAACCAATTAAAAGTTAATCTAGAATATTGCAATTGAATTAAAATTAAATCATTAAAGTCTAAATTAAATAATTTTTAAACTCATCTTTCAATTCAAATGGTTTAAAACACTTAAGAATAAAATAACTTGAACACTATTCCAAACTTAAATTTATTAAAATTTTATAACTAAATTAAATCACCTTAAAATATTAATTCTAATTTTAAATCGTTGAAATTCATTAACAAATTAATTTGCACATAAAGTTTTTCATTATTATAACTCTTAAATGGAGCATCAAGTGAAATGTCATTTTACTTATAGGATAGTCAAACATCCTAATTCAGCGTACAAACTAAACTAAATTTTGGAATGATTAATTCACTGTGCGATAAAACTCGTTTGGACTGAAATAATTCCAAAAATATTGAAAAGATGTTTAGGACTCGTCCTAAACACTTCCTCGATATGATGGGATGTTTTAGAAGAACAATTGAATTAAATTGTTCTTTGATGAAGAAAATCATACTTAAACAAAATACAACAACCTAGACGTCATAGGAGATGACTAGCAATAGGATTATGAATTTGGTAGACAGCCAAAACCCCTTCCCTTAGCTTTATCTAGGTATTTGTTATAAATATTTAAATGACTTAACATGTGCTTTTAGTGTAGCTTGGAATGACGAGAAGACTCTTCAGGTACGCTTTTATTTTCTTGCAATTTAGTTCATTGCAATTTATTTATATAAGCTGCACTTTACTCTTCTTGCATGTTAAACAAGATTATTGCATGAAAACTAAAACCTTTAGGATAGACACAAAGCTGAAACCCAAAACTAAATTTAAAAGTCACAATAAGATAAAATCCACCGCCATAACATTTCAAGAGATAAAACAACTCAAAATTTAATCACAAACGGAACAATAAGCGCAATTATAACTAAATTAAAACATCTTGTTGGATGATCGGGAATACCTCGGATGATGTAACCTACGTGTTGCTAACGGGATTTCCCACGGTCTAAATGAAAGTGTGGAACTCATTCGGTTGAGTTTACCAAATTCATCTGGACTAAGTGAATTCGATAAAAAAATGGTGCTGGAATGATGGAACCGTGGGATCTTAACCGGTGTTGTTATAATCGGCTTTAAGATTACCTAATAAAACATTAAAGACATTTGAACCTTAAGACTTGAACCAAAACACTTCTCTCATCCCTTGATTTTCACCTTCTAAAACTAAACCTCTGCGACAACAAGGTGCTTGGAGCATGATGGGCAGCACGGCCATCGTCATCGGCAAACCAGGTCTACTTGACAAAACTTTCCTTAGAATTAAATAACCAAGCCATAGGATTTCGAGTAGTTTTCCTAGTGCAACATAAATCATAACTTTCGTTAGACACTTGCATAATCATATTATGTAAATTAAGCTCTAAGCGATCTTAGGATTACGAGGTAGTCGTTTGGTACGACATAAACCCTCACATCTTCGAGGTTGTTTGTATGATCATGTCATACAAATATAAGTCCTAATTAATTAAAATTGGTAGGATTATAACATTAAATAAATTCCCTAATTGAAGCCAAAAAATAGGATAGTTTGGGAAGTTACCAAGATTCTTCTTGGATCATCTTCTCTCTAACTTTTCTTCCTTTGGATTCTTTAAAATAATTGTTAGATTTAGTACATTCCTTATTGAAATCTTCAAAATCCAATTGCTTGAAAACCTTAACCTTTGAAATTCTTGAGAACAAAACCAATGATCATTATCGAGAGTTTTCTTAAGTGATTCCCATCATTTAAGATGTAATTAAGCTTATAGGGCTTGCCCATATAAGGAACTTTAAGAACCCGGAGTAATATAAACCATGGCAATTCCTTTATATTAAGCGGGGAACTTGTCGGCTTATAAAATTGGTTCGCAGACCAAATGGATGTCACAAATCTTCTAGTATATTTAATCGAGCCCGATGTGAGCGAATTTCTATTCTTCGGGATAGATACGAGGTTTGTGATGCGGTGCTTGTTTATATAAACTATTTGGGATGTGAGATCGGTTTGATTTCATATCTTAAAATTTTCAAACTTAAAGTTATTTTCAAAATCAAATGCTTCTTTCTAAATATATATATATATATATATATATATATATATATATATATATATATATATATATATATATATATATACATATATATATATACATATATATATATATTAATTTATTTGTGGAAGAAGAGAGCTCGATTTTAGGGAGAATTCACGAGGCGATTTTCAAATCCTCTCAGGCTTTGAAAATTCTTCTGCTGTTCATTCTTGTTTTTGCTCGATTATCTATTGATTTGAAGATTTTGCTGTGGTTTTCTTCCAGGGCATTTGTTTTAGTCACATGGATTTGATTTTCGGTTTTCATTCAATCTTTTGATGTGTTCTTGAGTTCATGATTCTGGTTTTCTGGTTTTTTCGTTTTGTCATTGTTCTTGGAGGGTTTCCTGATTTCTGATGGCTGAATGAGTTAATGGCAAGGCTACTTTTCTTGAAATTGCTGGTAAAGGAATTTCGACCGATATAAACTTACTTTTCCTCGATGTTACCATGACACGAGTACAGGGAAAGGTGATTGTCAATTCATCAAACAAGTGGTTAAAAAGGGAGGAAACCGGCCCTTATTTTCTACGATTCTGAATTGACATCTTTGGTGGATGTCCATAAATTCACACTAATTGGTAAGTTTCAATATGGCCATCCAAAAAATGGATAATATTAGAAGGATCTTTGATGGGTAGAAATTGATAGGGGCTTGGAAAGTTGGTTTATTTGATGGTAGGCATATTATGATTCACCTTTCTAAAGAAGAAGATTATGCTAATCTTTTTTCCAGAAAATTTATCATGATGGAAGGTAGATATATGAAAATCTTGAAATGGTCCCCAGCTTTGAGTCAAATCAAAAGGCCCACAGTATTCTTTGTTGGTATAGGCTTCCCAATTTAAAACATCATTTTTTCAATCATCATGTGATTTATGCTATTGGGACTGCTATAGGGAGACCATTAAAATTGGATATGTCCACATTTAATCTTTCTAGGCCTTCTTAGCGAGAATTCTTGTAGAAGGAGACATTACTACACGATATTGATGAAATTTGGCTTGGCTCTCCTCATAATGGGTATTAGCCTTCTGATTGTGGAACAAAAACCTACATATTGCTACCATTGTAGAATGCTTGCATTCATTCTAAAGAAAATTTGTTTTAGATTGAAACCGAACTTAAACCTGTTAATAATAAAAATGTTAATTCTTAGAACAAGGATGGATCTTCACTGAAGGACCTTTAACGAGTGGAAAACGATTCAAAAGCTATTTGGTAATATAAGTTCTGAGATTATTGATGTTAATGTCTGTTGCAGTTCACTGAAAGCAATCCTATAATGGAAGTTCTTGTTGGTTCTCGAATCCTTTTCATATTCGAATTAAGTCTACCATGTTGAAAAATTCTATTGCACAGATTCCAATATTTAAATCCACTGATTTATAATTCTTTGTTCAATCGAGTTACCAGTACATTGTTTTCATTCCAATAGAGTCGACATATTGATTGAAAGTCTGTTATTTAATTCTAATATAAGTTATCTTTGGGATTTCTTCATCTATTTTCTTGGCTGTTATTTCTTCGATTTTGTTGATGAAATAGCTGGCTTCTATGGTAGAGATATTTTCTGATATTGGTTTAGTAAATAAGGGTTTTCCCTTGTCATTTTGATATTAATTTGATTATAGAGTTGGAATCAAATTTATGATAATTTATCTTCAGAGTATTGGTAAATATTCTTACTCTAAGAAGCTGATACTGTCTTGTGCTATATCCAGGTTTTCAATATTAAACCACAAAGAGATTCCTGATATTCCTGCTAATGTGGCTATTATAATAATGAACTAAATGAGGATTGGGTAGTGAAAAGAAGCAAGAAGAAAAAAATGCTGCTGATCATATTCTTGAGAATATTGTTCATGGGTCTCTTGCATCTTCTTACTCTAGATTGACTGGGGGTAAATCTACATCATGCTTAATTTTCTCTGCTGGAATATTAGGGGAGTAGCAGAGCATGGCTCCCTTAATAGGTTGTAAGAATAAACGGGGTTAATAAGTGTTGGATGGTGGTTCTTCTTGAGCAAATGGATTATAAAATAATTATGTGATTTACTAAAAAGTTTGAGATACAACTTTGTTTGCAATTCTTCCAATAAAATTTAGGTTTTATAGGAAAGAATTAAGTTGATATTCTGTTGATCATTCCTGGTTTTGCATGTTCATTTTGAGATTGATTCTTTTAAAGAGGTTATTTCTTCTTTTATACATGTTTCCTTTGACTAAAGTGGATAGAGAGGATCTCTGGTCCCATTTGCATATGATTGGTCAAACTATCAATGAGGGCTGGATGGTTGGGTGATTTCAACTGTATTGCTCATCCTAGTGAGAAGAAGGAGTAGAAATCCTAAATAGACTGACTGTATTTTTCGATTATTAAAAATGTGATTTGGTGACAACATTTAGTTTGAAGGTTCTTCTTTTACTTGGAATAGAATTAATATTTATGAAAAGTTGGATAGGGTTCCATTTAATAAGCCATGGTTTGATTTATTTCTATCTCTAAAGTTCAACACCTTGTTAGTAGGGGTCTGATCATTCTCCTCTCCTTATTAAGCTTCTTGAAATTTGCTAATATTGTTCATAAAACTACATAGGATGTTGAATGTATGGTCTTCTCATCCTAGTACAGGCAGATTATTGGTCTGCTAAGTCTTCCCTGTAGTTTCTTAAATTTTAATCTCTCATTCGGCTTTGTGAGACTCCAGAAAAGCTTTTCTAGAGGCTTTTATTGCTTGGAATTGGGTGAGGGAAGTTTTGGCATCATCAATTCCAATATAAAAGTACACTGGTGTTTCATTGAACTTGACGCTGTTGAAAATGGCTTCTGTTCTGATCATGACTTATTCATTGCCAATGGAAAATTAAACCTTGCCATTCTTCGGGAGGCACATTTCTCCAGCTAGCTTCGGCCGATCATTTTCTTCATGGAGATAGAAACTCTAGATTTTTTCATCTTTTTGTTATTAAATATAGAAGATCTATTAATTCTATCTTAAAGATTAATTCTTCTACTAAAGGATGGATTTATGATTCACAAGTCATTGCTGAAGATGCTGTTCTCTATTTCCAGATACTATTTCACCTTTCTTGATTGCTCTTCATCTATTTTTGTTAAGTTGTTGCAATGTAACATGTTTAAAGGAGATGTAACTCAGTTAACAAATCCTCCTACAGAAAATGAAGTTTCTCTGTTATTAATTCTTTGGATAACAACAAAACAGCAGGGCCTGAGTGGATATTCTTCTGATTTCTATAAAAGTTTGGAGTGGCTATTAATATGGTGGTGTTGCTATCTATTGCTTTCTTTCAGGGGTTAGATTTACCTCAAGCTGTTGCTTCCTCTACTATCATCATATCCTAGATAATTAAAAACAGCTGGAAGGATTTAGGCCCATATGTATTACTTCCACCGCACCCATAAGATCATTAGTAAGGTTAGTGAATGAAATTTCTATTGTATACATTGGATTTAATCTACGAAAACCAATCGCCTTTAGTACTAAGGGAAGTGTATTAGTGACAATATTCTTCTTGCTCAGGAGTTGCTTGCTGATATTGATAAGCCATAGAGGTTAAATATTATTCTTAAGCTGATCTCTCCAGCTTGGGTTCAATCAGTGGTCTTTCCATCACGCCCGATGTACTAGAAATTTGCTAGAGGTTTCAACTCTGATTTTTGCTCTTTAATCTCTGAATGTTGGAGAACAACTATTATGTTATTACAGTCAATGGATACTCATAGTTTAACAAGCTGGCAGGGGATTAAACAAAGTCATTATCTCATATATTTTTCATCTTATTTTGTACCTCTCTGAAATTATTAAATCGGGTTCGTATAGCTAATCAGCATGTCAATATCAAAGCATAGATCTAACTTCCATTTTGGTTAGTCACCTGGCTTATGTGAATGATGTGTTCTTCACAATGGGAGTAAACAATCCATTAATACAGTATGAGAACTCTTTCCGGTTTTGAATGTTGTTTCACGGAATGGAATTTGTGGCTTGATATTGTACTATAGCTAGTTCTTTGATGAAGGCACATATAAAAAATTGGATATTGGATTATGCTGGATTATAAAGGCTGTTTATCTCTTGTTTCTTCGGCTTTCCTTTGTCCAAAGGAAGAAAGATTATCTCATTTTGATGATAGTTACCAAAATTTGTTCTAAAAGTGAATCTTGGTCAAATTCTTTTTGCTTTAATGGTGGAAGAATTACTCTTTTGAAGAGTATATTAACTTCTTTCATGCATATTCTCCAAATGGTTAATATGAAGAGAAGCTCTCAAAAACCGCTATCAGTTATTTTTCAACAAATTCTTATGGGAAGACTGACATAAAAGCAAATGCATTGAATGGCCCAGGATAAGAAACATGTAAACCATTTGCACGTGGTGGTCTTGGATTTAAAAGCTTTAAACATCTTAGTTTCTCATTCTTTTGTAAACAATGGATTCACTTCAGATCAAAGTCTTCCTTTCTGGTCTCTATTTCTTCATGAGGAAATATTGAACATCCACGTCCCTCTCGGGTTATTCAATTGGGGAGATTCAGCGGAAAAGACTTTTAAAAGTAGAGAATTCTTTGAACAGCTCTTTATTTGGGATATTGGTGATGGTCAAGTGGACTTTTAAACGTGGTGGTTATTTAATGACCACTGTATAAGCAAGGAGTTACTTCTAATCGAAGAAGTTTAAGTTTTAAATGCAATTACGATTGGGATGAAGCTAAATTTGAGAAAATTTGTTGTTAATATTGATTTGGTGAATAAAATTAAAGTCCCATGCACTTTACAATCTAAATATTGGGGCCAGGCCCGATTACCAAGAATCCATCTCAAAGTCTCTCGAGTTCATTTATCTTACTAGTAATAATTGAATTGCCCAATGATTGGGGCAAGAAAATATGGAATAAATACATAACTCCTTCTATGTCATTTTTTCGTGGAAGCTTTTCGAGGGAACTTTTGCCAAGCGATGATATTTTGAAGTTAAAAGGGTATTCGGGGGCCTTCTATGTGTCCTTTTTGTCTCTACAGTGAAGAATCCATTTCTCATTTATTTATCAGTTGCAATGCTATACAGGTATGGAAGACTGTTCTTCGTCAAGGGGATTGTCGTAGATATTGTTGTTGGACCAAGCTTGGCCGATTCTTGTAGGGTGGAAGATGGCAAACTGAATTCTATATCCCCCTAATTATATTTTGGTTCACTTGGATGATTAGAAATGAGATTATGCATAATAATATGGTTTTTTCAGCCAAAGTTATCATAAAAAACTGCTTGAATTTTCTTCTTAAGATGGCCACAATACTTTTAGTTTAATGAATAAGCCTTCGGTAATCAAATTCCAATTGATCTTTAGGGAGAACTCTAAAATACCTTAGGTTAAAATCAATGCGATGGAAGTTATATACATTCCCATGGCATTAATAGTTCCAATGCTGGTATTGGGGGCCTTATGCAGAAACTTCTGAGGATCTTGCTTATGGTTTATCTACTGCTCCCGATTTCACAGCCATTAATGCATTAGGAAATCTGACTCTGTTTGTTTTATGGAGTCTAAGAATGGCTATTACCGGAATCATAAGGCCCAATTCATGTGGAGATGGATTCATTAGTTTCTTGAATATTCTTCTACATAAATCAGCTACTGCTTGGTATCTGAATTTGGATCAATAAAATTTCTTTAATGGTATGTAATGTTTATCTATAGTTTGAGTCACATTAGAGAGGGAAATCGACGGCTAATTGGCTTGCTACTAGAAATGAGTTCTTCTAAGGACATTTTATGCTTTTCTTCTTTGGATCTTAAATCTTCTATTTTTAGGGAGTTTAAAATTTTATTACATGGGGATCTGCTTTTCCTTTCCTCGTATCAGGTGTACTAGATTTTCTTGATTAATATATTTTCTTTTATGCTAATATATATATATATATATATATATATATATATATATATATATATATATACACACACATATATATATATACATATATATATATATATATATTTAAATTTAAATTAAATTTAAAATTCGCCAACAATTTACGTAGGCGACCCTTTTCAAAATACAACACTCGGCTAAAAATATGCGGAACGCAGCGAAATCCCTTACAGTTTTCTCTCAAAATCTCCTCTCCAATCTCTCCAAAAGGGTAGAAATGCCCGCTCTACTGCTATTCTAAAATCCCTAAACATTCTCCAAGTTTTTTTCCACTTTTCTCCTCTAAAATCCTCACTTCTCTAACCAATATTCGCCATTTTAAAGTATGGATGAAGTTTGAGAAGAAGGATTTCCATAAGCACGCCTTCGAAAAAGCATCCAATACATTGAATTTCGGCCCAAAACAGCCAAAAGTCGGTTCATACTCGTCGGTGGGTTCAAGCTCACTGTCGGCGAGCTTTCTTCATTTTTTGATGCTCTCGGTAAAATCTCACCATTGGCGGAATCGAAACCACCGTCGGTGAGGTCGGGCGCGTCGTCGGCGGCGGGCTTTGCTGTGACTCCACCGTTTCGCTCCGTTTTAGCTCCGGTCGCCCCGTTTCGTTGTGTTGCATTCGTAACTGATAGCCTACAAATAAACATAAAAAAAACTTTATTTAAAGTATAATCTCATTCGAAAAATATTTCGATAATTGTAAAATAGATTAAGCATCGAAAAGACTTATCGAAAGGTGTTGAGGCAGAATTTTATTTCTTGCTTGTTTTTACTCCAAACTGCACCATTTTTGCTTCCTTTTGCTCCAATTACCATTTCTTGCACCTAAAACCAAAAAACATACAATTACCTTCTTTTAAAGTGTAATATCATCAAAAGATAGTAAAATGATATTGGAAAAAACTTATATATTTTTAGGCATGTCACCATCCCCTTTTCTGTCAAAAATGGTGGCTAAATAATGTGTGACCAAAAATTAAAGTGGTCTCTTAAGAATCCCTTAAAAATTCATCTGTATTCAATGCATTTGAGGAGTAACCATCACGGCATCGAGTGGCGCTGGTAGTGCCATTTGGCGCGGGATTGCGCGATTCATCCAATATTCGAAGTGTCTTTAAAGGCGCAATTTGTTGTACCTTTTGCTCTGAATTTCATCTTTGCAGCAAATACCTAAATTGAGTATGCATCAAAAACATGAATATACCCTTCTTTAAAGTTGATATCACCGAAAATTGCGAATATAGGCATTAGAAGTAAATGAAAAATTAAACATACTTGTGGTGTATAAAAAATCTCCCAAACTTAACTATTTCTTATCCTCAAGTAACACTTTTACTATATTTAAAATATGACTTATGGAAATAAGGAGAACTTAAATACTATTAGGTTTTTTTTATAAATATAATAGTAAAACTTTAAAGTTTTCAAAAATTACGGTTTAAACTACAAGACAACAATATCTAGTAATCAAGTTTAAGTGTTTTGATTCTCTATTCATTTCAAGAATAATTGTAATTTGTTGTACTAAGAGAATTTAGTAAACTCATATGAAAAATAATTTCATGAGAACTTCATTAGTAAGGATCTTACTTAAATATAAATCGAGAAATGTTATTAAGTTCTTTTCTTAAGGTTAATTTAAATGAAGCCAAATTTTATTAGAAATATCTCTGACTTCTCCTCAGATATATTTTCATTTTCTTTTTCTTTTCAGGATTCTTTTTAATCCTTTTTCTTCTTTTTTATGCGAATATTACTATGTCTGGATAGCTTTTAATAATTTTGAACTTCATTATCCTCTTCTAAAAGTTAAATCTTATTGCATTTCTTTACTCTATAAATTTATAGTAAGCTTTGATAAAAGATATTTGATGAAGTTTCAATCCTTCTTCCTACATAAAATCCTAAGCTCTTAATGCATCAAAAATATAATTACTTTCTTTACTTTGAATAGTAAACATAATCTTACACTCTTATACTAGAAATATCTTAACTCTAGAAGTCAGCCCTCATTATTAAGAATTTTTTACTTAAGTCTACTATAACATTCAAAAAATAAAAAAATAGCTATCTAAAGCTGATCTCTAATATAAAGGTCAGTTTAAAATAATTTTAAAAATATGGTTAATTAAGGACAAATAAATTTTAGTTTCTTCTCTTTTAAATTCAATATGAATCTTTTTTTCTCCCCCAAAGTTAACTTTTTAAAAAGGTATAACATTTAGCATATAAATAAAGGCAGAAAGTAAATTTTAAATGCATTTAAAAACCTTTTGCTCTAGGACTTTGAACTTTGAAATTGAACTATTGAGGTACCAATAAAAAGGCATATATATAGCAATGCATAAAATTCAAACAACATATTACATCAAAGCATTTACCATATTAAAAGAAAGTGCTAAACCTTAACAGCAATTCAAAACATAAACTCAAAAAAAGTAAGCTTAAAACTAATATGTTCAAAAAACAGATTACCTCAACGAAATTAAATAAAAGTTCATCTCGAAGCTAACATTCAACATATGAAAAATATTATAAATATAAAAACAATAAACAAATCACACTTAACATAGAAAAATAAATTCATTAATCATCATCTGCCTAACTTTCTTCTTCTCCCCACCCTGCTACATTCTCCTCATTATTATTAAAATTAGGTGTGAAACTAGAGAGTAGGAAATTTTACGAGAATGATCTCCAAAAATATCTAGTATGAGCATCATAATAGGCAATTTCAAAGTCTACTTCACTATGCCTATATTCATCCTTATGAGAAACTCTTGCTTCCCTACTTCTCATACGTTTTAAGTTGCAGTGTCACTATGTCCCCTGTTGAATCATTAATTGGTCCTTAACATCACATAAATAATATGGACTAGAAGTGTAAGATCTTGAAGGCGATGTAGAGGTATGTCATATGTATGCAAACTAGGTGTATTGATGGGCTTTAGGGTTTGTAATAATTCCTCGAAAAGATCACACTTTACTCTAATTGTTTACATAAAAAGTAGAAATAAGGGTAGGGTATCTAGCTCACAAATTAATACTTCCTACTTAGTATATGTGTGTGCATTAGTGTAAATTAGAGAACGATATATATGTTCCTTATACTGGGGGCAAGTATAGTAATTTTATTACTCAGTGGTCTTTAAGTTTTCTTTAAGGGCAAGCCCCTATAGTTGTTCCCCTTCTTAGATAGCAGAAGTTACCTAAGCAAAGTCTTGATATAATCTGAAAATATTGTATTCATTGCTTAAAAGGTAAGGTTCTTGAGAGAATGTGGTAGTAAGAAAATTGAATAGGTAAATGGTTCGAATTTTAGAACATTCTCATGGGAATCTAAAGGAAAGAAACTAGGGAAAGACATAGATCCAAGAATGATCTTGTTGTTCCACGAGCTATCTTTATGGTTTGACTTGATTAAAATGTTATTTAGCATTTCATCCTACCAATTTTATTTAATTAAGGATGCATTTATCTATGTTAATCACCATACAGAATAGCCCAGAGAATAGGAGGATTTATGTCTTCGATGACAACCTCGTAAGCTAAGACGGGTTAAGGCTTATATTGTAAAGGGTCTGGCTTGCTAAAAGATAAAGAGGGTTTATTAATTTTGCACTAAGCAAGCTGCCTTGAAATTCTATGAAACTGCCAAGTAAATTCTAAGGATTTTTGCTGTTGAAGATGGTCATCCTGCATACTATACATGCTCCAAGCTCCTCGTCGTAGCGAGTTCGGTTTAAAGTCGCATGAATTCGAATAGGAAAAGAAGTATCATGTTTTGGAAGTTTTAGTCAGGTTGTCTTAATGCCTTATTCAAGGAATATTAATATTGATGATATTGTACTTTAATGGAAGGTATTTTGTGTTTTTCTTACAGGTATGCTAAAAATGAGTGATTATGAAGAAAGGAGCAAATTGGATCAACTTTGGAGCGAAAAATGAAAAAAATGAAAAATTGGACAGATTTGGTGGCTAAACACTGCGGTCGGCGCTTAGGCGCACAGGTTAAAATTAAATTTTTTTCATTTTGTATAATTTCAAAGGGTGTTTGAAAAAACTTTTGGTGGTAACTTCCTTACTTCCATGGGCGAAGCTGAATGAAGGTATGCATCTTTTGGTGGATACATTGAATGCGGACATGATTTGAAGAGACACCAAGGTACCTTTTAGAAAATTATATAATGAAGACTTGGAATTAGTTTCAAAGAGTCCTCTTCTAGCTTTACTGCTTGTCTTTTAATGTTTATAATTTTTAAAGTCTTTTAGAGTTAGTAAGAGACTAAGAAAGGAGAAAGGGGTTGGAGTGAAGCCTTCTTCTTACTAATTCTCTTCCTTCCTTTTATTTAGTTTTTTTTTTGAAGTCAGGTTTGTTTCGAGTCATCAAGGTTAGGCGAAACACACTACGAGGTGTTTGTGGAAAGTCAAGATTCAAAGAACTTCCAGTTTTGTGGAGAGGATTTTCAGATAAGTGTTTCCTATTTTTTATATTTAGTTTTTTTAATTAAAACTTATTTTGTTTTCATTATGATTTCCATTTTCAAATCAATGTGTGCTTGTGTTTTCTCCATGAGATCTGAGTAGTTTTCTTTATCTTTTCTTTCTTAAATGAAGTAATTAAATTATGTAGGATTGTTGTGGAATGTATAAGTGTTTAAATTTGGAATAAGTTGTGAAGATTTAATTCCATGAACTTAATTTACTTCTAACCCAATTTGGCAGTTTAGATGTTAAAATTTGTTGTGAGATTATGTAGATCCATTACAATATTTTCTCAAACAACGGTTGGTAAAAATCACATGTGATTATATGGGTGAGTGCAGTCCATATTATTGAATGCGAATATATTAGAAGATATGTTTTTAATGGGGAGTAAAATTGAGAACTTTAGAGTGACGGGGGATAAAGCCCCTTAATTTGGTTTGATATTTTAAATTTTATTATGAGAAGTTAGCCTCCATGTGGAGGAATTGAGGGAACTTCTACATAGTGAGAGCTGATATCTTCCACTGCCTCACCATTTCAAAATTTTAAAACTTAATTAACCAATGTTCTTTATAGAACTAAAGGCAGGGTAAAGAATAAATTTGCTCCTATTTGTCACAACAAATTTAAATACTTCCATAACAATATGTTCATAATTATTACTACTTTATAAGAGAAAGAAAAAATATTTTATTTCCTAGTGTTTTAGATCATGTTTTAAGTTCTGATAATTTTTATTTCCTGCTTAGCTTTTTATCAAAAATGCCAAAAACAACTTTCAAAATTTATAAATCAAAACATACTTTCAAAATTCATTTAAAACTAAAAATATAATTTTCTTATTTCTTTAAAAAAATTTTACATTTCCCTGTGGGTTTGATATCATGGGGCTTAATCAGAAAAGTCCTATATTACTTGATAAACGATACGTATACTTACCTAGTATCCTATATTACAAAATCATAATTTTCATATCTAAATCGTAAGCACATATATTTGTAAGGATCAAGTTTTTTTGGCGCCATTCTTAGGGAACATTAATTAAAACTGCATTTTAAAAGAAAATTAAGAAAAAATTAAATTTTTTACTTTTCTATGTTTTTATTAGTGCGTTTTGTTTTATTTTATTGTTGTATGCGTAGTTCGGGTTTAGAGTGACTTGTGCCTTACGATTCTAAATTAGAAAGAACTATCAGAAAATCAAAAAAATTAATAATATAGAAAAAGATAAAAATATTCGAAATGGCAAATCATCAAAATCAATATGTTGCATCCATCAAGTATTCGGATCTTTAAGATATTATACTGAAACCTACAGGTGGATGAACTTCATGGTAGTATTCAACACCTGCTATAGCTACTAATTCCTTTTAGCTTCGCTTTGCTATTATCCAAATGGTGTCCCAATAATCGGTTTGGTGGAGCAAAAGCGAAGATCTAATTTGCATCTTGCTAATTTTCTAGAGTTGTGTGCTACTTTTAAATATGATGGTGTTCGGATGATTCTATTAGACTCGAGACTTTTTCCTTTCTCACTAAGGGATAAAGCTAAGATATGGTTAAATTCGTTAGCACTGGTGTCCCATCGGAACTTGGGGTGATTTAGCACAAAATTTCCTTGCTAAATATTTTCCACCATCGAAGAATGCGAAGTTGAGAAATGGTATTACATCGTTTTGTCGGTTGAAGGTGAATCAATAAATGAAGCATGAGAATGATTTAAAGATCTCCTCAAATGTTCGCATCATTGTTGATTGGTTAATAAATCGAGCCTTTTACAATGGATTAGTTGGATCTCTTAGATTAATTATCGATCTTGTTGTGGTGGATCATTAATGTTTAAACGGTTTCTAATGCTTATGCTTTAATTAAAGAAATGGCTACTATTTTGCTTTAACATTTTTTTCTCTTTTTTATTTTAAAAGGAGTCGCCGGTTTATGAATCATCGTATAATTCCCTTATTCGAATAAATCTCCCTCTTAGAATCAAATAAGTGATTCGAAGAGGAAAGGAACAAATTAAGAAGGGACAGCGATAAAGTGACAAACAAGAGAAAAGAAAAAAACATGGAGAGTCTACGTGCGATAAACCTCGCGAGGATAAGTCGAACGTAATAAGCCCAAACAAGATCGGGTAGAGACACCTTGAACCAATATCAGGTGAAGAAGTATCTCGTAGACTACCCATAACCAGAGAAGTCAAGTGTATGTACCTGTTCTGGGGTCGAGCACTCCCGGAGGAACGTATTCCTCTTGGTTAATTACATCTTGGAGGATACCCGAATACTCTCGATAAAGGAGTTTGGCTTTATATTATCATAGACACAGGGTATAGGCAATTAAAGAGGAGACTATTCCGTGTGGGAAAGTCTCGACGCTTCAAAGCTCTCACTAAGCCATCAGGCAGAGAGTGAGTCTCTCACATCCCGAATGGGGTAATTGCTCATCGGCATACGAAACCCACAAAATAACCTAAATCATCTTGACGGGGGTATCTGACACGTCGAAGCACGTACGGAGCTAAGGGCGGAAGAGGATAAATCGTCGTATCCCAAACGGGCGGCAGCTCATCAGCATCAGACCGTGAAAATGAGTATCAACGAAGTCGGAGAGCGAAAGGGCTCAACGGGGGAAGTCGAGTGGGAAGGAGTAATCCTAAAGGGGTAGAGGTAGCGAGTCGGGGTACCACGGACCCGTCATCCAAAACGGTAGGACCCTAAGTCTGCCCCGAACGTGAAGGTAGTGGAGCCCAGCATCACGAGATCCCCGGTCAGCAATCCGAGAATTGCATTATCCATTGGGGACCTCGCTAAGGTCGGAAGAAACTCTATCCTATGACTATAGGCCGGGAATTTGAGGTGGATCTTACACTGTAGAAGTGACAAGATGCCTCGGGAAAGGGAAGAGAGATGGAGGATTCGGCTACAAAGTACACCAAACGCTCAAACAAAGGACTTTACCCCGTACGGGTCGGGGGGCCTTCTAACACTACTGAGGCGCCTTTGAGCCGGCCACATATAAAGGGGTGTCTTTGGGCCGATTGATTGGAGAAGCACGGGGAGTCCTCCTCGGGACATGCGAATATGAATGCGGTTATACGAGCGGTCCTTAAGTAATGTGGAGGCCCTATTAGTATGACTTGGGTGATAGCCATGCAGTGCAACCCATTTAAAATCCGGCCGAAGGCCATGCAAAGAAAGTAAAAGTGCATGTTTAAAATCTTGAATATTTTAATCCTAAAATTCATTTATCTTGAATATTTTATTAGGATTTTTTTTTAACGTATAAAGTTTACGATTTTGGGGTCCTTAAAAAGCCTAAATGATATCGTGAAATCCCGGATCACGAGAAAGAAACAAGGAAAACACATGCGGGCATGCAAATATGCAATAAAAGCAGAAGAAAGCACTCCATAATAAAATAAAAGAGGCAAAATGCATTTTGGACCGAAAAGTGACATAATCGAGAAAAAGAAAAATCTTGTCGGAATCTGCATACATGCCCGGTCACAATTCTATACATTAATATGAAAATGCATAATTAAGATACGAGGCACGAGCATCGGCTCCTAGTCCCCTCCACGTGGTTCCTACGCCAAATGCCTTGGAACCCCGTGCCGCATCTTATTTCTGCTACGGGACTCTCCTAGACTCTAAAAGTATAAAGAAAAAGAAAAAGACCCGATCACTGCGTGAAAATAAGTGTTAGCGGGAAAGCTCGCATGCAAATAACGTATAATGAGTCGGGGCTTTATAAACGGGGGAGCTAATACTTTTGCAAGTAAAAGAATTAGAAATCATCACTTGCTCCCCCCATAGTGGTACATGTGTGTGTATAAATAAGCATGGCTCCTACTTGAAAAATGCCCTAACACTGCTACCATACATATGCGGCATGCAATCACATCACGAACGAAGTGCGGAAGAAAGATACGGCTAGGGCAACCAATCCATCAAAGAACAATAGCCGGGCATAAAAAAGACTACTGGCAACCTAAGTCCTAGCCTGTATACATCGATGGTGCACAAACCTAGATACTAAGTGCGGGGGTAAGTACGGGTTTAGTATGACTTGTGGGGTCGCCATACCGGCCCCGACCTAAAGATCCGAAGGATCTAAGGGCGTCACGAAGAGGAGTGACACAAGTTAAATCCAATGGGATCATAGCACAATCATGCACGTGCGATCCCGTTGACTTAATTTGCATTGCTCATTGGAATCAACCCGACAAGCAATGCTTGTTAAGGCATCACGGCCGTTTCTCGGGGTCACTCTCCTAACGAGTAGGACAAGCCATCGAAAAAATGGAGTAAGCAAACAGTCATACGAAGCCGACATTGTGATTGCTGTTGAAGTACAAAACAATCACAACGGGCGCCCAAAGAGGCAAGCACACACATCATGCAAAATGCAAGGATGCTACATGCAAGAGAATGCACCAAAGTGGTGATGGTGAGTATACCATAAAGGCGATTGACTCGAAAAGAAGCCCCAGGGCATGCGTGAAGGCAGCGGCCCAAAGGATGGTATACCCGAGGAGACCCGATGACGCGGCGGTGGGCATGCCGTGGTCGCGGCGGCTTGGTGGAAGGCACGCCGTAGAGAGCGGCGGCCGAACAGGTATGCCGAGAGCGATGACTCGAGGGAGGTGGAATAATTCTCAACGGGAGAATCATAAAAGTGTGGTGTAAATGAAATTGCAAATGCAAATGCAAAAATAGAATAAGGTGCAACATGCGAACGGTTAATATGCACATGCCGGAAAACATGCAATAAAATGCAAAAGCATACAAACATGGTGATCGGTCGACCGGACTGTGGTGGATGGTCGGACAAAGAAATGGGTGGATTAGTTCGGGGTAACCAATCGGGACCCTAAAGGATAGGTGATCAACATGTGACGGTTGATCGAACCCGGCGAGGATCGGGGATCGGCCGGGGGACGGCGATCAGCCAGTGCTCATGCGAACATGCATACAATGCGCCAATGGCCCACATGCAAAAAATTGACAAGATGATCCATGCACGAGCGATGAAGCAAACGGTCGACGGCACGTTGAACTCGTCCCTAACAACCTCACATTGGTAGCTAGGAGGTTGACGCACTTGGATCTACGGCATCGCCGCCTCGAACACCGTGGCTATGTGAGGGTTTCCGCTCGATTTCTCGTAGGGGAAACTCTCCACCGATTAAATGAGCGGATTGCTTCTAAAGCTTTTTCCACTCTACGAACACACGATCTTATAGGACGGACTAACAAAGCTTTTCTAAGATCAAACTCAACTAATCCCTCGAGGGGAGATTAAGAGCGCCAAAACGAAGTGAGAAATTGGGATTCCGACCCGGCACGACGGAAGCCTAAAGCTTACGACAGAAAATCGCTCGACTACGAATAGAATCGGCCAACGCATAGGATTCCTAACCTACGGTTCACTCTAGGTAAATCAACGATCCATCACATAGGCGGCTTGGCCAGGTCGGCACATGTCGTCCGGTGCCTCCACCCCCATGTGGGCTACGAACCCACGTGCTAGACCGGACTAAACCTAGGGCATTAAGGGATAAGGATATCACCGCGAAGGTTGAAGACGCGTTCTCTTTATCTTTGAAGAAGATCCACGCCACGGCGAACCGCCTTCGGTGTTCGGTCCACGTGCCAACGAACCTCACGATGAATTATGCGAATAAAGAGGCAGCAAGTGAGGAATGTAAAGTACGAGAAATACATAATTTTAGCATATAAAATATGTGACCGAAATATACCTTCAAAAAAGTAGAATCGGACGGGCCACTAAATGTCGTGACGGCTAGCGCCACCCGAGAGGACGAGACAACGAGGTCGTCGGAAATAAGAAGTCGTTGAAGGGGAGATGGTCGGCGACAAAGGAATCAAGAACATGCCCTAGATCACACTTGTTGGCCCAAGGCAGGCCCTGGCCCGCACATTGCGGTGAAAACACGATGGAGGAGACTTCATCGGCGGGAAGAAGCGAAGAAGCTCGGCCAAAGAAGGCCGGAAAAAGTTGAGGCTCGATCGAGAAGGAGGCGGCGAGGGAGAGCTTCGTCCGGTTGCATATGCATGCGGCATCGGAGCGGGCCGGCGGGACGCCGAAGTCGGCAGAAAATAAGGCGCGGGCGTCGTTCGAAAGGAAGAGAAGATTAAGGTGGCGGTTGGCTACGGCAGCAGGACTCGGCCTGTGGCTGGCAGCCTTATCGAGGACGAGAACCCCAGAGGACCTGCCGGCCGAGGAAGCGGCAGGCCGGCGAAGAACAGCCCGGCCAGCGTGGGGAGGCAAGAAGGCCCAGGATCGCAATGGGGAGCCAGCAGCACGCAATGGGGAGCCGGAGGGCCAGGAGTGGCCGTGATCTTCTCAGGCGAAGAATCCGGGCAGTTGCAGCGGGGGTAGCCACGGGGGAGCAGAAAATGGCAAACTTAGGCTAGAACAGTGTGATGATTGAGAGGCAGGAAAACGATGTTATAAACCTGATAAATATAATATTATTTATATATTATATATGTCTCAACTCTTTCTTATAATTATCATCTGAAAATTGTGTGCAGCATGCCACCACACATAAACAATGTCACCTGCCGCATGCTGGGCAGCAGCAGCAGCAGGTTACTGGCAAGGCCGGTCATCACTTTGACAATTGAGCAAAGAAAAATTCGCATATTTTAAACCGCTCGCGATGTCGTAGCAAATGACACTCCTCAAGTAGGTAAAATCGACATCCGGGACACACTCGCGTGATCCGTTTCATCATCAGGAGAGTCGTTTTGGTGATTTTTGACGATCGGGCTAAAAACATTAATTTGCACAATTTTACCGCTCGCAAAGCCGTAGTAAAATGACGTCATATAGTTAATATCGATGTTCCGGAACACACTCGCGTGGTTCGTTTCATCGTTCGAGGGTCATCTGAACAAGCTCGCGAGGTGGATGAGCCAATTTGAGCTAATTTCCCGCGCGACGCTTTGAGTAACACACAATAAATACTTTGGTATGCTCGAATGGACATCCCATGTATGTAATACAAAAAAAATGATGCCAACAAAGGACCCCCAACAAGTGTGGTGCACCGGCCAGAGACACGGTACACTTGTTAGAAGCATCATGAAAGGAGAGTATCCTTGGTAGTCGAGGTGACATCCCAAGAAAATAGTAAAAGAAACCTCGACGGACGGATAAATGGACATGGTATGGTCGAGAAATGTGGCCTAACACATCGTGACAGTCAATCGCCAGAAATATGGGTTTAGAGGCCGTGAGCGCTAACTAAGGGGTGGTTCAGAGGCTGTAGAGGCATAACCACAAAGGATCCAAACCAAGCCGAGAAAAGCTTGGGTAGGGTATGGTTGAGGGTGGTGGTCGATGATCGAAGCTAACTATCCACCGAAGAGCTCGACGAGCCGGATAAGCTGGACATGGTATGGCGAAAAGATTTTCACGACCTCATTCGAAACGGCAATGTCGATCTGTCGACCTCATTGAAACAACGGAGATGATGAAAATCCTGTACACGACCACATTCGAAACGGTAGGAGAGAAGGACCTAACAGGGCCGGATAAGTTTGGACATGTTTGGGCAGGTTTGCTGACGTTATTTTGAAACGGTAATATCAACCTGTTTGACCTCATTCAAAGAACAGAACAGTGAAAACCTACACGACCACATTCAAAACAGTGAGGAGAAAACCCGAGTCATCTCGTGTGACCAGATCTCCTGTTATGTTTCCTCTGAAAGAGACCGTAATTGCGAGTCTACTAATCTCCTTGAGATGAAACACCCATCACTTTAATCGGGTGGCTATAAAGCACAACATATCTACGATCGGAGGTGGCGATCAAACCGAGTGAGTATAAAGTATGGTTGACCCGAAAGGAAAGGAGAGGTGGTTCGAAGGCCGCGAAGGCATGACCCGAGCATAGTGGTTCGGTGGCCATAAAGGCATAACCACAAAAATGAGTTCGAGAGGCCTTAAAGGCATAACCTAGGGGTGGGTTAAAGGCCGTAGAGGCATGACCCAAGGAAAGTTTGAAGAAGAATACTCTCGTAAATGAGCCGGCCCCAAGGGACATATGGTACGAGAAGTATCGAAAGGCTAATAGGCTTGATACGACGATATGTCATCATAAGAGGCACGACTAGAGCGCCATATAGCTCGAGATGTGTCGTATCAAACGACTACGGGGCCAAAATGTCAAAGGACGAGATGAATTCGTAACAGAGCCGACTAAAGTGTCATATGACTCGAGGAACATCAAGGTATATGGCTATGTAAAGCTGACAAATACTTTCATAAGAGAACCAGTCGAAATGGGCATGCGGTTCGAGAGACCTCAAAGGCAAATGGCTACGAAGCCCGACGTGCCTCATAATAAGGTCTTATCATCAAAGGGTCCGCCAAGTGAAGGCAATAGTGCCGTTGATCGAACATCAAATGATGGGGAAGGTATATATCCCGATTGAGGTAGTCATGAAGTATGTATCTTGACTACACATCAAGTAAAGTAGGAGGTATGTACCCCATGCATATCAAATGGCACGAAGGTATGTATTCGGCCAAGCATCGAAATGACAAGAGTTATGCATCTTGCCTACACATCAAGCAGCCGGTCATATGGCGCAACAGCTTTGAGGCAACATGCTCAAGTATAGTCGGATGTCGAAATGCTTGAAGAACATGGATCGGTGTTAAAATCGATACGACATATGACTCGACTTGGTGGATAGAACCAACCAAGTAGTTGAAAATATCAAATACAGTTGAGGAGAGTATCTTGCCTATGCACCGAATGAGCGACCATATGGCTAAAATGCTGAGGTATCGTGCTTTCAAAGTATATCTTGGATGCGTAAGACGATCCGACTAAACATGGATCGGCGATAAGGCCGATGCAACATGTTACTCGATGTGGCAAGGAGACAAAACTAACCAAATAATCAAAAAAATTAACGGGGTTAGGTAATCAAGAAATGGTCTAACCACAAAAAGTGCTTTTACGTAAGCACTAGCGAGACAAATCTCGCATGAGATTCTCCCAATTTAGCAAGAATTATGCGTAGGCATCAAATATCCGGTGTAGACATGGATCAACTAAAGCGAGGCGATACAACATGTCATTCGATGAGGTGGATCAAACCAACCAAGCCAATCGAAATAAATACGAGGTGGACTCTGATCCCGATGTAGAAGTGTAAATGAAGCAACGCTAGTGATGTAAGTCTCGCTACGAAGGTCTCTCGAGAACTAGCGAATTAGCTATCCTTGGGGAGAGCTCAGCAGGATATTTCCTGCAAGAACTAGCTAAGGAAATTCTTGCCGGGGAAAATATCGGGTCAAATGTCATGCATCAAAAATGCCATGACTAGGGACATGGATCGGATAGACAAGCGCGAAGTCTAAAATTGATACAACATGCGGCTCCACGACAAGGCAATGAAAATTGACGGAGTCGAGGCATATCAAAAAGGGTGGATGGTTAGAACATACCAACCTTATATGCGATAATACTATCAGAGATTTTGGTATAAAAATTCTGCTTGGGAATTACCGCAGTATCTAAGAATGGTTAATTCAGTATAATATTCCAACCACAATGGTATATGGCTCTCCTTTTAACCCCAAAAACATCCTTCTAAGAGGGAAAATTCCACAATCATTTGAAATGAGTGGGAGACTTTAATTCGGACCCACACGGGGTGCCAATCGAATAGAGGTGTCCGAGGAAAGAAGCACAGCTTTCCCACACAAAAGAGGTATCAATCGAACTTTACCTGGTCGATTTGAGACATGCGAGAAAGCTTGGGCAAAATAGAGTGCTCCAACCAAATGATATTTAGCCGGAAGACCAAAACCCATATCCCTTAAGAGGGAATGCTACCACACTCATCTGAAGTGAGTGGGCCCAAGCATATCCGTAAAAAGGTGCTCAGTTCGAACCCTATGTAGAATGGGTAGCAGAAGAATGCTAGGAAAGGTGCATGGCTTTCTTGCATAAGACAAATATCAATCTAAATTGATTGTCAATTGAGATATTGTGAAGGTTAGCTTAGCAAGGTATGATAACCATAACTGCTTAATCATAAAGCTAAGAGCTCACATCCTCCAAAAAGAGGGTATCTTCCACTCTCAACGTGACGAGAGGGACAAATGTATCTACCACACTCATTTATGATGGGGTGGGACACCTTGCTCGAATATTTTCAAGCGAGGAGCCAAAGAGAAAAAGATAAGAGAAGTACTTGCCTTCTCTTACACCGATTACTAGTTGCACCAGATATAAGCCGCTTGTAAGACTTCCACACATTATACGTTTAGCAATTCGGCCAATCGGTTTAAGAGATGCACAAGACCTCTCTTGCTTGCGATGAAACGAAGGGTAAGATTTGGGTGTACGGTGTCGTACAACATACCCACAAATAAGGCTAGTCAACTTCCGAAGGAAGGACTGCCAGGAACCCCGAGTCAACACATAAAGTGTACAAGAAAGTGGGTAAAAATGCCACAAGATGGTAAGCACTTTCTTCAGAAAAGGAAGGGCCACCGAACCAGAGGGTCGCCACATAATGCACGTAAGGGTGGTGGGTGAAGAGTCCACACACAAGAAGGAGAGTCAACTTCCGGAAGGACTGCCGGACCCAGAGGGTAGACGCATAAAACGTAAAGATGGTGGGTGAAGAGCCCACAAGATGGCAAGCCTTTCATCCAAAGCGAGAACATGGGACCCGGAGATTCGACGCATAAAGCATAAAGATGGTGGGTAGAGAGCCCGCAGATGACAAACCTTTCTTCCCGAAGGAAGGGTAGACGCATAAAGCGTAAAGATGGTGGGTGAAGAGTCCACACACAAAGAAGTCTTCCAAGGAAGGGCTGCCGGACCCGGAGGGTCAACGCATCAAGCGTGATATAGTATGCAGGTGTACGGTATGTCGTACAACATGCCTAAGCTATTGAGAGCCTTCCATGCCATTTATATTTTTTTATTGGCATTAAATATCATTATTTTTTTTTATTATTCCCAACATAAGTCGTTATGGGGAACGATTTGGCGTGACATGCCAACTCGATAAAGCGAGTGGGCTCTCAGTAAGCATCACAGACTCATGTTGACCAAATATAGCATATAAAATGTAAAGTTTGCAAAATTTCGAGTCCGGGTGGAATTTTCCTTAAGTACTCTTCCTTTAGCCCTTGTCCTTTAATTATTTTCACCCTTAGCTTAGATAGGCCTCGTCGTCGAATCCGGGTGTAAAGAAAATGTTTTCATTTTGGAGATGTCTTTAAATCCATTACTAATTTATCAGTCATCCCGATATCACTTAGCGATTATCGAACCTTAATATTCTAAGGATCTTACCGGGAGAATTTTGAAATCAAAAAGTTCTTTATATCGAATTTTGATTTCCCACTCACCTCGAAGCTTCATCTCGGGAGTGTTGATCATTTTTTTTTTAATCTTTTTTTATTATTTTGAAGCCTTTCACACTTTTTTTATCTCTCTTGAGAATTACTATATCTAGTGAGCTTAATTTTGTTATAAAGTAATTTACTCTGACTCAAAAATCTCCTGAAGAAAGATTCTTAGAGGTACATGGTACATTACTTGTATCGAGCTTCCATCGGTCTAGGCTTGAATGGAAAAGTAAGAGATCTAAATAGTCTGCGAAACTACTCATCTCGATGACACCCACATCTGATCACTCGAGGGTGTTCTCGGGACTTAGGTGAAAGTTCATTAAGTAAGGATTCGGTCATCAAGACATAATTCAAATCCCCCGAACCATGAAGATCAACAAATCCTAGAAGGTGCATACATGGTACAGAAACCAAGCCCATCCTCGGGATCTATCATAGATTCGACCTCATGAAACATCGAAGAAGAAATCAAGGTAGATCAACTAAGGAGCCTGATTCCTTTAGGAAGCGTCTCATCGGCCTCGCATAAATGGAACCGAAATATCAAGAGGTACAGGGATGAAGCCACTGCCTCTTGGTCAAAGTCTCTCTCGGTTAGATAAGCGGCGGGTCTAACGGTAATTGAATGTCAGTATCCCGATGAGCCATGAATCGATTTATCATGAAAAAGTGTTTTAATCAGTTCAACATGAATATTAACATGGTGATAAGAATCAACCAAGTCAAACGAAATATCCATGAGGTTGGATATGAAGATGAATCCATCTCCACGGTGATTTCTCACAAAGAAACCGGACCTAAAAATCGATAAGGTCTAGATAGGTGAGGCACCAAATCCTAGTCGGGTTCAAAGTAGGCCCGACTAAATAAAATGCTAGGCAAATAGGGTGGTCTTAGCGAAATGCTCTCATCGAGCTTAGCCAAAAGCGAAACATAGCTTAAATCAAATGAGGCACTCTCGAAACGGCACGGGAGATGTGCATCGGTAAACATGGATCGACTAAGGCTAGCAAAATGGACTAGTCAATACAACATGTTATCAACAAAAGATTTTTTTGGGGTGTCCCCCGATCGAAGTATAAAAACTTCAACTATAGCCTTGCTTAATAAATGAAAGAGGTCGAATAAAGCACTCTTTTCTCCAAACAAGGAAAGTAAACTCCTCGACGTCGAATGTGGGAAGATGCATTCTACATGTAGCATCGGAATATCGAGGAGCATGGTGGCAAGAATTGCCTAACCCAATGGATATTCGCCGATGGACGACGATCGAAGCTTTTGTCCCGAAAAAAGGTGAGAATCGATGGTGTATGCCACGGATCTCCTTTATCGACATAGGACAAATTCATCTAGCGCGATGAAAAGGAAGCCACAAAATTTTCCTCGTGATTTCGGAAAGAGTTAGCACATCATGTATGGAAAAAGCCGCTCCAACAGGATCATCAATGATACAGCACAATATACGTAAGTGGCGCTAAATACCATGCCAAGGAGTTCCATGCAACTCCTCGGCGAGTCTCATATCCTACACAACGGATAGCGAACATCAAGATCTCGTAATGGACTTAGAGGTATATCTCGGTCTCCTACGCAAGGAATCATGGGAGTATGGTAAGTAGAGGAGTTCTTACACGACATGCTTAGATATTTGAGAGATCTAAGCAAAGACTCATCACACAGAAATAGGACCCTGCCCTGCGAAGGGAAACTAGAGTCTCAACGAGGTAAAGAGACTGTGCATTTGAATCATGCATGGTTGCGGCGGTATGTTCTATATTACGGAGCGCCCTTTCTTAATGTAGGGACGAGCCGAGACCTCGGAGAAACCCCGGGAGCAAGCTGAAATTTGGGACGGTCGTCAAACCAGCAAAACATTTCCCCTTAAAGGAAGATGCTACTACGATCTTCTAAGTCAGAGAACTCGTGGTAGCAACAACAATACGAACACGAGGTGAGAATGACTTGCATCCGAGGAGGGGAAGAATCCGAGCAGCCACATTTGAGTGTAGTCGACACAATCATACATGAGAGAGAAGTGATTCTCGAGTGGCGGGATATTAACGTCATCTGTGCTATAACTGAAATAAGTCATGACGGGGGACATACCACACGCGGGGAGATGGAAATAGCGATTCTCGGCGCGGGATTTAGCACCATCCCGAGCCGGATCCAAAATGTGTCGTAACGTTGACATGGTCCACAACGTTGGAGGAGGAGAAAAAGTGATTCTCGATCTTCAAGATTTAAGTATAAATCTTAGGTTGGAACCAAAATAAATCACGGCGGGGATCCGATCGCACGCAGCGGGGACGGGAAGGCGATTGTACTTGGTCACAAGGTTTCACAAAGGGATGGTAGATCATGCGAAAGTGAAAATTATTCGTTGAATTGCAACCACCTACCACTCATTCATCGATGTGAGAAGTTTTCAGGTCATGCTCGGATTTTATATAGAAGATACATAAAGGATTTTTCTAAAATTGCTAAACCTCTTTGTCATTTATTGGAAAAAGATGCGAAATTTGAATTTAACAAAGAATGCATTAATGCTTTTAATATTATAAAAGAAAAACTAATAACTGCACCAATCATTATTGCACCTAATTGGAATAAATCTTTTGAATTAAAGTGTGATGCAAGTGATTTTACAATTGGAGCTGTATTAGGACAAAAATATGAGAAAGTTTTCAAAGTTGTATATTATGCTAGTAAAACTCTCATCGAAACACAAGAGAAATTACACTACCACTTAGAAGGAGCTTCAGCTATAAGTATATGCCTTCGATAAATTTAGACCTTATCTTCTTGGTACTAAATGCATAGTTTATACCGATCATTCTCGCTATTAAATATCTATTATCTAAGAAGGATTCTAAACCTGGATCGATAAGATGGGTTTTACTTCTACAAGAATTTGATTTTCAAATAGTAGATAGAAAAAATTACCGAAAACCAAATTGTTGATCATTTGTCTAGAATTAAAAATGATATTATTTCGGAAGAAAATATAAATGAGAAATTTTCTCGATGAATCTTTATATGTTATTCGAGGATGCAAAAACCTTGGTATGCCGATATTGTTAACTATTTAGTTAGCAATATTTTACCTTATGAATTGGATAACAAATTTATTAAGAAATTTAAATATGATGCTAAATCTTATATTTGGGAAGATCCTCATTTATTTAAAATTGGAAGATATTCTATAATTCTAAGATGTGTCCCTTATGAGGAAACTTTTGCTATTATTCAAAAATGTCATAATTCCGATTTTGGAGGACACTTTGGCATAGATAAAACTACATTTAAAATTTTAAATTCTGGATTTTGTTGGCCTACCTTATTTGAAGATGCGAGACATTATGTGAAAACATGTGATCGATGCCAAAGGATGGGAAATATATCTAGGAAGGATGAAATGCCTTTAAACTATATATTGGAAGTTGAAATTTTTGATATATGGGGTTTAGACTTTATCGGACCATTTGTTCCATCATCTGGAATAATTTATATTTTATTAGCAGTTGATTATGTTTCAAAATGGATTGAAGCTGTTGCTTTACTAAACTGTGATTCCAAAAGCGTTTCTAAATTCTTAAAGAAAATAATATTTTCAAGATTTGGAATGCCTAAGGTAATTATCATTGATGGTGGAAGTCATTTCAGGAATGAAAGAATTCAATCATTACTACAAAAATTTAGAATCAAACATAGAATCAGAATCGTTTATCACCCACAAACAAGTGGAATGGTCGAAGTATCAAAACAGAGAAATTAAAATAATTTTAGAGAAGACTCGTTAATCCTAAAAGAACTTATTGGGTTGATAGACTTGATTACGCATTATGGGCTTATAGAACGACTTTATAAGACACCAATCGGAATGTCACCTTACGGTTAATTTATGGTAAAGATTGTCACTTACTCGTGAACTTGAACATAAAGCTTATTGGGCGATAAAGGAGTATAATTTTAATTTGAATGAAGCAGGAGAAAAGCGATTATTGCAATTGAATGAGATGGAAGAGATAAGAAATGAATCATATGAAAATGCAAGGATTTATAAAGAGAAAATGAAGATGTTACATGATAAGGAAATTTCAGGAAAAATTTTTGACCTTGGACAAGAAGTATTACTGTTTAATTCTCGTTTAAAACTCTTTCCTGGAAAATTAAGATCTAAATGGATTGGACCCTATATAATTGAGAAAGTATACCATTATGGAGCTGTGGATATTAAAGACCCCAAAACAGGAAAAATTTTTAAAGTAAATGGATTAAGATTGAAACCTTATTTGGGAGATATTAAAATGATTTATAAAGAGGCTTATGAATTGAATCAACTCGATTAAAGATTTACTTAACTCGAGTCGACGACGTTAAACCAAGCGCTTTGTGGGAGGCAACCCATAATTATCTTTTGTTTTGAGTGTTTTTATGTTTTAATGTAAGGTTATGCCTCGATCTTAACTAATTTTATATTACTTTAGAAAAATTTGATGCTTATAAGTCTTTGTTGAACTAGGCTGAAGATTATTTTGAAGTATGTAAGATTTAGAAATTGGATCACACTATTCTAAATATGAGTAAAAAAGAGATCAAGTTAACCTTCATTATGATTGCTTACAATTTGTGTTATTGAGTCTAGATTACTCTTACCAGTATAATTTACTTATCTTGGAGAACGAAACTTTGAAATTTGACGATTAGGCGAAACAGAGTCGAACATAGTTCCCGCGCCAGACACCGAGATTCGGCGCCTAAGCGCCCGAGTTAAACTATGTATCAATAGGTCCGGCGCCTAGCGCCGATTCGGCGCCTAAGCACCACTGAGCATCGGGTCGTGCGAAAACCAAAAATTTTCAGTTTTTCTCATGATTTTCACCTTTAAATCAACCCATCTTCATCCCTAACCATCAAGCAATCAAAGTTACGTCCATTAAACTTCATTCTTGAGAGATTTAAGAAATTTTGAAGAAATGGAAGGAAGAAATCATGGATAAGAGGCTAGGGACAAGGTCTCAAAGGATCCTCAACCCTACTTCAATGGTTTCATCGCGGTAAGTTTAGAAAAAATTGCTAGTCGCTTGGATAAGTTTGAAGCGGAGTTTAAAAGCATTGGAGATCGACTTCATGAGATGTTTCATCAGATTGAACATCTAGAATGACAGATGAAACTTCAATTTGATCATTTTGCGGCTTATCAAGATGCTCAAGTTGAAATGTTTGTGAAGAATAAGTGGATTGATGAAAAGATGGCTACTGATTTCCCAACAGTGTTAGTGTTCTTTCCAAGCAGAATACACAATTTTGCTTGTGAAGATTAGAGTATTCTGGTAATGAGATCCTTATTATCTGGTTTGTTGAGTCGTTGTATCGATTTAGTGAATCGATTGTGTTTGTTTGTGTATTTGCTTTCATGTTCAACGTGTGTTGTTTTTGCTTAAAAATTGTTGTGTTTGAGTGTGTATTAGGAACTCGAATCAAGCATGATACTTATCCGGAATATATTGAGCCAAGATCGAAGATTATAAATGGAATTTAGTGAAGTTTGATTTAAACTTTATGTTTGATTGGTGGATTTAATATTTAATTTTTAAAATTTTTGGAAAATGTTTTGGATGTGAGTAATTGGAAGTTGAATTTATGAATTTTGGTGGAAAATTAAATTTAAAAATAATTTTTTGTGAAAGGCGAGTCTGGCGCCTAGGCGCCAGAATTCGGCGCCTATGCGCCGGTTCGGCTTGTACCCGAAAAATTCCTTAAATACCCCCAAAAGCTATTATCGACGCCTAAGCCTTCTTCTTCCTCCATTTTTTGCAAAAAGCAACTTTTAGAATCCATTTTGAGGTCAAAACATCAAGGATTTGAGCACGAAACCACTCGATTTCTTCGTCTCAAGGTCAGATCTACACTTTAAACCATTTATTTTAGATTTTCACTATAGATTTCCCTAGGTTTTGCTAAGAACCAAAATTTTGAAAAAAAATTTGATTTTTAGTGATTTTTTTGGATTTTTAAACTTATTTTAGGTTTTCTAAATTTAAAAAGAGTTTAAATTTTTTATTCCTAAATTTGTTCTTGTTCTTTTTCACGTTTAGATGGCTCGAAATCTAAACGCGGGAAGGCACGAGATAACTTTGATAAGCAACAATTTTCTACGCTGGTCGCGCATTTTAGATTCCATGAATTTGCGACGTCGAGGAAGTTCATTTCAGAACGAAGACGGGAGATGATTGAAAACACCATCGTTGCGCACAATTAGCAACGATTCTGTTATTTCACTGCTGTTGCTGTTATCCCTATAGTTCGATAGTTTTATGCGAATTTTTATGATGCCGAAGATTATGAAGTTTTTGTCAGAGGTGTCGGAGTAGGATTTACTCCTGAAAGAATCAATGTATTTTATGGCCTTCCACCGACTATAGAGTGCCACTATTCTGGATTATCTCCATCTAAGGGAGATTTGGATATGATCATTTCTTATTTGACTGACGGTAGTGGATCCTGGAAGATCAGGAACGGAAAAAGGGTAAACTTCAAATCCTCTAAGTTAAATGGTATTTCTAAAGCATGGCACTGTTTTATTTCTGCAAGATTGTTACCTTCCAACCACTTAAGTGAAGTGACTAGAGATCGAGCGATCTTAAACTACTGCATTCAGGAAAGGAAGCTTATTGATGTCGGCAGTATTATTTATGATTCTGTGGATTCTACTGCGAGATCTAGAACTTCTGTTATACTGGGATTCCCCTCTCTAATTTATTCACTATTTATTAGCAATGGAGTCACTGCAAATATTTCAGAGGAAAGGTTGAAGACTACTAAGCCGATTGGTCAGGAGAGCATTAGCATATATGATCGTCTTCGAGGGAAGAAATCGACCGCTCCTTCTTCCGCACCCACCCGTGCAGACCTTCTACTTCCCGACCTTCTACTTCGCCGAGCCACCATCGAGTTTCGGGAGTCAATGCATGATCAGTTATTTCAAACTCACTGCAGGGATGATACTATTGGTAGGAAACTTAATCATTTATTTGATTATACCCAGAGGAAGAGTAGCTATGATGCTGAGTATAATGAAGCCCTCATCAGATTTCTGAAGGGTTAGCATGATGTTAGTTTCCCTACATTTCCTAGTTTCACACTATTTGTTGATCCTAAGGATGTTGACTTTTCCTTTGGTGACGATGATGATGATGAGGCTGCTGTCAGTCGACTAAGTAGTCGATAGATCTATATGTTGTGCTACTTTGTTGTTAGTTTGTTTTGTTTGGTTTGTTTGTTTAGTTTGACGTTTGATGTATGTTGATTTGTTTAAGTACCTGTGTGGATTGATTAGTGTTAAGATTCTGTTGTTAGAATATTCTTAGTATATTGTGTTCGGAGACTGAGATTGGAGTTAATTTATGATATGTTTGTTTCAGTCTACTGTTTCGTAATTAGTAATTTTGCTCTGCTTTTATTTTATTTTAACTTTAGTATAATCATAAAAATTAACTTGCTTACTTTTTATACCTGCTTCAATTTTATCTTTATTATTCAAAAAAGCATGAGTAGAAGTAAATTTTTCTTTTTAAGATCATTTTTACATACTTATAAAAATTTCCTTTTTAAAATTATGATTTTCTTTCTCTCATACTTTTAAATTTTCATAGTATACCAAAACTTAAGTTTGGGGGAAGGGAAAGTACATTTAATTTAAATTTTATTTGTCCTTAAAGAGCTAATATTTTCTTAAAATAAAAACTTTTTAATATAACTTAAGGAATGAAGAATCTATTTAAGATCACTTTTATTTTTGAAATTATAAACAATTTAGTGAACTTAACCAAAATTTTAATAACTTTGATTGATTTTAAGAATAGAATTATTTAACTTAAAGAAGAATAAGATTAAGGAATTTTTTTATTCATGGTAGAAATAATGGAATTTTAAAAGTATTAAGTAAAAAAATTATCACTTGAAAAATAAAAGATTAAAAATCTTTTTGAATTTTTATTCATGTAATAATAATTAAGTGGAAATGTATAAGTTTTGAAAATATAAGTTAAGGATAGTGAAGTTTAAAATCATTAACAGGCTATCCAGATATAGTAATCCTCTCTATATATATAAAGAAAAAAAAAGAAAAAGAGAAGAGAGGAGAAGCTTGCAGAAATGCCTAATCAAAAATTGGCTTCACTTGAATTATCTTATAGAAGGAAAACTAGTTACATATTTTACTTAATTTTTAAGCATGAATCTTTATTTAGAGAAGGTTTTTGAAGAAGATCTTTTTCTTGTAAATAATCTATGAGATCTTAATATAATAAACTTCTATTATTTTCAAAATGGATGAAAAATTATAAATCTTATGATTTGGTAGTTGAGTATTCTTTAAATTCTTAAAATTAAACCTAGTTAGTGAAATTGGGTTAATAATTTACTAAAGACTTTATAAAATCAAAAATTTTAAGGAATCTTAAATATTTATCTTTTATTCCAAAAGTTATACATTTTATATAGTAAAAGGGTTACTTGAGGACGAGTAACATTTAAGTTTGGGGATTTTGATCCATGAAAAAAATACCTATTTTTATGCCTAGATTTTTATCAATTTCTAAGGATATTATGCTTTAATGAAAGGTATTTTTGTGTTTTTGGATGTAGGTGATGTAAAAAGATCCAAAAAAGGAAAAAAGGTGAAAAAGGAGCAAAAAGGAGCAAAAAGGGAGCAAAATACAAGAATTATCAAAAATTACGGCTCGACGCCTAAAGTGTGTCAGGCGTCTACGCGCGAGACTCGATACTAGAACCGTCAAGTTTCGACAACTTTGGACGATTATTTTGACAGAGTGAGCGAGCTATCGGACATTCTGAAGATCAGCGGCTATTCCGATAATGGACATGTGATACATTGCATTCTGGATGCTCCAAAACGGTTTTAATCGCGAAGAGGTGCTAGCCTAAAGTGAAGAGGTGCGAAGAATCGGACGCGGTGTCCCGCCGCCAGCGCCGCATTCCGGTGCCTATGCGCCTGCACGTACATTCTAGAAGATTCATTGAATGTGGACATATTTCTAAGAGGTGCCTCAAGGCAACCCTTGAAGCCTATAAATAGGAGTCCACTCCTTCATAAAAATGTGTCTTCCCATTGTAACCCCTATCTCTTAGCCACTTTAGGATCTCTCATCCTTAGAGAGAGAAATAGAGAGAGAAATTTAGGGCCACTTTTATTTAGTTTAGTGAGTTTATTTTCAAGTTGTTGCATCTCGGAGTTCATTACACCGTGGAATCAGTAGGAATCGAAGATCCGTAGAAGGAATATTTCGAGATAAGTATTTTATTTTTGATTCGAGTTTATTTATTATGTTTCGATGTTTATATTCAATGTGTTCTCGAGTAGTTAGTTTACTTTCTTCCTTCAATTATGAAAAGATAAATAAGATAATATAAAATTCGATTGGGAATCGAAAATAAAAATATTTTTAAAACATTGTGATGATATTAATACCCGATCTTACTTTACTTTTTCAATCGTCATTTAAATTGTTAAAACCCGTTGAAGAGTTTTGAGACCTAGAGGGAAAAGAACTCTTAAATCGTAGATGTCACATGAATCCTCGGCAGTCGAAGGCCATGCGCGGCTATTCAAGGAGAAGTGCAAATAAATAGGAAGATAAGATTTAAAAGGTGTAGAATTGATAATTTTTTAGAGTGACGGACTAAATTCTTATAATTTGATTTATAGATATAGGAAAGGGTCACTAAGTAGGGCCGACCATAGCCACCCTCGAACATCTAAGTAGTGTGAGCCTAGATTAACCCATTCTACTAACAATAAATTCGAGCTCGATCCGTAGATTAGCCAATGTTCTTTGTGCCCTGATCAAAGGGTAAAAAATAGGAATGCTTCTATTTGGCACAATACCATAAAATAGATTCTCCAACGAATATTAAATTATCTTAAAAATCTTGGATTAATTGAAGGGAAGAAAGTTATTTGTTTTATATAGTTTTCACAAAAATCATTTTCTTATTATTATTTTCTTTATCTTCGTCTAATAAATTATAAGATTAAAATACAAAAATATTTTGAAATACAATATTTAAAAATTTATTACCATATTTTTTCCCCGTGGGATGGATACTGGGGTCTTTATTTCAAAGCCGTATATTACTTGAAACAATACGTATACTTGCGTAGTACCCAAGAAGTATATAAAATATTTTCCTTAAAAATTATATTTTGCTATATAAACATATATTTAAAAAGTATTAATCACTAACGGCCTAACATTCAGTAGCAATCAAGTTTTATTTAATGTTATTGCCGTAGATTTAAATTTGGTACACATCTATCTAGTAAGTTATTCCGAGTCAAGTGTTTCACGCCTTTGCCAGAAATTAAATTTTCTAGCAGTGGTAACAAATTCTTGTATTTGGAAATACAACAACCGGGTCAATATAACTTCATGTACATAATTGTTCTCAATCAAAAATAAGATTTATTTTAAGTATTCTTGAGAATCAAATAAAATTTTAGGTTTTTGAAAATATTTTTTTTTAAAATCCCCCCAAAACATTAATTTTTAGTTAAGATAAAAAATTTAAGCATAAGAAATGATACATGGGTGAGAAATAAAAACTCGACATATCATAGCTTCATGGAATTTTTAATGTCCTAATATGCATATAAAAATTTAAATAACAGGAGTAAAATGAAATAAAATTTAGTTTTTCAAAACAATTTTTTAAACAAAGAAAAGTAAAAATTTCAAAAAGACTTCTACAGTAGTGGAGGTTTTCAAAGCAAATACACACCAACTAAAATAACACACTAATACAGATAACAGATAATAGTGGAATATGAAAAATTTTAAACATGTAGTTTACTAATTAGAAGTTCCCAATAGTGGTTTATAATCTCCTAACAGTTTTTGTATTAAAGTAAACATTATTAAAAACTTTGACATAGCATACACATAAAAACATTTACTATTACACATCAATACAGCCAAGCAACATATAAAATATCAATACAATAACAATAATACAACTGAATATGCATAACAGAAAAATAATACAAAACTACAGTTTGCATACTATCAAGGTTCACATCACAACACAATGATCAAACTAAATACTAAACAAAACACACATCAGTACATCAACAACAACACTGTAACGAAAATAAATAACACTAATATACTCATCATCCTCCTCATCATCATCATCCAGCTCGTTCCAATCCCTAGATGGGACATAAGGTATGTAGAATGGATGAGGGGGCATCTCAGCACTCTGATCACCTCTAATCAGTCTATCCTCATATTGCTGATAACTCTCCTCATACTCATCATGTTTTACAATATATCTTTCCACATCATCCATCTTACCATCCATATCTTTCAAATGTTCTCCAGTAAGACTCACTTTTTTCAAAATTTTTCTTAACAAACTAGTCTGTTAATCTGTAGATGATGAAGCACGTGAATTAGTAGCACGAGAAGTAGATGCAGCAGAAGCAGAAGCAGTAGAAGCCCTACCAAATCCTCCTCTCCAATCAAAATATGAATGTACAGTGTAAGCACCAATGTTGATACTGGTAATTGGTCTCAATGGCTGAAGTACCTCTTCCCAGGTTTCAAACTTCACTCCAGATCGTTCACATAATGAATAAATCAAGGAAGGAAATCCCATACCTGTAGTAGTTGTTGATCTAGCACAGTTCAAAACATAATAATAAATTATACCTCTAATGTCAATAGGCTTTCCTTGCTGAATGCAATGGTTCAACACAGCTCTTTCTCTCGTTACTTCACTAGTATGACTCGAAGGTAACAATTTAGATGAAATAAAAGAATGCCACACCTTAGAAATGGCATTCCATTTGGAAGCAAAAAAGTTCACTCTTCTATCATTTATTATTTTCCATAATCCTCTTCCATCAGTCAGAAATGCCATGATCTCATTTAATTCTCCTTCCGTAGGATGATAGTTAGAAAAAAAATAGAAAATGTCAGGAGGTAGTCCATAAAAAGTGTTGATTGCCCCAGAAGAAAAGTTGATCTCATGCCTCCTAACCATCACTTGATTCTCTTCTGCAGCAGGCAAATTTGCATAAAATTCTAACCACAGAAATAACAGCAATAGCAGAGAAGCAACAGTAATTCTCCCAGTTCCTTCTAGCAATCATATCTTCAATCACCTCTCTTGGTTTACTAAACACATGCTCAGGGATCAACTTACGTGACAACAATGCATCGACGTATCGTTCCTCTGCCCTCATATTAACAAATTTGTCAGAATCAAATCTTGTCTTTTCTCATGCACGCTTTGACTTTGGAGCCATCTCTAAAAGTTCATAAAAAATTAACCATATATTCCAAAATCAAACTAAACTTGCTAAATTATCTTCCAAAAGATATTTTCACTAAATCTAAGCAATTTCTCAAGTTTTTCCTCAAATTTTCACCATGAATAGTGATTTTATGATTTTCCAAAACTTACTCAAAATACATGGTGAAAATAAAAAATTTTTACCTAGTTGTAGTGCTCTTACCTGAAGGAATCCAAATTTAACAATTTTTGTTGAGATCGGCTCTTAAAGGATCCAAAATATTATGCTCTAGGCTTCTCTTTCGCGATAAACCGAAGGTTGAAGATGATGGGGTGGTTTAAAAATGGTAATTTTTGGGTTTTTAACTACTGAGAACAAATTTTCGTGAATTGGCACCTAAGCGCAAACCCTCGGCGATTAGCCGCAAAATTTGGCGCTTAAGCGTCGACACTCAGACGCTTAGCCGCCAGTTTCCAAATATTCACAATTAAGGTATATGCACTAAATGACTATGTTAATCACCCTTAATTACTCCAGAATAATTATTTTTCCCCACATAAATCTTCTAATACTCCAAATCAAAATTTAATATCTATTGATTCAAAACAAATTTTACGCAAACACAAACTTATATTAAAACAAACATAACACTTAATACAATTCTAGAATTTCTATCTAGACATAAAGGATGAAATTCTCTAAATACAAGAGACATTAATCTCAAACTGATAAGTATACATCTCTAGGATGTAACCATCACATCATCAGGCTTAGTTAATACTAAAATATAAACACTAAACACACCAAACATAACACACATGAACACTAAATATAATACATAAGAACACTAAACAAATAAGAACAAAGCACTCTTAATTCCATTTTCCATTAGGCGGATTATATCCAGGACCACTATGATTCTTATTTGACTCTTCTGGAATATAAATTTGATAGAACAGGCGATATTTGTTCATTCTTACATCTTCTTCAATCAACTTGTTCTTCAGAAACATTGCCTTAAACGCTTCTTCCACGTACCTTGAATGACTGAATTACATCTTGAGTTACCATCTCATGTGCTCCAACTGTAAGTTACTTTCATTGATCTTTTCCTCCATTGAAGTCACTCGGGCTTCAATATTTGCAATCATTTCTGCAATCCCTTGAATACTAACAGCGAGATATCCATTGAATAATTCTTTAGCACTATCACTAATGAACTTACTTTTGTCAGAATCTTGCATCTTCTTCATCTCATTCTCCCAGGAAGACATGATGCACTCAAAACACTCTTCTTAAGACTCAAAAATGAAAATAGGACTTGGGCAAGTGTTTCTCTTAAATTAGGTTCTTTTTATAGACTTGGAAGTGCTAAAACTGCCCCAAGACATTTTAAAACTCCAAAATAACTTTCAATACCACTCCCCCACGATCTAAGCTTCTAGAACCTCATTTTTCACGTTTTTTGTAACTCCGACACCTAAGCGCCAACCAGTCGGCGCTTAGCCGCCAGTGCTTAATTTAGCACAGGTCTGCTATGTGTCCAAATTTTCATTCTAACTTCTCTAAATCATCAATTAAGGTCAAATAAACTCTGCTATAGTTTCAAAAATCCAAATTACTACCACTAAAAACATAAAAACAAACCAAACAAAGCAAACAAAGCACACAAAACAAACATAAAACAAAGCACACCAATAATTATGGGTTGCCTCCCACAAAGTGCTTGTTTTAACGTCTTTATCCAGACATATCCAGAACTCATTTTAAGTGACCCAACATCAAATTATTATCAGATTTAGATTTATTGACTGAAAATTATGGTTTAAGTCTATGTCCGTTAACTTTAAATATTTTTCTAGTCTTAGGATCTTGAATATCTACAGTTCCATAAGAATAAACTTTTATCACAATAAATGGACCCATCCACCTAGACTTACGTTTTCCAAAAAATATTCTCAATCTAGCATTATACAAAAAAAATTTTTGTCCTGGTACAAGATTTTTAGTAAAAATCTTCCGATCATGCAATAACTTAATCTTTTCCATATAAATCTTAGTATTTTCATAAGATTCATTCCTTATTGCTTCAAGCTCATTCAATTGCAATAATCTCGTTTCAAAGAAGATCTTTCAAATTATAATTGAACTCTTTAATAGTCCAATATGCTTTATGCTCAAGTTCAAAAGGTAAATGACAAGCTTTTTCAAAAATCAGCCTATATGGGGACATTCCTATAGGTGTTCTGTAAGTAGTCCTATAGGCCCACAAAGCATAATCCAGTTTAATTGACCAATCCTTTTTATTTGGATTAACAGTTTTTTCCAATATTCTTTTAATTTCATTATTGGATAATTCAACCAAATCACTTGTCTGCGGATGATAAGCAGTAGTAATGCGATGATTAATATGATATTTCTTTGCTAACTTCCCAATAATCGTATTTCTAAAATGACTTCCCCCGTCAGTTATGATTACTCTTGGTATTCCAAATCTGCAAAATATATTCTTTTTTAAAAATTTTGCAACACTTTGAGCATCACATCGAGGTAAAGCAATAGCTTCCATTTGGAAACATAGTCTACTGCCATCAAAATATAAACATTTCTGAAAGATGGTGTAAATGGTCCCATAAAATCTAGTCCCCAAACATAAAATATTTCAAGTTCCAACATATAATTGAGGGGCATCTCATTTCTTCTAGAAATATTGCCTGCACGCTGACATCTATTACAATTTCTAATATAAACATTCACATCCTTAAAACTTGTAGGCCAGTAAAATCATGATTGTAATATTTTATATGCAGTTTTATCACTTACAAAATGTCCCCCATAATCAGAATCATGACATTTTTGAATAATTTCATAAGTCTCTTCCAAAGGTACAGGTCTTCAAATGATAAGATCCTTTCCTTGTTTAAATAAAAATGGGTCATCCCAAAAATAAGTCTTAGCATCGACATAAATTTCTTCTTTCTCGGTATGTCAAACCATAGTGGTATAATATTACTAACAATAAAGTTTACTATATCTGCATACCACGGAACACACCATTCTTTAACAGTGAACGGTTTTTCATCAGGAAAATGTTCATTAATTTCTTCAATATCACAGAGAGTTTTTTCAATTTCAAGCCTGGAAAAATGATCAACAATTTGATTATCAGAACCCTTCCTATCTACTATCTCAAAATCAAATTCTTATAAAAGAAGTATCCATCTTATCAGTCTCGATTTTGCATCATTTTTCTTTATTAAGTATTTAATAGCAGAATGATCAGTATGCACCATACATTTAGTTCTAGTTAAATATGATCAAAATTTATCAAAGGAAAATACTATAGCTAATAACTCTTTCTCAGTAGTGGTATAAATAATTTGAGCTTCATTAAGAGTTTTACTGGCATAATAAATTACTTTGAAAATTTTATCATATTTCTGACCTAAAACAACACCAATAGAATAATCACTAGCATCACACATTAATTCAAAAGGATTTTCCCAATTTGGTGAAATTATTACAAGTACAGTGATTAATTTTTCTTTTAATGTTTCAAAGGCATTGAGGCAATCATCATCAAAATTAAAAATTGCATCCTTTTACAGTAAATGACATAAAGGTTTTGTAATCTTTGAAAAGTCTTTGATGTAACATTTGTAGGATCTAGCATGTCCTAAAAAACTTCTAATTCCCCTTACATTGGTTGGGCAAGGTAAATTAGATTTAACTCGAATTTTTGCAGGATCTACCACCAAACCTTTTTTCTGAAATCTGATGTCCCAAAACAATTTCTCCTACTACCATAAATTGGCATTTTTCCCAATTAATGACCAAATTAATTTCTTCACAGCATTTTAGAACTTTAGATAAATGTTCTAAACAAAATTCAAAGGAAATTCCAAACACTGAAAAGTCTTCCATAAAAACTTCAATCCCTTTTTCAATTAAATCACAGAAAATAGCCATCATTCATCTCGGAAATGTAGCAGGGGCATTACATAAACCAAATGACATTCTTCTAAAAGCAAACGTACCATAAGGACTAGTAAACGTAGTTTTCTCTTAATCCTCAGGAGCAATTTAAATTTGGTGGTAACTAGTATATCCATCCAGAAAACAAAAGTATTTATGCCCAGCCAGTCTATCCAACATTTGATCTAGAAAAGGGAGTGGAAAATGATATTTCCATTTGTCAAGGTTTAATTTTCTATAATAATTGCATATTCGCCACCCTGTAATTTGTCTTATTGGTATCATTTCATTCATTTCATCGATAAATACAGGCTACTCCTCCTTTCTTGAGAACACAAGTGAATAGTGACTATCCCATGCACTATTCGAAATAGGGTAGATAATTCCAAAGATCCAACAATTTTAAAATTTCTTTCTTAAAAACGTCTTTCATGATAGAATTTAATCTCCTTTGGGGATCAGCCCGCGGTTTGTAATTATCTTCCATAAGAATTCTGTGCATACAAATTGAAGGACTGATTCCTTTAATATCAGCAATTGTCCATCCAAAGGCTTTCTTGTGCTTCTCGAAAATTTCAAGAAAAATCTCTTCTTCTTTTTTAGTTAATTAAGAAGAAATTATAATAGGCAAGGTTGAGGATTCACCTAGAAAAACTTACTTCAAATGATCAAGAAGCATTTTTAGCTCAAGTTCAGGAGGTTTTTCAATTGATGGACCATAAGATTCATCTTTTTCAGTCATATCCAACAATTCAAAACTTTCAGGAACATACTTTAAATCTTCCTCTTGAATATCTTTAGAATCAAGTAACTCCTCTTCTTGCTTATATTTCTATTCTTCTCTTTCAGCTTTCTCTTCATAAAATGATTTGAAATGACATTCACTTAAATATTCAATAACATCCATCCTATAACACTCATCTTTTTACCTCTAGCAGATAATTCATCAATTTTGAAATATTAAATGTAACGATCGATCATTAACCCTCATCATTAATTCCCCTTTTACACGTCTATCATGGCTCTGCCTGTAGCTAGAAAAGGTCTCCCCAAAATTATGGGTATCTCTTTATCATCCTCCATATCTAACATAAAGAAATCCACATGAAAAATAAATTGATCCACTTTTACCAAAACATCTTCTATAACTCCTTTAGGATATGTGATCGAATGATGTGCTAATTGCAGGGTTACAATAGTTGGGGTTATTTCTCTTAGACCCAGTCTTTTGAATATTGATAGAGGCATAAGGTTAATGCTTGCAACCAAATCACATAAATCTTTTCCACAGAATCTTTTTCCTATTGCACATGGAATTGTGAAACCATTTGTTGACCTCATTTTTGATGAGGTCTTTTGCTTCTCTCTTTATTACTTAGGATCTAGCCTTTAGGCTTTTACTTTGACTAATCATAGAGGACTAGAAATGGAACCCACCACTTAGAAATTAAAACACCTCTTAACTCCTGCAAACCCCACAAGCTTCGATCAGTAGAACCCTACTCACCTGGAGGGTCGAAATCAAATGTGAAGGTTTAAAGGATGAGTTCCCTATGGGACACTTCGGCCCTAGGGACTACCCCGAGCGGCCCGGCATGGTGAGGGTCGACTCGCACATACACTACACACTCACACACATTCCAAGTCCTAAAACCACACTCTCACCCAACTTGACTACCTGACTCATGTAGGTAATTCATATGGATGGTCCTTAACCCCTAGGACACTGGCTAAGAGGGTTAGGAACAACATACTGAATGCCTCAAATGAGTCCTCTCATGGCTTATATGGGTTTAATATGGCTTCATGGCTCAACCAAAGTGATTCATTTTGCTCAAATTTGATCAATCTTCATTTTTCCAAAATTTCAATTTTTGACTCCCGGGGCCCTACACCTACTAAACCTGCCAAAAGCCCTTGAAACTACCCGCTGACAGCGAGAAAACCCGCTGACAACGAGACCGATCTCGCCGACAGCGAATTTTTCCCGAAACTTTTGCCTTATCAAATTAAGTATCTCACCGACGGTGAGAAAAATCTCGCCGACAGCGAGATCATGAAAAGACTTATATTTGACCGGTCAACCGACACTATTCATCATCCCTTTCCTCAAATTTTCGAAAAACCGACCTGTAGGTTCGAGAGATCTCGGATTCGAAGTGATTTCAAGACTTTTTACACCGGATTTCATCTTCTCTCGCAAGAGCTTCACTCCTATGCAAAAAGTTTTGATTTTCACCATGGATTTCTTCTACATTGGGAAATTTTGGAAAAATTCGAAATGTGGAGAAATTACTTGAAGAAATCCATGGAGATTGATTTAAATCGATTTTAGATGTCGTAGGAAGCCATCTTATTAATATTCGGAAGTTTAGTTAGAATTTCGTGATTTTTATAGATCGAACAAATGGCTCCTCGACAAAAATGAAGAGTGGATTACGACACTGACCGATTCATCAATACACGAGCGTAACATCGATATTTTGAAAATATTCAAGGAAGAAAGTGCATTGCGGATAGAGTTTTCAAGAATCCAGAAGGAGAAGTGGAGCGAGTTATAAAGGAATGAGTATGGGAAAACTTCTGTTATGTTTCATATAGAGCAGCTGTGGAAATAGTAAAAGAATTCTATGCAAATTTGACGGCAATCGAGGATGCACCGGTAAAGGTACGGGGATTTATGGTTGAATTCAAGACCTGCAAGAATAAACTTGTTCTATGAAGTTCGTGATCTGCATACTAGCGAGTATGATACTTTCGGTACTGCGGAAGGACCTCTGGAAGAAGTTATAGACTTTCTCACTAACGGGAAAGGAGTTTGGAAGATTAAGCAGCGAGATAGGGTAAATTTCCCTCTTTCTATGTTAAATGCAATCTGTAAAGCCTGACATTATTTTATTTGCTCTACATTGTTACCCACTTTTCACCATAGTGAGGTAACAAGAGATAGAGCAATTCTAAACTTCTGCATTCAGAACAATAGGAGCATCAACATAGGCAACATTATTTAGAGAAATATTTTAGCCACTGCTCGAAGTGAGAGTGGAGGAGGATCGGGACATCCCGGTTTGATTTTCGCACTCGCCAACTCTCGGACTCGAGGCGGTGAAGATGAGGAATGGATAGAGCCCATGAAATCTATCACTCCCACCAATATTAAGACTTATGAATCCCATGAGGGATGGAGATCGAGAACGAGGAGTTACATGCCTTCATCAAGTAGAGGATATTCCCTCTACTGGCTTATGATCCTCCTCACTCAACGACCCCTACTCTTCAAGATCTAATGAATGAGTTAACATTGAGTAGAAGAAGTTTTGAGCGAGTTGGAGAGACTATGGAGAGAAGATTCGATCATCCGGATCACAAAATTGATGGATTGGAAAGAAGACATGATTACGATAGCTGAATATCTCCAACGTCATTCGAATATGAATTTTCTTACTACGGTGTCGAACGTCGCTATAGGAGTGGTGATTTAGATGTTGTATTTCCCGAGTGCCCCCGCTATTCACAAGATCTAACTCGCTCAGCCTTCTCACTTCGGAGATCGTGGAGATGACATAGCTGGGATTTTAATGCGAAGATTAGAACTTTTGTTTAGTTTTTTAGTTTGTTTAGATTTGTTGTTTTGCAAACTTTATTATTCCGTGTGTAATATTTCAGTACTTTCTGTGGACTATGGACTTGGTATGTTTGTTTGTTTGCTTGAGCTGTGATATTAGATTTCTTATGTGTGTTAAATAAGTTTGCAATTTTTTTTAGGATGTTAGTTTAAAGTTTTTATAAGTTATGAATGTTAACATTGTTTAGATTGTTTTAATATTTTTTAAAGTAGATTACTTGATTGTATGTGTAGTAATAGATTAAGTTTTTAATTGTTATGTTTGATACTTATTTTAAAATTTTCATCCCTGCACTTTCTTTTAAATATTACATGTGGAAGAATACTAACAGTACAGGTTCTGTAAGTAATAAAAAGCCTGCAAAAATTTCAAAGAAAAAAAATA